>OZ038483.1:104199044-104264044 GCA_964036315.1 Acanthosepion esculentum
AAAAAATAGAGGAAGACAAAGAAAGAGAGTGTGAAATAATGAGAAAGCAAAAACAAGAAAAGGGTGTTTCTTTTTGCAACATCCTCTCAACTAATCAGCTTAAAGCTTCCTCTGCCACAAGGTAATGGTACCACACTTCATTCTCAGAATATTTACATTGAAGACAAATTAAAGAATTTATAGAACATAGATTAATTATTTGTTCCTAATTCTTATTTAAGGATTGTTAATTGAATTTTTTACAGCTTATCAACCCTTTGTGAGTTATTTAAAACCAAAACAGATTTCAGATTGTAGTAGGTCACTTACAGTACAGGGTACAAGTGTTTCCCCATTCAAATATTGATCAGGCTCAATACTGCTTAACTTCAGTGATCAAATGAGAATGTGTATTCAGTGTAATTTGACTGTAAGCCCACTTATTTAAGGAAGAGGCTATTTTATTCTAATATTTTGAAAATTACTACCTTCTTAATGGCTTCTAATTTCATATAAAAAGTTCTCTACAGTATTTACATTATTCGGACTATTGTCCTCATCTTTGTCGCCATATTTGTCACAACGTTTCGGCCGTTGTACGCTCCGGCCTTCTTCAGGTGGTTGGAATTTCGAACCGAACCCTTTATTTCGATCACTGGGGTAGACTGTTCTAGTTCCACGAGCCATGTTTGATGGATGTCAGTTATCAGTTATCTCCTGCTAATTTACCCTCTGAAAGTTCTCCACTGCCTTAACCGGGTATTGAACTCACACTCTTTGGGTCTGTTACTGAATCTAACCAACGCCTTTATCCACCGTACCATGTGTCCTTGAGGACCCAAAGAGTGTGAGTTCAATACCCGGTTCAGGCAGTGGAGAACTTTCAGAGGGAAAAATTACCAGGAGATAACTGATAACTGACATCCATCAAACATGGCTCGTGGAACTAGAACAGTCTACCCCAGTGATCGAAATAAAGGGTTCGGTTCGAAATTCCAACCACCTGAAGAAGGCCGGAGCGTACAACGGCCGAAAAGTTGTGACAAATATGGCGACAAAGATGAGGACAATAGTCCGAATAATGTAAATACTGTACATAATACCTCATCTCAGAAATATAGACAAAAAGTTCTCTTTATTCAAATAACATCTAATTATAAATTTATACTGGCCAAAACATTAAATTTATGATTTAAGCATTAAAATTAATTATTTATACAAAAATATATTAGCAAAGTCCAAATTCCTGTTTAAGATCATTGCAGATTTGTTGTTTATAAACAGGAATTTGAACCCTGCTAGCCAAACGCTTCTCTATAGCTGATGGTTTCATATAGGACAAAAGTTTGATTCCTGTTGGAGATACATATTTTCTATGAAATTTCTCGAACATTCAGGCCAGTAAATGTAATTAATACTGTTTATTTAAAAAAAAGGAGCATTTACTTAAATAAATTGTATATATATATGTATATATATATATATATATATATATATATATATATATATATATATATATATATATATATAGCTTTGGGAATAAAATTAAAAAAAAATATATATATATATATATAGCTTTGGAAATAAAATAAAAAAAATATATATATATATATATATAGCTTTGGAAATAAAATCTGATGATCCGCGGTCCTTTAAAAGGGCTGTGGTGAAATAATTTATTATATGGAACCTTAAAGTGGTCTGTTTTTATTTAATATATATATATATATATATATATATATATATATATATATATATATATATATTATGAAAGATTCTCTGATCATTTATTTCCAGCAACTCAGTTCTTAAAATCAAAGAGTCAATCTACATGCATATATATTGATTATAGTGGTGAAGGTTTGTGCAGTATTGACCACAGTTTTTGGAAGAGCCAAATATAGAGAGCTGGTGTACAACATGCAACAAGGTCCCCAAATGACCTTCCTCAGGTTTTTGAATCCAAGTTATAAGACCCAGTCTATCTTGCTATTTTACCCATAGCTGGGAGGGAGAAGAGATAGATTCATACTTTTCTCAAGAGTATTAGCACATAAGTGAATGTAATGAACTTGTCTGGAATTCAAACTTGGCTCTCTGATTCCTCAATCCGAACTGCCAGACACGCATTTAAACAGGTTGAGTTAAATTCAATCAATAAAGTGTTTGAAGTCTATGTTTCACATGAGCTCTTAATTTAACTCTATACTTCTAATGTCTCTGCCTACATACCAAAATTTTATTTAATAACTTTTATTTTTATTTTTTATTCTATTTTCAGTAGGAGTAGATAGGTTTTCCTATCACCCGGTTCACACTCCTTCCCCATTTTTTGAACAGGAGTAGGTCATTATCATTTGTTTCCTATTTAGGATTGGGTTTCTGGTTCCTTTTCCTATAGTTTTTTCATTTTCTTTCACACTCATTGCATGTTAGTGGCATTATTGTTTTCCTTGGGGGGTGAAAAGAAAAATAATTTTTTGGGGGTGGTCATAATTTTAGAGATATTCATGACCGGAACCTAAACAAACTGTTTTTCAATATTTTTGGTTAGAAAAATTGACTCACTTAAAAAAATAAAATTAAAATATCAAAGAAAACCACATTTCCTGTCCTAGACCCAGCCATAATTTTCTTTGTTTGCGATTCTCATAATAAATCAATAGGTTTGAAAAATTTGGTATTTATGTCAGTCTGACATAATGAAAAAGTGTTTCTGGTTGAAATTCCTGTGACACATAATGAGGAAAGAAGGCATGGAGTAGCTAACACTCACAGGGCATGGAGAATGCACGAGAAGTACACTACTTAACAAATGTGTGAGGGGATGGAGAGCAGAAACAAAACGGGATGGTAAAGAGACAAGAGTTGCTTAAGTTACTCAGAGCAAGATAGGAAATTTTGGGGAGCTACGATCACCTATGTTTTTAAAGACCACAATGCATAAAAGAAAAAGAAAGGTCAGTGCACTTTTCTGTAACATAGGAATTAAGTTAATTCTGCTCAAAAAAATGTGATGGTTACCAAGAAATAAAAACCATAATAATGATTATGTTAATTATGTTTAATAAAAATCTGCTGGTTACCATGTGATAAAAACCTTAATAAGGATTAGATTAATTGTATTTGATAAAAATGTTCTGGTTACCATGGAATAAAAACCTTAATAATGATTAGTTTAATTATGTTTGATAAAAATGTGCTGGTTGCCAGGTAATCAAATCCTTCATAATGATTTGGTTAATTATGTTTCATAAATATGTGCTGGTTACCAGTGTATAAAAACCTTAATAATGATTAGGTTATATTTGATAAAAATGTGCTGGTTACCAGGGAATAAAAAAGGAACAGGTAAAAAAAAAAACTTAAGTAGTCAGAGTTTGGTTATTTTAAGCCATTGACATTTTATTAAAATTTTGTAGTTACTTCATTTTCTTGCAATTGCTTTTTTTTTTCAATGAATTTATGAGATGAGGAGTTAGCATTATTTACATTCAGAGAAATGTCCTCATCATTGCTGTTATCATTATCTGATCACCTTCTGTTTGAATTTCTGGGATGAGGAGTTATCATTATTTACATTGTTTATAGTGAATCTAATGTCCTAATCTTTGTTGTTATCATAACATTTCAGCCATTGTGCCCCTGGCCTTCATCAGGTGTCTATTCATCTGAGTAATCTTCAGAGAATTTGAAACTGAACCATTTATTAAATATATAGGAGCAGACTGTTCTCACTTCACTATCCATGTCTAAGTATATCTTGTTTTGTTCTTTTTTAGTACTGCTGCTGATTATTGCTGTCTACTTTGTACCTGTAGTACCCAACCCAGAGTTTGAACTCACAATTACTATGCTACCAAATTCATGAATCAAGGATTTAATCCTCTAGGCTACTGTCGTGATGCTAGAACTTTGAGCCTTAAACCTAATGTTCTTATTGCCTCATCTGTTTTGCTGTAGCCTTTCTGTGAAGCTTGACTCCCTCCACCACCTGAAGAAACCCAGTGAATACAACAGCTAGAATGGTGTGATAATAGCAAGAATGATTTAATTTTTTTTCTTCAATTTTATCACACTGACATTATTAGAAAGTTTATGACCTAAATTGTAAGACATGTCTTAGTAAAATGGGATTTTGTGTAACAAAATTAAATTTGATTATCTTGCTTAAAATAAGATCTGGCACACACTTGTGTCAGAAACACAAACTCAGCTAGATCTTTACATGCACTCGCACATGCAATAAATATATAATATTGAGTTCGCAGATTAATTTTTGATCTCCCCCCACATAGATCTACACCCTTCCGGTGCCACAGATTTTTCAAGGCTTGTGTATCTTAAATTGCCATAGACTGGTTCTCAAATTTCTGTTTTTATTTCAGATCTAAAATAACAGACATAACTAAATACATATGTCTACAATCATGCCATGATTTTTATGGTTTAGTAGCTTTTATGATAGCATATTATTAGCATATATTAAAGATTTTTACCATAAAATGGCTACCATCTTCCCCCACATGTTGCTTTCATATAAGGAATTCAACTTTTACAAAATTATCATCAATTGTACTGAACAAATATTAATAAACAAATATTGATATTAAACAGATTAGCTATTCAAATCAAACAAGTAAATTCTAATCCAATAAAACTGTAGCCACCATTTTGTTAATGTTTTAAATATTTTACCATCAACTTTCCAGCAAAGTTTAACAAACATGCCCATAAAACAATGGTGTGTTAAAAGGACGTTTTCTTTTTCTTGACACCACTTTATACTGTATACACTTTTGACTCCCTGGGCAATTTTTATTGTTTTAAAAATTTATTTGTAGAATTTTAATAAAACCCAAACATTAGAAACTGGATTCATACATTCTTTGTTTTTTTTTCAAGAAGTGACCACAAAAAAACATTATTTATTTCTCAGATTGTTTATTTACAAGAATAATTTTATATTTATTATTATCGCATCTATATTTCTGAGATGAGGTATTGTAATCATTTACATTGTTCAGACTGTTGTCCTCATCTTTATTGCTATATTCACAATGTTTCAGCCATTTTACACATGGCCCAGTGGATAAACATGTTGGTTGGATCCAGGGACTTGAACCAAAGAGCTGGCTATGACAGGGGGGAACAGAAATGTGGAGAGTTGAGTTAAAGGGAGATAACTGAGACATCTGGAAGAGGTATGGCATATGGAACTAGAACAATCTACTCTAGTGGCCAAAATAAAGGGTTCAGTTCAAAATTTCAATTACCTGAAGATGGCCAAAGCATACAACAGCCAAAATGTGAATATAGCAATAAAGATGAAGACAACAGGCCAAATAATGTGAATATTAATATCCCATTTTGGCTTCAGTTACTTTTCTTGTGGAACTCTCTTCTGGCTACTGTTAGCATAGAATTTATGGTTACATGTAGACAGCTCAACTGTAAATTACTGAGACCTTGTCACCAGTCTAGTACTGTGCTTAAATTCAAAGAATCTATGCACCATAGTGAAGAGCTCATCTGAACAATTACCATTGAAGTATTTATAGAAAAGGCAAAGGGAGGTAACCTTATGGCAGTGGGAAAGTGACTGAAACCGAGACACCAGATCAGGGCCAATAATATTGAAATTTGCAGGGCACATAATGAGGAAAGAGGGCTTAGAGAATTTGACAGACACTAAACATATTGAAGGCAAGAGAGTTGGGGGAAATAATGAGTAATCTCCCTAATGAGTTTGTATAAATAAATAGCGGAACATGGACTGGGAGGAATAGTAAGGTGATAAACATTACTTAGAGTAACAAAGGATAGGAATTTGTGGAGGGTCATGATTGCCCAACTTCTTAAGGAACACTGAATATAAAAGAAGTACTGAATTACTTGTTAAACTGTACAAAGCAGTTGAGATTTATTTACATGGTGGGCACTAATATTCCTAGTTATTGTTTTACGAGTCCAAATAAAGATTGGACTTAGGTTTTTATATGTCATGCAGGTTTGTCAAATGTTAATAATAATAATAATAATAATAATAATAATAAAAGAATATTGAAGTTCTGTAAGAATTGTAAGTAGCAAGAAACAAAGGAATTACCAGCATGGCTGGCGCTAACTTCATTGCACCGACTTTGGTTAACATTTTTCACTGACATAAAATGGAAAGATTATATTGAATCAATTGCCGAGTCTGCTGCTAGGAAAGTTGTTTTTTTTCCAGAATCTATCTTATACATTTATATGTCTACCATTTGGCATGGTATTGATTATTGCTGCCATATCTGGTCTGGTGCTTTTACTATGTATTTAGAGATTCTTGATAATATACAAAAAAGTATCTGCAATATTATTGGTTCTGACCTGATGGAAGGCAAAAAGGTTTCTCTAAGATGATTAGAAAATAGCAGTTTTGTTTTGGTGGCATTAACATTAACAAGCCATTACTTGTCCCAGTTAACAACAGATTGTTGGTCATTTTTTAGATCAGCTGCCAATTTGACCTTATCAACCCAATCAGAATAAACATTATACACACACACACATGTGTTTCAGAGAATGGATGATGGAGCCAAGTTTTAGAATGGCAAAAACACAAAATTTATTAAGAGCTACAAAGAACAGGAAATTTTGGAGAGCCCTGATTGGTATGAGAACTTTTCAGCACCTTCTTGTATATACAAATTGCAAAGGTACACCAAAGGAATTTTCACAGGTTTTATAAGTTTTGTTTAATTGAGCTGAAAATCTCTAATTGCATACGTGACACAAATTATAATTAACTATTATTACTTAGAATTTCTTTTTGTAGTGAATTTCTTCTACAGTAGGTTGAGGAAATTATTCTTCAGAATAATAGTTTTAAAGGGTTGGGTTGTGAGGTGTTGCAAACAGTTTTATAGAGCAAACAGGGTGGTGGCCGCAAACTAGGATTCCCTGGTTTAGACGGCACTGTAATTAAGTGTGGCTTTGTGTAAACAGGCTGGGAAAACAATTCCAGCTTCTAATTTCTGAAAAAGTTAAGTTCTCTCCCAAAAGAACATTTATTTATTTATTGGCAATTTATTTTTTTATTTGTTAAGATTATATATTTATTTAATTCAGCACATCATTATGACAGATAGCGGTTATAGAGTTGCTACACAGGTGATCACCTAAAGAGTTCCCGCCATCCATCTGGGTTGGAAGCCAGAGAGGTATTCATTCAAGTATAGTGTGATTTAGACAAGTAAACATGGTGGGGCCTATCCCACACCATTATGACTGGTAGTGGTTCTTCTTTTATCTACTGAGGCCTTTTAGAATATAGTCGATCATGGCCCTCCACACCTTCCTACCCCATATAGCTCTTAATAATTTTTGTCTTTTTGTTATTTCTCCCAAACCCTGTTCTTTCGACTGTCCCTCTTTCCCTCAATCTGGCCTGGAAAATTAAAGTTAACTGCAAACCAAGTAGCCAGAAGAGAGTTCCACAAGCGAGAAGTGTGAGAAAAGAAACTGTTAGCATAGAGTTTACAGTTACATCTAGCCAGCTCAACTGTAAATTGGTGAGACCTTGTCACCAGTCTAGTACTGTGCTTAAATTCAAAGCAAATTAAATTCAATTTCAGTTTCAATTTCCAAGCCCTTCTCTCTAATTTTGTGCCTCAGAAATTTCACCTACCTCTTCTTGATGTTATGTATAAGTTTCCTTTTTGTTTCGATTTTCCCTAAAATCTCGTTGTTGCGCATATGTTCGGTCCATGGTATCCATAGCATCTTTCTGTAGAACCACATTTCTGTTGCTTCAGTTCTCCTCTTCATCTTTGACATTGTCCAGCATGCGCTGCCATATAGCGGGACAGATATCACGTAATCAATAATTTTTCCTTAGTTTCTAACAAAATTTTTCTGTCCCTTAATACTTAGCTCAGTATTTGGAATGCATTTTTGGTCATCCCAATACGTTTTCAGGTTTCAGTGTGGCACTTTCCATCCTCTGTTAGAACATTTCCCAGATATTTAAATTTTTGCACTTGTTTGATTTTAATATCCCCCATTTGTAATTTGCACTTTGAGCTCACTCTTTTGCTTATAACCATTCATTCTGTCTTCTTGTAGTTTATACTTAGTCCTTTCTTCTTACTTTATTTCACTACCTTCTGTAGGATCTTTTGTAGTTTCCTTTCCATATCTGCTGTCAACATTGTGTCATCTGCAAATCATATGTTGTTAAGATTGTCGGCGCTAATAATGAATTCATAGTGGTTATAGGGTTGATACACAGGTAATCATTTAAACAGTCCCCTCCACACATCTGGGTTGAAAGCCAGAGAGGTATTCATTCAAGTATAGCGTGACTTAGGCAACTAGACTTGGAGCCTATCCCACACCAAATCAAACCACAACTGATGGACATCGTCAATGATTCCACCAGGAGAACCCTGTGACCCATTTGTTAAATTTACACTACTTACATGTGTATCATTGTTCAATATCTTTGTTGTTGTTATCACCACATTTCGTCTGTTCTGTTCTCCACCCCTCATTAGGCGTATGTTGATCTGGGTAACCTAAAGGGAATTTCGAACTGAAATCTTTATTTAATCTATGGGGGCAAACTTCTCATTCCACAGTCCATGTCTAGGAATATCTCATCTAGTTCTTATTTTAGCACTGCTCATCTATTGCTCACCCTGTTTCTACTAATTCCAACTACAAACTGCCTGGCCCAGGGATTGAACTTACATTGAGTACTAAAATAAGAACTAGGTGAGATATCCCTAGACATGGACAGGGGAATGAGAATAGTCTACTCCTGTAGATTAAATAAAAGGTTCAGATCAGAATTCATTGTAGGTTACCAGATTAACATACACCTGATGAAGACCTGAGACGTTGTGATAGAAACAACAAAGATCAGGACAATAGTCTACATGTAAATAATGATAACTCCTCATCCCATAAATTTATGTAGAATTTTAGTTCAGCATATCATTGTCATCAATTGCATGATCAGGTGGAATCGCAAGGTTGCTGCACAGCTCATCATCTGGCCCGTTCCCTCCACATATCTGGGTTGAAAAGTGGCAGAGGTATTCATTCAAGCGTAGTGTGATTTGGCCAAGTAGACCTGGTGAAGCTTAACCCTCTCTAGGTCAAACCACAGTTGGTTTTGTAGAGGACCATGCGGGGTGTGAATGTGAGGATGTGAGGAGATATCTCTGGGTTAAGATTTCCTGCTGGCTGGTCCAGCTACATAAGAATGTTGGACTATAATGGAGTCCAAAGAAGATAAAGAAACAAACAAGACCGATATACATGTATGCAAACAAATATATATTAATAACAAATTACAATGACATGAAGGGTTACAGAGTGTTGTATGGAGAAGTTATGGTGAGTGTGTTGAGTGTCCGTACGAACGCGTATATTGTTTTTAGCATGTTCCCAGAATATGGGAAACGCTGTATGTGTGAGAGGTCACATATTGGAATAAGTAAAAAAAAAAGAGAAAGTTTTTTTGCCTCGCCTCACGCGCGAGTTTGCGGCCCGAGGCCTGAGTCGAGACAGCTGGCCGCACGTGTGCGTAAGCCGTAAAAAGAGAAAGATGCGAAAGGTCAGCCAGTATTTATACTCGTGAGAGAGAGACCCCTGTTGAAGGATTAAGGAAATGAGGAGGAGCTAACTGTGACAGTTTCCTCCAAAATAAAGGTTCATCTTGCATGCAAATATGTGGCCATTGGAAGAACTCTACAACCTGTCCATTAACTTCAATGGAAGAAGCAATCCACCCAGTATCATCATTGCACTGACTCCATATATATATATATATATTGGAGCCCACTCTATCCCATTGTGCTAAATGGTCATTCATCCCACAAGAAGGTTCATCCACCCTCTGACAGGGCTTGCTTTTAATCCCGCTGAGCATCTAGTCACGCTTCTAACCAGTAAAACCTGACGGGAGAACTGGCTTAGTCGCCAATAACCCAACCATGCGGGATTTACATGGTCCGAGTAGCAGTTGGAGGACATGTGGTTTGACCTGGAGATGGCCTCCACTGAATCTTCTAGTCGAATTAATGGCCACGTGTCCGAAAGCAAGATGAACCTTTAATTTGATGAGTATCAAATTTTCCAACCAATAAACGGGAGTTTCAATGAAAGGGTTGATTGGAAAATAATTAAAAACAAGTCTTCTAAACTACAAAAACTCAATGAAAAATAAACATCCATTTTTTTAACATGTTTGTTGCGGGACCGATAAAGGATGTCGACCCCACAAGCTAATTTGTGTTCGAAGAAAGGTGTGAACTGCCAAGACAACGAGGAGACAAAGGCGAAGGTTTATATTTTCCTAAAACAACGTGCGTTTTTGTACAACTAAAAAGATTTGCTGAATGAAATGTCAGCTTCGTCCGGTAATCTTTAGTGAAGTCGTTGGTAGGTAAGTTGATAGTCAGTCGGTTGGTTGGTTGGTTGGTCGGACCTCGGGATCAGGTAATTGAAGTGTGGTCGGACTGGACGTGTCGATGACAGGAAGTGGAGCGCGGTCGGACTGGTCGTGTCGACGGTGAGACTAGACGTGTCGACGACGGGAAGTTGGTGTGCGGTCGGACTGGTCGTGTCGACGGTCGGACTGGACGTGTCGACGACGGGAAGTTGGTCAATAGGCTGGGCAGGAATGTATCGGTGATGAGAAGCTGGTCAGGAACGTAATAGCGAAACGGGAACTGAAATGGCTGCCTCCTGGCCGTCTACTTCAACGATTCGGATGAATCTTCGGAGATAATCCAACACGAAGGTCGGAAGCCTCCTTTCTCCTGGCCGTCTGCTTCATGTTTAATGGACATGTAACAGCTGCTGGACGTATAAATGTGCATTTAATGCTTCATTGCATTTTAAGAACTAAATAAATATAGAGGCACGATGGATAGCGGCTCGGATTGAGGAATCGGAGAGCCTTACATCGTCATGAAGAAGAACAACAATTTTTCCTATCGACCAACGCAGGGGTTACAGACTAAGAGCCACTATCTCAAGCAAGGTGATAATGCCACTATTAGGCAAGGGGCGACCGGAAGTGAAAAAAAAAAAGGAAAAGACTTTAGAGGTACCCGGAAACTCAATCCTAAACCGGAAACAAGGGATAAACATCTACACCTGTTCTAAAGACCGGAGAGCTGTGTGAACCAGACGATAGGCAAACCTATCTACTCCTAAGGAGTGTTGTATACATCGAGTTACTTCCCCTTGATTGTGATTACTCCCACTATCACCATTGCCTGCAACCTCCCACCACATAATCACGTGTTATACCGTAGTAGTAGTAAAAGTACTTCTTTAGCAGTGTTTAATAAAATCTTGTTGAGTTCAGACCTATGTCTCTCTTCTCTTTGTGGTGTCATTAACTCGTTACTAACATTATTCTTTGACAGCATACACCTGTATCAGCACAATATAAAATGGCGTCATCAGCAATATAAAAAGGAGGGAAAAATAGATAAATAGTAAATAAAAGTATGTCTTTAAATAAAAATGATTTAACAAAATCGAAAATATATCTATGAAGTCTTTTAAACGTCAGACTATAAATAAATTTTCATTCAAAAATGTACATAAAAACAAATGTCCATTTAAAAGAAAGAAGCAAAAAATTAATATGGTGAGATGTCAATCTTCAGTGAGGGTAGGAAGATTCCAAAAATTAACAAGTTCGGCAGAGACGTTTATTTGGTGTAAACATTTGCTGCGGGAGAGTTATCTACTTTGCACTGGCTAGTTGTCTCAAGATGTTTACGATGCAAGGAAACTAAAATATTTAGAAGGACGACTAACGATGTCCTAATTACAAAACAACTTTCACTATTTCGCAATCTCGGTTTAAAAAGCGTCAACCAATTGGTTAACTATTGGCTGGTGCGTCTCAGGAAATCAACCTAGATTTATGTAGCTTGAGAGAAGACGACGACGACGAAGACAAAAAATAAAGAAGATGAAGCAAAAGACGAAAACGTAAAGAAAGATGAAGACAAGGAAAATGAAGACAACTGAGATGAAGAAGACAAAGACGACGAAGGAGAAGAAGACCAAGACTTCAAAGACAAAAGCAAAAACAAAGAAGAAGAAGAAGAAGAAGAAGAAGAAGAAGAAGAAGAACACACTATATAAAAAGAAGATTTTCAGTGTGCCTACGTTGATACAGAATGTGACATAAGGTCAGTTTAAAGTGGGTTTAACGGCAATACAGTGGGAAAATTGCTCAAGCCCCCTCAGCACTTCCCCTTTTTAAGGACGCTTCAGGCGCCGGGTAATGACCCCAGCCCCCTGTAGAAGGGGATAGGTACTGCCCGCGAAGAAGAAGAAGAAGAAGAAGAAGAAGAAGAAGAAGAAGAAGAAGAAGAAGAAGAAGAAGAAGAACTGGCTGTGAAAGAACAGGATACAACAAAATATATTTTTTTAATTCTATGCCGTCATTCTTGACGTTATGGACAAAATAGTAAGATAATAAAGAATTATAAGGATCAAATGACAAACAGTTGAAATTTCTAAAGAACATAATGAGGAAAGAGAGCGTGACAAATCTGATACTCACAGGACAGATTGAAGTCAAGAGGAGCAGAGGAAAACAACGCATAAACTACCTATTGAGCTTGAGTAAATAGATGGCAGAACTGGGTTTAGTTTAGATAACAAGAAGTCAAAATTTATTAAGAGCTACAAAGGCCAGGAAATTGTGGAGAGCCATAATCGCCTACGTCCTGAAGTGACACGGCACATAGAAAAAGAAAAAGACAGAGAATGATTCTGCAATACCCGCTCCTTGTATACTATGTGCCATTTTGCTATTATACAAATGTTTCTTATTTCTGCCTTTCAGGGGCACCTCAACGTGGTGAAATGTTTAGCAAGCTTGTCTCGCTAGAACAATTACGACTGCGTAGTGAGTTCGATCCTCATTGGGTGCACCATACTATTGGCCTTGTGCCACATCTAAACTACGCTTAGAAAATCGCCTTATTTCTGCTTATCAATCAGCATTACACATTAGTATTACTATTTCACATATATACAAGGGTGTGCTGAAAAGTTCTTGAGCATAAAATTGTGGAGAGCCATGATTGCCAAAAAAAAAAGAAGAATCAAATTGTGAACTAGAAAAAACACAAGAAAATAAGCGCAAGAAGGTAAAAATCTAGCTAAACAACACGGGAGAAAGAGGCTAAATACAATGAAAGGGGAAGAGAAGAAAAGATGTCCAAAAAATTTGGTAAGGAAAGACTTTTTTCCAAGAAAGGAAACAGTACTTAAGAGGACATCAGCATGTTTCCTTTTTCTCTTGTTAGGAAGAAATTCATGAAACGCGAGAAACAAACAAGGAAATTACATGCACACAAGAGAAAACCAGCTTAGCTTCTATAACGCATTAACTTCTTCTTCTTCTTCTTCTTGGTATTGACCAACCGATGGTGATAAAATACTTAGCATAAGCAATATATCATATGAGGTGCAGTTTCTGCTTATATCTTTCCTTTATAAAAGATGAAAATAAATAAAATATCCTATTATAATTTTGCTTGGCCCTCCTTTCGTTAGTTCGCACGACCGTTACGGCCTGCCAATACTTCATAAATAATGGACTATTCCGTTTTGAGCACGTGGAAAGAGGGGAAAAGACACTACTTGGTTTCAGTGAGAAAAGAAAGAAAGAAAGAAAGAAAGAAAGAAAGGGAAGATATAAGTGTTTAACGACTGTTTCAGTGAAATGGAAAAGTTACCAATTTCAAATCTTTTCATTTGTACCCACTTCTTAAACTAACGACCAGCATTCATATTTATTATTGTCATTGCAATATTTTACGCTCAAGTATTTAACGATTCGATAGGGGAATTTCTACGGATATTTTATTGTTGTAGAACTCACC
This sequence comes from Acanthosepion esculentum, assembly GCA_964036315.1. NCBI lineage: Eukaryota > Metazoa > Mollusca > Cephalopoda > Sepiida > Sepiidae > Acanthosepion > Acanthosepion esculentum. Next base: position 104,212,940 of record OZ038483.1, read on the forward strand.
AAGAGCTTACTCAGTCATTAACTGAAGAATTAGGATTTATCAGAAATTTAAAATAGGAAAACCGTGTAATTTTCACGGGTAAAAACTGGTTGATTACACTTTGTATTGGTGGGTGTCACATTTTAACACATTGCAAACAAATTACGTGCAAAAAAAAGAAGAGTAAATCGATTAAAATCCAAGTAAGAGACTTTGCAACCCTATTATTTGTGTTTCTGACTAAAATCTTCTTTTATGTACCTTGTCCCCTAAGGAGGTGATCGATCATGGCTCTCCTCAGCCTCCTATCCCTTGAAGATCTTAGCACACGTTCCATCATCCATTCACGTTCTTCATGTAGATAGCCCGCTGCCTGACTCTGTCTCTTACCCTCGATATGCCCTGTGAGCGTCAAGTTCTCCAAGCCTTCCTTTTTCTGTATGTGCCCAAGAAATTTCAGCTGTTTCTTTCTGATTCTGAGTATAGTGGTCCTGATCTGGAGTCTCAACTTCAGTCACTTTCTCAGCACCATAGAGTTGCCTCCCTTTGCTTTTTCTATGAATACTTTCATAGTAATTGTTCGGATGAGCGCTTCTCTATCGTACTTACACCTTATGAATTTAAGTGCAGTACTAGACTGGCGTCGAGGTCTCGTCAATTTACAGTCGAGTTGGCTAGATATAGCCATACATTCTGTGCTGACAGTTTCTTTTCTCGCACTTCTCGTTGGTGGAACCCCCTTCAGGCTCCATGCTTTCCAACCAACTGCAAAAATGTAAATCCAGTATCAATCGCTATCTACTGTCTTCCTAATTACTCTTTTCTCTTTCTGCTCATCATTAATGTTTCTGTTCCTAATTCTTCTACACCCTGTAGCCCCTTGTGTTTTAGTGGCTTTTATTATCAGAAAGATTTGTTTGTTCGGTAGGTATATGAAAGTTCTTGTAATGTGGTTGTTAATTATCCTCATATTTGTGTTTGCCTTGGTGGGTAAATGAATTATTTTGTTTGTGATAAGACTATCATTAAAAAGCCTTATTCAACATGAGAAAATAATATTCGAGTAAAGCTTATTCTTCACAGACCGATTCACTTCATGACTGAAGACCACATTTTCTAATTGCTCATCCAAAAATTGTTTTGTTACTTTCGTTATTGCTTCAGGTGTTACAACGTGTCCTTGATTCTACCATTTAGTACATTTGCTTGTGATATGGATCATGTGGTCATAATGCTTCCGTTGTCTTCGGGCAGCTCATCTGAAATGTGTCGCGAATATTCGAACGCCATTTTTAGAAAATCCGTGCAAAAAGATGCTTCTTCTGCGTGCCACGTTCCTTCAGGACATGGGCGATCATGGCTCTCCACAACTTTCTATCTTGTTTGACACTTAGCAGTTTACCTCCCTTTGCTAATGCCCCAACGTCCCGTCATCCATTCACACAAGCCTACGGTTGCATTTAGCCATTTCAGCTGTAAAATGAAGGAATCAACGCATGACACTCTATTGATGTCAGACACCTAAATTAAACTACATGGCCTTGTAGCGTTCTCGCGATCACGAGAAATAAAAATTGTGTTGTAATCTCACAGTCACGAGAAATAAAAAAAAACTAATTTCCCATTATTCCCTAGTAAAAAAAAAAAGGAAACTGCCCTACTGGTGGAAAATTTAGAATACGGCCTCCTTTCAACAAACTCACCATGAGAGCACGTGAAAATGGACCTCTCCGGGAATGAAGGATAAGTTTTACTCAAATATTAATCCCTTTTTTGCCGTTGATAGCACCAACCAAGCTTTATCGTAGATAATGGCTAACGAGCTTGTCTGATTGTTGACGTAGTGAGTTCAATCTTCATCGGGTGCTCAATATTTGTTGTAACCTAGAAAAGGTTACTGATTAAGGAATAACCAAAACGGAGGTTGGAATGAAATGGTAATCTTTATAACCTCAACAAAATACAATACTCGCCAGCGGCGTGAAGTAGGTAAACCACTGCTAGTGGTGGACTACTTAGACAACATATTACCTCCACTTACAATAGTGTCCAACGTATTTATGAGGATTGGGACATACCTATTAGTGTTCATAGGTACGGTATATAACAATTTACGAGAAACGAAGCTTAATAAATATTCAACAACATTCGAACTATTTAAGTTTACGTCATCCTGACAAGCCCCTGCATGCTACAGCATGCTATGCTATCTCGCTTGTGACATATAAGGCCTCTTCGCGAGGTTTCTATAATGAAAGTTTTCCACAGAGTGGAGTAATTGACCTCACACCCAAACTTTAGTCGACAATATGTTCCTCCGCTACCCGAGTTTGAGAATTCAGAGTTTTCGCTCTCTTAGACACCACTTACTCTTAGAATCGTTGCTAACCAAGGCGCAAAAGCATAGTCTGCTCTACAATTTAACCCATACATGAGGGGAGAATAGATGGATTCATACCTTTCCCAAGTGTATTTGCGCGAAAGTGAATGTAACGAACTCGTCTGGAATTCTAACTCGACTCGCCTATCTCTCGTTCTGAGGTGCTAACTATTAATACATCCGGACAGTCTGCGTATCGAAAATATGATGTGATCTACGTAATTACTTGATTACAAGTAACTTTGCGTTTTTTTGTTTTTTTTTTAAAGTAGTGCTTAAAAGCTCCCGGGTATTTTAATTAAATTTTAAAACCTAAACGATTAAATAATCATGTAATTCAACTCTCGTAGACCTGACTGAAAAGTATGGGGCCGCAGCTCAAGCGTTAGGCGTTGTTGCTATGGTTTCCGTTATAAGGTTTTACGTAATCGACTTAACCCTATATTGAGCCAGTTTTGAATTCAGAATTGCCCTTCTCCGAGACTGGTTGACAACAATGGATGTAGGACTCAGTCTACTCTATTTAACACATTGAGAAGAAATAGAGTCACAACTTTCCCAACGGAATTTGCGCGAAAGTGAGTGCAATAATTCACCGATTTCTCATCCCAAACCGCTAACCATTACATCACTCGCACTTCCGCCTGCCTGCGCATGGTTTGTTTATTTTTGTCATATGTACTTTGTATTCAAGTTAAAAGTCATCCCGTCCTGGGTATGACGATAAACAACATCCGCGTCCTGGTGAAGACGATAAACTACGTCCAACAGCAAGGCCTCTAATCAGGAGGTTTAGAGGAGCGTGGAACCACCTCTTAATTGCTGGTGTTCCCAGGCCGACCCTGACCAGGAGTGGTAGCACCTGTTAGGGTCCCAACTATGGATAAATAGTTAACCCCCAAACTGAGGTCAAAATACTATGAAAGTGTAAAAATATGTTTTAATAACCAGAAATACTTTGTAAAAAATTATTACCAGCAATAAAAATCTGAAGAAAAATTATTACCAGCAATACATTTTGAAAAAAATAAATTTACCAGCAATACATTTTTGAAAAAAAAAAAAAAATTACCAGAAATAAAATTCTTGTCGGCATTAAATAACCCATTGAGGTTGATATGCCGTAAAACAAAACAAACCACGAAATTTAATTTTCAGGCAGAACCTAAACCCACTTGGAACAACATTGATATAACAATTTTCCTACTTTCCTCCATTTTCTCCTACTGACACTAAGCTAAGCAAATACTGAATAATACATTGTGAGATTCTCGTTGTTTAACGGAGAACGTGAAATGACTGTCTTTCTTAGAGATTCCTTATCTCCCGGTAGTCATCACTATTCGAAATACCGGTTTTAATATGACCTTCAAGAAAAGCTCATAAGTGTTTTGGACTCTTAAAACAAACTCAGGGGAAGCGGTGTGTTGGAAAAAGAAAAAAAATGATTAAATGAAAAAAAAATTAGAAGATAACTAATAAATTGTAAGTAGTTTAAGGTTTGCGCAAAAAACGTCTATCCATAAAATATAATGTTTATAGCAATAAGAAATAATGTCAGATAAATAAAAAAAAAACGGTCCATTAATTCTGTAGGGATACAAAAGGCGATTATCTCCCTTTTTCCGAAATGAAGTCACATGGGTCACGTGACGACCGCTTAGTAACGTCGCTCGATAGTGACGAATGTGGGAGTCAGTCAGCTTCCAGTAATCAAACCAACCAGTTGCTTTGTTTAGTCCGGGCCACTCGGCTGAGGCTAAATCTGTCATCCTCCCGCCCCCAGCCACATGGTGCAGCTGACAAACATTTGGCGCCGTTTTCCTATGGAAATATATCTTCACCAGATATAGAAAATATCTCCGGGTCGCGGTCCTCAATTTGGAAAAAAAAACAAGACGCTGTTTCCTGCTTGCGGAATATGTCCTCACTAGCAACATAGCAAATGAATCCGGCCTGCTCGAATCTAGAATCCTAAATAGAGCTTCTCCAGAAACACAGAAGAATCTCCGGCAGCTTCAGTTCTCGTCGATAATTATTATACGTAAGACTCTTTCTTTCGTCCTCTTTTTCACTCTGCTTGTTGTTACATACATGTTACAGTTTCTCTGCGTGGGATACCTGTAATTATAGATATATGTTTTTGTGTACTACTTAACGGCATAAAACTTTCTCTGAGAGCAAAGTATGATTGTCATTCCTTTTCTTTTAGCTATTTCGTTTCGTCCGTTAAATAAGACTTTATTATATAATGGATATAATGATACCCATAGTGAGGGAAATGCAAAAGGGAGAATATTCCTTTCTCCCATCGCTTATTCATTATCTGGTGACTTACCCAACATGGTGTGACAATATATTAGTTACTTCCATTAACTGGTAATCACGACGCGATATATCATTAATACCCATTAATCCCTTGGAAATTCCCTTCGGAAATGTAATGTTAGCACATATAGGCTTGGAAGAGTCCCAACGAGAGCCACACATTTTTTTAAGGGGTAAATAAGCCTTGCTATGCTGTGAACGGTTTAATGCACACCGCACATGTAGGTGGTTTTTCCAATATAAGATAAAATAAGTTCTACCAGACGTTAATTAAAAAGGGTGCGATGAATAAATTGTCGTCGAAATAACGCCAAAAAAAATGAAAATAATATTGACATCTCATTTTTATTAGAATTGCACAAAAATTTCTTGAAATACTAAAGGGTAAATTCATTCAATAAAATTGCCATTAGCTTGAACAACGGCATCCAGACGACTTCGGAATCTCCTGCAACTTTTCTGGGCGGTCTCCTTGTTTAAGTTGGTGAATGCTGTTATAATCCTTACCTTCAGTTCAGCTTTGGTGTTACAAGGAGTTTTGTTGGTTTCTCACTCAACTGCGTCCCACGCATAATAATAAAGGGGGTTGCAGTCTGGAGAGTTAGGTAGCAGGTGTAAGGGGCAATGTGGTCACAGAAATTGTATGACAGCCATGACTGGGTTCTCCTGCTTGTATGGCATGGTGCAGAGTCCTGTTGCCAGACATGGATTCTTCCAACAACCACCCTCTTGACCCAGGCAGCACTACCTCCTCAAACAAATATAAGCCTCTGTGTTGAGTCTGAGGCCCACTGGGAAGATAAATGGAGGTATGAACGTCGCCATCACTAGTAATCAATATAAACACCTTCGTAATCATCATTAGACTAACCAAACTCTTTCCGAATCCCCTACATTGTCCTCAGATTGACACCTTATCATTTTGAAATGTTCCTATTGGAGCTTCCGGCACGAATGCCAAGCAGTACAGTATGTCGTTTCCAAATTTCTTTCGTAGTGAATTGCGTCATGGTGCTCTTTTTATCATAGACGGTGCCCAACTGACCATGCTATACTATACAGTCGACAAAATCAAAAACAAACACTGCGCATGCACTAAATTAAAAATATAAAATGGTGATAAATTATTACCCATCGTATCCTGTACTGTTTTTAAAAGACAGAGATTTCTACTCAAATACATGTAGCCACTAAGTCATATACTGTCGGCTGTGCTGAAAAATGTGTGACGTCACGGAAATATGTGCAGTATTCACAGCTATATAACGAAACATATCCGAAGAAAACCAGAGCTTCACAACATCCTCTTACAGTAATGAGGAACGAACAAGCAAATTTATTAAAATAACCAATTACTTTATCGAACAAATAAATTTGAAGAGTAATAAAGACTAGAATAAGCAATGACTTTATTAAACAAACAGTGAAGGAGTACAATATAAACACAGTCAAATGCGAAGGGTTAAAAAAATAGAACTCAAATTCGCCTGAATTACGAGTTTGAGATTTCTCTCATATTTCCATGACGTCACATACATCTCAGCATGGAGCACAATATTTGGGTTGCACATTTTAAATAATAGCTGCAATTTTCTGATCTTAAATATCGAAAGTCTTGCCACCAAACATTGTTTTTCATTAACAGAGTTTTTTTGTTTTTTTCATCTGTAAACTTAAAACGAGGTCCTCATTCAGCTTTCCATCGACCACGTTGCGTCTCCATCCTCGTCCATATCGGTGTGCACCACAAAGTCCACAAGGAAACGAAAGGTGAACATATACGCCAAAGCAAATAATAAATATTCGAATCCTGTTTCCAATGTATTTAGGCTTTATTCGGGACCTTACTTGCTCGATCTGGGTGTATAGTTAGGTGACAACTTCTGTCATGTCAGACAAACAGATCAGCTCTTCCTTTTGACCTTCGCTCCTACTAACTTTCTGCTCATGTCCACGTCGCGACGCACAGCTGACAACTCGAATGGACGACATCGGAACTACCCGTGAATATATGACCCTGAACTCACAAATTCAATCTCAACAGTAGCTGTTAATATAATCTTGGGGCCGGAAATCCTCGATGTCAAGTTTTGTTGTCACTTGACACCAAAATTTTCATTTATTTATTATTTTATTCCTTTCGGTCAATTGTGTAGCTGTTTTAAATGACTTCATTGCTGGTGATAAAATACGAGATCGAGATAAGACTACACACCCTCTTCTTTTATTGGAGTGTCCCAGTTATAGTGTCATAGAAAACGAAACTATTAAAATAGGGTATAGAGTTCTAGCTAGCTAGTTCAACAGAAAAACTGCGAGACATAGTTGCTAATTTAGTCGTACTTTTAAATTCATGCAGTCGAGGCACCAAGGAATAAAGCTCATCAGAAAAATTGTCATGAAAATATTTAATAAAAAAAGATAGATTGGTTGGTTGTTTGGAGTTTTATGGCATATCAACCACTATGGGTTATTTAATGCCAGATCCAGTATTTACTAAATATATCAAAAACGTATAGCTGGCAACATCATTGTTTCAAAAACGAATAGCTGGCAACATCATTGTTTCAAAAACGTATAGCTGGCAACATCATTGTTTCAAAAAGGTATAGCTGGCAACATCATTGTTTCAAAAACGTATAGCTGGCAACAACCTTTTTTTCAAAAACGTATAGCTGGCAACATCATTGTTTCAAAAACGTATAGCCCGCAACATCATTGTTTAAAAATGTATAGTTGGTAACGTCATTGTTTCAAAAATGTATAGCTGGCAACATCATTGTTTCAAAAATGTATAGTTGGCAACATCATTGTTTCAAAAAAGTATAGTTGGCAACATCATTGTTTCAAAAATGTATAGCTGGGAACATCATTGTTTCAAAAACGTATAGCTGGCAACATCATTGTTTCAAAAACGTATAGCTGGCAACATCATTGTTTCAAAAACGTATAGCTGGCAACAACCTTTTTTCAAAAACGTATAGCTGGCAACATCATTGTTTCAAAAACGTATAGCTGGCAACATCATTGTTTCAAAAACGTATAGCTGGCAACATCATTGTTTCAATGTGCTGGAAAAGACCTGGAAGTTCACTATTTTCCCATAACTGGGACCCCCAACAGGTGCTACCATCCCGGGTCAGGGTGGACCTGGGAACACCAGCAATTAAGAGGTGGTTCCACGCTTCCTCAAAACCTCCTGATCAGAGGCCTTGCTGTTGGATGCAGTTTAACGTCGTACCAAAAGAAAAAGATAGAGGGAAGCCACGTCACGTCGGTGGGAAAGTGACTGAAGTCAAGATGTCAGGACAAGATCGATTACATTGCAGACCCTCCTTTCGATTTTGTCAAGAATCTCGTGATGTACAGTAGGAGAACCAGACCAGATATGGCAAAATTATTCAATGCACGGACGAATGGTAGATTTATAAATGCGTAAGATATTTTCTGGCGAGAAAAATTTTCTGGCACGACACATTGACCCAACTTTCTTTGCAGTGCACAAATGATTCGATATAGTCACTAAACTTCATGACAGTGGAAAACGTGAGGCCTAGAAGGCACAGTGTGTTGCTCTCCTGCAGTCTAGCATCAGCCATGCTGATGACAGACAGAAAACGTTCCCCGTGGCGGTTAAATGAAAGCCGTTTTGTTTTGATGGCGTTAAAATTTACAAGCCATTTAGGAGAATTAGCAGAATAGTGTTGCATGGAAAATTTGGTGTGCCATTTTTTCCCTCCCATTACATTTGTACTTTTTTTCACATAAATTCACTTCATGGTTAAATACATTGAACATTTACTTTAAGGATTACACTATGAGTCAGTTACTGTCAGAGTATACTTTAATGCCTTGCAATCACATTTTATCCTAAAAAATATTTTTCAAAAAAAAATTTTCCTAATAATTTTTAAATATGTTTTCCAGTGTACTTATTTTGTTATTGTATTTATTGTCTGGCACAACACGATGGACCAATTTCTTCTTAGCAGCAGACCTAGCAATTGATTCAATATAATCACTCTACTTCATGTCAGTGGAACACGTTAGACCAAGAAGGCGAAACGAAAGATGGTCTGACACGACAGAATGAGCCAACCTTCTTAGCGGCAGACCTAGCAATTGATTCAATATAATCACTCCACTTCATGTCCGTAGAAAAAGTTAGACCAAGAAGGCGAAACGAAAGATTGTCTGACTCGACAGAATGAATTAACCATTTTAGCGTCAGACCTAGCAGTTGATTCAATAGAATCACTCCACATTATGTCATTAGAAAAAGTTAGACCAAGAAGGCGAAACGAAAGATGGTCTGAATACGACAGAATGAGCCAACCTTCTTAGCAGCAGACCTAGCAGTTGATTCAATATAATCACTTCACTTCATGTCAGTAGAAAAAGTTAGACCAAGAAGGAGAAACGAAAGATTGTCTGACTCGACAGAATGAATTAACCATTTTAGCGTCAGACCTAGCAGTTGATTCAATATAATCACCCCACCTCATGACAGTGGAACACGTTAGACCAAGAAGGCGAAACGAAAGTTTGTCTGACTGGACAGAATGAATCAACCTTCTTAGCAGCAGACCTAGCAGTTGATTCAATATAATCACTCCACTTCATGTCAGTAGAAAAAGTTAGACCAAGAAGGAGAAACGAAAGATTGTCTGACTCGACAGAATGAATTAACCATTTTAGCGTCAGACCTAGCAGTTGATTCAATATAATCACCCCACCTCATGACAGTGGAACACGTTAGACCAAGAAGGCGAAACGAAAGTTTGTCTGACTGGACAGAATGAATCAACCTTCTTAGCAGCAGACCTAACAATTGATTCAATAGAATGACTCCACTTCATATCAGTGGAAAACATGAACCCCAAAAAGACGAAAAGGATTGTTCTCCTAATGGAAAGCAGAAAAGTTTCTCTATGGTGATTAAATGATTGCATTTTTTTTCTGAAGCATTAAAACTTGCAAACTATTCCTTGACCCTGTTAACCACTGATTGGAGGTCCCTTTCAAAAGCTGTTACCAGTTTGACTTTGTCGGACTTGCTACTAAGACAAGAATCGATAGTTGTGTCATCAGCATAAATGCCTAGTTGGGAACTGATGACATCGAGAAGGCCATTGATGAAGATAAGAAACAACGTAGGTCCCAGGATAGAGCCCTGGCGGACACTGCATTAACGTTATTTTATCTAGAAGTATGCCCGTTCAATAAGTCGTTCAGTAAGGCATTCTGTTTACGATTTAAGATATTAAGCCAAAATTCATCCAAAGACACTGTAGCCCTTGAGTTTGTGTGCATTTTTTATAATTAAAATAGTTTCAGGTTAATGCAAAACTATTAAGTCATTATTGTGATCTAAGTACATGCATCAGCATATTCCTCTTGCAACTACATTTTTTTAAAGTACTAAAATCCTTGAGAGAGTGTGTGTGTGTGTGTGTGTGTGTGTGTGTGTGTGTGTGTGTGTGTGTGTGTGGTGCGGAGTGTTTTTACCCATTTGCGTTTTCACAGAATAAAAGAAAAAAAAACTTTATTTTTTTTATTATCAGCGCAATCTTCATTTATGCCAACATTAAGTTCAGGATCTTACAAGAATTCTTTTTTTAAGCATTTTTATGCTCATTTAAAAAAATGTAAAAGTGTAATTTGAGAAAGATGACGGTATGAATTCTTTCTCAATACACACACACACACACATTCGTAAGCAAACTTCACCATAATATAAATTTACGATTAAAAAAATTAAACCTTTCGACCCAATCAAGGCAATAAACCCACTAAGACGTAAGCGATTACTGAGTTTGAAAGGATATGAGAAATTTTGGATTTTCTAAACTATTTCAGATATCAGTGTACCGGAAGTAGCCATAAGGTTTTCTGTCATAACATAATGGTACTACACCAACATGTAGATATATTAAATAAAGTAAAAACAGAAGGTCTTCGGGTTACGTCGGATCCGACGTATGGTTTTTCATGGTTACGGCGCCATCTCCCATAATATAAACACGTCGTGACGCGGTGCTATATGAGGAAGACGGCGTTGTTTCTTCACCGGTTGTACGCCATATTGGATTGTGCTACATTTGCTATCTCTCGTTTGTGTCGTTTTTTTTGGGAACCTTTCCCCCTTTATTATGTCTCCCATGCGTAAGGCAGACTCGTAGGTGCTTATGTAGGTGAGTTTCGACCTCCGTCGAAAATCTGGTTACGTCGCATCGTAGGAATGGATTTCCGACGTAAGTCGAGGACCCTCCTCGATTATCCATACTTCGATTTATCGTACTTCGATAATCCGGGCGTGAAATGAAGAGAAAAATTAAAATCATTTGAACATTTTTTAATTATCAGAACTAAACCCAATATAATAATTGAAAATTTAGAAAACCATATTTAGACACCGTGGTCTCTTAGCCAAGGGTAAGTTAGAATTTATTGGCCTTATTTCACTGCATCATATTTCACCAATACAATACTTCCTCGATTATCCATACCTTAGTTTTCCTGGAATTCGATTATCCGGATATGAAATGAAGAGAAAAACTGAAATCATCCGAATATTCTTCAATTATCTAAACTGAACCCATTATGATATCTCATCTCAGACAAGCGTTTTGAGAATTTACAGAAAGCATGCTCAACACTTGATAAAAACGTAGATAAAATCAGTTAAATTAATTCTCTCGGTTTCCCCGTTTTCATACAAAGAACTTGCAAAAAACGGAGTGTCAAAAGGACGGTTATTCCATTGACACCGCTATTATTTCAACTACTTCCACTCCTCCGTTTATTGTTTTTAAAAGTGTTGATTAGAATTGTAATAAAATCTACACATGTGATGAAACTGAACTTATACATTTTTTATTCTTGATAATTTAAAACAAAAATATTAAACACTATTTATACATTAGATTGTTTATTTACAAGAATAATTTTATATTTACAACATTCTAAAAACTAATACAATTAAAACTAATATTATGCAATATTCAACTTTTACCAATTTATATAGAAATAAATATAAAAACAATTTTTTATTAATAAATTTATAAACATTTGCTAAATTATTAAAATATGTGAACCAACAATAAGGAAACCCTTATTATTTACCATTTGAATCAATTGTCAATTAGCCATTCCAATGAATAATCTAATAAATAAATAGTGTAAATAAACAATCTAATAAATAGTGTTTATTATATTTGTCGTCAATTCTCAAGAACAAAGAAAATGTATAAATTCAATTTCATATGTTTATGTTTTTTAAAAGAATAAATATGATAAATACATTTCTACATTAATCCAGTTTTGGGAGTTAACAGCAGAAAAAGCGAGGTCAGTCGGAAACGGACATTGACACTTTTTTTTTTCATGAACAAATAAACTGAACAAAAGCTAGAACAAAGCGTGAGAAAATTTTATTTGATAATAAATGTTAAATTTCCTACAGAATATGACGTTTTTCTTTGTTCGTTTTCGATAATTTAGGTATTCAGTTATCCGGAATTTTGAATTATGCAAACATTTTTTCAACCCATCCCAAAGTGTCCGGAGAATCGAGAAAGTACCATATCACTTTTTTTTTTTTTAAATTACTTATTTCATTCGAAACGGAGTGGACTTCAACCACACACCCCAAATTTATACTGAAACTGAGAACTAAAAGAAGACTGCATTTGTCTTCGTGGCTTCAATCTATGATAAGGGTTCCCAAACTTTTTTGCGTCATCGCCCACTTTCAGATGGAAAAACTTTCCACCGCCCACCTGCATGGTAAATAATAAATATTCAAGACCATACCAAATTTGTTTGATAAAAGTTTGTTACTAGTTAATAAAATGACTTTATGACATAGTAAAAAATGCCAAAGTGAGATAACAAATAACACTGACATATACGACAGCTGCTACTGCAAACAAAAAATGTGGAGAGATTTCATCGGCGGTTGAAATATTACAAAACTATGAAAATAAAATCGTAATAGATCCTGAGGATGATGACTGCTCTAATTTATTTTTTAATTCTATTTACTTATTTAGTTATACAAAAATAGAAAGAGGCGTGAGACAAGGATGCGTCATCTCCCCAGATATATTCAACCTCTGCAGCAAGGATATCTTAAGGGAAATGGAGACGCTAACAGGATTAATAATCGGTTAGCGTAATGTTAACAATATAAAATACGCAGATGGCACTGTGTTGATTTGACGACAAGGAAAGAAAACGACAGGACCTCCTAAAGAGGATGGGAGAAGAGATCTAGCACTAACCATGAACTGCAAGGAGTCATCAGCATAGTCATTAGTAAGAAAAAAAACCCTAACATGCAAGTTATGAATTGGAGGGATGAGCAACAAGCAGTTGCAGAGGTTTAAAAAACATTCTGGGAAGCAATTTTAACAGAGGAGGAAAAATTTGACACTCAGATCAGAACATTCTTTGAACTAGCGAAAGAAGCAGAATGAGGAAAAGACAGCTGAAGTTTAAATATCTGGGAAGCAATTTTAACAGAGGAGGAAAAATGTGACACTCAGATCAGAACATTCTTTGAACTAGCGAAAGAAGCAGAATGAGGAAAAGACTGCTGAAGTTTAAATATCTTGGAAGCAATTTTAACAGAGGAGGAAAAATGTGACACTCAGATCAGAACATTCTTTGGACTAGCGAAAGAAGCAGAATGAGGAAAAGACAGCTGAAGTTTAAATATCTGGGAAGCAATTTTAACAGAGAATGAAAAATGTGACACTCAGATCTGAACATTCTTTGGACTAGCGAAAGAAGCAGAATGAGGAAAAGACAGCTGAAGTTTAAATATCCGGGAAGCAATTTTAACAGAGGAGGAAAAATGTGACACTCAGATCAGAACATTCATTGGACTAACTGTTATGGGTCCTTACATATAACTACAGAACGAACTCTTCCTAACACTATGTATACTACGCCTCTCAAGAGAGAGACAATCGAGTCGAGCCGATCGTAGTTCATTCCAAACCAGACTGACTGTCATACTAACACCTTCACATCTTGTATTATTATTCCGTGTAATACATCTTCGTTATTTCTACTCTTGTGTTCGTGTTGTTCTTCCTTGGTCCTGAACTGGATCATAACAGTGGTGACGAGGATACTGAAAAAACGAATTCTACGCGGAGAATCTAAAAAAAAACAAAAAAAAAACTTTTTGCTATCGGGATATTGAAGAAACGAATTCTACGCGGAGAATCTAAAAAGAACAAAAAAAACAAACCTTTTTGCTATCGGTCGTCCATAACAGAGGCGACGGAGGTATTGAGAAAAAACAAAAAAAAACAAGTTCTACGCGAAGATAAAAAAAAAAAGAAGAAAAAGATTTTTTGGAACACCAACACCAGGGGTAACGAAAACACGAATTTTACCTGTCAGCCAGAACATAATCGAATTCTACGCATGAAATTTTTTTCGTACTAAGGTTCCAGAACAACAGGCGACAAAGACCTGAAGTCTACACTGAGAAATAAAGGAAAAATCGTTACACAAAATTACGGTGTAAATATGGAAGACTTTAAGGCAACCATATTGGAACTAATGAAAATGCAATTCGAGCAGCAACAACAATATGAGGAAAGACAGACTAGGCTCGAAGAAAAACAATTAGAAATTCAACAGAAAAATGAAGAAAAACTATTGTAAATTCAACAGAAAAACGAAGAGAAGCAATTCGAATTACAAAAATTACTACTACGGGGAGTAACAAATAAAGGACAAAATTCTAGAAATGAAGCGGCATTCTCGCAAAATGCTCTATCAAAGACTTCACTCTTGCACCGGACTAAGACAAAACCTTCGCGGCTTACTTCAGAAGATATGAAGATTCCTATGAGTTTGATTGCGGGAATTGGTCAGACGCGAAAAAAGCATGTCTACTACTGAGGAAACTAGGGTCAAGCGAATACACTAAATTCGTAGACTACATCCTACCGAGGAAAACGAATGAGTTGACTTTCAAGGAAATCGTGAAACTTTTAACGGAATTATTTAGTCCGAACACTTCACTAATCCACAAAAGGTGGAAATGTTTAAATTTAACAAAAAAACGCTGCGATGACTTTAAGTTATCTGAACTCAGCCCTGACAATTTTAAATGTTTGATATTCGTCCAAGGCCTGGTTTCGACTAAAGATGCGGAGATCAGACGGATAATTCTAACAAAACTTGAGAGTGAACCAGAATTGACGCTACAAAAATTGGCTGAGGACTGTCAGAGATGTATAAGCGTAAAAAAGGAGTCTGGCGTCGCTCACATACGAAAAGTTCAACGACAAACACGTTTTTTCCCTCCTCAAAAATAAACTAAACAAATTATTTTACTACAAAAAGTCAAATGAAACATCAGAAGAAACCACCACCCAGTCCATGCTATTGCTGTGGGACTTTGCATTGGTACAAAGATTGTCCATACCGCTATAAGACTTCTCTGTCGTGCAATAAAGTGAAACATAAAAGTTCGCACCCTAGAACAAAGAAAGAAAACAAAAGCCGAGTAAGAGTCACTAGAACTGACCAAGTAGAAATGTTAAACAAAAAAATCAGATTACAATTAGATTCCGAATCAGATTTAACCATTATTAATTAGCTTACAGACGTGGAAGAAATTAAACAAACCGACCATATTGATAACAGATAAAATAGCCAGGTCGGTAACAGGAAGAAAAACCAAATTTGAGGGGGAGATTATCACAAATGTGACGTTCAACGGGATGACTAAGAAATTAATGATGTATGTTCTAAAAAATACGGAAAATTTATTTGGAACTGACTGGATGCAGAAATTTGACCTCTTGGATTTACCGATAAATACGTTCCGCCAAAAAATGTTAAGGTTATCGACCGAGGCAGAGAAATTGAAGGAGAAATTAAAGGAGAGTTTCCCCGACGTATTTTTAGTCGGCCTCGGGAGGTGTAAAAAATGGCGGCCAAAATCGAACTAAAAGAAAATGTACAACCCATTTTCAAGAAGAAGAGAAATGTACCTTTCGCATTATTAGAAAAAATAGACGATGAGTTGGATAGGCTCGTGAAAACCGGTATATTGACAAAGGTGGAATATAGTCAATGGGCCGCACCTACGGTTTACGTGAAGAAGAAATCGGGTGAGATACGAGTATGCGCTGATTTCTCGACGGGATTGAATGCAGCGTTTAAGGTTTATCACTATCCTCTCCCTAGTCCAGAGGAAGTTTTCACAAAGTTGAACGGAGGAACATTTTTCTCGAAGATAGACTTGAGCGAAGCATACCTACAAGTACCAGTAGATGAGGAAAGCTCGAGGTTGTTGTGCATAAGCACACATAAAGGGTTATATAAGTTCCAGAGATTACCATTCGGGATCAAGGTCGCGCCGGCGATATTTCAGCAAATAATGGACACTATTCTAGGCGGACTGGATTTCACGATCGCATACATTGATGACATCCTGATAAATAGCAAAAATATTGAACAACACTGGGAACATGTCCAAGATGTTTTCAGACAGATACAAAATTACGGTTTTACGGTAAAGGAAAATAAATGTGACTTCTTTATGAAGAAGATAAAATATCTGGGCCATATAATTGACGAAGAAGGAAGAAGACCAGACCCAGAAAGAGACACGGCAATAAATAAAAAAAATGCCGGCTCCAAAAAATTTAGCCAAATTACAAAGCTTCTTGGGCTTAGTAAATTTTTATCAAGAATTTATTCCTAACATGCACAAATTACGCGCACCCCTAAACGAACTGTTGAAGAAGGAAAAAGTTTGGGAATGGTCATATGAATGTCAGAAAACTTTCGACAAAATCATTAAGACTCTAACAGCAGATTTATTTTTAGCGCATTATGATCCAAAATTGGAAATAATAGTCGCGAGTGACGCGAGTGACGCGAGTGACGCGAGTGACGCGAGTGCCTATGGTGCTGGGGCATGTATACTTCATAAAATGCCGGATGGGATACTAAAACCCATCGTGCATGCGTCAAGAACGTTGCTACCAGCCGAACAAAATTACTCGCAAATCGAAAAAGGACTGGGGATTATTTTTGCGGTTACGAGATTCCACAGATATATTTACGGTAGATTTTTCAAGTTACAGACGGACCGCAAGCCGTTATTGACAATATTTGGATAAAAGAAAGGTCTATCTGTCTACATTGCTAATAGATTGCTAAGATGTGGGATGATTTTATTAAACTATAACTTTAAATTGGAGTATCTTCCATCAAACAAAATCGAGCATGCAGATGGTCTTCCGAGACTAATACCAAAGAAAACGGAGCCATTAGAAGATTCCGTAATTGCAGCTCTACGATATGAGGAAGATATTAGAACATCATTATGTAGTACAATTCGAGACCTCCCTGTCACATTACAGGAAATAAGAAACGAAGCAGTGAATGACGAATTTATAAAGGAAACGAAAACAAAAATTGTAGGAAAAGATAAGTATATATCAGACAGTTTTTCGTTATGTGATAATGTTCCGCTATATAATGAAAGAGTAGTAACCCCGAAAACGCTACAAAGGCGAACCCTCAAGGATTTTCACACGGGCCATCCAGGAAAGAACAGGATGAAATCCTTAATGCGAAGTTACGTGTACTGGCCAAACCTGGATCAAGATATTATACATATGGTGGACAAATGCAAGGGCTGTTCCTTAGCAGCCAAGGCACATCCGATCACTCATAAGCCATGGCCTAAGACAGATTGACCATGGTCGAGAATCCATGCAGATTTTGCAGGTCCATTAGAGGGTTTCTACTACTTGATTGTAGTAGACAGCTACAGCAAATGGCCAGAAGTATTTCGTTGTAGAAAACCTACTTCTGAGACTACAATAAATTGCCTTCACAAGCTGTTTGCTCGTTTCGGAGTGGTTGATTGTTTAGTCACCGATAATGGGACACAATTTACATCTGCGGATTTTCAAGAATTTTGTGAAACTTTTCAAGTGAAAGACATCAAATCCCCGCCATATCACCCAAGATCAAACGGGTATGCGGAGAGGTTTGTAGATACATTAAAAAGAGCACTAAAGTAAGGTTATGACGTACCAACAGAAAAGGCTTTACAATAATTCTTGCAAGTGTATAGAATTACACCGAACAGTACTACGCCATCGGAATTATCGCCAGCGGAAATAATGTTCGCCCGAAATAATTAAATCGGTATTCGACAAATTACTGCCAAAACAGACAAGGCAATCACCAACGTCGTTTGTACCAAAAAGAAAATTTAATCCAGGGGAGAAAGTTTTTTTTTAAATGTTAAAAAAGAACAACCTATTGGGAGCCAGGTACAATAGAAAAACGAATCGGTAACGTGATTTACATAATTCAGGGTCCGAAGTTCTCGCATAAAAGGCATTTAAATCAGATCAGAAAGAGGTTGTTAGAGGATTCTAACGGTCTACCTCAGGAAGAGGAGGAAGTAATGGACACATTATTGACACATTCAATATGCAAAGACCTCAAGCAATTTCAGAACCGCGGAAATCAAGCAGAAAAAGAAAATTTACAGAGCCTTTGAGGATTAATCCGAAGAGGAAAAAATATTAAAGACCCCTGCGAGGTAAAAACTTGGGAGGGGGGTGTTATGGATCCTTACCTATAACTACAGAATGAACTCTTCCTAAAACTATGTATACTACGACTCTCAAGAGAGAGAGAGACGAATCGAGTCGAGCCGATAGAAGTTCACTCCAAACCAGACTGACAGACATACTTCCACATTTTGTATTATTATTCCATGTAATGTATCTTCGTTATTTCTACTCTTGTGTTCGTGTTGTTCTTTCTTGGTCCTAACCTGGACCATAACACCAACGAAAGAAGCAGAATGAGTTTAAATATCTGGGAAGCAATTTTAACAGAGGATGAAAAATGTGACACTCAGATCCGAACATTATCAGGCTATCGAAAGAAGCAGAATGAGGAAAAGACAGCTGAAGTTTCAATATCTGGGAAGCAATTTTAACAGAGAAAGAAAAATGTGACACTCAGATCTGAACATTGATTGGACTAGCGAAAGAAGCAGAATGAGGAAAAGACTGCTGAAGTTTCAATATCTGGGAAGCAATTTTAACAGAGGAGGAAAAATGTGACACTCAGATCTGAACATTGATTGGACTAGCGAAAGAAGCAGAATGAGGAAAAGACTGCTGAAGTTTCAATATCTGGGAAGCAATTTTAACAGAGGAGGAAAAATGTGACACTCAGATCTGAACATTGATTGGACTAGCGAAAGAAGCAGAATGAGGAAAAGACTGCTGAAGTTTCAATATCTGGGAAGCAATTTTAACAGAGTAGGAAAAATTTGACACTCATATCAGAACATTCTTTGGACTAGCGAAAGAAGCAGAATGAGGAAAAGACAGCTGAAGTTTAAATATCTGGGAAGCAATTTTAACAGAGGAGGAAAAATGTGACACTCAGATCTGAACATTGATTGGAATAGCGAAAGAAGCAGAATGAGGAAAAGACAGTTGAGGTTTCAATATCTGGGAAGCAATTTTAACAGACGAGGAAAAATGTGACACTCAGATCTGAACATTGATTGGACTAGCGAAAGAAGCAGAATGAGGAAAAGACTGCTGAAGTTTCAATATCTGGGAAGCAATTTTAACAGAGGAGGAAAAATGTGACACTCAGATCTGAACATTGATTGGACTAGCGAAAGAAGCAGAATGAGGAAAAGACAGCTGAAGTTTAAATATCTGGGAAGCAATTTTAACAGAGGAGGAAAAATGTGAAACTCCGATCAGAACATTCTTTGGACTAGCGAAAGAAGCAGAATGAGTAAAAGACAGCTGAACTTTAAATATATGGGAAGCAATTTTAACAGAGGAGGAAAAATGTGACACTCAGATCAGAACATTCTTTGGACTAGCGAAAGAAGCAGAATGAGTAAAAGACAGCTGAAGTTTAAATATCTGGGAAGCCATTTTAACAGAGGAGGAAAAATGTGACACACAGATCAGAACATTCTTTGGACTAGCGAAAGAAGCAGAATGAGGAAAAGACTGCTGAAGTTTAAATATCTGGGAAGCAATTTTAACAGAGGAGGAAAAATGTGACACTCAGATCAGAACATTCTTTGGACAAGCGAAAGAAGCAGAATGAGGAAAAGACAGCTGAAGTTTAAATATCTGGGAAGCAATTTTAACAGAGGAGGAAAAATGTGACACTCAGATCAGAACATTCTTTGGACTAGCGAAATAAGCATTTCTAAAGGTAAACAAGGTGCCTGGAAACAGAAACTTTTCATTCGAAAGAAAGAAAAGACTGTAGGGTTGCTATGTGGTATCTATACACCGATATGGCAGTGAATGCTGGAAATTTTCCCCACGGAAGAGGAAAAAACTAGAGACATCAGAAATGTGGTTCTACAGCAGGATACAGAAACTTCTATGGATTAATTAAGTAACTAACAAGGAATTCTTAAAGAAAATGGCAACAGAATGAAGAACTACTAAGAATCAGGAAAAGATAGTTCAACTTCCTTTGACATATAATAAGGAAGGCGTGCTTAGAAACCTTAACCCTCACGGGACATACTGAGGGTAAGAGAGATACTTGACTAGCTTGTGTGAATTAGAAGACGGGACTTTAGCAAAAGAGAGAAAAACGGTTAAGAACCACACGAAATAGGAAGTTGAGGAGAACCATGATTGCCTATGTCCTGAAGCAATGCGACACAATGAATTGAAAAGGGTTTTCACAGTTCAGCCACAAGAAGAAGTCCAGTAAGGCTGGGGGAGGATCAATTGCAGTAAATGACCGGACCAAGTTTCAACCTTCCTTGCGTTTCACGTTTTCTTCTTCTTCTATGTGTCGTGTCCCTTCAGGACGTTGACGATCATGGCTCTCCATAATTTCCTGTCCTTTGAGTTCTTAATAAGTTTTGTCTTTTTTTATCTGTTCCACCATCCATTTAATCAAGCTCGCTCGTCAGGTTACTAGTTGTTTTCTTCCTGTCCCTCTCGTCTTCACTATGTCCTGTGAGTATCAAATTTTCCAAGCCCTCTTTCCTTATGATGTAATCTTGAAATTTCAACCGTCTCTTTCTGATGTCAAATATATGTAACTTTTTGTTGTCATTTTCTCTAAAACTTTGTTGTTACTCACATGTTCGATCCATGGTATTCTCAGCATCCTCCTGTAGAACCATATTTCTGTTGCTTCAAGACACTGTGAGCGCATCACTGGTATGCATTCTGAGTTTTTCCTCATCTAGAGAACTCAGTCTGATTTGCTCTTTAACCCATAGCTTGTTTCGGGAAGATGAGTTCATGTCTTTTCTAAGGACATTAGTGCGAAAGTAAAATTAGCATACTCTGTCTGAATTTGAACACGGCTTGCAGATGCCATTTTTCTGCGCTGATACCCGTCAGGCCAACCCGAAAATAAAATATATACAAAAAATATATATATATATGTAAAAAAAAAAAAAAACATACGTCATGTCTACTTTCCCACAGTACTTCGTATTTATATCATTTATATATTTATATTATTATCTCCGACTGATTTGTCATCAGTCGGGTTTCGCTCCCGGCTTAAGGCAATCGGATGTCTAGCCACACTGATGAGCTGTGAAACCGCGAAACAGTCTGTCTGTTTATATGACAATGTACATATATGTACAATTGTATATTCATGTGTGTCGGTGTGTTCGTGTGTGACGTAGCATGCACGTGACGGGGTTTTCATAAAAGGCGCAAAAATGTCTTGACTTTTCATGGGCGTACGTCGTTATGATTTGTGCCGCTAGGATATTTTGGATTTTACTAGTCAACTGAAACTATAAATTAACAGCGTCATTATGAGATGAGCCAATCCTACCAGTTTCTGGATGACAGTTCTGTTTAGAGCGAATCAGCTGATTAAAATATGCCCATCTTTATTATTATTATTATTGTTGTTGTTGTTGTTGTTGTTGTTGTTGTTATGTTTTGTAACACAGTGTAAGTTTTTGAATACACCGGTTACATTTCTGTCAAGTCACAAGAACAGACGACACTTTCATCGAAATAGTGTCGAAAAGAGACGATTTTTGGATGACTCCAACTTGGTATGGAATCCCCAGTTGGTCAAAAAAGTCACACAGTTTTAAATGGGATTGAACCCAATGCGCCAATGACCACTAGAATCACCTTGACATTCCCTTCTTGCATTCCAAACAATCTTGCCATCTCAACTTTCAAATTAGAGTAATGTGGGGGTGTTGTTGTTGTTATTGTTGATGTTAGTAGTAGTAGTAGTAGTAGAAGAAGAAGAAGAAATCGGAGTGTCTAGTTCGAATTCCAGTCGAGTTTGTTACATTCACTTACGCGTAAATACCCTTGGGCCTTGAGTGCTATGAATCCATCTCTCTCCTCCGCCCAAGCTTTGCTTAAAGCAGGACAAACAGGATCATATTACCTTGGTTGGCAACCAGTCTACAAGAAGGAAAACTCTGAATTCAAACCTGCCTGGAGAGGGTTGAGTATTATCAAGCTGTTTTGCCCAAGACACAACACGGTTGCCACGGCTGCAGTACATGTGGTACCCTTGCAAGCCTAATGCGTTACGGGACGCGTGTTCGTAGTCGATGTTTTTAGGGGTTATTTTTTATCATGATGAGCGCTTCTGTTATTTTTAGACCTTTTTTTTACAGTTGGGGGCATATAGTTAATTTGTGCTTTCCACGAATAAGTTGTGTATGAAATTTGGTAAGGTTTCATGCTGGTTTATGGGCCCTTGTAATGCGATGGTTCGAGGGTTTAGGTCAGCAGCCGTCATGATAAGCGAAGGGTGGTATATCCGACTTAATTACTCATACATTTGTTTATTATAATGTGTGTGTGCATGTGTGTGTGTGTGTGTAAATACTTCCCCATTTCTTTTTTCTTTCTTTCTTTTTTTTGCTTTGTTTAGTAACTGTTAAGAATTCTTGTTTTTAATTCTAGAGGAAAAAAAAAATAAAATTGTTGCTAGTAAGCTTTTCACTTCGCAGACTATATTTGCGAATTCGACCTTTACTGGCTGCCTCAACAATCAACATCACACATGTGCCAGCTTTAGCTGAAAATATTTACCTATATTCTTTCTTTACTGTCCGATCCCTAACAATAGCTTGTAGGAGCAACGGAATATGATCCATCATTCATGACTACCATCTGATTAATTCATTCATTTTTATCATAAATTAGTAGTTACTATTTTTATGTATCACACATTTGTACATCTATGTATAAAAAAAATATTTCTCTAAAAAAGGAAATACAATCTCTTTCGGTTAATAAACCGCCCAGAAAAGTTATTGTTAGTTCCCTAAATTCTCAGCATCCTAGTCGATAATGATACTTTTTTTTTATCAACCAACATCATGTGACAATCACATCTTCGTCTGACCAAGAAGAAAAATTAAATGAGAAGTAGGAGGCGTGGAGTTAAATCCGAATTATTCTGGGGTTTTTGTGTACTTTTTTTTTTAACATTTTAAATTAAAAATGAATTTATGCACACAAAAGTTTTTATTTTATTATTATTTATTTTTTAATTTTCATTTTCAACAACTAACTTTATTTTCTTTCAATTAAAATTAAGACTTTCAAATAGAAGATATTTAATTTATTTTAAAATTTCACTTTAAAATATTCATAGCTATACAGCCATCATTTTTAATAGTACATCAAAATAAGTTATTACGTCAAAAATAAGTTTTTGTTCTTAACATTCCTCTTCCATTGTAATGTAAAGTATTTGAAACTATGAAACATAAAAAACAATGAATTTATTTTAGTTTTTTTTTCCCACCAGTTTTGCTTTCCTTGTTTCTGAATAGGAAGTCATTAAAAAGGAAAAAAATTGTCTGAAAATTTTCTCTACTTTCACCAGAAATAGTTATTTTTTAAGCCTATACGTTTCCCTTCTTCTAACAGAAATATTTCTCGCTGGCCTAACTTTTCCTTTCTTTGTCTACTGCTCGAAACGAAAGCCCGCAATCCACACGCACGCTAGTTTGCGTATGAGCGTACGCGCGTGCACGCACACACACACACACATACACACACACAACACACACACAAAGTTCCCATCTTTAAAATTCATTTTTAGCCTTAACCAATTCTACTAAATAAGAAAATGACAAAAAAAGATCTTCAAGATGAAAGCGTTTAACATGAAATAAATCGTTTTTTCCTTAAAGAGAAACTAAATTATTTTTTTCTTTTTAAATTATACAAAACAAAGTATATGGTAAAAATACAACAATAACAAAAGAAGAATTCAAGGACAGTACTCACAAGATGGTGGTGTCTGGTGGTACACTGATTACCCTGTGCAATTGAAGAAACATACATTGTACTGTGGTCCGAAAACAGAGACATCGTTCGGGGCAAGCGGCTACACCGGACAAAAAGATGAGACCACTTAGAATCGATGCTAACACATAGATTAAATAGTTGATGCCAAATACCGCCATCGTTGCGAGACCCTCTTAAGAAAATGGTCTCTCTCAGCAGACGAGTGGCAGCTAAATCTTTCACTTAGCAGTTCACGTTTATATCTTTTTTTTCCCCACCCACTCGTTGTAGTTTTTCCTCTCCTATTCCCGCTTCTTTTTCTCTTTTGTAATTTTTTTTGTCTTGTCGTCTGGTCGCCTATAGTATGTTGTTTTTTTTTGGTTTTTTTTCATTTAGATTCGTGATTACAAGCAACAGGATCTTGGGAGCATTCTTCTTTTACGTGCCGTTTCTCTTCAGGAAGTTTGCGAACATGGTTCTCCACAATTTCCTGTCTTTTGTAGATCTTAGTAAAATTTGTTTGTTTTTGCTATCTCCCCTAAACCCTGTTCTGTCGACCATTTAGACAAGTTCTTTTGGTAGGTTATGCCATATTTTCCTCTATCATCTTGCCTTCAATATGTCCTGTGAGTGTTAAATTTTTTAAGCCATCTTTCCTCATTATGTGCCCTAGAATAATTTATTTTTCTGGTGTTAAGTATATATCTTTTTTTTCCATTTTCTCTAAAACTTTACTTTTGCTCACATGTTTGGTTCATAGTATTCTCAGCATCCTTCTGTAGAACCATATTTCTGTTGCTTCAAGTTTCTTCTTCATAAATGAATTCATTGTCCAATATTCACGGCCATAGTTCAGTACTCTTTTTATTGTTTCTAATGAAACTGTTGTCCTATTTTAAAACATAGTGACATGGACGGATTATGACTTTTTGGGTCCCCTAGGCTAATAAAATTATGTGCCTCCCATTAGACGGAGCTACCCTCTAACTCGCCCGCACCCGTCTTGAATTGTTTTATTTTGATATACTTTAGAGACATTTTCATAACTTAAAGTAAACTTATTGAAAATTCTTTAAAAAAAAACTGGAATAGCTATCTTTTGTTTACCAATAAAAATATTCTTTAAGAAATATTACTATTTCTTACAAACCAAATCAGCGCATATTTCAATACTACTGTAGTAAAAAAAAAAAGAACGTTATAACCAGCATTATAACAAAACAATCAAAATAAATACGGGTTTGTCATATTGATATCATTTCAGATTATTAAACTATTTAATAGAAAATTAAAATCACTGCTTTATAAAAAAAAAAATTAAAATTGAAACATTCCGGACTAAAATCAAAGATGGTAACTACTTGAAACAATGACACAAACTAAAACATTCCTTTCCTTGCTTTGCGTCCTGCAAGATCAGATAAATATGAGTTTGTCATATTGATATCATTTCAGTTTATCAAACTATTTAGAAGTTATAGCATCTAGAAAATTAAAAGCATTGCTTTATAAAAAACTTGTAGGGCCCTAGGCTGCAAGCCGTAATAACCTAAAGCAGTGCTTCTTAACCTGGGATCAGATAAAAATTAATATTTATATTCGCTATACAGTCTTTGTCCCAATCAACGGTTTCCCATTGAAAGAAATAAGAAAATGTATCCTGACACTGCTTGAAAAAAAGAAAACGCACCGGCCACTACTTACAATGCCGACCGCTAGGCATCTCTTGACTTGCTGTTGAGTCCATGTTTACCATTTAAACATGTGCCTTCATTCTGTGCACGACCGCCATTTTTGCCACTATCAGAGCAAGTGATAATTCTCATTTTCCACGATTTACCATGGCTTGATTATCGCCTCATCTGGTGAGGATTATTTGAACACAATTTCTCTCAAGCGTGATGCGCGTGTACAGTGTGCATGAGGGTGTAGGACAGAATAAGGAACGTTCAAGAGTTGTGGAAAACCAGTCAGACTAATTTCTTATAGGGGTTCATGATTAAAGGGATCCGTAACTCAAAAAAAGGTTAAGAAACACTGGCCAAAGGCTAATCCTACCAAGCATGGTGAGCAGTGGTTTGCGTTTGTGAAGCGTTAATGTAAAATGCGGATAATATAAAGGTAAAAAAATTCTTTAAAAAATAAATTCTTCTGTTCAAGAGAGAGATTATGAGTGCTTACTTAAAGGAAAATACCGTCCGTTAAAATGTAATTAAAATATAACAAACTGATTGTAAAATAACCACAACGACAACGGTAGTAGTAATTCTCAATTGCTTTATTCACGCACCAACGAGATAAAAAAAATATATCTGACCCCTGGCCACTCAGCTGTTTATATAACACTGAACGAGGTAACTTATACCTCCCCCATTATATAATGATACCTTCCATTTCTACTCCACATGCTCCCTCCCTCCCCTGACCACAGGACGTATTGGCATGGTCAGCTGAAGATTTTCTCCAGGATATATGTGCGATTGTCCTCGCATTTGTGGGAATAAAGTTCGAGGTACCCGCCTGTTTCGACGTGGGCGTTGACTTGTGGCTGGTGTCGTCCGATATTGGTGTTCTTCAATATTATTTTGTATTGGGTCTGTTATGGGATCCAAATGTCGATGTTAGGTGAACCCTGCAATCACTAAAATTTAAGTCGTGACACAGGCCAAACAAGGATGACAAGTTTAAATTAAATATGCCTAAATTTATTATTGGCAGAAAAATGTAATGGAAGAATCCAGATGTTTTAAATACCCTGGGTGGACATGCAGGTAGTTAACTGTTGGTCTTAGATGCGTCGACAGCAGTTGATGATGACCGGAGCAACTTGTGTGGTGCCGAAGGTTGATAGACAGTTTGTGTATTGGTTTAGTACTAGCTGGCAGTCGTAGCCCAGGGCAGATGGTTGTTGGTACCAGAAGATGAAGGCGAAACCGCCTGAGAGGTGTCGAAGAACGGTGGGCAGACAGCGATGGTCAATAGACAGTCGGCGTGTTGAACTGATATCAGCAGGCAGTCTTAGCCGAAGGTAGGTGATTGATACCACGGTGATCCGCGAGATGATGAACAGCAAGGAGTGAAACCTGGATCGCCGTGTGGATTTGTAGAAGACGTGGTCGGCGGGAGTCAATTGGACGTTGGTGATCGCTACTGGTCGCTGATGACCGTTGCTCCGGATACTACCCAATCATTTTCTTCAAATAATCGGTCAAGTGTTTCGTCCCAATACAATTTTCGGTTCTTCGAGCG
The DNA here is from genome assembly GCA_964036315.1 of Acanthosepion esculentum. NCBI lineage: Eukaryota > Metazoa > Mollusca > Cephalopoda > Sepiida > Sepiidae > Acanthosepion > Acanthosepion esculentum. Next base: position 104,240,195 of record OZ038483.1, read on the forward strand.
CGGTAGTTCCCGGAAGGAGGCCATCACCTCAGCCTGCAAGATGCATACGATTCACCAGGACTTAACGCCCGTGATATTTGGGGACGTAGAAAAGTGATGGATAGCATCAGTCATTTTCTTCGTTGGTTTCACACCATCGGTCGTTATTAAAAACCCGGCAAACTCAACCTCATTCTCTGCAAAATGGAATTTGTCAGACTTAAACACAATCCCATTCTTCCCACAGTGGGTTATATATTCCATTGTGTACCAGAACAAGAATCATTCCAAAGGAGGCTATCGTATATACAACGGTTTTTTTTTTTTCGAGGGGAAAAGCCGTCTTCAAATGCGCGAAATCACTGGGGAGCAGGAACATACCTGTACTGGCCCCATTCAGTGATAAATGTAGAGACATGTTATGCCACTGGGGAAAGCGGTAAGCTGTGGTCACTCGTTCCATGTCTCCATAACTGTTTTTCTTGTCTGAGCAGGAACGATGGAGACCTGATTAAATGGGGACGGAGTGTGATGGATTTCCCTCATAGAGGCAACGTTCAGTTCTTGTAAGTCTACCGTGTGTCTGGGTAGCCTTCTTTGAGCACCAGGTTGTAGGAGTACCCACTGGTACCGATTCAATTATACCCCATGCAGCGTCTCGATCGACGTCTTGTTTCACTCTTCTTCCAATGGCGAGAGACAGGGATCGGTGGACTGTTGATGGCGTCGCATCAGGGACGGAGGTAATGTCCAATAGCTTTCTTGTTATAGTCCGTAAAAGTTGTAGACATGTATTAAATGTGCTTGACTTGAAATGGTCACGTTTCCATCGTTCCAGTAGGTGCCTATTGGTTTCCGTCGGAAGCAAAGGGATGGTACTGGGCATGGCTGAAATGGGTTTTCTACGTGGGCATGTGCACAGGACATTTTCCTTAGGGTCATTCAATGAGTGCTGTCTGGGCTGGGAAATCAGGTGGCAACAGATGTAAATCCTGCAGGACAGATTCTGATACATAAAAACCAGACGTGTTTTTGACACATACCCCATCTGTCGTGCCTCCCTCGAGATAATTCTTATATGCATGAACAACAGGCCCTTTATATGAAGTTGGTTGTCTGTGATGTCACGTATTCGATGACTATTTGGCACGATTTACTCCTCTGGGCACCTGATTAGTTTTAATATCTCTGGTCCACTTGAACAAGTTTGAGCCCCGGTATTGGCGAACGCGAGGATGCGATGACTACCGTGGTTAATTGGACCAGTCTGGGTGCGTCCAAATTAAGTGTGGGTTTGATGCATTATAGTCCCTTCTATTGCCAGTGACGGCGGTGGATCTGACACCTTTCAAATCGCTTTTCATTCCACACAAGATGAGGCACAGTACCGGACGGTGTGAAACAGGTTTTACGGCTCTGTTTTGATCTTCCAGCATAGCGGATGGCGTTTTAACTTTCAAACTTTCTGGCATGCCCTTTTTACGTGACCCAAAATCCCACATTTATAGCATACCAGTTTAGCTGGTATACCATAAAGCTCTCTTAATAATTGATTCAGTTGGGTGGAATATCTTCCCGCAAGCCACACAAAGATTCTTATTCGGCGAAGAAGCGTGTACATTATTTCATCGGGGTTGTCGAAGCGCACGACGCTTGTGCTCAGATACCTGTAGGTAGGACAAGGCTGATTTAGCAACCGTGCAGCTGATTTGTCCGTCGTTTCGAAGCTGACGAGTCGGTCGAACTTTTGCTAAAGTGTGGTGAGGTTGGCAGGCTCAGCTAAAACTCGACTCTGATGTTCCTTGTTGGCGAGTCCCGCAACATCTGCCCAGCTATCATGTCGCACGACTAGTTGACTTGCTGATTACAGCCTTCCGTGTTGGGACAATCAACTGTGAACGAGCAAAGTTTGGCTTGAGCTAGTGGCTTTGTTAAAAAAATGAGTGACTGACTCACCTTACATTTGAGATGTGGAATGGAAGGTCTGCTGGAAATTCTTTGTGCAAATCCTTTACCGCAACGAATCGGATGTGTGACAAAAGCCTTTCTTCCGTAGTCGAATTTAATGTTCCAGTAGCTATAAGGTCGAAAAGGAGCCTGTTGACTTCGGGTTGGTATGTCGCTCTCAGTTCGTTGCATAGTTCGACTTGTTAAATTTACACATCTCCTTATACAGAGTCCAAGCATCAAAGAATAATGCCCAATCGTGGTCCGTTGCATTGGGTTCATTGGCAGGACAGTTTTGTTTTTTATGTGTTAGACGTTTTCGTTTTGTTAGGGGTCCCCACCCTGGAGCGCGACAGTTTCCCTTTGTAGCTCTATCATTTGTTGCATGGGTTAAGCAATCAAATCGAGGGTTCCGCCTCGGGTGGTGCAGATGCCATATCTTATTTTCAGTTCTTGTAAGTCTACCGTGTGTCTGGGTAGCCTTCTTTGAGCACCAGGTTGTAGGAGTACCCACTGGTACCGATTCAATTATACCCCATGCAGCGTCTCGATCGACGTCTTGCATAGCATGTCTTGAGCAAGTAGACCTGGCGGAGCCCATCTCTTTACAGGTTAGATCACAGCCGAAGACCTTCAACTTCTAATCTCTCTTATGCTATGCATAAATGAATACCTCTCCAACTGTGGAATGAAGTGGTCAAGTGGTCAGCTGCACGGTGACCTTTGACCACATCCGGTCATAGGACAGATGATGATGATGATGATGACGGTGGAAAGGATAATTTGTCAGAAAGATTGATAAGAAGAAAAATGTTCATGCGAAATTATGAATACTTTAATTCACAGTTTAGTTTTTGCTTGTGCCGTTGACATTAGGTTGATGCATGTTCCCGCGACTGGTTTATCACAAAGGAGGTAAAGAATATAATCCCACCGTGTAGATAAACGAGTACTTTGAGTCGACTTGATGTAGATTCGCGCAGGCATTTATTAGCTGACTGAGTATTGAGAATTGCTTTACGTCACTAATGAGGATCGTAAATTAAGATTTTGAATTTATGCCAAGTCAACTGGGATTGCTTATTAAATGTCATTTCATATCGCGAGAACCGCTCTTTAGCTATGTCCGCGCCAATTTCGGTTTTTAGTGCCTTCCCTCTTGGTTTTTTAATCGATTGACTCTATTTGTGATTATAAAGGAAAATAACCAGCACTGTCGTCTAACATGAATGGGCCGAAAACAAGAGATGCTTGAATTTTCTGATTAAGTAGTGTTTTATCTTTGAATTTTCCCTGTCGTCAGGATATATATATATATATATATATATATATATATATATATATGTTTTGAACGATAAAAAAATATTAAAAAATTAAAAACTTCTGACACACTGGGTTGAATATTAATATTCTTTCGTCTTTATTATTTCAGTTAGATTCGTCGACTAGTTTCGGCCAACATGACCATCATCAGAAGAAAAAGATTTTTCTGCTTGCTATATATATATATAATGCCGCGACACACACACACACACACACACACACACACACACACACACACACACACACACACACACATATATATATATATATATATATATATATTTCAAACCGTCCTTTAACGGTTAACGAAAGCCGTTAAAAGACAGTTTGAAATCGTCTATTCCTATGTTCAGGTAATTTTTGTTGTTTTCTTTTGCTGAAAAAAAAAAGACATATGCTCTGTTAAAATAAAAACATCGAGCTCTCTGGGGATCAGTTTTAATAATCATTATTACTTGGATCCACCCGGATTATATACCAACGGATATATATATACCAACGGATATATATATATACATATATATATATATATATATATATATATATATATATATATATATATATATATATATATATATATATATATATATATATGTATATGACGCGGTATATGTATATGTACGTATATTGTATATCTGAGCAAGATTCCTTCTTGCATGTTTCGTTTATTATAACGAAAACGCTCGGGACAATAAACAAAATAAAAACTGAATAAAAACTTACAAAATATTCCTTGTCCTTATTCAATGAATCGTGCATACATATATATATATATACATATATGAGTGTGTGTGTGCGCGTGTGTGTGTATTTTTAATGTGTATAGTATATAGATATATATGCACACGCACACACACACACACACACACACATAGACACACACATATATAGTATAGTATAAAAATTTTTTTTCTTATCATTTGGAGGTCAGATAGAAAAACCCAAACTTGAAACATGAGACGTGAAATTTTGATGAACCTAAATGTAGGGCCTTATCTTTTCCTTTGGAAAAAAAAACAGGACACCAAACTGGACAAGGATCTAGGGAATGAAAACAATTTTGACAGGTGATTGATTATGGGTCTATATTTGTATTCTCTGCGTGCTCGTATGGAATCTTTTAATGGAGAAAATGTAATAGGTGCTTTAAAATAGCGGTACCACTGGTTTTTCTTCACCTAAAAGACAGAAAATAGCAAACGTCGGAAATAAACAGTGAGTGTGCTTTAAAAGTAAAATAAAACCTTGCTATATTGTGAGGCTGTTCGTGTACAATGCATGGTGACTGTAAATTTCACGTCTTGAGCTATCTTCAAATTTCTTGATTCCTATATCCACACTCTCTATGCCTATAAACTCTCTATTTCCAATACTGAGCACTCTTTCCCATATATATAAAGGATTTTTCTTTAATACGGATCAAAGTCAGCAGTAAATAAATCAGTGTTATTGGTGAAAATTTATTTATTTCTCTATTGGATCCTGTTATTTAAGTCATGGCAATTATGTGTGTAAAATAATATCGCCCAAATGTCCGCCAAGGCTTCAGCGGCACACCTCCACTCGATGGTAAAAAACTTTGATGGCGTCTCTGCATAGTTGCTCCTCGATCTCACCAATAAGCCTTATTATTTCATCCTTCAGCTGTTGAATTGTTGTTGGCTTGTTAGCAAAGACCTTACTTTTGAGATGACCCCAAAGGAAGAAATCTAAAAGCGTCAAGTCACACGATCGTGGTGGACAATTGACTTCGCTGTTTCGAGAGATGATGCATATTGAGAACTTCTCATTTCATTTCTGTTCGAACTTCGAACATCCATTTTCGTAATAGGCTTTGATAACTTTAACACGTTGTTTGATTGTTAATCTTTCCATGGCTGAAATTGGCAAAGACATAAGTTGTTAAATCTGAAAGAAAAGAAAAAAATCATGAGACGCTTAAACTTAATTCACATTTAAAATCAGTTCAAGTTATTGGAACACCCTTTATATATATATATATATATATATATATATATATATATATATATATATATATATACCAAATTTCAATATATATATATATATATATATATATATATATATATATATGTTTGGCTAAATAGCAACGAAAGTTCATTAAGGAATTTTTCCAGTGAAAGATTAAAAATAAATTGTCCAGTGTCTGGGTACGTTCGACTTTCATCAGGCATTGTCAAAGAAATTTTATTTCTGTCATGTCAGTTTCATTGTTTTTCAAATATGGCGCGTCCTGGGTAAGACGATAAACTACATCCGCGTCCTGGATATGACGATAAACTACATCCGCATCCTGGGTAAGACGATAAACTACATCCGGCAGCAAGGTCTCTGATCGGGAGATCGGCAACTTTGACGAGCCTAGGACCACCTCTTAATTGCTGTTGTTCCCAGGTCCAGCCTGACCCGGGGTGGTAGCACGTGTTAGGGTCCAACTATGGGTAAATAGTTAACACCCAAAATACATTTTCATAGTAAAAATTCCAGCAATATATTTTTGTAAAAGAAATTACTGATGCTCACGAGAAAATTAAATTTCGGCATTAAATGATGCATAAGGAAATGATATGCCGTTAAACAAGCAATAGCAATGGCATATATATATATATATATACAGTTTATGTGTGTGTATTTGTCGGTGGGATTGACTGTAAGAGATAATCAAACCGATGAAATTACGAACTGGAAGTTTGGATGCCGGTCAAATCAAATTTTATAACGTGATACGAGAAGTAAAAAAAATATCCTCAATGAAAAACCACAAGGGCCCCGGACTCTACTTAACACCTATATGATCCTTTTGATTTTAACCCTCGGAAACGTTTCAGACAAGTCAACACAGTTGTGGCTAGAGAAAATAAACAGAACCTTTCAAGGCCACAATATCCCTCCCAACGCCTTGCCTCTCGAAGCGCTTGGCTGAAAGTTTAAAAGAAAACAAATACAGTCAAATACTTTTTATTGAAGGCCTGACACCATAGTTCCCTGTCTACACCAATTCAGTAGTTCTTTGTTATTCTTAAGAATAGCCACTTACGCGTTAGCCGAACGACTGTAGACACAGTGCCTCAACAGGGAAAGGGTTAATTCAACGTTGTAACTCTGAGTGAATAAATAGTTTTTTTAATTCTTTTTTAAGTAAGAACTCTATTATCATTTTTTTTACATCAATGGCTTTTCTTCCTGTGAACACATGTAGTAAATGCAGTGAACGTTTCGACCAAAACCGCTGGAAGATTTCATCAGATCAAAAATGCACAAAGAGGGTACTTGACCGAAAGGCCGGGTCTATAACATCTATAAAAATCAAAGATAAGAACAATTGTTCAAATAATTCAAAGTATATTGATCATTCCTCATTTAAAAAAAAAAACAATACCTAGAGATAAAATCAAGTGGTTTACCTCACTTTGCTTCGCCAAACCACCGTTAGGTGGCGCCGTTTAATGCTATGAAAAGACAAATATTTCCTTCCTCGTCCGCTTTCTTCCTCTTGCTCCAAGATGTAGCATGTAGATAAAGGCGTACCCACTGGAAAATGAGTCCCTTTTTCCCGATCGACTGACGATTGAACTCTCACATACACGCGCATACAAACATGTGTGTATAACAGTGACCACCGAGAGAGATCACGGTATAACACGCTTGTATCACGCGCACAAACAAGAACATTCTTAATAGCTCAGTTTTCAATGTCTTCTTATTTACTTTCAACTGTATACGCATTAATGCAATTTCTTTTTGTTAATACAGACATTAATTGTCTTTTGTTTCAAAATCCATGTATTGTGACTTATTCTTACTCGGACTCATATGAGTCCGCCAAATATTATTTGCGGGACAAATGTAGCAGGAGGCAACAAAAGTGGTGATCCCCGCAAAAAGCATTTAAACTCAAAAGTCTTATAAAACCAGAACCTATTTTCGATCCTAAATTTCTCCGACTACACGCAATGTTTTTACATTGCGTGTAGTCGGAGAAATTTATTTGTCTTCATCCATTAAAAAATTAAAACCCGTATAGAATCATTTTACAAATGATTTACAGCTGTTAAGTTTATCAAGCCTCCAGGAATATACGTTACTTTTCCTTCTAACGTAACTTTTAATTTCGTCATGTACACTTGCTGTCAAATAAAATAGTGTTCCAAATAAATTGGAAGGGAACCAGAAAATGTAATAAACAAGGGTTGAGAAGTAATAAAAAAAAATCTGATAAACAGTCGGGGGTCAATAAATAGGGGTTTTGCAAAATCATTAAAAACAAGTCCTACAAAGTATTACAAGACCTTGAAGAAATAAAACGAAAAATAAGTGTCCATCAATGTCTGTAAGTAAAATGCTTTAACAAAACTGAAAATATTTCCATGAATTCTTGCCAAAATTATAGTATAAATAAATGGCCATCAACGTTTGTATGTACATTTTTCTTCTCAAAAAAATGGAAAATAGGAAGTGACGTTTTACATCCGGGCTTGCCTACAAACAGGATCGTTCATAACCTTTTTCGACCCTCACCCGTAGATGTGCAGTTAAAATGCACTGAAACCAAGTTGCATCTTTGTAGTGAGTAAAATGGTTTTGTCTATATGATAAAATTATATATATATATATATATATATATATATATATATATATATATATATATATATATATATATATATATATATATATATATATATATATATATATATATATATATATATCAGTTATTGTTCGTTCTTGTTGAATCAGTGCTTTACTATCTGAATCATGTATTGAACTCATGACCACTAAATGACAATAACACCTGTATAGCCAACATCTATATTCACTACGCCACTGGCCCGGAGGACATCAGTGGTGTGTTTTGGGGGAGAATTTTATATTCAATGTTAGATGGTTTTTGACATTTGGTTATGACAGGGACAAAATATCACAATAATCAACAGATATCCCATATCAAACAATCGATGGACACCTGACGATGACCAAAGGGTATTTGGTCGAAATGTTGAGTCTATAATAACATCTATATCAACGAAGATGAGAACAAAAGTTCGAAATAATACAAGCTACAAATACAATATTAATACAATAATTACTTATTTCAAAAATTAAATACTCAATTTTGAAAAGCAACACGGACTCGCTATTATAGCCAAATGTCAAAATTCATTTGAATTTGAATATAAAATGCATAAACAATATACAAGTAATGTCCTTCGGGACAGTAGTGGATATAGGAATTGTTATACATGTGTTATTGTCATCTATTGGTCATGAGTTTAATCCTTGGTTTAGATAGTCACGCACCAATTCAACAGGAATGAACAATAAGGGATATAACAGAGACAAAATATCACAATAATCAACAGATACCTCCAATCAGTGATACCCAGAGTGTACTTGGTCGAAACGTCGTGTCTATAATAACATCTATATCAACCAAGATAAGAACAATAATGAAAGAATATTGACAATTACTCACCTCAGAAATGAAATACTAAAATACATCCGTGGTAATTCAATCAAGAAAACTGTTTTCTGATTGGCAGTCTTATTTAACTGAACCTTTAGAATTCACATTCTCTTATAATGAAGCATATTAACCCAATACAAGGGGACTATCATAGAGGGTGACTACTTAAGTAGACTAATCCACATGTAGGGATGCAAAAAGACGATTATCTCCTTTTGGATAGAATCTCGTAGGTCACGTGACGGCCACTTAGTGACGTGATTTCTTTTGGGGTCCGGGCTGATACTAAAAGAGACCTGCCTCCTCCAGTCCCTGATGCAAGCTTCCAAGCCTATGGCGCCGTTTTCCTATAGAAATTTATCTGCACTAGATGTAGAAAATATCTCCGGCTTGCAATCCTTGTGTCGGAAAAAAACCCAGGACTTGCCATTTCCCGTTTGCGGAATATGTCCTAGCTAGCGACCTAGCAGATAAATCCGGACCGCTCGAATCTGGAATCCTAAATATGGCTACACCAGAAATACAGACGACTCTCCGGCACTTCTAGTTCCCATTGAGAATTATTATAGATCACACTTAGTTTTTTCGTTTCTTTTCATTCTGCTTGTTGTTGCATACATTTTATATTTTCTCTGCCTGCGACATGCGTAACTATGTATATGCAGTTTTGTGTATGATTTAGTGGTATAAAACTCTCTCTAAGAACAAAATATGTTTGTCATTCCTTTTCTTTCAGCTATTTCGTTATAATATGGATATAATAATGACCATAATGGGGGAAATAGCAAATAGGAGAATATTCATTTCTTCCATAGTTCACCCATTATCTAAGTCAACACAACTTGACATGATATTAATAACATCCCTGACACCCATAGAAAATAAGAAAACTTTTAGGGGAATAATTTTTGTAGATTAGCATTTATTAGAACTTTCTCGGGGCTGCGAAATTTGTCAGGATTGAAAAATGTTGATCTTTTAGCGTTTTATTTGCAACGGGATCCTGTTCATAATATCGATACAATGTAAAATTGGTCACTGACTTTTGGGGTTTTTTTTTTAGTTTTTTTACAAAAAAATGTCTTTTAAATAAAGAACACGGATATATACATCTTTAATTAAAGAACAAAAATTTAAATAATTTAACAAAAATATATATTCGTTTATTATTCCTTTGAGATAGATAATTATTAATAATTATAGATAATTATTATCACCCGATGTTTGTGCATATGCATTCAAAAAATTCCCCATCAAAACAATATTTTTAAAAAAGGTTTTAAAAAATTAGAAAAAAAAGGAAATATGTCGATATCAATGATGGAAGCAGGGTTTCAAATTTGACATTTGTAAATAACAAATAAAGTTCAATAACTGCATTGATATTATGAAGAGGACCCACTTCTAAATCGATGAGAAATCAATATTTTGGCAAACATGGATAAACGTGCTCGCCATAAGGCGTAGTGTCAAAAGGGTCTTTTTTTCCCATTACACTGCTTTTTTAACTACTTTCACTCTTCGGCAATGTTTATTGTTTTAAAAGGTGATGATTATAATTCTAATAAAATATAGACATATGATGAAAGTGAATTTATATATTTTTTTGTTTGGGGTATTTACAACAAAAATATTAAACACTATTTATCCATTAGATTGTTTATTTACAATAATATTTTTTATATTTACAACATTCGAAAAAGTAATTGTGGTAATTTTATCTCATCCTCGTCGCCAAAATGTTGTAACCTAGAGAAGGCTACTGAATAGAATAATCACACGAAGGTTGGTAATGAAGGATAATACTTAGGACACGAACAACACATATAAGATTCGCCAGCAGCGCGTAGACATAGTCAACTGCTAGAAGTGAGTCAAGAGAATTCCACAATGCAGACCAACATACAGTATTTACTACTGCGTTTATGTGAATGTCTGTAGGTATGCTACAACAGTAATACAGAACTAACGCAATGCAATATTTATCAATTACCAATTGTGATAACAGCAACAAAAACGAGGACAGTCATCCGCATGCATACTAGGTCTGATCAAAAAGTATCAGAACTGTTGCTAATGCAACTGCACTAAAGTACGCAGAGTGAAGCCACTTTGCACGGATTGACCTTGAATATTAAATTATAACATTCTTGCTCACCTCTGCTTGGAGGAAAGTGTGTAGAGTACCGTCGTCTCACCATACAACAGAAATCTTTTTGAAAACGGTCATAGCAGGTGACGAATTGTGGGTCTATGGCTATGACCCCGAAACCAAGGTTCAGCCTTCGCTGTGAAACCGAGACCGAAGAATACATGAATGAGTCGAAGCAATGTGAAAACACCGTTGACAGTTTTCTTCAGCTACAAAGTTATTGTTCATCATGACTATGCTCCACTTGGCCAGACAGGAAACAAAGAGTACTACCGTGATGTTGTTCGTCAGAAAAGGACAGAATTGCATGATTGTCCATTAGGCGCAGCTTGTGCAGCAGTTTTTAGCCAAGACCAACATTCCTCAGGTTCGATAACCGCTATATTCCCCAGATCTCACTCCTTGTGTCTTTGTACGCTTTCCAAAAATCAAATCCCGCTTGAAAGGAACGAGATTTCAAGACATCGAAGAAATCCAAGAGAATGCGACCCAACCCCCACCCCAGAAAAAATGCTTATATCAATGGAAACGACGCTGGTTAAAATGTGTAGCTTCAGATGGGGACTACTTCGAAGGAGATTAACTGTCGAATTGAGATGTGTTGTAGTTTTCATTTTATAGCACCTATCCCGATACTTTTTGATCAAACCTCGTATAGCGCAAATAATTAAAATGACCTTTCCTGAAACCTGATAAGAATTGCAGTTTTTGTTTCTTCTGAGTTTTGATTACCACATTTACAAATTGAATTACCCTGGGAGTAAGAGGTCAAGACTCAGATTGAAACAAGTATTAATGGCTGTAAAACGATTCCACAATCCTAAAAAATCGACACATAAAAACTTTATCCCAAAGTGAGACAGAAGAAGGTTTAACTAAGAAAAAACTATTTTTGCAATCTTTTGCTGTTCATTAAAAATTTGTTTTCAGGATACATGTTTGTCAAAGTTCTTTTTTAGCAACACCAGTTTCCACCCTACAACCCGTTTCCCCACAGACGAAACGTCACAAGCCTCCCACTATTCTATCGCTATTTCCATGGAAAGTATTCAGATTAACTACGTTATTTAGTTTCTCTAGTTCTAACCTTCATGGCTATGACCCACCATGCCACGTACACTGGGGCGTATATATTCGTACGCCATTAGTAAGAAGGAAGTTCCATTCGGACAGCGAACTACCCTCATTCTCTTCGTATTCCATTGATGAGATGTAAGTTGCACTGTACCATTTTCTTACTACGAACCGCTGCTTTGTGGAACCGACTCCCAAGAAGATACTTCCTGTAACAGAGAGAGTTTGGGAACCACACACAAACACACACATATATATTTTTTTTTATTGAAATTGGAGTAGATTTGAACAGCGAAATTAGATCAGAACAATTTTGTTTACTGATGGGAATCTGATCAAGCCCATTTGGAATTGTGTCATTAGGAAGACAATGGAAGATGATCGAGATAATTTTTATCGGTTAAAATTTGAAATAGAGCTTACTAAGGCTATGAGGAACTTTGAAAATCACATGATTTTGGGTTGAAAGTAGCACTCGTGATAATCGGGTGCGGGCCAAGAGTCGATTTATTATCAGCCAGGTTTATCTACATAAACGCGCACAGAAATCTGTTGACAGAAAGGTTGGCTCGTCTGCTATCGAGTGCAGTCGAGTAGGGTAGAGAGAGGTCGGAGATTTCACAACAAGCTAATCACAACTCTTTCTCTCTCTCTCTCTCTCTCTCTCTATATATATATATATATATATATATATATAGAGAGAGAGAGAGAGAGAGAGAGAGAGAGAGAATCCAGTGTATGAGTTTTACGTCAATTATTTTATTTTCTGTAACCCGTTTCTTTTCTATACTGCTATATAAAAGACATTAACAATTCAACCATTGAATAGTTGTTTGTCCGGCTTTCTGCGGATATATATATATATATATATATATATATATATATATATATATATATATATATATATATATATATATATTGGGTGCATTCTAAATTTCTTAGCACAGACTCTCCAGCCGTATCTACATCTTCAGTCGACCGTGAATGGATGAACATCACTTCTGCTTTCTGGATCAAACCAAACACAACGTGGGCAGGAAGAAGGATTAAACCAGTGGACCGGTCGAATGATCTATGAATGCTCAGGGGACCTACGGTCACTCCCTTAAGTTCGGTTAAGACCGAGTAGACACCTCAACCCAGAGAGTAAGACGTCGGAGGTTGAGGGGCTGGGGCGAAAGTGTTAGATTCTTCGATCACTACAATTTTAACCTGTTCAAGTCTAGGGTAAAACCGTTGTCTTCCCCACATATCCCCATAAATTTTGCCTCCTACCTCTTACTATGTAACCCTCTAACGCGTTTGACTCTTTGGTTTTGTACAGGGTGAATATTACTGTAAAAAGGAAAGGTACCGAACTTTTTGTTTGAAAAAAAAACCTCTGCCTTCTTGGTAAACAACTGTCGCTCGCCTTCTGAGCAAAAGTGACACAATATCTGTTGACTAACCATCTGATACATTTTATTACCGTTGGTGCAACGGACATTATTTGCTTCCTTTAAACGAATATTTGCACAGATCTTCGTCGTCATTGCTGATTCAGACCTGTTCGATATACCATTATTTATACAATAGTTTTATTCTGTCAGTAATGTTTGCTTCCATTTCTCACTATCGATAATAATTCCCTTCTTGATTTTCGCAGCACAATATACAGACTGATTGCTGAAATTTATTAGAGTAAAAACTTAAGGAAAACAATACAAAATTCTATGGTTGAATAATCAAATTCCACTTTGAAAAAATAACATTTTCTTACTTATGCTGTATCCCTTTAAAACCTGGGCGATCATGGCTCTCCTCAATTTCGTATTCTTTGTAGATCTAAACAATGTTTGCTATCTTGTGTCCCTCCCTGTCTCTGGTTTGTCAACCATTTTTCACAAGCCCGTTATATAGGTTACTCGATACGCCCATCTGCCCCTCTTGCTTAGAATTATCCTGTGAATGTCAAATTATCCATACCCTCTTTCCTTATTATATGTCGCCGAAATTTCAACTGCCTCTTTCTGATTCAATGTCCAAATGCATTTTTTCGTTCCCATTTTCCTTAAAACTTCCTCGTTCCGTCTATGTTAATTGCAATATCTTTCTGTAGAACCACACCTCAGCTGCTAAGCGTAAGAAAAAAAATTACTAAAATTTCCTGTTGTATTTCCTTATATTTTAGTAGGGAAGAAATTTAAGGGCATTTAACACAAAACACGTTGTAGCAAATGACACTCGAAATGTTGTGTTGGAGTATATGTTACATTGTTCTAAAAATAGAAAATGAATCCAAACCACCGTAAGCGTGGCTTCAAAAAGAATTTCAAGTAAAAGATGTTTCATTAAGACGGATCAAAGTCAGCAGTAAACAAATCAGTGTTATTGGTGAAAATTCGTTTATTTCTCTAGTGGATCATGTTACTTAAGTCATGTCAATTATGGGTGAAAAATAATATCACCCAAATGTCCGCCAAATCTGGAAATAAAAAAAAAATCATTAGACGATTAAACTTAATTGACATTAAAATCGGTCCAAGTTATTGGAACAGCATTTATATCGCACTTTTTAAAATGCCAAGAGAAATGTTTTTCAAGACCCAAAATTAGTGGAAACTGTTAGATGTAGACGTCTCTTCTACTCCAATAGCTTCATGTCTCGCACATCTCGCCTATGGAACTCCCTTCCCTATTACTGTTTCCCTGACAAATACAATCTCCAACGGTTTAAATGTAGCGTCAATCGACATCTCCAGTTGCCTTGATCTATACACTTCCCTTCTCCACATCCTTTCATTTCTCATTCCTATCTGCTCTCGCTCCGGATCTTTTGTGGCCCCCTTGCCTTGATCGACCCACTGCCTTTCTCTTTCTCCACATCCCCTCCCTTGCCACTCCTATCTGCTCTTCCTCCAACCCTTCTTTAACCCCTTGCTTGGGGTGATATGATTTAAAAAAAAAAAATAAAAAATATATATATATCTCCGTTGACTTGATTTTTTTTTTCAAAACAAATGTAGCAAATATTTTGGGACAATATTCATAATACAGTAAATGTAATATAAGACAGAAGTAGTAGAATAGTGTTTCGAGAGAATATAAAAGAGCGGTAACTCTAGTGACAGACCCAAAGAGTGTGAGTTCAATACCCGGTTCAGGCAGTGGAGAACTTTCAGAGGGAAAATTACCAGGAGATAACTGATAACTGACATCCATCAAACATGGCTCGTGGAACTAGAACAGTCTACCCCAGTGATCGAAATAAAGGGTTCGGTTCGAAATTCCAACCACCTGAAGAAGGCCGGAGCGTACAACGGCCGAAACGTTGTGACAAATATGGCGACAAAGATGAGGACAATAGTCCGACTAATGTAAATACTGTACGTAATACCTCATCTCAGAAATATAGACAGGAATTATTGAATATTAATTTTTTTTTAAATAAATTAAAAACAATAATACTAAATATATAAACCTTTTTAAACTACAAAACATTGAACATTGTTTGTCATCAAATTCAAAATATCACCAGTACTAGAAAAATAAAAAAGATATCCATACTCACTTATCAAAAGACTGAATGTCTAATAAATTAATTTTTTAATCATTTCACGCACAAGCAAGACAATAAAGCCACTAAGACGCAAAGGGTTATTGATTATTAGAGAATATAAGAGAAAAATACTATTAAGGAGATAGAACAATAAAAGAACAAGAATTTATAATACTTACATTATTCGGACTGTTATCCTCGTTGCCATATTCACAACGTTTCGACCATTGTACGCTCTGGCCTTCTTCAAGTGATTGGAATTTCGAACCCTTTATTTCGTCCGTCGGTGTAGATTATTCTAGTTAAAGGTGCCATGCCTCTTCCGGATGTATTCAAGATTTGGTTCACCACTGCTGTAGGCTGGTATTGAACTCGCATCTCTTTGGGGCTAGTCACTGGATCTAACCAACGTCTTTATCCGCTAGGCCATTTGTCTTTGAGGCCACTTGGATTTCTAGGACTTATAAACCTAATGTCTCAGCAACCATTTTACCAGTGCTCATATTGCAATTTTTCTGTTGTTATTATTATTATTGCATAATTTTTACCAAAGCTTATATTGCAATGTTTTTTTGTTTGTTTGTTTTGTTTTGTTTTATTTTTGCTTTTCTCTATCATTCCTTATTACTGGTTCCCATAGTGTATTCATTTCTATGCTTGGTCGGCTCGGGAGATTTTTCTGACCTAGCATATGTGCTGATTCCTTAAGTTTTTGTATTTTCCAGTGATGTTCAACCTCATCTAACAGGGGGCGGTTATCTCCCTTTTTCGTCCATATGTGGTCATCTATGCCTGCTTCTTCTATTTCCCATTGTGCTATCGCTTTACGCTGTTCTTACAGTCTTACTTTAATGAGGCGGCCTGTTTCTCCTTTATATTTCTTACGATTGGAATTTCGGTTCGAAATTCCAATCACCTGAAGAAGGCCGGAGCCTACAACGGTCGAAACGTTGAGAATAGGGCAATGAAGACGAAGATAACAGTCCGAATAATGTAAATAATGAAAGTAATCATAATACCTCATCTCAGAGATATGAGCAAGAATTTGAAAGTCAGAAGATAACGATTGACATTGCATTTAAGTTTTTGAAGATAAAGATTGTCTGGAAAGCAAGAAGCCGGAAAAGATTTCCACAAGCAAGAAGTGTAAGAGAAGAAACTGTTAGCATAGAACTTACGGTTACATCTAGCTATTTTAACTGTAAAATGAGACCTTACCGCCAATCGAATACTGCGCTTAAATTCGTAAAGTCGAGGTATCAGAGAGGAAAGCTCAGCCGAACATATTTATAGAAAAGGCACAGTGAAACTAGGTTACGGCAGGGGGAAAGTGAGTGAAGCCGAGATGCTAGGTCAGGGCCGATAACATATTTTTAATTGGGTTTTGTTAAGAATCTCTCAATACACAACAGCAGCATTAGACCAGATGTAACAGCAAATTAAATGTCGAGGATTAAAAGGACAGAAAGAACAGATTAAAATATTAATTAGAAGCCATAAAACGAATTTGGAGAAGATCTAGGAAGATTTGAACCTGAAATAAAATGAATTCACTAAAATTTAGTAACGGTCGATCTTCTCCAACCTTCCCGTTTGCCTCCGGAGCAGTATTACAAGATTTATGGTCTTCTAAAGTTTACCAAATTCCAAATACATATTCTTAGTATGTTTATGTAAAATATTCTTAGTATGTTTATGTAAAATACTACTAAAAACACAAACCTTTGTATCTTACCAAATTCAATAGTATTTGCTTTAACTGAACGCATTCCATGAAAAGCTATTTGTTTTTTAATATAGGGTGACCCAAAAAACGGGAACTTTTTAATAATCCATTAAAACCAAGAGTGATGGAAGGAAAATATTTAATTCATAGTAATTGAAACCTTAAAACATGCCATTTAAGAAACAATGATGGAATTTTCATTTTTTTTTAAATTACGTCCTGTAGATGGCGTCCTCCTGTACGAATGCATTCTTGAAATCTGCTGTTGAGATTCCTCATTGACTGCTGCAACATCTCAGCTGGGGTACTGTGAATTTCATTCTCGTTACTAAAATGGTGAAATGTTTACTTGCTCAAGGTCACTGTCTCGCAGTGTTGCCACTTGCTCATGTCTGGTAATACGCACTTCAAAAATTCCCGTTCTTTTTTGGTCACCCTATACAAAGAAATGTCAGGAATATCCTATCGAAAGACATGCAATAAATAAACGCCAAAGGTTCATTATTTTTCTTATATAAATCGGTCAGAGTTGAGACAGAGAATTTTAGAGATACACAGAACACCGGAGAGCCAAGATGAGCGAAGTCCGGTTTTAATACTTCACCTTCTTTTGCTCTTCCGGTTTCTACCACCAAAGAATTCACATATATTAGGTATCTCAAATAACTGAGAATTACTGCTAGAATAACTTTCCTGCTGAAAGATTATCAACCAGGGTACATAGAAAGATTAATAATTATTTATCACTTATGATTTTTTAAATTATTCAATTTATCATTAAACCCATTGTTAGTTATCAACATTGTTGGTCTGTGCTTTGAAATTGGTTTTCAGCAAAGAAGTTACCACGGCTGCAATGATTTCACAAGAATGAATCACAATAACCACTGTGAAAAGATTTTGATCTTCACGGCCATCATGTGATGGCCGTGAAGATCAAAACCATAGCTAAGTGACGACGCCAAGAATACTACGTTTTTGGTAGCGCTGGGACAGGTAACAACAGATAGACGAAACTAAACGAGAAACAGTGCAGCAGTGACAGTGCGGACAAGCGCGTTACAAGGAAAACATCAGGTCCGTTGGGCTAACTTTGTTTCCTTTCCCCTAATGAGTATACACCGCGCTTGGCCGGAGTGTCCACAGAGTGACGCGCCATTCAGTACAGAAAAGGGTGCGAGGTAGACACTGTGATTTGTTTTGTTTGTTTGGGGTTTTATGGCATATCAACCACTATGGGTTATTTAATGCCAGATCCAGTATTTACTAGATATATCAAAAACGTATAGCTGGCAACATCATTGTTTCAAAAACGTACAGCTGGCAACATCATTGTTTCAAAAACGTATAGCTGGCAACATCATTGTTTCAAAAACTGGCAACATCATTGTTTCAAAAACTGACAACATCATTGTTTCAAAAACGTATAGCTGGCAACATCATTGTTTCAAAAACTAGCAACATCATTGTTTCAAAAACTGGCAACATCATTGATTCAAAAACGTATAGCTGGTAACATCATTGTTTCAAAAACGTATAGCTGGCAACATCATTGTTTCAAAAACGTATAGCTGGCAACATCATTGTTTCAAAAAAGTATAGTTGGCAACATCATTGTTTCAATGTGCTGGAAAAGACCTGGAAGTTCACTATTTTCCCATGGCTGGGACCCCAACAGGTGCTACCACCCCGGGTCAGGGTGGACCTGGGAACACCAGCAATTAAGAGGTGGTTCCACACTTCTTCAAAACCTCCTGATCAGAGGCCTTGCTGTTGGATGCAGTTTAACGTCGTACCCAGGACGTAGACACTGTGAAGATGCTTCTCTGCCACATGAAAAAAAAGCACGGCGTTAATATTCGCTAGACTTACCTGTTCAGGGTTTGAGAGAAGGCATGTAACATATTTCTAAACTTTGTTAACATGTTTTCTTTATATAAAATAAAAACTTTCAATTTGCGCTCTTCCAACTTCTTCCTAACCATTCTTTATTTTTGTTTTTAATGTTTGGATAAATTGCTGTACCTATAGCAGTTACTACTGTGATTGTCCACATATATTTGGCAAAACCCAACATATCCTTACAATTAAATGATTATCCACCAGTTCTGACTTCAGGGCTAAGACTTACCATGTCACGTAAATTGGGACGAATCATCCCAATTCCCTTATTTGTAAAACGGTCATCTTCTTGCCGAGAGTTGCTGCTTTGAGGAACACTCACGAGAGGATGCTTCACTGAATCACTACAAACATTAACTTTTTAAAGTCTAAAGTCAATTGTTATTTTTCCTAGATGTCCTCATAATCTGCTTTTTATGCCGCCTCCTCTTACGTTCGTAAAACAAACTCATTCAGTAATCCTCTACCTTGAGTGGCTCTTAGGTCTTGTACTGGTAAACAGTAACAAAAAATTAAATTAAATTTATATTTATTTATTATAAACGTTATTATTAGTGGGTACCCGTATTTGATTTACTATCAATGTTTTTATATTATTTTATTTTATTAAATAGTTACTTAATAACAATTAGTATAAATTGAAAAGTCCTATTTAAAAAAAAAAACACCTCCGACAGGAACCGCGCTTGCATTCTTTCTTTTTTTTTCTTTTTTTTTTTTCATCAGGGAAAACACTTTTTTACCCAATTTATGAATCTGTTGCGGATTTGTGATGAGTTGGGTGTGTCAGAAGGTTTAATTGTATGAAGGCTTAGAAATGGGCGTGTTCGTTTTAATATGCATCTACAACAAATAATACAAGTAAGCATTTAAAGACAAATGAATTGGAAGAAATCAAGGAGGAACAATGGATTTAAAGATTTCAACAAATAACATGTATTTATATACGTTTGACATACACAGAGTGAATTAGTGATGAGTGATCAAGTGTAATGTGTTAGACAAACATTTAAGGAATGACCATGCAAAGATTTGATGTTAAGGGTTTACAGCTCAGGTTTGTCTATAAATTTAAACAAATTATATTTAGCAGGGTAAAAATGTCACTTGTGTGTGTTCAGATGTTAGTGTGTATGTCTGTTATAGTAGTAAACATTTGCTTAAAGTCTTAAGGAGTTATGCACCTTGGACTGGATTGATATTAATTGACCGAGGTATACAATTACTACTTGGTAGTGAAGGTTATCACTTTTTTTAATAAAAGTTGAGTTCTTGAGAGAGAAATGGTGATTATTGAGTCAGCAGATTTACCCGCGAAAAGTTCGTTGGGTCAGTGTAATGACGCGCGTGGAGTTAGTTGGCATCTCTCGAAGATTATGTTACTGACTGTTTGAATCGGATCAAACGATCCTATTTATTTATTTTCTGGGTTTCAAACCGGCTCCAGATCGGTGAACGGGAAAACAGATTTGCCGCAACTTGCTATACTGTTTGTGCTGTTTTGACCAATGAGAAGTCAAGATTGAAAAAGTGAAATTCTGATTGGTTAAAGTTGGTTTGGGAGAAGAGTGCATTCTTCCACAGGGGTGAGTAGCAAATACGGATGATTCTATCAACTCTACCAATTCGGCCGCAGTGCCAAACTGACAAGGCGAGATTTGAATAATAAATAACGAAAGAACGTTTTTCTTGTGGGAGAGGGGCTGCGAATCTATACCTGCTAGCTTCAGTTTCATATCCGAAACGTAAATAAAAGTAATTTTTGAAAGGACTTTTTATCCGACTGTATTTCTTATTACTATAAACTTTATTTTTAGTGGGGACACGTATTTGAGTTGCTATCCTTTTTTTTTTATTTTATTGAACAGTGAAATTAATAACAACCGGCCTAGATTGAGAAGTCTAACTAAAGAAAAATCGTGTCTTAAAAATAATGTTTATAGTAAGAAGGAATAGCGTCGGATAAAAAATTATTTCAAAATATATATTTATGTATATATGTATTTACACACTTTTGATTTTTTTTTTAAATAATAGCTTAGAAAAAAATGAACACAAGAAAGAAAATAGGTTGATAAATATTCGTAAAACCTTCACAATCTAAACATTGGCCGATCTATGATGTATGGTAACATAGCCACTGGCCTATCTATGGTGTATGGTAACATAAACACTAGCTGATCTATGGTGTAACATCGTGTTGCATATTCAATTTCAATATTATTCACCTTCATCATAGAGTTAAGATACAATAATATACGCAATTTTTAATACATAGGCTGAAGCTTTGGTTTGAAAGAATAACATTGGAAGGATAAAAAATGTTGGGATCACACTCCTTCCCGCTCTTTTGAACAGGAGTAGAGTTTTATCCCATGCTTCTTGTTTAGGATTGGGTTTCCAGTTCCTTCTAAAGTCTTCTCGTTCTCATTCTTACCTAGTAGTCCCTTGCGTCTTATTGCCTTACTTGGGTTGAATTGACTTTTTAAAGATTATCCTAACATTTCAAGGGTTTGTGGATTATTCAATTTGGCTACGCCAAACGTCCGCTAGGCGGCGCTTTTTAAGTCTATAAGAGGTAAACATTTCCTTCCTTTTCCTCTTTCTTTATTTCTTTCTTTCTTTCTTTTTTCTTTCTTTCTTTATCTTGCTCCGGAAAAAAAAGGACAAGTCGGTGGTGTCCTTTATGCTTCTAGTGAGACCACGTGAGCTCCTCTGTTCACCCTACATAGTAACTGGCGAACTCACCGACCGTCACGTGACCCTCATGACTTCGTCCCAAACAAAGGGAGATAATCGCACTTTGCACGCCTACATGTAAAAATAGAGTAAATATGCAAATAAGCTCACTACCAAAATGTCATCCAAAAGACGAACGTTACAAAGCGACACAAGATGAATCGGTTTTTACAAGAACTCCTACAGAAGGCAGTGGAGGTAAAATAGAAGACAGAACTAAACATCAGTTGCAAGAAGACAAAATGTATGGTTGTCAGTAAAAGGAACAAGCCAACATTCAAATTATGTGCCATTCCTAATCTGAACGTTGGCGATAATGGCTCTCTACAATTTTCTATCCTTTGTAGCTCTTAATAAACTTTGTCCTTTTGTTATTTCTTCTAAACCTTGATACCCCATCCATTTTCACAAGCTTTTTAACTAGGTTATTCACTGGTCTTCCCCTGTCTCTCTTGCCTTCAATATGTCAAAATTTCCAAGCCCTCTTTCCTCATTATTTGCTCTAGAAATCTTAACTGTCTCTTTCTGATGCTATGTATAAGTGGCACTTTGTTCACATATTCAGTCCATGTTATTCTCAGCATCGTTATGTGGAACCACATTTCTGTTGCTTCAAGTCTCTTCTTCATCTGTGAGGAGATTTTCCAGTATTCACTGCCATGTAGGAGAACTGATATTACGTAACAGCTCAGTATTCTTTTCTCCTAATGGGTTTTAAACTCAACCCAGACCTCAAGTGGAACTCTTACATATGGTCCATCGCTAAAGATGCTGGGAAAATAGTCGGTTCTGTGTACCGCTCCAGCAAGGACCTGACTCCTTTTGCTATCCTCTACCTTTACAAGAACCAGATCAGGCCGAAAATGGAGTACTGTTGCCATATATGGGCGGGAGCTGCCCAGTCTTCACTTTCCACTCTCGATAGAGGCCAAAAGCGTTTCCGAGTCCTTTTAGGCGACGAACTATTTTCCACTCTAAAATCCCTTTCTCACAGACGAGACGTTGCTAGCCTCTCTGCTTTATCGCTATTCCCGTGCAGAGTGTTCAGATGAATGACAGTCCCTAGTTCTACCAGTCCTAACCTTCTCGGCTAAGACCCGCAATGCCGCGCACATTGTAGCGAACCAGCCTCATTCTCTTCATATCCCTCTGGTGAGATGTAAGTTCTACTCGAGCAGATTCTTCCCACGAACAACTGCCCTGTGGAACCGACTCTCAAGAGGCTGCTTTCCCAATCACTACAATTTTAACCTGTTAAAGTCTAGGGTTAACAGTTACCTTCCGTACATATCCT
This sequence comes from Acanthosepion esculentum, assembly GCA_964036315.1. Classification (NCBI taxonomy): domain Eukaryota; kingdom Metazoa; phylum Mollusca; class Cephalopoda; order Sepiida; family Sepiidae; genus Acanthosepion; species Acanthosepion esculentum. The sequence continues at coordinate 104,263,348 of OZ038483.1, forward strand.
CGTAAGTTGTACATCTTATTCTGTAACCCTCTACCCAGGACCTTGTACCGGGTGAACAACAGTTTAAAAAATTAAAAAAATATTTAAATTATTTATACTGTTTACATTGTTTGGACTATTGTCCTCATCTTTATTGTCACATTCACGAAGTTTCAGCCGTTGTTTGCTCCAGCTTTCTTCAGGTGATATACGTTGGAATTTCGAATTGAACCCTGTATTTAGCAGACGAGGGTAGATTGCTCTAGTTCCAAGAACCATGCTTTTTGGGCGGGGGGTATCTCAGTTTCAGTTATTTCCCTTTAGTAACTCAACTCTCCAAGTTTTTGTTATTGAACTCCTTGTGTCAAGTCACTGAATTACTTCAGCCAACGCTTTTATCCACCGAGCCATGTGTCCTTGGGAACATCAGTGTATGAATATTTTGAACTTTTTTAAACCTAATGTCCCAGTAATCATTATTTACCAGAGCTCACAAAGTAAATAGTTTAAATAGTTACAATACCATATCTCACAAACATAGTCAGATATATTGATCATGATTGTTGAGAGTCGATTAAGAAATTATGGTCTCACTTTTGTCTAATTATAAGGATCCGGAAAATATTTTCATACAACAAACAAAATGTGGTAGGAAAATAAATATTTTTTTTGTCCAATCAAATCACTTCAACGAAAATCCATCCTTGAACCCTTCTAG
>OZ038483.1:104269044-104336544 GCA_964036315.1 Acanthosepion esculentum
GGTGCCTCGACGTGGTGTCATGGTTAGAAAGCCTGTCTTGCTACTTTAATTATATATGAGTAGTGAGTTCAATCCTCACTGGGTGACTTATACTTCCAGCCTTGTGCAGCATCTAAGCCACACTTAGAAAATCACTCTACCCCAACAGATAAAAATCACATGGAGTAAGATCTGGGAGGCCACAAACGATGAATAAGATCCTCTTTTTCACTAATTATAACAATTTAAATTTATAAAAATCTGAAAAAAAAAAAAATACAGAAAGATACATTTAAACAAGTTTGAAAAAAACTTTCATTTATTTTTAATAATTTTGAACCTTTTTCCTATCATGTAATGTGTTAAATGTGTTTCTGTCTCGTAGAATTAGTTTTTATGAAATTTTCGAAATCTGCTATTTCTTTGTTAACAACCCTGTATATTTGTAATAATGACTTGTCTATATCTAGCGGAAATCGGTAAGGCTACGAAGATCTTGCACTAAACCCCCCCCCCCAAAAAAATGGGCCAATAAAAAAAAAGGAAAAATCTTTTACTGAGATAGAAATGAGAAAGAAAAATGAAAAAAAAAAATTAAAGCAGGAAAGAAAAGTATAAGAGAAAAAAAAATCATGAACAAACCGAATTCGGAAACAAAAATGGAGAGTCTAATTTCAACATCTGGAGCACCGCCCTCTTGCCACAGAACTCTTGCAACGAGTCAATCTGTGTACACGCATCTAACACTTTAGCTGCAGAGAGGAAGAGATCTCTTAGACCTTTGTCATACTGGTCATACCACATACTATGGGGCGTCAGTTAGTTGTACCGGTCACCAAATGTAGTATTACACGCTGTGAATCTTCTCGTAGTAACTCAGTCACGACACTAAACGTAACACTATGATTGGGAGGGTCCTCACTACGGTAACCAAATGTAGCACTATAGATGGCAGGTGTGACAGTGTTTCTGTCACTGGTCCGACGACGTCCTGGATAGGCGTCTTCTCTGCCTGCCTTATGTTTAGAAGATCTGAAAAAGCCCAATATTGAAATTTCGTTAACCAAAGCTATCTCTATGTCACACAAAACTAAAACGTGACGAATGCCTGAATTTGATCGATATGTTGGAATAATGAAGTCTAGAATACTTTGAACAAGATATTGATACGACGTAGTTTATTTGAGCTGTTAATTACATGGGTGTTTCAAACTATCGTCTTCCTTTCCCTGATTCTAATATTTGGCAGCAGTATACAGCAATGGCGTGCAGAGGTATTTCCTTGGTTGTATGCCCCAAGACTCAAATAGGGAGGACTCTAGGGACTAGTACTGAGAAATGTGAGAAAGAAAGACATTTTAAATATGTAAAATTAGATGAAAGCTAAATTTGTATTTCACTCGTTGATTAGACACCCTCCCTGATATAGATGCCCGATGCCGTCGCGTGCGACTGGTATACAGGTGTCTGGGTACTGAATCGCTTGTTCGCAGCTATGTTGATGATGCAATAACAGTGTAGCTTACCTTTACGTGAGAGAAACTTCGGCTTGCTATTAGGAGCTGGCTTTATCGTGTCTCTGTGAGGATTTTTGAGGAGTGTCCACTTAATCGGCTCGCATTGTTTATATTACATGCCGTCTTGTCCCCAATGACGTATTGGGATGTTTTGACTAATAATTCACCTCCCAAAGTGCATATATATTGTTTCGAAAAACATATGGGTTGATAACCACTTGACTGAATTTTGTCTACGGTGACTACGATGTCTGGTTAGTAGAAATAACACAACAATTACGAAGAAAAAGAATATATGCATTTAGAGTAGTTGCAAAGTAACGCGTTTTATTAAGAGCAACAACAAAAAGCTTAAAATCAAAGCGTCATAATTATCAGTATCCTGACCAGGGAAGTCGTAGGGTATCTGTGCAACTGAGCACCTGACCAGTTCTCTCCACATTTCTGGGTTGAAAGCCGGAGAGGTAGTCATTCATGCGTAGGATTGGGCAATTAGACCTGGTGGAGCCCGTCTCTCCCCAGTTCAAACCACAGCCGATGTCCTCACCTTGGCCACGCATACGTGGGCGTTGATTCCATCGGTGGTACCCTCCGCCCTGGGCGTTAATTTCACTCTTAGGAAGCCCCCCCCCCCAGCGATACCGTGTCATCATCTGCATATATAGTTATGGAGCCCAGTCTACCCCATTGTGCTAGATGGCTGTTGACCCTACAAAAAGGTTCTTCCACCCTTAAACATATCTTTCTTTTAATCCTGATTCTCACAAGAAAAATCTGGGGTGCGGGGACTAGTTTAGTCGCCGATGACGCTACAATGCGACAGATAGTACTGTTAATCTCCTCGTTTGGGGGTCAACGGCGCCAATTCAGTCATATTGTTGGGTCTTCTCTCGTCTTCTTCCGGCCGGTGATCGTTACTCGTTTTTGGACAGAGATAATCAACTTCAACAAAGGGAATTTGAACCTTAGTATTTTATTAACGTTGACGTATACATCTCTAACTATCCAGTGGGGTCGCTTTCTCATTCCACTGGGGAATAGATCCAGACACGACAGAAAACGCGTCTACATTGTTCGACGGTTAAGACTCGACTCCCCGAAAAACTTTTCTCTATCTATCATTCCCACGTTAGTTCAGCCAATCAAAATTGACTTCCTTTGTTTTGTCTTGCATCTGGCCTCAAAGGTCAAACTGAGGAAGTCAGAGCAGAAATACACTTCTCTAAAAGATAATAGTCTGCTAAACTATTATTTAACAGTACTGGACGACATGGAACCAATAGCGCTCGTTGATTGAACTGACATAACATCATAGTACCTGTAAGAAAATAACAGAAATATTTACGTATGAATCGGTATTTCTTTATTGAGCTATCTTTTTAGCACTTTTACCGTGGATCAGTGTAATATACGTACGCTCTGTGAAAAGTGTTATATACACGTACAATATTGTAGGATAATGATAGCATCATGGCTATTTAGAATCAGTCCGGCCAAGCGCAGCATCTGCAATTCGAATTTTTAATGACAATCTGGTAATGCATGCTAGGCGTTTGTGGAGCGTGGGCTTCATTTTGTCGTCTTTGTGTCGTCTTCTATCTTCCTTCTGATAGTAATTCTCGTCTTCGCTTCTCCTGATTCCTTCTCGAACAGCCTGTTGCTGTGATCACCCTCAAGTGAAAATGAAATAAATAGGCGATTTTTCCCCTATTATCTATCATTCAAACAGGTTTTAGCGACAGCAATATCAAAAATGGTTTTATATATACAGAAAAGAAAGCAGATTTCGAAAATTTAATAAAGCAAATGTTAAGAGACAGAAATAAATTACTGGATAATTAAATTTTAATTAATTTTTAGCTTGATTCTTGTACATGAAATCAAGTGATAAAACCTTATGATAACATTTTTGATAAAATCTAAAGAATCTGCAATATTATCGGTACTAACGTGACATCCCGACTTCAAGAAAAACTTTTATGCTAGCTCTTGCGAAAGGATAATTGGGCCTCTGGCCCAGAAAACTAAAGGAACCAGCTTAGAAAACAGCGATGATAATTTTGAAGAAAAAACTTCATCAATTCACTCCATGGAACTTTCTGATTTGGGCAATAAATCCAATTCCGGCCAAAAGACCGATTTGGGCCGAAACTCCGATATGGGCCTAATTTCCAAATCAGACCGACAAATGAGTTCTTCAAATCACAAACTCAATGGAACTTCAAAACCTCACGTCACGAAACCTCATATTAACTCGCATTCCCTGGCATTTTGAAGAAAATAAAACTGATTTCCTCAATTTACAAAATTTTGGAGATATTTTTAAACTGAATTTAAAACAAAAAAAAATCAATTCACAAAATTTTTTGTGTCATTTTAAACTCAATATAAATTAATAACTTTTAAAATCAATTTTTTTTTCAGTTCTTTTAAAATTTCAATTTTTAACTGTTCCCTCTTCATCCGGACACTGTTGGATATTCAGGCATCAGATGAAGGTCAGATTATCGATCCCAGGATCATCCTGATGCCAAAAAGGTATAATGTGTCTGTGTGGAGCAAGTATGGCCGGAGGGGCTTCAGACACATGAATGGACATGCAGAATTTGCCATTTATTTATTTAGAAGATTATACAGTTAAGAATTTGGGATGAATCAGGTTAATATATATCAGACCGTGAATATATTGATTGTAATACCTGACTCGGAATAGGTCGTATTTGGGGATTTACTAAGTAAGGTCTCATAGATCAGGGAAGAAATAGAAGTGAGTCAGCTAAATAAGAGACTGCGAAAGTGACATGTGGTTAGGTAACAAGGGGTAGACAAGAACCGGAAGCGTTGACAGAAACACGTGCTGGAAGAAGCAATCGAGAACAAGAGGCTCTCAGAGAAAGAAGTGCCAGTGAAAACGGCTAGCGATGGAGTTCTACGTGGTGACGAACAACTTGACTTCAGTATTAGCACAAGAGAAAAAAATTGATTTTCTCACGCCAGCAAGCAAGCGAGAGGAAGAAAGAATTTTTTAAAGAGATTGCCATTGGTCGTATTTGACGTGTTGATTATCAATATACAGACGAGAAGGGCGGTGGTGTCGTGTCTCATTGGACGACAGTTAAAGGCCCATGGCCACTAAAGTTTAAATTAATTTTCTCATTGCTATGTTAACTTTCATCATTGATTACAGTAAAGTGATCAGGTTACTTCTAAATTTGATCTAACTTTTTTTTTCTATTTCTTCAGAGTCTACGGGGTGGGGGGCATTGGTGTAGTACAGGAATTTTGGTTTCATGCATTTTTTTTAAAAAGTAATAAACTTATTTTTTAATGTTCTTTAACATTCCAAAAAAACTACTTCTAACTTAATGACTTACCTGTTTAACGACCCCGAACTTATAAAATCTCATAAAATATTTTTTTATTTAAATTTAAAAGTTTTTAGTCAATATTGTACATTGTATGAGAATGTTGATCGTGACTGGGTTTTTTTCTTTCTTAAAAAGCAGCCCAAATAAAGTGACAAATAAATAAATAAATAAAAACTTGTACTGTATGTATAGTACGCAAACCAAAAAAACATACAGAATATAAAGCTGATTTTCGAATTCGTTTATTAAGTTTTCTGTTCAGTACACTAGTGATCATCAGATTCAGTTTGCGCATTTTTGCGCCGCCGCTCTGGTCACCACTCCCCTCCATCTCTGCTCAATTGTAGTTCATGGTGACATTTAAGGTAGAATAGTGCAATGGATTGCCGGTTCCTTTTGCACCGGAGATGTTGAGGTTACCCCGTCCCTCATCTCAAAAGTTAAAGTGGCAGGACCTACAAGGCAGTAGGGTATTTTCCTTCTAGTTTTCCTCCAAAGTGGCTACATTTCTGCAAATTAAGGAAATTGCACATCGACCCCTGTTTAAAATTAGACGGAGCAGAAATTCCAGTAGTGGGACAACACAAGTTCCTAGGCATCATCTTAGACAAAAAAACTAACACTAATTCCCTATCTAAAATATTGATCGGATCAGGCCTCTACGACTGCCCGTCAAGTCCAAGTCAGAGCCAAAGTTGTGTGTTGGGAATCAGAAGTATCTAATCCTGACTCCTGAAGCCCTCTACCTCCAGGATACTGTCCTCAGACATTATGGGTCGCCACCCACGGCATACAGGTGGCCTCACTGGGGGGGGGGGGCTACCCCGCTGCAGAGTCGGCGTATTCTGAAGCCCCAGCCGACACGGCATGAAAAAGAAAGAGATAAGGGTTTTAAAGGAAAGTGCAAATGCTTCACTTTAATTTTAATTCTTTTTATTTTTGTTTATAAATTTTATTTTTATCGGGACTCACTACAGCTCTATTAAAATATGTTGCGACACTTACATTTTCTTGTTAGTTTGGTAGTTATCATCTTAGGGCATTTGTGTGCGGTGTCGTGTTGAATACGACGAGTTGTTTCCTGGAGGTTAAGAAAATTTGGACCCTTTCTTTTTTACTTGTTTTTGACGACGCCAAATACTTCCAAGGATTGCACACACTTTTATTATACAAACTATAGTTCATTCACTAATTAAGTCTTTTACTTTTTAGTTTGTTAAAATATATTTTACGATAGGTTGTTAAATATAGTTATATACAAGTAATAATTTTTCATTTTGATGATGATTTTCCTCCAACGTTAGTCAGTCAGTCAAGTGCAATACGCGATATACGCATGAGCAATCATGTAATTTTTTATATATGACTGATGGGGCAGATTTTTCCCCGCAGTAAGTTACCATTTCTTTCTGCGGTAGACTGGTTGCCAACCAAGGCTGAAGAACCCAGTCTGTTCTGCTATTCAACCCATATCCGGGGTGGGGAAGTGATGGATACATACCTTTCCCAAGGGTATTTGTGCATAAGTCAATCTAACGAACTCGACTGGAATTCGAACTCAGAATTCCGTGCGTCGGCACTCCGTGCGTTGTGGATATCGGCTCGGTGTTCTCACTCTGGGCTGATATCCATTACACCACAACGCACATCCAACGTACAACAGCCAAAAAGAGAGAAAAAACTTAGTCCATCGCCTCTGGCACCGAACTACACGTACAGCCCCCAATTGTAGTGGTTCCGAAGCTTTCCCCAGTGAGGAGTACGGCTTAGAAACGGTAACTACAGTGAGTTCCGACTGGCTTGCAGGCTAAATCTGCACAAAGAAATCAACATAAGTAAACTATTTGAAAATAACGAAACCGTCAACGTAATGACCTACCTTAAGGAAATTGATCAAAGCATAGAACACCTACAATAGATCTATACCAAAACATATAACACCTACAATAGATCTATACCAAAATATATAACACCTACAATAGATCTATACCAAAAACATAGAACACCTACAATAGATCTATACTAAAATATATAACACCTACAATAGATCTATACCAAAAACATAGAACACCTACAATAAATCTATACCAAAATATATAACACCTACAATAGATCTATACCAAAAACATAGAACACCTACAATAGATCTATACCAAAATATATAACACCTACAATAGATCTATACCAAAAACATAGAACACCTACAATAGATCTATACCAAAATATATAACACCTACAATAGATCTATACCAAAAACATAGAACACCTACAATAGATCTATACCAAAATATATAACACCTACAATAGATCTATACCAAAAACATAGAACACCTACAATAGATCTATACCAAAATATATAACACCTACAATAGATCTATACCAAAAACATAGAACACCTACAATAGATCTATACCAAAATATATAACACCTACAATAGATCTATACCAAAAACATAGAACACCTACAATAGATCTATACCAAAATATATAGTGGACACTTTACCTCAGTGGAAACAGGGCGAACAATAACTGAGCATTACTAAAAAATAAGAACTAGACGAAATATCCCTAGATATCTAGAAATATCTCTAAATATCAATGAAACCCCCGTAGATTAAATAAATTGTTCAATTCGAAATTCCCTGCAGATTACCTGGATCGACATACACCTGATGAAGGCTGGGAGTCATAGTGGCCGAAACGTTATGATAACAGCAACAAAGATGAGGACAATAGTCTGCATGTAAATAACGTAAATAATAATAACTCCTCATCCGAGAAATTCAGACCGAATGCGATCAGGTGATATTAACAACAAAGATGAGGACATTTGTCTTAATGTAAATAATGTAAATAATGATAATTTTTCATCCCAGAAATTCAAACAGAAGGTGATCAGGTGATAATAACAACAAAGATGGGGACATTTGTCTGAATGTAAATAATGATAACTGCTCTTCCCAGAAATTCAAATAGAAACAGCAATCCAAATTCTTTACATTGCTTCTGAAGAGTAAGTCTCCAAAAGAATATCGGGAGTAATTAAAACGTTCCTGTTTTGTGAATCGGAACATTTTGCATTAATTAGAACGTATTCCCAGGGCTCTATTCTTGGACTCACTTTGTTCCTTATTTTCATTAATGTCGTCAGTTCCTAACTCAGCATCTATGCTGATGACAACTATTTACTCCTGTCTTAATAGTAAGCCTGATAGGTTCGAAAAAATCCAATTGTAGCTGATCTCAAAAATTACCTAAAATCTGTTGTTAACTGGGGCAAGAAGTGGCTTGTTAATTGTAGAACCTCTAAATAGAAACTGTTCTCTATTTATCATCTTAAAGAACATATTTTAACTTCCCTCAGCATGGCTGCTGCTAACCTTTTTGCTCTGTCTGCTGCTAGGGAAGTTAGTTCACTACGTCATGGCTAGACAATTTTTCTCGCCCGGATATATCTTCCACATTTATAAGCCGACCATTCGCCCATGTATCGAATATTGTTGACACATCTGGTCTGGTGCTTCTACTATATATCTAGAGATTCTTCACAGAATCCTAAGATGAATTGATAGCTTCCTTTTGCCTCTTATAAATATTTCCATGGTAATTGTTGATGAGCTTTCCTTGTTGGTATGTCGACTTCACGAATTTAATTGCAGTACTAGATTGGCAGTTAGGACTCAATTTCACTGTTGAAACCGCATAATGAAAGTAGCTTGGAATGACCACTCGTCTAGATCATTTTGCATTCATGCGGGCATCCTCCAGAGCTTTATTTTTGGAGCCACTCTGTTCCTTATTTTCATCAATGACCTTTCCCTATGTTGTTAGTTCTCAACTCGGTATCTATGCGGATGACAACTATTTACACTCGTCTTAATAGTAAGTCTGATAGATTTTATAAAATCAAATTGGCAGCTGATCTCAAAAATTACCTTTTTTTTTTCTTTTTTTTTTTTTTTAAGCTTATCACCCCAAGCAAGGCTGGAAGCCACTAGCACGCAAGGGGTTACAGAAGGTTTGGAGGAAGAGCAGATAGGAGTGGTAAAGGAGAGGGTGTGGAGAAAGATAGTGGATCGATCAAGGCAAGGGGGTTACAGAAGATTTGGAGCGAGAGCAGATAGGAATGAAAGGTGAAAGGATGTGGAGAAGGGAAGTGGATAGATCAAGGCAACTGGAGATGTCGATTGACGTTACACTTAAATAGTTGGAGCTTGTATTTGTCAGGGAAACAGGAATAAGGAAGGGAGTTCCACAGGCGAGATGTGCGAGGCACCTACAATCTGTTATGAATTGTGAAGTGGCTTGCTAATTTTAACACCTCTAAGATGAAACCGTTCACTATTAATAACACCGGTCGACATTTTTTCGACCCAAATGTTGTTGGGCAATGTTATCAATTATGACCTGACCTCCCGTCTTCAGTCACCTTCCCACTATTGTTTTTCAGCAATGATCTTTCTACCTTAGCATCTCTGTTGATGACAACAATTTACTCCTGGTAAGTCTGATAGGTTCGATAAAATCCAATTGGCAGCTGATCTTAAAAAATTACTTACAATCTAAGAAGTAGCTTGTTAGTTTTAACGCTCCTAAAACGAAACCATTCAGTATTAATAATCTTAAAGAAGCATTTTTGTCTTCTATCAGTATGGCTGATGCTAACCTTCACTACACCTTCTTGGTCTTACGTTTTTCACTGGCATGAAGTGGAATGATTATATTGAATTAATTGCTAAATCTTCTTTCTGGGAAAGTCGGTTTCCTATGTCATGCTGGAAAGTTTTTCTCACTAGAAACCATCTTGCACATTTATAAGTCTGCAATTTGTCCGTGCATCGAGAATTGCTTCTACGTCTGGTCTGGTGACTCTGCCATATATCGAGAGATTCTGACTACTTTTTTTTTTTTTTTGTATTTTTACATCTTTATTTTCGTTTCCGGAAATAAAAGAACATCAAACGACGAAAATGCATTTTATTCTCCTCCATTAAGAGTAAGAAAACCTAAGAATTTATTCTTCGCTGTTAAAAAAAGAAAAAAAAATGTTCTTAAAAATTATTGTTTACCGCGAATAAAATAAAATTAAATTAAAGAAATTATTAAACGCGAAGTAGGTTTTTCGTCAAAGTATTTTTCCAAACAAATCATTCAAATTTCATTGATTGGTTTGCGAAATTGAATGAAACATAGAGTTTGTAAATCTCGACAAAAAATGTTAGCGTTAACTTGAACAATACTAAAAAAGAAAAAGAAAAAATTATGAACAAATGTCATAAATTCCAGACAGGTTTGAAACCAAATTACGGTTTCAAACGCCCACCTATTTAAATATTGTACAAACTTTACTTCCGACACAACAGTTTATTTACCTAAAAAAAAAAAAAAAGATATCATTAAAAGACTAAATCGTATTTTATTTTCAGTAAGCAAATGCCTCGCGCCTGTTTATCTTATTACAGCTAAGCAAAGGGCAGCTAAATACTAAGGCTGTTTTACATTGATATCTAATACATATCTGTACTTACTATTGCATCTAAATAAATTAAAATCAAGGGTGCATTAACAAGAAACCTGCTTGGCAGACAAAACTGCAAATCAAATTATTGTATGAAGCGTTAACGGAATTAGCGATATATGCAACGCGCAGCCAATCAGCATCGCGAATTTGACATTGGCATAATTTCACAGCAGAACCAACGTTATGCTTTTGACTTATGCTCAGAAACGAAAAATTAATTCGCAGTCTTATAACTGAATCAGTTCAAGCTCTCCTTCCCCCCCCCCGCCGTCTCTCTCTTATCATTAATCTTATTTTATGTATTTTCATCTTCACACCAGTCTGGTGGTTGTCTCTGGTTATCTCGTTATCTCGTAAGCATACACAAATATTTAGCAACTTCCTCTGTACGACCCTAACACCGCTAATGGGGTATTTGAGAAAAGAGGAAATGGGTTTCTTTTCTACGCTCCCCAAGGCCCACTAAATGCATTAGTATATCCACGACGGGAAAAATAAAATAAATCAATTCAAAAAAATGAATAATACATGAAAACATTTCATATATAACGCTGAGATACATAAATATAAGCCATAGTAAGATGCAATACATATAAATATATACAATACATATACAGGGTGCGATAGATAAATTGACGTGTATATTACACAAAAATGAAACTAATACTGACATTTTAACGGATATATTTACCAAAATTACACAAAAATATCTTGAAATACTAAAGAGTAAATTTATTTGATAACATCGCTATGGACTTCAACCACGGCCTCCAGATGACTTCGGAATCTCCTGCAACTCTTCTGGGCGGTCTCTTTGTTTAAGTTTGCGAATGCTGCCATAGTCCTTGCTTTCAGTTCAGCTTTGGTGTTACAAGGAGTTTTGCTGGTTTCTCGCTCAACTACGCCCCGCACATTCCAGCGCGAATGCCAAGCAGTATGCTGTTTCCAAATTTCTGGCGGGGTCAATTGCGTCATGGTGCTCTTTTTTATCACAGACGGTGCCCAAATGACCCTACTATACTCTGCAGTCGACAAAAGCAAAAACAAACGACGTGCATTCGCAAAATTAAAAATATAAAATGGCAACAATTTACACATTGCCCTTGTACACACACACACACACACACACACACACACACACACACATATATATATATATATATATATATATATATATATATATATATATATATATATATATATATATATTGCTGATATCTCCTGACGAATGGACGGAGCTATTTCTGAAATGTTCATCTACAAAACTCTAGAGTCGTGATGCTGAGAATGACATCAATCAGCTAAAGTGATAAAACTTACTGGCGCGAAGCTCGGTTTCGGCTAACATCGAAAGTCTATTTGTGTTGATTTTTTTGATTGTCCAGAATTATTTTATTTTCCGACGTTCCTTTCTTTTTCATTCTTTTTTTATAAAGCGGAATTTATGCATGGGGCCTCTCTAATTTTTGGTACTTTTTAGTCACAAATGGCTTGACTCTGATCCAGTAAACTTCGACCGTTTTTCGGTCGGGGTCAATCTTTTCTTCTTCCTCTTTTCATTTTAAGGTTACCTTCTCGGTAGTTGAGAGGGAAGTGTTGAAAGAGAAGGATAGAAAAAGAGAGAAAAGATAAGGGTTTTGATAGAAAGCGAATTCCTTTTTTTTTATATTGAAATTCTTTCTTTTATTTTTGTTTATATATATTATTTTTATATTTTATTTTTATCGGAGCTCACTACAGATTTTTCTTCTCTAGTTTCTTTAATTATCTGGCGCAATTATTTTCCGTGTTCAAAATCATTTTCCGTTCTCATTGTTTTCGTTCTTGAAAGATCTGAATCTGAAAAGTCACAAAATATTGATTTCCTCGGGCAGTTACAATAATTATTCTCTGTTTATCACAGCCGTTTTTATATCTAATCTCGTTCAGTTTGTTACATTCACTTTTAATGTGGTTTTCTGGTGGGTTTGTTTAAATAGTTGAGATATTAATTTTTACACTGTGAATTCTCTTATTTTATCGCTCACCATCTTTATTTTAAAAAACGAAACATTTCTTTTGTTGGGTCTATTTTGGACCGACTTGGTAGACGTATGGGAATCTAGTAGACCTATCTTCGTTTCCATAGAGATACTTTTTGCTCCAACGTAGGGAATTCTAGTATACCGAACTTCACGGCCCGGTGAAAAAAAGATATAGTTTTTGAAGTTGTCGGTAATGCCTAAGTGCCACGTGATACTCTTGACCTGCAGTGATTGGTCTATACTAACCAATCAATGTCTCTGTTCTCATTCTGTCTTGACTGTCTTCAGTAACGTCCAGGTGACTCTTGTCAGTTCAAAAGTTCGTATTAGTGTTTGTCGCAGTTAGCTCCTCCTAAGATTCCTTAATCCTTCAACAGGGGTCTCTCTCCCCTGATTATAAATACTGGCTCACCCTTCTCTCTATCTCTCTTTTTCGACCCAGGCCTTGGGCCGCAACCTCGCGCTGAAGCGAGGAAAAACTTTCTCTTTTTCACTTAGGCCAATATGTGACATCTCACAGATACAGCGTCTCCCATATTCTGGGAACACGCTAAGGACAATACAAGTACGTACGGACACTCAACACAAAACACACACATAACTTCTCCATACAAACACTCTGTAACCTTTCATGTCTTCGTGTATTAATATATTTGTTTACCCATAATATATATTTGTTTGCATATATGTATCGGTCTTGTTTGTTTTCTTTTGTCTTCTTTGGACTTCATTAAAGTCCAACATTCCTATGTAGCTGGACCGGCCAGCAGGAAAATTTAACCTTCTGATATCTCTTCACATTTCACCCCCCCACGGTCCGCTACATGTTTACTTGTTACTCTTTTTTATAATTTTTTTTTATTTTGTTGCGAGAATGCTTCTAGTTCAGGGGTTCTCGTTAAACCAGGAGTCGGCTGGGGATTCCTGTCAGGAGGAAATTTCAGGGTTTCAGTTGTGAGGGAGATCTTTTATTTTTTTATTTACAGAATTTGTAATCAGAATAAAATCTATTTAAATGCCCTGACCGTTTTAAACGTTTCGCTTATTAAATTACAATACCCTAGTATTCTATTGAACATTTCGTTTATTTAAGTACACTTCAGTTTATTTATTTAATAATTAGTCATGAATTTAAACAAATTAATGTACATTAAAATAACTATCTCACGTTATCTGTCGTGGCATGTGGGGGTTTACTTACTTTGCTCGATTCAGCACTAGCAGCAACGAAAGTAATCAGTAGGGTACATCCGGAAATCCCAGAACCCATAAAAATGCTGACCAAGCCCTATTCGGTATTTTTTTTCACTTCTACTTTTCAGCAGCCTCTACCTACAAGGCCAGCTCTCTTATCCAATTTCTCTTTTCAGCGGCCTCCACCTTCAAAGCCCAGTTCGAAGGGCTGCTCACAACTCTTGTTGCAGAAGATACGCGCCCCTGTCCTGGCAGTCTGGCCTCAGGTTTCTCCTTCCTCGAGGGAATCGGCGGAGAAATCTCCCTTCGAGACATCTACCCAAAGGAAAAACTACACACAACCCTTGCTGCAGAAAACATGTACCAGTCCGAGCAATTTCTCGTTCCTCCCTTGGGAACAAGCGGAGAAATCTCTCTCTACAGAACATCTGCACAAGAACTTTGTTAATTGGGAAGCCCCACTTTTTCCCCGCAAAATACTACTATTTTTCACTCGCTTTCAACCAGAAATAAAAGCTGTTGGACAGTTATTTCGAGCCTTGGGTTTTGTCCATTCCACTCTCACTGCCTAGCGCGCGCGCACACACACACACACACACACTTACAAACGACCGGGAGAATTTCTCCTAACATGTATTCAAATCCATCAACATTTTCTATTGCTATTAAATTTGTAAAACTCCTCTATTAAATTACTCCATGTAAATATATATGTACTAACATGGAAACGAATGAAGGTTTTGTTTTTTTTTAATAATATATGCATATTATTTTAAATGCACCCTTTGAGACCGGCAATCTTGGAAAATGGAGGGGAATTACATTCTGACATATTGTGAAAACGGTGAATTGAGCAAAAAAGAATCCCTGTTCAAGTTGGGCTAATATCAGTGACAAACAAAATTTACACATGTAAATAACGTTCATCATTATTAGGAGAGATGAAGAAGAATAGAATAAATTTTAACAAAGCGATATTTTCATACAACAATTGAACAAAGGGTAGAAAAAACACTGCTATGCAGGTATCTCCAAAGAAAAGCGATACCTCGGGTTTAAAATACATTTTTAAAAATGAAAAATCTTCCTTGAAGCTTTTATTTTAGTTTTAATTTCAAGCTAATAGATTAAATTTAATATTTCCAATAAGCAAAATACTTTGCTGTATTTCAAAATTAATTAGAATTATTTATTCAAATCGCTAAAAAATGGCTGATTTTAGCCATATTTACAAATCTCTCAGCACAACGTAATTATCTTTATTAAAAAAATCTTTCAAAAATAAAGTATGCTTTTCTGAAATTTTATTTGAGAAAGATTAGATGATTTAAAGTTTAAATAATCTTATTTGAAACAAACATTACTTACTTTTAATTTAAAATATCTCAGAGACACATTTTTAACTCGGAGGTGGGTGTTTTTATGAGGTATTTACAACTATCTTTATAGACTTATATTTAGGAAGTTTTTATACGGGAAACATATCTGTAAAACTTACATGATGTAAGCATCTTTTTATACAATTTTTTAACTACTCAGTAATCTTAAAAACTTAGGAACATATTCTAAGTAATCCAAAATATTTGATCTTTTTAGTTTTAAATTTACTATCGCTGTTATTTTCTGATAATATCGTGTATGGACGTCGGTATTTACAAAAATCGGCACGTTCATACACACAAAAAGAATTTCAATATTCTTTTTAAAATACTGGAGTTTTCTGAATTTTAGTAAGCTTTTCCATTTATGATTAGTAAATATAGTTCTTACTTAATAACAATATCATTTAACCGCTATGAATTAATACAGAATTTTAAAAGATTTAATACTTTAAAAATTATTCTAATTAATTTATTTTAATGAAAATAATTCTTGTAAAAATTCATTATTCATCGAAAAATTATTTTTCTTAAGACTTTAATGTACATAATATAAAAATTTACATAAAAGCAATTAAAAGATTTTCTAATTAAATAGTGTCTTAGTTTTATTGATTTTTTATTTTACGATTCAGAGGAGATTTTCTATAACTGGGGTTTTGTTTTACAAAAAAAATTTGACGATTTAAAATTTCCAAGAACTTGTACTTGTAACTAATATAAACATCAAGCCCTATAAAAATGAATTTCTCGAAATTTCATAAAATTAAATAAGTGGGAGGTGGGGTAACAGATGTAAAAAATGTTTTGAGCAATATTTTCTAAAAAGAGAAACGTTTCTAAAATAATTTAATTCATTTGAGAATATGACCTGAAAATTCCATTTAAATCTGACAATTATTTGATTTTAGCAAGAATTTCCAAATCAATGTGTTTTTCACTGCAAAAAATGCTAAAATTTCACATACCAAACGACGCAAGAAGAAGCAATTTTTGACCAAAACTTTGAAATTTCTAAAATGGATTAAAATATATAATTTAATAAGCAAAGACTCCTTTGCTCTTTCCTCTTAATAATAATTCTGACGATAAAACTGTTTTTGTTAAGTTTGGGGCATTTTTTCATTATGTAAGCTTATCTTTTAGCAAATATTTGGAAGTACCTAGTATTATGCATACAAATATAGCTGAAAAGAAAGAACACATTAAAATGCACGAATTGTGTGCAATGAACGTGTTTATGCGTGAAAAAAGTTCAGTCACTTGGGGGAAAGATAGTCCCATGCTCGTGTTACTTATATCGCATGCTCGAAGGAAAAGAGAGAGAAAACATGAGTGTTCCGTTTTTATAGCTGTTTAACAACGCCCCCTAACGGCGTCTTGGTGAATCTGGCAAAGTCATGTGGGCGTAGCCAACAATGTTATTTGGTTTATGACATTAGCCTATGTTTACTAGAATTTCTGACATCATCGTCTCACAACTTTTACTATTACTATTTACACATTATAATATATATAAGGGCAAGTAACACGCGCCTCCTATCGGTCTTGAATATGAACTATGCATCATACGAGATAGTACGAGATGTATCTGCTTAGAGTATCACTTAATAACAGACAGATGTAAAATATTCTAAAAGCATCTAAATTTAGCATGAATAACAAATATTTCATTCATGTCTTTTTCTATGTGCCATGTTCCTTCAGGACGTGGGCTATGGTGGCTCTCCAAAAATGCCTGTCCTTTTTAGCTCTGAGTAAAGTGTTTTCGACATCCTATCCTAATCCCTGTTCGGACAACCATTTACACAAGATCCTCGGGTAGGTCACGCGCTGCTTTTCCCTGCCCCTCTTGTCTTCAATAAGTCCTATGAGAATCAAGTTTTCTTATCCCTCTTTCCTCATTATATGCCCTAGAGATTCCAACTGTCACTTTCTGATGCAAAGTGTTGCTGTTTTGTTTCCATTTTCTGTAAAACGTCATCGTTGCTCACATGTTCATTCCGTGGTATTCTCAACATCCTTCTGTAGAGCCGCATTTTCGTGGCATGCGACCCAAATTAAAACAACGCTGAAAACAACAGCTGGTGACATGGCTATTACATCCGAATAATGTATCAGCATGTGTATATATATCAGCTTAATGGCTATGGTGACTTTCTAAGCACAGCTTGGATGTGGCACAAGGCCGAAAATATGGAGCACCCAGTGAGGATTGAACTTACTACTCACTTGTAATGGTTCTAGCCATTACACAACATCGAGTTGCCCTTAGCTTATTCGTTATTGTTAGAAATGAAAACAAAAATAGATGACATTTGTAACGAGTTAGAAAGAAAAAAAATAATCTCCTAAATAACAAACAGCCCCACGTGTTTTGGAAACATATATCGTCTTTCTGAAATTCTAGTATATGAATATCTGACACCCTGGAGTGAAAATGCTCACCGGGCGGAAAATAGACAAATAAATGACTTATAGATATGTATAATAGATTCTGGAGAGAAAATTGTTTCGCACAACACAATGAACCAACTTTCTTAGCAGCTGACCTAGCAATGAATTCAATACAGTCCCTTCCATGGTTTCTACTATCATCTCAAACCTAGATCCCCACAAGGCATGTGGACCCGATGGTATCCCTGTAATAGCCATTAAAAAGTGTGTTCCCGAACTGTCACTTGTTCTCTCGAAACAATATAATAAATGCCTGTTGAATGTCATCATATTTTGTTCCAGTTTTTAAGAACTTGGATGAACCATCTGACCCTTCCAATTATCAGCCTATTAGCATTCTATCTCTTTTCGGAAAACTCCTAGAGACCCTAATCAATGCCGATTTGGTTAAGCATCTTTCAATTCAGGGTTTTTTTTTTCAGACAAGCAATATGGTTTTCGTTTTTCCAGGTCAACTGCTGAATTACTGACGATAATTACGGAAAGAGTCTATCATGCTCTACATAAAAACACTGATGCCTGGGCTGTAACTTTGGATATCTCGAAAGCTTCTGACAGGGTTTGGCATACAGGCCATCTCCACAAGCTGAAAAGTTACGGTGTCTCCGGACACTTTTTTGAACTGATCCAGTCTTTCCTATCAAATCGTGAAATGAAAATTATCCTGAACGGCCACTCGTCTAAATCATTTCGTACTAATGCGGGTTTCCCGCCAGAGCTCTATACTTGATCCTACCTTGTTTTTAATTTTCATTAATGACCTTTCCGATGGCATCTGTTATCAACTTGGTATAAATGGTATAGGGTTGAAGACAGTTGTCGCAATTGTCGCGATGAAACAGGCTTGAATGATTTGATAAGGTTAATGGGTCGTTGCACTTAAATATCATACTGCGATAAGGTTGAAATCCCGATTCGGCTTTCGATTATCAAAGTAGATGTAGCGGGTTTGAGTGCCTTTTTATTCGACCATGAATTGTTGGATATAACAAACTATCAATTAGTGAGAAGGTGATGGATTTTCTTTTAAAAGGAGTTTCTCCTTCCAAATTTTCAATGCGAATATTGCCTCTTAGCAAACACGCGGGTCTGAAACTGAAGGGGAAAAAAACTGGTAATCTTTCTCTCACTCAATTTCTCTCTCTCTCTCTCTCTCTGTCTCTGTCTGTCCTCTCTCTCTCTCTCTCTCTCTCTCTCTCTCTCTCTCTCTCTCTCTCTCTCTCTTTCTCTATCTCTTTCTCGCTCGTCCTCCTTCCTTCACAAGTAGAATTTCCCTACTAAAGGCAATAAAAGCAGTCAATTCAGATATATGAGTTGTGGTGTTTAGCACTACAAGAAGAAACCTTTCTCCCGGTGAAAAGATATCTATTTTTCAGCAATAGGCATAGACAGATAAACTTCAGTGTATTGATCCCGAGAAAGACGTGGAAACGAACAGGACGGCGCGACCGATTGAGGCCACTTCCGAACAACAACGATCACCAAACACCGTTCCGAGCTATAACGACGATCGGCAGTCGTACAAAGTTGGTGGTAGAACCACGGACCTACAGCCACATACCCAACTACGCAGGATATTGTGACAGCGTAATAGTTGAATGGCTAACTGTTTTCGACAACCTACGGAATGCCCACTTAGTAACAAGCGAACAGGATTCACGAACACAATTTAGTGATACGAAAAAAAAAAAAGCTTCACGATTTATCATGTTTACGGTTCCGTGTTTTTCTCCTCACGGACAAAATTTATTAATTTTCTGTCGTTTGTCTTTGCATTGATTTAATTATGTCTAATTAATTAATTCTATAATGATAAGAGATTCCATATGTTTTTAATATCCTCCTTATATCCATTTCTTGGTCTTATCGTCTCCGATGTTTTCTGTATGTTGTCGTTATTATTATTATTATTATTATTATTATTATTATTATTATTATTATTATTATTATTATTAATAATAATAATAGTAATAATAATAATTTACCTATGCCATAAAAATGATGGCATATATGAAAATGAGATTTTGTTACGTGTTTAAGAGACTTTTCTTATGTGAATCTTCAAATATATTTTCTAATTCTTATATTAATATGTAGTAATTTGTGTGATCACTCTATTAATTAATTACAACAGAAAACAGTCCTGGGTATGACGATAAACTACATCCTGGAGTAAGGCCGCTGTTCGGGAGACTGGAGGTTTTGAGGAACGTGAAACCACCTCTTAATTGCTGTTGTTTCCAGGTCCACCCTGACTCGGAGTGGTAGTACCTGTTAGGGTCCCAGCTATGGGTAAATAGTGAATCTCCAAACAAAAGCAAAACATTATGAATGTATAAAATTAAATTTTTATAGTAAAAATACGAGCAATACATTTTTCCTATAAAAAATTTACCAACAATACTTATTTATAGTAAAATGACCAAGAATACATCTGTAGTAGAAGGCATACAAGTGCGTCATAAATATTTAGACTTCGGCATTAAATAACTCATATAGGTTGATATGCCGATAAAAAAAAATCAACCAACGTGAAAGAACTCTTTTATGACATTTAATCTATATAATATCCTACAATTTCTTAAATCGAACTGTATTCCAAAATATATCTTCAACAAAACTACAACATAAACATAAATACACATATCACGGCTTCCAGTAATTATGTCTGCACAAACAAATGTATACAGTGCAACCTCGGTTCTCGAACATCTCAAATTCGAGATGAAAATGCCTCGGTTATCGAACAAAATTTCTGTTATCGAACAGCATTGCCGAACCGAGTTAACCCGAACGGAATACTTTCTGAGTCGACCGCCGTGTTGTACACATCCGTATGTTGTGTTGTGCTTTTTTTCCACTTTTATTGTACTGTGACTTTTTTTCTCTACATGAATTCCTGTTGGAAAAATAGTTTCGGTTTACGAACATTTCGGGTTACGAACGGCCTTCAGTAACTAATTAAATTCGTGAACTGAGGTTCCATTATATATACAAAAGCTTAGTATCATCTATCATGTATACAATTGTGAAAGCAGAATGACATATTTTCATTACTTCAAAACACCCAAGAAAATTAAATTTCGGCATTAAATGACCCACAAGTTGTTGTGACGTCAAACAAACAAGCAAAACAAAAGAAACAGCAAAAAACTGATTTGCATCCAGTAGAATACGCGTCTAGGCAAGCCGCCAAAAATTATAGCATTTATGAAATTGAGGTTTTGTTAACTCATAACTGTTATGAGATTTTCACGTGTGAATCTTTCAATATATTTCATTAATTGAATTAATAACTAGTAATTAGTAAGGGGATCAATTTATTACTTAATAACAATAGAGAAACAATCACCCACTATATGACCACTACAATTATATTTTAATACTAGCAGCATGACCCGGCGTTGCCCGTGCTTGATTCAAAAATCGTACGACTCATACAGCAATCGCTATCACTTGACTTAAAATATTTTTGCCCTTTCTTGCCTTTAAAGGAGTGCCCTTTGCCGTGCTGATGTTGCTACATGCCTTATTTCTTGCCTATCTCAAACTGCGAATTTTTTCTAAACTCTATACTAAACATTAAATCTGTTACGAAAAAAGAACTAAACAAAATGAACACAAAACGATCAGCTTTAAAAAAGGACTCGTAACTGGAAAAACCGAATGAAAAAATAATGTTAACAACAAATATTTTTTCACACCCAACCCAGTTCTGCGAAATCGGAATCAACGTTGAGTTTAAGCAAGCGAATGAGCTAATTGGAGTAAAGTGCCATGCAGATTAAAATTTTTCCCACTTGTGACGAATGCAGCTATCGATTTTTTTTTGCATGCTAGTTAACATTCGTGTCAGTCAGCTGTTGGCTCTCACTCTGGCCAATAGAATCTTCCTGCCTATTCGTGGCAGCCAGCTATAGGCTCTCACTCTGGCCAGTAGAAAATGGCCACAAACTACATGAAAACTGCCGTAGAAGCATGAAAAAAATCGATTATTTCCACTATCGGTGGGAGTTGGGAAATGCAAAGTCGGTCTTGGCCTTCCTGCTAACTTGCAGCATGTGTATGCAAATTTTGGTGCAAATCCGTCGAAAATTGCAGCCGTACATTTGTTACACACAGACACACACATCCTGCCTTTTATAGATATAGATTACTTTACTAAAGACGGCATATTTTGTTAAGTCATTATTAGTTTTACTTAATTTTTCACATGTGAGATTTTCAATATATTTTTACAATTATATTAGCATGTGGTAATTATGGGGGTTCAGTTTATTACTTAACAATAATTTAAAAACGATTCCTCACTTCATATTCTATATAATTTTATATTAATACAATTTTCCCCATGGTTACTGTTGTGTCGTGGCACAATAGTAAAATTTAGAAAATCAAGTCGAGGTTGGTTTAAGGAACAAGTGTATTTAACATCACAGATACAAAGGTAGGAAACGGGTACTACTCAGCTAGGCAGTTGTAGTACTGTCGCTGCTTACGATGTTTAACAACACGCCCACGTGTGTCGAATGTGGCACAAGGCCGGTTTAATGTGGGCTTTCCGAGCCCGTAGGCTTGGGCAAAAATTGCCCGTAGAACCCGTATAAACGGGATCGGGGTGGTCAACCACCTCGAACGAGGCTCTGCCCTTCGGCGGAGCCTCGTCCGAGTTCCTCTCTGCCCAAAGGCAGAGAGTTCCCCTCTGCCTCAGAGGCAGAGAGTTCGACCGAACAGCTGAGACGTCCAAAAAGGACTGTCGCTGCTTACGATGTTTAACAACACGCCCACGTGTGTCGAATGTGGCACAAGGTCGGTTTAATGTGGGCTTTCCGAGCCCGTAGGCTCGGGCAAAAATTGCCCGTAGAACCGGTATAAACGGGATCGGGGTGGTCAACCACCTCGAACGAGGCTCTGCCCTTCGGCGGAGCCTCGTCCGAGTTCCTCTCTGCCCAAAGGCAGAGAGTTCCCCTCTGCCTCAGAGGCAGAGAGTTCGACCGAACAGCTGAGACGTCCAAAAAGGACTGTCGCTGCTTACGATGTTTAACAACACGCCCACGTGTGTCGAATGTGGCACAAGGCCGGTTTAATGTGGGCTTTCCGAGCCCGTAGGCTCGGGCAAAAATTGCCCGTAGAACCCGTATAAACGGGATCGGGGTGGTCAACCACCTCGAACGAGGCTCTGCCCTTCGGCGGAGCCTCGTCCGAGTTCCTCCCTGCCCAAAGGCAGAGAGTTCCCCTCTGCCTCAGAGGCAGAGAGTTCGACCGAATAGCTGAGACGTCCAAAAAGGACTGTCGCTGCTTACAGTATTTAGTGTCCTCCCCACGAGGGACAGATGTGGCACAAGGCCGGGTTTAAAGTGGGGTACCCGAGCCCGTAGGCTCGGCCAAAAAATAGCCCGTAGATCCCGTATAAACGGGATCGGGCAGGTCAACCTCCCCGAACGAGGCTCTGCCCTTCGGCGGAGCCTCGTCCGAGTTCCTCTCTGCCCAAAGGCAGAGAGTTCCCCTCTGCCTCAGAGGCAGAGAGTTCGACCGAACAGCTGAGACGTCCAAAAAGGACTGTCGCTGCTTACGATGTTTAACAACACGCCCACGTGTGTCGAATGTGGCACAAGGCCGGTTTAATGTGGGCTTTCCGAGCCCGTAGGCTCGGGCAAAAATTGCCCGTAGAACCCGTATAAACGGGATCGGGGTGGTCAACCACCTCGAACGAGGCTCTGCCCTTCGGCGGAGCCTCGTCCGAGTTCCTCCCTGCCCAAAGGCAGAGAGTTCCCCTCTGCCTCAGAGGCAGAGAGTTCGACCGAATAGCTGAGACGTCCAAAAAGGACTGTCGCTGCTTACACACCGGGTAGGTATTACTGGCACTATATATAGTGAGAACCGGTGTAATTCCCTTATGTTAGAAAGGCCGGTGTAACAGTTACATACTTTGTTAAATCCTGACAAGTGAATTATTGTATTCTTCTCTTTCATGAAGTCGGTCTTCTAGTGTTGTAAACATTTTAGAACATTGTTATACCAAAGACACTGCCAACTCTTGTCACCATTGCAAGGGAGATTACTGCTGTACAGCAAAAGGTTACAGGTAAAAATGCACAAATAGGTGTGGTGTGGTAAGTTTCACTTAAACCATAACATGTCTAAATCGAGACGAACAGTTGAGGGGGAAGATTATGTTGCGCTAATCTTCCAAGTGTGGATGAGCTGCATTCAAGCCCTAGTTTTTTTTTAATTTTTTTATTCTTAAACCTAGGCTCGAAAAACCCACCATTGTCATAACAAAATCACTTACACCTGGGGTCACTAATGCAAAGAAGATGACTAAATGCATCTTCCTTGCACTGACCACATTAAAAATTACAGACACGACAGACAAAAATATGCAATTATTCTTGGAATATTTTATATTAGGATCATTAATTTTTTTTTTTTTTTTACGTGTGCGGTATCAAATGTTTTTTTAGTTGCCTTTCAACAGTAGCAACAAATAAAATGGGTATCCCGTCTAAGTCGAGGAGAGAAGGAAACGTCCATTAGTACTGGAAAGAGCATTAACAGCTACTGGATTTGAGGAACCTGTTTTCCTGAAAATTTGTACAGAGAAAGACTTTATAAATTACAACTGACAGCAGCACTGACTGCTCGGTCAATGAATGCCGAATGTTTCCTTGTAAGGAAACGGATAATGTCATCATTACCGTTACCGAGTGGCTTTCGCTCGGAATCAAGGGTTAGGATATTTCCTCAAAACTCCAGAATTCTACCCAGTATTATTTTCCACTGAAGTAATGCTATAGTCCAAATATTTCCAGTTCTTTTTTCTCTGTTCTAAAATTCTTCTGATCTTTTTTCGAATGTCTTTTGTGACCGTACAAAATGGACCAATGGACTTATTAGACTAGACAAATAGACTTATTTCATATTCTACAATCTTTAACATTTTCTGGTACTGTTTTAATATTTACCTTGCTTCCAATGCCTGTTTAGTTTTGTTATATACCACGTAATGACAAATGTTCGGACGAGTTACATTCCTTAATGCCACCAGTTCAGACCTTCACATCTATGACCTGCTATGGCGTCTTTACAGTGGCACACCATCCCCATTCCCCTCATGTTCCATTGATAAAAGTAAAGTTCAACTCAGACAGCTACTTCCTCCGAAACTGTTACTTTGTGGAACAAACTCCCGAGACGTTGCTTCCCTGACAACTACAATCTTGGGCTCTTTAAGTCCAGAGTCAACCGATATACCACTCATCCTCATAATATTCATAATAAAATTGGGAAGAAAAAACTGTTCAAGTCATTGGGACTGAGGTTTTGAGCACTTTGGCCTTTTCTTCAAAACAGTTGATCACGCCATATTATGTGCTCTCTTACAAAAGCTATAACTAAGGTCATCTCAGCATAGTTCGTAGCGGACGGTGTTAAAAACTGTCATCATGATCAACCGGTTGCACTACTTGCATGGATTCCCATGACTCTGTGTCATCATCCAATTCTATATTCAGCAGGCCAGAGGGACTACAGTTTATGTCGTCACAAATCTGTTTGATACAGGTCTTGGTTTGTCGTCTTCTGCTAGCTCTTCCCTGAATTTTACTAACAATTTCGTTTTCAACTCTCCAACGATGCCCTGCGAATCTGATACTATGCTTTCGGATGTTGTCAGATACTGAACGAAGGTGCCCTATACAATCGATCATTGATCAGCTGATCTCTTTAAGTGATATTCAAAGCCACATACGAGTGAAAAGCCGCATCCAATCTTCTTTTCCAGAAATGAGATAAGGCTGCATGCTGAGCATCCATTCAATAGAATGCAAGTAACAGCTGCTTGGGAGAGGCTCTTTTTCATGTTGTCTGAAAGTTTAGATTTCCACATTAAAGATAACATGTCGACGGCGCCCTAGGTTTTACTAATGCGTGTGTTTACATCGCTTTCGCATCTAGAGATTTTACTACGTAGAATAAGTTCTTCTACGCAGTTGAGAGGTGTGCAAGATACTGTTTTGGTTCTTCCATTTTGATTTAAGCTTATTCCGTTTTGTCTGAATCAACATGGAGACCGACACCATTGGCTGAATGTTCAGAACTATAGAGTCGGCTTTCTGCTTGGCTTATTAGATCGAAAAGTAGCACTAAATCATCGGTATAATATGTGTGTGTGATTTATGTGACAAGGTATTTATTACTCCTTCGTGGATGTCGTGTGAATCCATTGCCTTCAATGGTATCGACAGAGGTTCTGAGAATGTAATCTAACCAAATGATGATGATACAGGGTGTGCCAAAATATCACCTTGTAGCATTCCTGCAACAATTTCAAAGAAATCGGTATCGCCATTTGGATGTCGTACCACTGAATATGTGTTTTTATAGAGCATCATAGTAGTTTTTACTGTTTCATTTGGTATACTATAGCTAGAGGGATTTCTTCCATTTTTATCTCTATGGATCGAATGGAAGGCTTTGGGGAAATCTACCAATAACAGAACAACATTTAAACCTTTTAGCATTCAACCCTTCAAGAAAGATTGTAATAGATTACAAATGAATTCATTCAACAGATACGTGGGTTTTAATTTATATTTACGAATATAAAGGACAACATAGCTCAATGATTAAGAAAAATTATATTTACGTGTATACAGCTCCAAAAAAAAGAAAAGAAAAACATATATATGATTGTAAGGGGTGCACCACGTGGTTGGATGAAATCAAGCAGTCGGCTTGTAACAGGGAAGGAAATCCCCCTTTTCCTGCTATGTCGCTACTTCACCCGGAGTATAACGAGCCAAAAGAGAGAAATATATATATTTATAGTCCTGAATGTAACACCTCCTATCGGCGTGAAGCGAAGTCCATTGTCAGATAGGATGAAGCAATCCCACGCGTGCCAGTATACGCCACAGATTAGCTCCGTGGGCATTGAAAAAACTAAAACAAGATTTCCCGAACCTTTCCGGTAAGCCGTAAAACAATTAACTGATAAAATTTAGTAGATTTAAGCCTAACTTTCTGTTCCCTCCCAATAAATCAGTGTTTAATTATGATTAAATCTCCATATTCAACTATTTAAAAGCTCATTCTAACGATTGCACATCGCTAGTAAAGCCTTTTTTCTCACGCCTTTACGTAACCTTTCATCTTCAGAGTAGACGGAGCTCTCTAGTCTTGATTGGCAACCAGTCTAGAAGAAAAAAACACTCTGAATTCAAAACTGTGAAGAAGTTAACAGAAAACCATTCTACTATATTTCCGAAGCACCCTCATATCAACGCACATTTTACGGAGATTATTTTTTTAATCGAGTTCACTTCAAGCAAGGCAGTAAAGCCACTAAGACACAAGGGGTTACTGGGTGTGGAAGAGTCAGAAAACATTACTAAGGAGCAAGAACAAAAGAAGAGTAATCAGGAGGTCAACAGAAAGCAATTGACTTTACATTTAAATTTTTGAAGATTAAAGTTGACTGAGAAGAGTGTTCCACTAGCAAGAAGTGTGAGAAAAGGAACTGTTAGCATAGAACTTACGGTTACATCTAGCCAAGTCAACAGTAAATTGGTGAGACCTCGTCGCCAGTTTAGTGCTGCGCTTAAATCCATAAAGTCTGGGTACCCTGGCGAAGAGCTCAT
Organism: Acanthosepion esculentum; assembly: GCA_964036315.1. Classification (NCBI taxonomy): domain Eukaryota; kingdom Metazoa; phylum Mollusca; class Cephalopoda; order Sepiida; family Sepiidae; genus Acanthosepion; species Acanthosepion esculentum. The sequence continues at coordinate 104,296,124 of OZ038483.1, forward strand.
CATATTTATAATAAAAAAAAGGAGCACAGAGGGGCAACTTTACGGCGGTGGGAAAGTGACTGAAGCCGAGATGCCAGATCAGGACCAACAATACTGCTGATTCTTCTTTGCATTCTATGAAGAATCTCTAGATACATAACGGGAGCACCAGACCATATGTGGCAGCAATATTCTAAACATGGACGAATGGTAGACTTTTACATATGTAAGATAGGTTCTGGGGAGAAAAATTACAAAATGGAAGCTGTGGAGAGCCATGATTACCTACATCTCGAAGGGATATCGTATAAAAGAGAGAAAGAGTTTAACATTCATAATGAAAATGGTTTATATTTTTTAAATCGGAGTGGTTATTCTTTTCAGAAATTCTGACATTTTTCTTCTTTGGTTTCTTTGACTTCTCGACGCGATTCCCTCCTTCCTCTGTAAATGTTCTTAGTGACCACGAAATTATTCGAAGGGATAGATGCTAGGAGTAAAGTTGCACCACACATGTTTTGCATGTGAGTCAAGTGAAGTTCACGCCACCCCAAAGTATGTGCAAATGAAGATAACTGCGTAAACACCTGATACCCACGCGCACACTTGTGCGAGAAGAGAAAGTTCACGATATGCTTCTATTTTAGTGCGTCGAAATTGTGCAAAAAAGACCAGTAAAAGCAGCTTAAATTTTACCATTCATTATTTGCACTCAATATGTTTTCGAACGAGTGGATACCGTGACGGTTATCCGACTTCAAAAAGGGTACCGGCGAGTTGAGTTCGAATTGTGAACGAGTTTGTTGCATTCACTTTTCACAAAAGGAACAACAAAAAAAAAACACGCATCCATCTCTTCACACCGCACCAGCTGTGATTTAAATAGCAAAGTGAGGACAGCTTGGGTGGCTGCCAGTCTAGGTGAAGGACTATTCTGTTTTCCAAATTTCAATGGCAAACCACTCCACTATCTTTCCCAAGAAATCATACCAGTTAACAAATAATAAAGAAAAGAAATCTGTGGGGAGCCATGATCATTTACGTCCTGATATGTCATAAAATAGTTTTCAAGTTTTCACCTCTTTGATTGATGGAAACTGGGAAAGATAATAAGGGGAGAAATACTGTTTAGTGCTGCTAAGGACAGGAAGCTGTAGAGAGCCATGGCCGTCTACGTCCTGATATGACATAAAAAATTTTTTTCAAGTTTTCACGTCTTTGATGGATTGATTTGCGGAAACTGAGGAGGATAATGATGGAAGACAAGTTACTTAAACCTACTAAGGACAGGAAGCTGAAGAGAGCCATGATCGTCTTCGTTTTGATATGGCATAAAAATATTTTCAAGTTTTCACGTGATTGTAAGATATATATATATATATATATATATATATATATATATATATATATATATATATATATATATATATATATTGTTGTTTTTTTTAGATATTAATGATTTAGTCATACATGTCTTACTAATTAACCGAGAGCTGGCGAAGAAGGGGTGAATTTCAAGGGCATTTGCGCGTAATTGAATTTAACGAACCCAACTGGAATTGGAACTCGACTCTCTGATTTCCAATTCCGGACCGTTTTCCATTACACATTCACATCCGGCCTTAAAGCACCTAGTATTCCCAAACGGTCAACGATCTAAGTGCTTCACGTCTGTGGTAGTTGGTAACTTTCGTTTGAGATCAAGTGACAACAAGTGTTCTTAGTATCCTAACAATTAGGCTAAGTCATAAATAATTTCAAATTTTGTTTATCTACTTTGTTCTTCAAAAAGTAAAGTACAATTAGATTTCATTCAATTATATGTCCACTATTATTTGCAGTGACTTGTTGCCACTTATCAGGCAGCCCTTCCATACTTTTTCAGTAAATTCCGTAGGTTTTGAGGTGAAAAATTTTTCAATGAACTTTCTGCTGTCCATTCGCACAAACTCACTTCACTGTTTTCCCTCTACTTCTCCCTCCTTCAGTACGCCTTGTGAGTATTAAGTTTCTAGTCCAAGAGTAAAGTTCTAGGAAAGACAGTGTAGCGCAATCGAGAAAAAAAGGGATCAACACTGGGTATTATTGCTATTGTTTTCAATAACGGAGAATTACAGTGTAACCCGGATATAAGAGAGTTGTCAGGACCGGAGAAGAAGTCTCTTATATCCGAGTTTCTCTTATATCCGGGTTTGGTCTATTATATATACATTAACACAGGCTCTAATTCGGGACCAGAGAAAATCTCTCATATATCCGGGTTTCTCTTATATCCGGGTCTCTTATATCCGGGTTACACTGTATTTGCCTTGTGCATTTGAAAAGAATTATTCACATTTTCCCTTCTTTTTCTTCTTCTTCTTCTTTTTATTATTATTATTATTCTCATTCTCCTTCTTCATCGTCTTCTTTTTCTTCATTGTGCTATGTCCCTTCAGGATCTAGACGATAATGGCTCTCCACGATTTCTTGTCCTTCGTAGCTCTTAATAAATTTTGTCTTTTTGTTATCTCTCCTCAAACTTGCTCCGTCATCCATTTTACTCAAGGTTATGCATTGTTTTCCTCTGTCGTTCTGTCTTGCGAGTATCAATATTTCCAAGCTCTCTTTCCTCATTATGTGCACTAGAAATTTCAACCATCTCTTTCTAATTTTAAGTATAAGTATGCTTTTTGCTTCCATTTTCTCTAAATGTTGTTGTTCATATTTTCAGTCCATGGTATTCTCAGCATCTTTCTGTAGAACCATATTTCGGTTGCTTCAATTCTCCATCTTCATCTGTGCGGGATTGTCCAGCATTCCCTATTATATAGGAGAACTGATATTACAAAACAGTTATGCACTCTTTAAAATTGAAAATAAATTCACTTTGACGATAAAATCGTAAACACGAGTTACAAGGTTGCGCGAGATTTAGAAGACAATTTTAGCCTTCCGCTGATTTATCTGTAGGCTAACCCCCGTGGCCGATTACGAAATCCAAGCCAGTCGTGTGTTTTACTTAGTGATAAGAATTCTCTGGCAGAGAGTTATATATATATATATATATATATATATATATATATATATATATATATATATATATATATATATAGTTTACGAAAAACTAGGTAATCCGTATGCGTAGACCCAAGGAGGATAAAATCCAGAGAGCTCAATGTAAATCAGAGCTAATAATTTAAATAAAAACAGACCACTTTAAGGTTCCATATAATAAATTATTTCACCACAGCCCTTTTAAAGGACAGCGGATCATCAGATTTTATTTCCAAATGTTGAAACGAAAAATGAAAAGAAATTTACACATTTATGACGGGCAGTAATAAGTAAATTAACGAAGTGAGGGAGTGAGGGAGTGAAGGGGGTAGAGAGACATGATTGAGTTAGATGTAACATTTCTATTCTTTCAAATTTAAATTTTTAGAGGAAATCCAGACATTGACACATTAAATCTGTTAACGGAAGTTATATATTGATATGGGAGGGGGATAGGACAAAAAGGCATAAAGAGAAAGAAGTTGTGATAAGGTGTCATTAACTTTCTTTGGAATGGACGCTGTTTTTTACTTTACTTTGAGAGTTCATAAATATTATATTTTTTTTATATAAGTTTGAATGTTTAAACAGTCTAAGGAATTTAATTATATGTTAGTTAAAGTTTTTTTTAAAACTTTATTACAAAAATTTTGGGGATTTAATATGAAATAGTCGATTAGAAAAATATTCATAGAATTTACATTACGTGTGTGTGCATGTGTGTGTGTGTGCATGCCCCATAAGGAACTGCGTTCCCGACGAAAACAAACCCAACCCATAAATAATTATATTCGACACACCACCTGCCTGTCTTGACGACCGATGTTATATCTCTCCGATCAGAGCTCAATACGGATACATTTTATAAACAAGCACGGAATTGCAACAAACTCAATACGCAACATACACGCCAAGGACCAAAGATATGATACATACCTCCTACTGCAAAAAAAAAAAAAAATGAATTATGAACATGGCTACAATATACTGGACATATTTGGAAATTTAAGAAAATGTCTACTTTCATCTTATATATATGAATATAAACAAAAGAAAGATTTATTTTAGTCAACACGTTTCGTCCTATGATGGACTTTATCAAGGCAAATGTATGGATTTTATTTTGCAACATTTTATTGTAATATATTTATTTTATAGTCATATATATTGGTTTCGTAAAAGAGTAATTCTTTCAGGAACGAAGGTATTTGAAAAAGCCCAGGGCGCGGATTTATATTTTGACAAGATTCGATAGCGGCACTCTCGAGAAATTTTACATCTAAGTTACTTTCTTTTTTAATAAGCGTGGCATTCTTTAGATCAAAGTTTTTGCAAGTATTGTGAAGAGCAGTTGTGACAGTTTATTTTATATATATATATATATATATATATATATATATATATATATATATATATATATATATATATATATATATATATAGCATCTATTTCGTTTGTTTACTTTTCCGAACGTACCTTGATAAAAATTCGTATTCGTATGAAACAGACCTTAAAGGGTACTCGGGAACCCTAGCCGTGCAATATATCGAATAAGCGACTCTCTGTATAAATCTATGTTAGAAATATACCTAATATCCTTAGTCTAAATGTCGCTAACCCTTGATGAGCAATTTACCTTACCCTTTATTTTCATTAAAGTTTAAATAAACCTTATCAATTCCAATTCTGATGAAAACCGAAATTGACTTTAAACGTTTTATAAAGAATTGTTTCTTTTTAAAATTTAACTGTAAGTGATTTTTATTTATTTTTTTAATTTTAGTTACATATTTGAATTTATTTATTATTTAATTTAATTTTATCTTTTAAATAACAGAAAGTTATGAATTTAACCATTTTCTTTTATTTTTTAAAAACATTATAGTTATGTTGGCTTGGGATAGAGATAATTCTTTCAGGAATGGAGATATTTGGAAAAAGGCAGATTTATATTTTGATAAGATTTGATAGCGCCACGCTCTAGAATTTTGCGTCTAAGTTATTTTCTCTTTTAATAAGTGTGGCATTCTTTAGATCAAAGTTGTAGTTGAATTTATTTATATATATAACGAATGCATTTGATAAAATTGTGTGTATTCTTCAGAATTATTATTGTTATGAATAATTTTGGTATAGGTTTACCAATAATCCCCGTATAATATATGGACTATATAATTTTGGTATAGGTATACCAATAATCCCCGTATAATATGTGGACTATGCCAGCATTACGTTAACCAGTTACTTTTATTAAAATTTAAATTACGTAATGGACAGTCTCTACTCAGCACCTGGAGATTGCGTTGTGCATGAAACTCCTAGTCGTGCTACTGGTGAGGAATAATATATATATATATATATATATATATATATATATATATATATATATAATTTATTCAAAAATTATAACATAAGCATGTTATAAGATCACTACAAAAATAGCCATTTTGTTTGAACACTTCTTGTGTCTTGTCAAGTGATGGTGTTTATTTCAGAATAAAGAGTTTTAAAAAGTTCAAAACCAACCAAATATATATATACGTGTTAGTATGATATATATATATATATATATATATATATATATATATATATATATATATATATATATATATATATATATATATATATATACGTGTTTGCATGATATAGAATAGTATCTGAACAAAAGAAAATGTAAGAAATACCTTTATCAGATGCTACGGTGAGAAAGTTTTGTTTGTATTTTTGTTTTCGTTTTGTCTTGTTAAGTGGAAGGCTTCTTTTCTTTTCTTTCTTTTTTTTTTTTTTTTTTGTTAATTTTGTATTGAAGCAGTTAAGGTGTGCTGGATTTGAAATTTAGCCCAATCCAAGTCGATCTGTTTCTTCCTGTTTTTTTCTCTTTATTCGTTCGTATCACGCATTGTGCTACTATTGCTTTGCGATGATCGGTGATATTGCATATGCGTCCAGTCTGAAGTCGCCTGTTGGAGAATTGGGAGATCAGCGCACTTTCAATGCATTTTCTTCTTTGTTAATTCCTTTCAATTCTAATCAGACTGGCATATTTTAGATCGAGATTAGAATTATCACTGCTATAACTTTTCAGTTTTCAAGCCAATTATGAAAAAGTCCTATTCAAACAAATTTTAGAAACACTTGAATTGCCATCAATAAGTGGCATGAGGTTCCTATACATTTATTGCCCATATAAGATTGTAAGCAACGTACTGCTCGATAACTACATTAAATTGACTATGAACACTTGAAGTGAAGAGCTCCTGCTGCATTCGTCGTACTCACCTGACCTTGCACCTTCCCATCATTACTTATTTCGAATCCTACAAAATTCTCTTAATGGGAAATGGGAAGTAATTCAATTCTCTGGAACCAATTCACAACATGTTGCAGGTTATTTAAAGTCAGCAAATATTATTGTTTTTTTTTTTATTGTATTTTAATTTTAACAATGTTTTGGAGATAATAATGATTTATTGATGCAAGTCAAAAGCGTTTCCAAGTCCTTGTTGGAGAAGAATTAGTTTCCACGCTTCAACTTCTATCTCACAGGCAAGATGTGGCGAGCCCCTCACTATTCTATCGCTACTTCCATAGAAAGTGCTCGGACGAGCTACATTCCTTAGTTCCACCAGGTCTAACCTTCACACCTAGGACCTTACATGTCACTTAGTAGCAAACCACACACATTCTCTCCGCATTCCATCGTTGAGAAGTAAGTTCCACTCAAACAGATTTTTCCCGCGAACCAGTGCCCTGTGAAAGACTCCCAAGAGGTTGTTTCCCCGATCACCACAATCTTAACTTGTTCAAGTCTAAATTTAACTGCTATCTTCCCTTCCTATCCATATAAACTACTCTTTGACGTAACCCTCTACCTCGAGTGGCCTCCGAGCCTTGTACAAGGTGAACTTTACTGTAAAAATGTTCTACTAATTAACCCATAGGACCTGGGGGAGAAGAGGTGAATTAATCCATAGGTGGAGAGAAAAGAGATGTATCTTTTTGTAAGTGAATATAACAAAACCAACTGGAATTAGAACACGGCTCTCCGATTTCCAATTCCGAGCCGTTATCCATTAGACCATCCTCTCATCCAAACTTACAGCACCTGGTATTCCCAACCGGTCACCAACCAGGCTTGACGTTGCTTAACTTTGGTGATCGTACGCGAACCGGTGTTTCAACGTGATATATAAGACTTCAGAAAGATGCCAAGTTCTGTGAGGATGGAATCATGAAGCTGTCTCAAAGATGGCGAAGAGTAGTGGAACAAAATGGCTGAATAAATCTATGTAGAAATATCTGAAAATTGTCTTTGAAATTCACTTATGACGCTACGATCTTTTGTTCCGACCCAAGATAAGTAGTGATTGCTGCAGATTTTAGAATAAAACAAATTGGCATTTACTTCCGCCTCTGATTTCAAGTCGTCAGCAAAAATGTATTGTGTCCATAAATGTTTGGTTTTTGGACATTTCAACTTCGAACGGTTACAAGGCCACTTGTCCAGCTGAAGAGGCCGGTAACATTAGACCAAGTAAACAAATAAATTCTCCCTATTTCTTCTTACTTGCTTAGTAAGTCGAAGGCAACAGTTGGGTAGCAGCTGTTTCTTGGGTAGAGGGCGGACCACGCCTTCTTGAAATGGGTGATGCTATGTCTTGGACTAATCTCTGAAAAAAAAAAAAAACAGGCATTTACAACTATTCAGATCCCATCGCTGTACTAGATAATTCTGCAGTATTATACAATAGCAGGTCATACAAAAATAATGAAGCGGCTTCTGACTGTCGATGCTGATAATAGATATTTAACAAGAACATACCATTTTAAGGTTGGGTGAGTGGATTTCCCACCCACTCTTCTTTGTCGGCGTCATCATGATTTTGACAGCTGACAACCAATCGAAAAGGCCGAAAGAAAAATTAAAATCCATACCTTTCAATTTCTGCAAAAGCAAATGAGTCTGGAATTTGAATTCATTTTAGTAGTTACATTTTTTTCGAGCTGCCAACAATTTCACCTATTCACACTTCTGGGCCTTAAGGCCACGTCACGTTGAAATACCAGTTCCCGTACAATCATCGAAGTTAAGCAACGTCGATCCTGGTTAGCACCTAGATGGGTGTCCGCTTGGAAATACCAAGTGCTGTAAATTTGGATGTGCGGGTGGTGTAATGGATAATGGCTCGGAATTGAAAATCAGAGAACCGAGTTCCAATTCACTTACGCGCATAGATAGATAGATATATATATAGAGAGAGATATGAACAGACATAGATAGATAGATAGATAGATAGATAGATATGAACAGAGACAGATAGATAGATAGATAGATAGATAGATAGATAGATAGATAGATATGAACAGAGACAGATAGATAGATATGAACAGACATAGATAGATAGATAGATAAATAGATAGATAGATATGAACAGACATAGATAGATAGATAGATAGATAGATATGAACAAACATAGATAGATAGATAGATAGATAGATAGATATGAACAGACATAGATAGAGAGATAGATAGATATGAACAGACATAGATAGATAGATAGATAGATAGATAGATAGATAGATAGATAGATAGATAGATAGATAGAGGAGGTGATAACGTTCTCATTAGTTTAACGTCTGCTTCGGTGAAATGGTAAACCATGTCAATTTATATTTTAATCTGTACCCACCTACTTCTTTAAATATTGACTCCTATTGATACATACAATTGTAATTTCAATATTTTTGTAAAATTGTTAAGCTCAATTATTTAATGATACAATAGGGGAAAAGCCGCGAATATTTTATAGCCATAGAATTCGCAAGGTGATTATTTAATCATAGCTTAAGAATTAGGATTCATTAGAAATTTCAGATAGGAAAACCTTTGAATTTTCATGTGTACTACGAGTTTATAATAATTTTTTAAATGAAAATTAACATAAAATGTCAGTCAGCCTACAGTGGTTATTCTCCTGAAATTCCGCATTCGAATTAATTTTCATTTGTGAATGCTTGTCCAAAAATGGCTTACTTGCAAAGAGTTTTATTAAAAAGGAAAGCTTTATTTAATTATAACAATCACCAAATAATTCGGACTATTATTTTTTTTCGAATTAACACATTTTACATCCCATGAAAAATACATCTTTACATCGAATAGAACCAAATCTACAAAAATGCTTACATATTGCTATTGCCTACAATAGGGGATCGCATTACAATGTTCTTCATCTGATTGTACACGAACGAAGTAAAAAGAAAAGAGTCATTTATGCTAAGACCCCTACCAAGCGACTGAAGCCTGATCCACACATTGTATGACCTTTATTATAATATGAAAAGGGCTTTTTTCTTTTAGTACGTAATCTAATATCCATCAGTTGATGTAAAGACGAATGCTATTCTTTTCCCTTACATTTTTCTGTTGTTTTATTCCAGAATGTTTTTCTTCTACAGACCATTCTAGATTATTTCTCCTACCAATTCTTTCTCAACTCAACCATTTTCTTTATAACTATTTTCACTTATTTTTAAACTAATATTTTTCTTTCTTTTTATTATCTTTTCTCGGTATAGCATTTTAAGTTTTTTTTTCCAACGGTTTCCGTCCTCCTCCTCCTCCTCTTCTTCTTCCTCTTTTTCTTCTTCTTCTTCTTCCTCTTTTATCTTCTTTTTTCTTCTTTAGCAAAACCCTTTACTCTTTCAGAATCTTTCATTTCTTCTTCTAATTTTTTTCTTTTTCATCTTCAAAATTTTCTTTTCCTATTTTTCTTCTTCTACCCTTTTATTCTTTTCTTCATTTAGGAATAAAAAAAATGGCAGAACATATTGGAGTTATCATCGTTGTTGTTATAAGCTGACTAGTGCTGTTTCTTTCCTCTTTTCCTCCCAATTTTTGTCTTTCCTGTTTTTTGGTGTTCACCTACCCATCTATAACACCAGTCCACCCAAACATTAAACCCGTTCCCACTTACTTTCGAATTGAGTGAAGAGGAAAAACAACATATCGTGCATTTCTGCCATTATTCCTGGTTTTCTTTGGCGTGTGACGTAAGCACATTGACCCTTGTTAAAAGTTGTTATGCTCTTGGCTGGTGTGTATAAATCAGCCTATTTTTCCTTTCCGGTTCAAACTAACCTCTCTACTCCATATCTTTAACATTTCATTTTGTGTTATGTTCTTTTTTTACTCATGTTATTATTATATTCTTGTAAATGTTTGTAATTTCTTTTTTCTTCGTCGTTTCTACTTAATTTGACCCTCTCCGTCTCAGCTTCTATATTTTCATTCCAGAATTTTAATAAAAAAATCTGTGATACTTTGTTTAATGTGTGTAAATATGTTCCATTTATTCTTTCTTTCTTTACTCTCTAAAGCATTCTCACACACTTATTTCTTTCTTCACTTTCTCATACGCGTGCTCTTTCTTTCTTCACCATTCAAGCTCTCTCACACGACGACAATATCTTTCTTTCTTTCTTTCATTCTTTCTTTCTCTCTTTCTTTCTTTCTTCAGCATTTCAGTTCTCTCACACTAATGACTAAGGCAATATATTTCTTTCTTCACCATTCAAGCTCTCTTTCACACGACGGCAATGCTTTTCTTTATTTCTTCCTTTTTTTTTCTTTCTTTACTCTAAAGCATTCTCACACATTTCTTTCTTCACTATTCAGTCCCTCTCATACACGTGCTCTTTCTTTCTTTCTTCACCATTCAAACCCTCTCACACGACGACAATATCTTTCTTTCTTTCTTTCAGTTCTCTCACACTAAGGCAATATCTTTCTTTCTTCACCATTCAAACCCTCTCACACGACGGCAATATCTTTCTTTCTTCACCATTCAAGATCTCTCTCACACGACGGCAATGCCTTTCTTTCTTACTTCACCATTCAAGCTCTCTCACACGACGGCAATGTCTTTCTTTCCTTCTTCACCATTCAAGCTCTCTCACACGACGACAATATCTTTCTTTCTTTTCTTCTTTCTTTCTTCACAATTCAAGCTCTCTCACACTAAGTCAATATATTTTGTATCTTTCCTTAAAAACATGGCAAGTCAATTTCACAGTCAGTAATGTTTCAAGTTGATATATTACTCGCACTAGAAGTTTCCTTAGAAAATTTAGCTCTTTTTTTAATCATTTCACTCCAACAAAGGCAATAAAACCACTAAGACGCACGTGATTACTAAGTGCTAGAAAATATGAAAAAAAAAACACTATTAAGGAGAGTAAACAATAAAAGAACAGAAATTAAGAAGACAGAAGATAACGATTGACATTACATTCAATTTTTTGAAGATCGAAGTTGGCTGGGAACCAAGAAACCAGAAGATAGCTTCACAAGCGAGAAGTGCGAGAGAAGAAACTGTTGGCATAGAACTTACAGTTACAGCTAACTATTTCAATACATACACACACACACACACACACACACACACACACACACACACACATATATATATATAGAGAGAGAGAGAGAGTAAACATAAAGAGCCAGACAAACCTACCTAGGTTTCACCTACGGGGATCGTCAGGGTAAACTGGCCAGTTTACCCTGACGATCCGCGTAGGTGAAACCTAGGTAGGTTTGTCTGGCTCTTTAGGTTTATTTAGTCTGCTCTACTTAGCGTATTGAGCACTTTGCTTGGTTATTTTTACTTTACTCGTGTCGGTTTTTTTTCTTTGGACTCTGAACATAGATTCTAGGCGATTACTTCGCCGGAAGTACATGTTCTTAGTTCTTTCTTTTTTTATCCTTTTTTTCCCTTGGGTATTGGTTTGTTCATTTACAAGCGTAAACACCTAAGGTTTTGTCGGACGAGTAGAGCTGCTTATATTTATAAGATTATTCGTATTATATATATATATATATATATATATATATATATATATATATATATATATATATATATATATATATATATATGCATGTTTCATTAAAAACGACAGACAAGGTACTACGGTTAAGCTTTTTATTTAATTTTTCTTGTGTTCGAACAAGAGCTTTCTTTTTGGGACAAAGGGTGTGTAGAAACTGTCCAAATGTTTTATAGTTCCGAGCGCTTTCGGCTATACTTTTAGCCATTATCAAGGATGATTTTATTTTCCAGTTATAATTGAGTGCGTGCGTTATGTGCATGTTTTTAGTGTGTTATAGATAAGTTTTATTTTCCGAACAGGGTTAGCACATTGTGGACTTGTTCCTAGTTAATAAGAGTTGGCTTTTTCTTTTTTTTATTATTAGGGCTTCCACTATTTTTAATCTTTTTCTACAGGTGGATGAGGTTATTATGTTTGTTTTCCACTAGTATGCTTCGAATGGAGTCTGGTAAGTTTGTGTGTGTGTGTGTTTAAATGGGTTCTAATAGAGCTATGGTCAGATAGGTGTAACGTAAGGATTCTGGATAGATATCATAGCGGCACTTGACGCCGAAAACTTCGTTTTTAATGAAACATGCATAAATGAAGGATTGCTGCCTAAATACACAATATATATATATATATATATATATATATATATATATATATATATATATATATATATAAAAGTGAACATAGAAGTCAACACTTAGAGGCGACAGTCTGTTTCATGCTAGATGCAATCCTCGGGCCATGCATCTAGCATGAAACAGACTGTCGCCTCTAAGTGTTGACTTCTATGTTCACTTTTATATTTACACACGCCCCATCTCTGATATTGAGCATTTTATCCCATAAATATAGCACACTTTAAGACTATATTTCTTCATATATATATATATATATATATATATATATATATATATATATATATATGTATATATATATATATATATATATAAAGTAAGATGATGATCCCATGTGGTGAAACCTAGGTAGGTACTACCTGGTTCATTAGGTTATATATGTACGTATTTTTGAAAATATGTTATGCAGAGAAAGTTCCGTTACTTTGAGTTCTATCTTCCATAATTCATTCACAAACATTTCTGATGAAGCTTAAATAAAAACGAAACGTCCCTTATTCTAACATTCTCTCAGATTCTAATCGATATCATACAGGGCGTCCATAAAGTCTCTTTATAATTTCAAAAATATATTACAAAGGCAACTGATGTGGCACGATTACTAGATGACCTTCAACGAATTATCATTTTTCCAGCAAGATGGTGCACCACCACATTGGGGACTGCATGTTCCTGGGTTCCTAAATCAAACATTTCCAGACCGGTAGATTGGAAGGGATTACCCAAATCCCTGGCAATCTCGTTCACCAGATATTCCCCTGGACTTCTTTCTATGGAGTTATTTCGAAAACATCGTATATCGAACAAATATACGAGACATCACTGATCTGAAACCAAAAGATCATTGATGTCATTGCCATCGTTGATGAGGCTGTACTACAGCGAACATGGCAAGAAATTGAGTACCATCTTGATGTGCTTTCTGCAACTAATGGTGTCCATATAGAGGTGGATTAATTGACTAGGTTCCCTGTTTTCCTAAACAGTGCAATTTACATATACCGGCCTGTGGATTCCAGAGACTTAATAAAGCGAATGTGCTCTCTGGCAAGGTTCGGATCAGTATGTCACTTTGAAGAAAAAAACCATCGCCTGAGCTCGTTAGAGCGCTTGGTTAATAACGGAATAGTAAGAAATCATCTCAAAGAAAGAATTCATTATATATATATATATATATATATATATATATATATATATATATATATATATATATAGTGACCAAACCCCGGCTCGCGAGCTACATGCGGCTCTTTGACCTTTATTATGTGGCCTGTGAAAGTATGTAGGCCCTAGCTCCTTTTTCATCGCAGTTAATATAAAAGGTAAATAAGAAAAATTTCAAGCTGTATGATTATTTACTGGGTATGAATTGAGACCCCATTGGATTAAAACGTTTAATGTTAATGTGTATGTAACAAAAACGTCTGTGTAAATTTTGTTCATGTCTTGCATGCCTAAAACATCTGAACTTTATCGTATGTGACTCTTACAAAATGTTCAACCATTTTCCGCACAAACTCATTGGTTTTATGTTCTCAATACCAAGGAGTTTTTTAATGCATTTGTAATTCAATAACTGACCCAAACATAGCCCAATAGTTACCACACCAAATTTGGGAAGTTCTGGTATATAAAGAAAAATATCTGCTTTTCTGACTTGCCTGTGTATATCCCCTGATACTTATCAAGCTTCTGGGGTGGTCAAAGCGCGGCTCTTTGACTTTTAATATGAGCTCGTTTTTTTCATTACAATTAATATAAAATGTAAATAACTAAAATTTCAAGCGTTATACTTATTTACTGGGTATGAATTGAGACCCCATTGGATTCAAACATAAATTTAATGTTCATGCTTATTAAAAAAATATCTAAGAGTTTAAATCTTAACGTTAATGCTAAATCCGAGTGAGATATTGTTCTATAGTGCTGAGGGAAGAAATGGTGGGAGGGTTTAAAGAAATTTCCGGGTTAGCAAGGGTTACAGAGGAATGTTAGAAGACTGAGGTCATGGGTCAAGTATTAAAGATTCGGGTGTTCCGGATGGTGGGATGGGGGGGGGCACATGTGTATGTAACAAAAACATATGTGTAAATTTTGCTCATGAAGAAACTGAAATCGAGACGCTATATAAAAATATAACATAAAATGCACTCTCGAAATAATTCAAATTCTAAAAAATGGAAAACCTAATAATGAAACCATACCCTCACTTGACGTCGAAAATTTACTCACCAACGTTCCTGTTAACGAAATTATTAACATAATTATAAGGAACATATGCAATAATCCATCTCTACCTCCACTTAAAATTAGACCTAGAACTACTGCTAACTTTCACTACCGAAGTCCCATTCTTCGATCATAAAAATAATATATATATATATATATATATATATATATATATATATATATATATATATATATATATATATATATATATATATATAATTGGCTCAGTTCTGGGTTTGACTTTTAGCAATTTCTACATGTCTAATCTCAAAAAATAATACATTTAACAATTTTAAAAACCCTCCATCTACCTATGATATCCTTATATTAGTCAAGAATATCGATGAAATATATCAACACCAAAAACAATTCCCAAATAATTATGTTCTTAAATTTACAACCTAACTTAATAATATTTATAAAATTCCTTTTCTAGACATATTGATAAACACTAATCATATTAAATTTACTATCACCCCATATAAAAAAAACCTACCAGCATAAATTCGTGCATCTTTAACTATAAGAGTGAAAGTCCAAATTATTATAAAATAGCAATTATAAAAAAACTAATAAACCTTGCAAAAATTAATTCTTCCACAAAACAGATCTTCTACGGCGAACTAAAAAAACATAAAACAAACTCTTATTAATAATAACTTTCCTAATTATATTGTTAAAGAACAAATAAGATGCTCTCTCAGTAATGCTAATATAAAGCAAATTGATTATAATACTGCTTCGACTAACCCTAAATATATTAATCTTCTATATCGTAACCAAATGCATTCTAATTATAAAGAAGACGAAAATATCCTAAAAGATTCATATGTACCATCATATCCACCACAGATGCAAGTAAAAAAAATTAATTAATTATATACTACATTAAATCCAGTATCTCTAACTTAATCATTCATAACGACTTTTTTTCACCAACTCATGTGTTACAGAAAACTAACATTGTATATAAATTTAAATGTCCTCTGAGAGATTGTATCTCCAACGGAAAAAATAATATTTACGTTGACCATACTACAACCACGTTGTCTCGGCAGTTGGGTTTTCATTTGAATGACATGTCTAACATCTCTAAACATTTACAACATGATGCTTGTCCACATTCGCAATTTAGAAAAATTCTTGTCGAAAATGCACCTATACTTTCTTATGAAAATAATAAACATAAACTAAAAATCCATGAAGCCATCTATATCAAAAACAAATAATTGAAACCAACCTTAACAAAATTAATTATGAATACTGCACAAATGTTTTAAAATGTTTACAATAGATATACTATATATCAAGGTCTATATTAATAGCTTCTTATACTATTTTCTCCTTTTTTTTAAAAAAACTCCACTTTTCGAATGGAGATACTTAACAAGAGCTAGAACCCCTAATGACTTCTGTGATCGGTGTGATCTGTGCATTGCGGAGAAAAATGTTATTATTAAAGATAAGAATCAAGATGAGTTGCTAAATCTTCGTAGTGAGATCTTCTCTAAATGTAGACATAAAAAACGATTCAAAACATAAACACGGTTTCATAACGTGTTGTCGCTTGTGACAGTTCCATCTTGGTTCAATAACATCGGGCATGACATTTTAATAGAATGACTATTTTGATTATCTATATGTATCATTGGGTACGTTTATGTGATGCGCTATGTATTTAATTTTTTTTTTTTTTGTTAATCTTTATTCATGTGGTGATATATGTATAAGTGGGTATGTAGGTAGACGTTTTCCCTAATAACTGATACGCAAATTCAGATAGTCTTATAATATTTATATACCTAGGTGTATATGTAAACGTAAGAGATAGATACGCGTTAATCACTCAGCCGGATTTTAATATTTTTAATATTCTTAACGTTGTCTTCCTCAATGTTCTTGAAGTATAAATTAATTTAATTCCACCCGCATATTTTTATATGTTAAATGTATATATGGATCGATATGGTCCCTAAATTTTTTTTTTTAATTAATTTTTTTGATTTTTGTGTGTGTGTGTATGAATATATATATATATATGTATGTATATATATATATGTGTGTATATATGTATATATATGCGTATATGGATGTATGTATACGTAGGTAGATGTGTATGTAGATGTGTTCATATGTGTATGTGTGCATGTTTAGGTATGTATGTATACATATATATCTGTATATGTGTGTAGATGTACGCATGTATGTATAGTTAGACGGATAGATAGAGGGATACATTGTTTACTTATTTAGATGGATGTGTGCATGTATTTGTATAGAGATGTGCAAGGTTTTATGTATATATTGTTTATGTGGACGTATGTATATAAGTGTGTAGATGTATATACGTGTAGGAGTGGATGTGTATGGATGTATGTGTTATGTATGTATGTGTATGTGTGTATATGTATGTATGTATGTATATATATATATATATATATATATGTATGTATATATAGAGAGAGAGATATATATATGTATGTATGTATATGTATGGGTGTGTGTGCACACGCCTATATGCATGTATGTACGTGAAATTATAAATATATTGTTGTGTATGTGTGTATACGTATGTGTTTTTGAACATAGAATTATACGTCCTTGCTGAATTAGATAATCGTTATTTTTATATGTTTATATTAGTTTTGTAACCTGTAGTCGATATTAACTTTGTTAAATTTTCTTGATTACACAGCGGCCCCTTTATAAATGCCCTTCGGTTTTAGTTCCCCCACCCCATCTCCCCCACCCTTTTTCTTTTCCTCTCCCTCTCTCATATTCTGAGCTTTAAGATTATATCGTCTATTGTGTGTGTATGTCACCACAAAATGTATACTCTTTTCCGGTGTATATTTAATGTATTAGACATTTGAAAATATTCATATTTCTCTCACTTAAGCCGTCTTTGACTCCCCTCTTTAAACTTCTCTCTGATAAATTTTAATCCCCCTTCATCTTTAGACCTTCCTGTCCTTCTCTCATCTGTTACCCCTTCCTATAGCTTTAATTTTTACTCTAGCATTCGTCCCACACTCTCATACATACACTCTCACTAAATTTTATTTTTTATTCCCGGAGTTGTTTTTTCTGTTTTCTTTTTGAATTTGTAGGTCTGATGAATTGGATCGTATTTACGATTCCAATGGAATAAATTATGACCATGGAATATTAGTGTTTAAGTCTTTTTATTATATCCTTACTCTGTCCTAGACATTGAGTTCTACCTGGATTCTATCCTCTTGGATTTATTTTTTATACACATATATATATATATATATATGTGTGTATGTGTATAAATGTATGTATGTATGTATGTATATATATTTATATATTTTAGATATATGATTGCATATGTATGTGTATATTTACCACTAATATTACCTATATATATATATATATATATATATATATATATATATATATATATATATATATATATATATATATCAACAAATATACGTATTAAACAACAAAATTTACAATGGACATAGACATTAACGTTTGTGTTTGTGTGTGAACGTAAAGAGTTTGTATTTTGGTGAATGTTGGTACTTACGTGTATGTATGTATAATGTTCATGATGTCTCCCACGAATGGGAAGATGCAGTCTTCTGCGAGAGCTTACATTGTAGATGTGTTCGCTGAAATGCAAAGTAAAAAGAGAACGAGGCAAGAAATCGCCCAGTATTTATAGTGTAGAGAGAGCGTACCATAGTGAACAGTTAGGAAATTAACTCCGACACTAACTTCATTAAAAATCCGGATGCGTATGCTTCTAAAAAATCAAGCGGTCGCCCCAATAAAATCTCACCCTCTCCAGACAGACGCATTAGGCGAGAAGTTAAGAGAGACTCAAGCCTAACATCAAATCAGATAAAAGCGAATACAGATGCTGAATGCAGCTCTCGAACAATTCGACGGCATTTAAATAATAAAGGGTTTAAAAACTTGAAACGGCTGCAGAGGCCTCGCCTTCTTCGCCATAAAATCTCCCGTTTACAATTTGCTTCCGATTATTAAACTTAGGATGTGGATAAATGGAAGAAAGGGTTGTTTTCAGACAAGAAAAATAATTCAATCTTGATGGCCTATACGGTTTTCAGCGTTACTGACATGCAAAAGATGTCCCAAAAGAAATTTTCTCAACACGACACAGTGGAGTTGGATCAATTATGGTCTGGGGTTTATTTTCGTACAATGAAACTCTTGAGTTACAGGAGGTAAAAGGTCGTCAAACAGCTGCTAGTTATATTGATATGTTAAGAAAGGCATCGCTAATTACTGAAAGCCCTCATCTATACGAAGAAAACTGGATTTTCCAGCAGGACAATGCTGCAGTCCACAACACTCTCCAGATAGAAACCCAATCGAGAATGTTTTGGGATGATGGCAAAGGATGTTTATAAACATGAATCACAATTTGACACTGTGGGTGCTCTTCGTGCTGCAGTTTATGCATCCTGGGTGAGCATCCCAAGCACCCTCATGCAGAAGTTAATAATGAGTATGACAAAGCGAATTTTCGAAGTAATTCACAAAAAAATGGAGGATATACTGAGAATTAAATTGTTATGACTTATTTGTTCTGTATTTGCTATTTTTATTTACATTGTTATGTATCTTGAAATTAAGGATTTTTTGGTTGATCATAAAGATAATTATGATCAACCAAAAAATCTTTTTTTCAATGTCTGTTTAAATTAATCAATTAAAATCTTAAAATGTTCACTTGTTTGTTGATAAACTATATTTTCTAATTAAATGTAAATATTTCGCAAATATATTCCGATTAAACTAACAGTATTTTATATTTTCTAACCCTTTTGTATGTGGTCTTAAGATTTTGACCAGGAGTGTATATAAATTAATAAGAAAATAAAAATTCAACAATGACAACATTTGCTCATTTTCGTTTATTAGGTGTATAATTACATCACTTAGCGTCTCCCATAGTTTACCTTATACACGTTCAAGAATATTTAAGATCATTCTTAAATTTAAAATTTGCAAAAATGGGCAGCTGAATTAAAGCGGGGAAGAGAGAGTCTTGAATATGACCCCAGGTTTGAACGTCCTGCAACTACCACTACTGAGGGAAATCTTGACCATGTGCACCACATGTTGATGGATGACAAGCGACTGACTATAAATGAAATAACCAATTTTATCAGTAGACCCGCTGAGAAGGTTGAAAATATTCTGCACAATGAACTTGGCATGACGAAGGTTTCTACTTGGTAGATGCCACGTCTCCTGACACCTGATCAAAAGCGCACCAGGCTGATTACATCACGGGGAAATCTGACACTGTTTTAAATAGATGAGGCTTAAACGTTTCCTAACCCAGGATGAGTTTGGGGTTCACCACTTTGAGCCAGAGACAAAGAAACAATCAATGCAGTAGAAACACCCGTTCTCATCTGCCCCCAAGACAGCCAAGGTCACTTTATCTGCAGGGAAGGTGATGGCCTCAGATTTTGGGATGCAAAAGACATTGTGTTTATTGACTATCATATAAAGGGTCACACCATCAATGAAAGATACTGCGCCAACATGCTGAATCAGTTACGAAAGGCTATCAAGATCAAACGCTTAGGAAAACTGACGAAATGGGTCATGTTTCCTTAGTGCACTGCTCCAGCACACAAGTCGTTGGTTTCAATGCCTGTTGTGCGTGACTGTGGCTTTGAACTGGTTGATCACCCCTCCCTATTCTCTTGATTTGGCCCTGCCTGACTATCATCTGTTCCCCAACATGAAAAGGCACTTGGCTAGGAAACAGTACCGCAGTAATGATGACGTAATATCTGCTATTGATGAGTTTCTTGACTAACAGATCAAAAGCTTCTTCACCAACGGGATCCAAGCACTGCGACACCGATGGAAGAAGTCTGTGGACAGCAAGGGGATCTATGTTGAAAAATAAATCTCATTTGGCCACATTCCATGAGAGTATTTTGGTCAGCCTTTGAACTTTTCAGCCGACACTCGAATATCTAGCGAAATATTGAGCTCTTTCTCTATATATATTGCAATTACATTTATACACACACACACACACACACACACACACACACACATATATATATAGAGAGGGGGGGAGAGAGGAAGAGAGAGAGTGAGAGATGGGTATGCGTATGTATGTATGTATGTATGTATACACACTCGTAAATACTTCAATAAGGCCGAAGCGACACAACCCATGGATGAAAATAAATAATTTACATTTTTCAACATAATATCCTTCGTTCCTATCAATCTATTTATCATATTCACTTCATATCTATCTATCTATCTATCGGATTTACTTGATATCTATGTATCTATCTATCTATCTGATTCACTTCATATATATATATATATATATATATATATATATATATATATTTCCTGGGAAAATAAAATATAATCAATGGCCCCTTAAGGTTGTCTGTTTTTTAATTAAATTAATATTCGCTTTGGTTTTACATTGAGCTCTCTGGATTACATCCTCTTTGGGATTATCCATACGGATTACCAAACATTTAATTTAAACTATATATATATATATATATATATATATATATATATATATATATATATATATTAAAAATAGACAAATTTAATTACTGTATATATATATATAACTATCAATCTATTTATTTCAGCCTCTTCATATCTATCTATCTATCTATCTATCTATCTATGCATCAGATTCACTTCATATCTAGCTAGCTAGCTATTTCCGTCTCTTCATATCTAATTATCAGTCAGCTTCACTTCGTATCTATCTCGTTAAATATATCTGTCTAGCTAAGTACTGAGTTCTCTATGTATATTCTACAATAAGATTTATTTATATAATATCCTTTCATCAAAGTGGTTCCCAACGTTTTTCTAGCTGTCGTACCCTTGACTCCCAGTCCATATCTTGAGCGCTCAATTCCCTCTCCTATATGAACATACTTCTTGGTATTATTAGGCATACGATTCCAAACAACAACTAATCAAACCTCAGTAAACACGCATATGCATTTCAGCTTTTCTCAGATACCGTTAGATAAGATGTTGCCAGACGGACATTCATGGCTATTTACACCTACCGATCTAGAGCACTGGCCTCTTGCTACTTCGGCTGTCTGATCCGGTTCGTATGTGGCACGTCCTGTCCAGATAACATCAGCAAAAAAATACAAACAACTGTCCGGGCTTTTAACTTCGGACAGCAAAATAAACAATTTAAAAAAAACATGCTTTGTATAAAAAAAATATATATATATATAAGTTAATTTTATTCTTTGTAAACTATAAAATATGCGTGTACTGCACTCTTTGGTAATGCCAGCTTTAAATCTGTTTTTAGTTTATCCATCTCGGCAAATATCAATTTATATTCAGGTATATAAAATATCGATTTATATTCAGGTATATAAAATAATATACAAAAATCTAAGCGAAACCATTAATGAAATTTAGGGTAGTGTGAGGCTCAGGGGTTAAAATGAACAGTTGATTTACCCACGCCAAGAAGTGTAATGGTGGATGGTAATAATAAGGAAACACACAGGTAATTTTAACAAAACAAGATAAGGAATTTATTTACGAATGTACACGATTGAATTTGTGTCAGTAGCTCGTTTCAGGAAAATAAATCATAAATTTTTAAAGTCTGTAGTTTTGACGAATTGTCAAGAAGAGGATATGTTCATAACAGATTTGTCGCAGTTAGCTCCATCTCAGTTCTTTAATACTTCAACAGGGGTCTCTCTCTCCCCTGGCTATAAATACTGACTGACCCTTCTCTCTCTCTCTCTCTCTCTCTCTCTCTCTCTCTCTCTCTCTCTCTCTCTCTCTCTCTCTCTCTCTCTCTCTCTCTCTCTTCGACTTAGGCCTTGGGTCGCTACCTCGCGCGGAGGTAAGGTAAAATCTCTCTCTTTTTCACTTAGGCCAATATGTGACCTCTCACAGATACAGCGTTTCCCAAATTCTGGGAACGCGCTAAGAACAATACACGTACGTACGAACACTTACAACACACACACATAATTTCTCCATACAAACTCTATGTAACAGTCCATGTCTTTGTTTAACTTGTTTTGTTATTAATATATATTTGTTTACCCATGTATATCGGTCTTGTTTGTTTTCTTTGTCTTCTTTGGACTTAATTAAAGTCCGACATTCTCATGTAGCTGGACCCGCCGGCAGGAAAGTTTAACCTTCTGATATCTCTTCATATCTTCACCCCCACGGTCCGCTACAGATTAAATGATCTGACACAAAATAATATACACAAATGTTTAAAACAAAGATAAGCGAGTTCATTGTTCACCGAAAGGATATATGGTTTGCATACGTTCAAAAGTAGATGAAGAGAGATACACTTAGCTTTCTGGGATTTGTGAAAGTTCTTTGAAGCGACGCGTATTTGGTTAAAAGGACCGATAATATAATTGGCGAGTAATTTGATACTGGTGAAAACTTCAACGCTGGACGCATGAACAGAAACGAAACCTTTCACATGACTTCAGTTCAAGAATTGCCTAGAGGCTCGCGCATTTCTTACCATCTTTTTCCTCAGCTCACCAGAATTTGAAGGGGGTGAATAAAGGGAATTATTATTATTTCATACTCGCTACAAAACAACGTAAAGTTAATATATTATTTTAAAAACGTAATTTAAAATACCTTGATGTTTTTTTCTATATTTGTTATAAAAAAAAGCCATTTGTTTTCCTAAAAGAAAATATATTTTTAAAATTATTGCACAGAATTATCAGTTGTTCTATGATAAAGCAAAAGCGATGTTCACATTAGCTTGGCACCTCGGTATGGTGTAATGGTTAACGATACTAGTCTAATTAACCATTGTTAGTAGGTCCGATCCTCACTGGGTGCCCCATACAAATTCTACATTAAATGAACCAACAAGGATTGACATGTTGTAAACTAACTTTAATCGGTAAAATCAGTTTCCTTTTTAATCGTAGCATTCTTTGATGACAACTCTCCCTCGACTAAGAAATGTATTTTTAACTTAAAGCGGCAAACGAACCAAATTTCCGTGTTAAAATTAAATGAAAGACAAAATATTTTAGTATTCAATGAAAAAACTTTTCTTTTATTAGAATTAATTTTAGCTATTCTTACTCAAGATCTAATGACTGACGTTTTTCTTGTATCGCCTTTCTCGTTCATCTCCTTTCTCGTTTTTTCATATACACCGCTTTTCACGTTCTTCTCCCTTTTCTTCTACCGCCTTTCTCTTTTTTTCTCATCTGCTTTTCTCGTTCTACTTCTTATTTTTCTTTTTTCTTCTGCCTCAAGATCTTATGACTGACGTGAATTTTGAAGATATTTGAAATGACATTTTCAAAATATCACTATTAAGGACTATCCACACTACTCCAAAATAAAAGATTAGAAAGGACCCCCCTCCCCCATCAATACTGGAAAGAGCGCTAACATCTACTGGACTTGAGAAAACTATTTTCCTGAAAAAAATTTTTAAGAGAAAGATTTTAAAAATCTTAGACGATATTAGTACTGGCTGCTTGTTAAGTAAATGCCGAATGTTTCCATCTTTTTTTTCCTAATCAAGTTCACCCCAAGCAAGGCATTAAATCTCCTGAGACACAAGGGGTCACTGGGTGTGGAAGAATTAGAAAACAGAAACACCACTGAGGATTACAGAAGACGTGTAATCAGGACAGTCGATAGCAATTGACATTGCATTTAACATTTTGAAGGTTAGAGTTGGTTGGAAACCATGGATCCGGAAGGGTGTTCCACAAACGAGAAGTGCAAGAAAAGAAGCTGTTAGCATAGAACTTACGGTTACATCTAGCCAACTCAACTGTTGACAGTCTCGTACTGAGCTTATATTCATAAAGTCTAGGTACCATCGCGAAGAGTTCATCCGAACAATTACCATGAAAGTATTTATGGGAAAGGCACAAGAAGGCAACTTTACGGTGGTAGGATGGTGACTGAAGACGAGACGTCAGATCAGGACCAGTAATATTGCTGATTCCTCTTTGGATTTTATCAAGGATCTCTAGATCTATAACAGGAGCACTGGACCATATGTGGCAGCAATATTCTAAGCATTGACAAATGGTAGATTTATGGATATGTAAGATTCTGGAGAGAAAAAAGTTTAGCACGACACAGTGTACCAATTTTCCTAGCAGAAGACCTAGCAGTGGATTCAATATAGTCTTTTCACTTTATGTCAGCCGAGAACATTAGCCCGAGAAAGCGCAACGAGTCGCTCTCCTCGAGATTAGCATTAGCCATGCTGATGGAAAGCATAAAGGGGTCTCTCAGATTATCAAAAGAGAGAAGCTTAGTTTTGGGGGAGTTAAAATTAACAAGCCATCATTTTCCCCCAGATAAGGAAATGGTTACTATTACCATTGCTATGACCATTCACACCGTGAATTGGGAGGGGGGGGGGGGTAAGCGTCTGTGGTTGATATTTGATATTATGTAGATAAAATTCGTATCATTTCTTTTATAGATTTCAAAATTTGTTCAATGCTTCACTTCGAAAGAGACCTTCAATAGGAGCTTTAGCCCACGTTTTCTGAACCCAGAAATTCCACAACGGTAATATAGTTTTGAAATCAATAAAAAAAAAAAACTTTTTATACTGGATCAGATATTCTTCCTCGGGTGCCCTAATCTGACCTTGATACATACCCCCCACCCACCCAGAACTAGATACCCTTTCATACACCAGAAATTCTACTTTTATAGCTTGATTGGTTGTTCCAAAAATTTAAAATATTACATTTGAAGATGTTTCCAAAACTATGCTTTATCCTTTGCTTTGGGCACGTGAAGGGTCGTTCGCTCTTTCTTTCTTTCTTTCTTTCTCTCGTCTGCTGTCAGCCGAAAAATCACATTCCCTTAAAGGAGATTAACGGTAAATGCCTACATTCGATCGTCAAAACTAGGCCACCAACAATCAGCAGTAGCTTGTGCAAAAATAATAATTTAATCATTATTATATCATTGTATTAATAATTAGAGTCGTTAATTTTGTTAATATTTCGTTATTTCAGCTTATCATTCTCAATGATATCAAAATTACTAACCTCAGTCTCGGAACTAGTTAAATAGACTGGATCCACACGTTAAAAAAAAAAGAAAAAAAGCGGGAAACATTTTTTTCGGGGAATAATTTTTGTAGAATAGCATTCCTTAGACTTTCCTCAAGCCACGACATATATCAGATTTGAAAAAAAAATGTTTTTTGTCTTTTGTCATTTTTATATATCGTTTAAATCGTTTTGTTCATAATATCGATATAACGTAAAATCGATACCTGACATTTTACAGAGTTATTGAACATAACTACTATTTACAAATGTAATTTTGAAACTATGCTTACATCATTGATTGATATTTTTGGAAGCACATACACAAATGTTGGGGATAAGAATTAATTATCATACATGAAGAATAAAGAAGCGGATGTATCAGCCAGTTATGTGCCATGCGTGACACACGCTTAGGCGATCATGTAATCTTTTGATCCATCACTTCCCGTAGTAGGTTGCCATTTCTTTCTGCGGTAGGCCAGTTGACATCCAAGGCTATAGAACCCGGTCTGTCCTGCTATTTACCTATACCTGGGGGGAGAGGAAGAAGAGGATTCATACCTTTCCCAAGGGTATTAGCACGTAACTGAACGTAATGGATCTGACTGGGATTCGGATTTCTCAGTCCGAGCCGCTATCCATTACTCCACTGGTTAATTTGTATATTTTTTTGTTCTTTAAAAATGTATATATCCGATGTTCGTTGTTTGTTTTTTTTATTATTTATTTAAAAGAAATCAATTTGTAAACGCAGAACTATAACAAATTTTATTTTTTATTATTTTAAAAATGTTATAATCATCTAAATGTATAATCGGCTAGGTTGTTTTTTAATATCTGTCTATATTTCTGAGATGAGGTATTGTAATTATTTACATTGTTCGGACTGTTGTTCTCATTTTTATTGTCATATTCACGACGTTTCAGCCATTGTACGCCCCAGCTTTTTTCGGGTGATTGGAATTTATCCACTGGGCCATGTGTCCTTGATGGCAGTGGATAAAAGCATTGGTTAGATCCAGTGTCCTGTTCCAAGGAGTAGTGAGTTCAATACCTGACTGCTTCAATGGTGAACAAAAACTTGGAGAGTTGAGTTAAAAGGAGATAACGGAGACATCCGGAAACAGCATGGCACGTGAAACTAGAACAATCTACCCCGGTGGACGAAATAAAGGGTTCAGTTGAAATTCCAATCACCTGAAGAAGACCGGGGCATACAACGACTGAAACGTCGTGAATGTGACAATAAAGATGGGGACAACAGTTCGAACAATGTAAATAGTTGTTTTTTAAATACACATTCTTTTGAGAGAAGTGTATTTTTACGAAGGCTTTGTGTAAAATTTGTTACATTTTTTATGGCCCTTTTTTGGCTCCAGCAGTTGATACTGCCAAAATTATTTATTATGCGGATTCGTTTTTTGAATTCTTTGAGAAGGGTTTTATATATATTGGTCAATGAGAGACAATTTTTTCAAGCCCTTGTGAAAACTTGAATTGAGCCGTTATGACGCTCCTTTGTTCAATAAAGGGACTGTTATTTAGCGGGTCGACAACAGAAAGAAGGTATCGTTGACAAGAAAGCAATTAACGGTTGAGGAAGAAGGCATTAGCGCCCACGCTTCAAGAGGACTGGTCCAGCCGAGAGGCTCATAAATCAACACGGGGAAAGAAAGAGCCGACAGATTCAAACCCCAGGACAGAACATTCCTTTCAGCGCCTCCCCGAGAAGAATTTAAACCGAAAGAACTTTCAAGTTAGCTTTCCAGCAAAATATTTCAAAAGGCCCTCGAGATAACAACTTTAAAAACACGAAAACCCCTTCGTGCTGAGACGTCCTATTATTGAGTATTCAGTTAAAAACGAAGATGGGTGAGTTTTCTATTTTCTGCCTTGTGCAATTCTTTGCTTCCTCTAAGTTTTCCGGTTTTTTTGTGTTTGTTTTTTTTTTTTTTTCATTTTAAAGGATGTAATCTTTTTTGCCTTTGAATCCGTGTCTTTTTTCTAAAAATTGTATTACTTTTTTCCTTGTATCTGATGGCAATCCCTTTTAAACTCGGAAAATTGTTATCCTGCCGTAATAGAGGCATAAAAGGAAATTTTGTGCAACTTTGTATCTGTACCTTTTCTTTTGTAATATTGTAAAATAAATGTTTTCCTTTTTAAAAAAATTTACGCAGTGGTCGTCTTGTTTTGTAATTTCGCGCCTATTATAGTGACTTTCAGTTTCTACTAAGTTTTGTGCCTGGCACAAGAACTTGGATTTGGTAGGAAATAAAAATTTTATAGAACAACTATATATATATATATATATATATATATATATATATATATATTGGCTCCTGAAAAATTAATTTCGGTTGAGCTCTCTGGTTTGAGGTGTGAATTTGTAAACAGTGACTATTTAAGCTAATATTGCACGACTCTTCGGCAGAATTGAGTCACTGTCAGTCACTGTGTGTTTATCTAAATCTAAAAATAAACACGCTAAAATTCACCTTCATCCCTGCCGTGCGCCGACGGCTTAGTAGGAGAAGTTCCGACTGACGCAAATTCAGTCGGGTTTCGATCCTAGCTAGAGGCAACCGGACGTCTAGCCACACTGATGAGCTGTGAAACAGCGAAACAGTCTGTCTGTGGATGACAAATATATATATATATATATATATATATATATATATATATATATATATATATATATATAAACAGACTTTTAACCAAAATTTCGAACGTGCTAAAAAGAATTTAATAAAATAATAAAAATACTTTGATCTTTCCTCTTAAAATAAAAATTATGACAATAAAACTTTGTTTTTATTAGGTTCGGAGCCCTTTTTCATCATGCTACACTGTTTTGTTTTGTTTTTTTTTTTTTGTTTTTTTTTTCAGCGAAAAAGTGGTGGTACCTATGTTTCTAGGTCAACGTAATTCATACTGTGATTTACAGTCAGATGAATAATGGGGATCATCCTTCAAAGATGCATATCCTTTCCAACAATCCAGCATAAACGTATAATAATCCCAGGTAAAATACAGCTTCAGATTGTATCCAATAATGTGCAGGCTGTTAGAGTTCTCTCTGGCAACTTTATAACAAACTAAAAAACAAATTCTGATTTTAAATTTCAAGAGAGTGCCAAAAATTTAATAAAAAAACAAACTTAACTTTTATTTAAAATTTATAATTTCTTGAGATGAATTAATTTGCGATAAGTAACTTTACATTATTTGGGGTGAATTAATTAATAGAAAAGATCCGCTAGTTTTTATATAAAATAATATTTTTAAGAGCAAAAATTAAATTGGATATTACAGAATTGGTTTTTAGTAAAAACCAGTTCTGTAATAATAATAAGAGACGATCGGTAAAAATATAAGTAAAAACTTTTTACTCATATTTTTACCGATCGTCTCTTATCCAGTTTAAATAAGCTGATGGTTACAGGGAGACAACTCAGTCAGACATTTCCTTCTATCTTTGAAACCAGGTAAGTTTTTTTGCTTTTTAAAAACTCATCATTCCATTTATCTGTCATCATGTTTCCCGTGTCTCACAGAATATTTCAGGAAACACACCAAAAGGAAATGAACCTTATTTTCTGTCTTTTAATTGTCTTTTCAGGGGACTATTTCAGGACTGGAATTTCTTTTTAATATTTCGTAAAGTATTTGACTTTTTTCAGCTACCATTCGAACATGGATGCGTATGAATAAAAAAACAGTTTAGCATGAAGAAAAAAGGCCCATAACTTGATAAAACAATTTTTTTAACGTCTAAATGTTTATGTTACTATTAAGATGGAAGACCAAAGTATTTTCTGAATATTTTTTCAGATTTTTTACTGAATAAATTACTTACTAATGTTAAAATTTTATTTAAAAATCTTGTTTTTCTTGAATCAAAAATTTTTTCGTAAATTCGATAGTATTGGCCCTTTTTGTCTGACTTTGTAAATAAAATCAAAGTTGTCAGTTTAAAAATCATGTAAAAAAATTCAGTTACACATTTTTCTTTTGTTATATACTTAATATAATTTGAAAGAAACATTACTTACTTTTTTATCAGAAAATTTTTCAAGAGAGACATCATTTCCAACTGTGGTGCTTGCTTTTGCGCG
This sequence comes from Acanthosepion esculentum, assembly GCA_964036315.1. NCBI lineage: Eukaryota > Metazoa > Mollusca > Cephalopoda > Sepiida > Sepiidae > Acanthosepion > Acanthosepion esculentum. Next base: position 104,326,088 of record OZ038483.1, read on the forward strand.
TGTTTTGAGATGTGTTATTGTTAACTGATGTACGTTATATATATAAGCAAATATATATATATATATATATATATATATATATATATATATATATATATATATATATATATATATATATATATATACATATATATATACATATATAAATATATATATAAATATAAATATATATATATATAAATTTTTATTTATAAATATATATATAAATATATATATATATATATATATATATGTAAGCAAATATATATAAATATATATATATATATATATATATATATATATATATATATATATATATATATATATATATATATATATATATATATAAAATACACTTCCAAATGTTTTTTAGCTTACGTTTTTGAGAGAGGGAAATTAACCATTTTTATTTTTTGGAAAATCAGAAAGCCTAAATCATAATCAAATTATATATCAGGCATTAAAATTGAGTTTGAAGGAAAACAACATGTCCAGCGGGAATTTTCAATTATATGGCCGCGAGGTGTTAAAAAATTTGACACCCGGCCACGGAAAAAGTAAAAGGCGAAAGATTTATCTGCAATTTCTAGCCACCGGAAACCAGGAGTGGTTCCCCCCCCCCCCTCAAAAATAGCAGCGATAAGGAAAAATTAAGCCAAATTGACTTTGACATATTTAGGTCAAAGGCCAGCCAGCTAGCAATAAACGTTTGTCACCAGCTTGTAATAAAACCCACCACTCCCAAATAAGAACAAAGAGTGGAAAAAAATGGTCAACACGGTTGTTAAGTTGGGGTTTTTTTTGGGGGGGGGTCTAATCTATTTTTGAAAAATGGCTTGATGTGTTTTGTTTTGTTTGTTATATTTTTTAACACCTGGGGTGATGACAACAACACTTTAGGAGACGACATTGTTTTTTTCGCCGCATGTCTTTCATATAACAAAGACAAACGTTTTAAAAAGCTGTGTCAGTTATGAAATATTTTTCTGAGAATAAACCCATTGCGCTGTTTCCGTGTCTAAAATTGAATATAAAATAATAAAAAAAGGAAATACAGTGTAACCCGGATATAAGAGAAACCCGAGATATAAGAGAGATTTTCTCTGGTCCCAAATTAGAGCCCGTGTTAATGTATATATAATAAACCAAACTCGGGTATATGAGAAACACTCCGATCCCGACAACTCTTTTTAATCCGGGTTACACTGTAATATTTGTAGTTTGTCTCACTCTGAAAAAGGAAAAATTGCTTATATTTTTTTTAAAAATTGAAAATAAAAATAAAAATTTTGAAAATGCGACAATATTCGGTCAGAAAACTTGACAAGTGTTGTTGTGTTGTTGTTAAAACTGAATGAATGCAAAGCAATTTCTGACATAAATACATCTGGCTTCAAGGGAAACAACTCTACCTGACGTGACATTATTTCAAAGCTGTGCATCCATACTTTTGTCGGAGACGATTTTAAATACAATTTTGGAATATTAAAAAATTATTTAAAAAATATATTCAGGTTTCAGATTTTAATAAGCTTTCAAATTTATGATCTTTAAAAGGTAGATAACATAATAAGATCATTTCCACTGAGTCATGAAAAAAAACTTAATTTTTAAAGATATAACAACTTTTTATCATATCGTTCTCCCTACACTATAAATACTGGGCAACTTCTTGCCTCGTTCTCTTTTTCACTTTGCATTTCAGCGGACACATTTAAAAATGTAATCTCTCATAGAAATCAGCGTTTTCGCCCACTTATGGGAAAACGCCATGAAACACACATACACGTACGTACGAACATTCACCAAAATACAAACTCTTTACGTTCACACACAAACACAAATGTTGATGTGTTTGTCACTTGTAAATTTGTTTAATACATATATTTGTTGACATATATATTGTTTGTTTTCTTTACATTTTCGGTTGGACTCAATTTGAGTCCGCCATTTTCTTGTAGTTGGACCTTCTAGCAGGAATAAACAGACGTGTTCCTAATTCAACAACACAGAAACCCACACGGTCCTCTACAGTTTCATTAAAATCTTACAATTATTTGATTTTTGCAAGATTTTCCAAATCAATGTGTTTTTCAACTGAAAAACAACTAATGCTAAATATTACCCGACCGCTGATCGAAAAAAAAAAACAAGATTTTCAACCTAAATTTAAATCATGATGCAAAGGAATAAAAAAAATTTTTAAATAATTTTAAAAAATACCTTGGTCTTTCCTCTTATTAATATCATAAACTTTTTTTCGTTAAAACTTTGTTTTATTAAGTTTGGGGCCTTTTTTTTCATGCTATGCGTTTTTTGGGGCGAAAATTGGACAAACCTAGACGAATATTCATATTACAAAAAAAAAAAAACAACAGTTTACTGAAAAAATTGCATTTTCTTACATTCTGCCAAAATTTACAAGGCAGACATTTTTTGTTGTAATGACAGAATTTAACAGTAAATGACATTGAATAGAGTTTAAATTTCATTAACATTGACTGTGAAACAAGTTTTGTTTTAAACGTAGATAATTCTACTTATTCACAAAAAATAAATAAAATTCTTACATTGGCAACAATGACATTTTCATCTGCAAATATATTTATTTAACGATAAATTAAATTATAAAATATCATCATTTGTAGCGGACCGGGGGGGGGGGTTACGTGTTGTTAAATTAGGAACACATGTGTTGTGGCCGACTTCACCACATTAATTTAACTTTGATAAGAAAACAGGACTCACGCAAGAAGAATAACCACAAGACATTGTTGCACATAAAATATATGTATAACAAGATGTACAATATCAAACAACGATGTGAAAGAAAACATGCATTTAAGTAGGAAAGGTTGAATTAGTCAAGAGTTGCCTCCCTTTGGTTGATATTTAAGAGTTCAGTGAGAGATAATTATTTGGTTTAAAGTTCACTGGATAAATGTTCATGAGTGTTTGAAAAGTATTGTTGTGTCAAAAGAAGTTTTTAGTGAAGGTGTACAAATTATCATCAGCATGTGGGTGTGCGTGGGAGTGAGAAGGTTGGCACGTGGTTAGAACTGGGGTTCCAACTGTTGTGGACTCATTTAGCAGTTGAGGTCTCACTAATTGAGATAAGAAAAATCTTGGCTTAAATCAGCAACTAGGGTCTGATTTGTTGTGTGGGAAAAATTATTCTTCCCGTGCAAACAATCTGATTGGTCGGCACCGACCAATCAGCGAGCGAGCTTTGGGGAGACTTACGGAAGCTTCTGTGAGCCACCTCTCCCAAAAATGCACAAATTTGACTACTTAAAAATAAAGCGATTCCAAAATTGTCGCATTACTGTGATTTGTAAATTACATGGAGAGAATGTATTAGTGCCTTTTCTATAAATACTTTCATGGTAATTGTTCTGAGGAATTTTTTCTATTGTGCCTAGAATTTATGAATTTAAGCATAATACTAGATTGGCAGCAAAGTATAGTTGAAATGCGTAGCTGTAACCCTAAGTTCTATGTCAACAGTATCACACTTCTCACTTGTGGAACTCTCTTTCGGCTTCTTGCTTCCCATTCAACTTTCATCTTCCAAAATTTAAATGCAATGTCAATCATTATCTTCTGTCTTCTTAATTCTTCTTCTTTTATTGTTCTCTCTCCTTAATATTAATTTTTTCTCATGTTCTCTCACGCTCAGTAACTCCTTGCATCTTAGTGGAATTATTGTCTTGATTGGGCAAAATGATTCAAAAAGAAGAGAAAAAAAATTCAGATGAAATAAACAAGCAGTGAGAAAGGAGGCAAAAATCAAAAGGGTCTTACTTGTAATATTTCCAGGAAGGAAAATGGACAGGTCAGGTGATGTCTCTTATGTGCATTATTTGAACAACATGGTTTCTATTTGTTTTGTTTTTTTTACTGTTGTGGACTATCAAATCCTCCTTCCTTATGGTCAATACAGAATCTGATGTTCCTCATCCCAAAGCTCAGTGTCACTTCTGAGCTGATGACACTAACATCATGTAACTCTTGTAAATTCATCCAAAAAAAGGGAGATAATTGTCCTCTGCAGCTCTATAAGAAGCTCAAGAGAAAACAGTTATGTTAAATGGTGCCATTCTTATTTGAAATTTTATTCTATATTTAGAAATAAAAGTTAACTGGAACTTGATAAATATTTCTTCTGGGCAAATTATTTGATATCAATTTGCCTGAATCTGTTAGATGGAATTCACACCAAAGTTGATAATGGGTCAAAATGTTTGTGCTTGCATAAAGGAAAAATATGTTGGGTAAAATATACACAGTTCAAAAAGATTAATGACTGTAGAACAAAGTTTTTTTTTTAATTAATAAGTGATCATTTTGAAGAAAATTGTTTTCAAAATGTCCCTGTTTTCTCTGTATCTTTTAATTTTATAATTACTTAAAATGGGAACGGTTGGAAAGTACTGGTGCTTTTTGGGGTTTTTTTTGTGTGTTTCTTTTTTTTATATAACTGGTTCACTTTGACTGTCACTGTTTACTGTATTTCTTTCTGTGGCTATCAGGGTTTGAGAAGTCTTGTCAAAAATCTTTAAAATAACCAAAGTCAGAGATTTCCAAACTTTTTACGTAGACAACATATTTTTCAAAAAATATATTTTTTGCCACATCTTAAGGATTTTCTTCTTTTTTAATGCCATGTCCCTTTAGTTAGTTAGGTGGTTATGGCTTTCCACAGATTCCTTTTATTATTTGTGAATTGCCATGTGGAATGTTTTTCCTATTGCCTTCTCTATGGTTTAGAATTGAGAATTTTTCTTCTTTTCATCTGATTGTTACCCATGGCTAGAAAGCCCAATCTACACAAACCTGGGGGTGGAGGAGATGAGGAAAAAACGGATTCCTAATGCCATTTTTGTGAAAGTGAATGCAGCAGACTAACCTGGAATTTGAAATCAGCTCGCTGATACCAGTTTCTGTATCAATATCCATTACCCCACCCACACATACTTTAATTTTTTTTTAGCAAGACTAAATATATAATTCAAAATGATTCAGAAATAATTCACTGAAAAATTTAGATAATAATTGAAAAAAAAGGACAGGCAATTAATTACATTAATTACACAAGTTTGGAAATCTTTCATATAAGCATTTCTTTTAATTGATTTTTTTTTTATTAAATGTATTTATGGTAAAAGGGGGACGTATGCATAAACATAAGCATAGTGGTTACTGGTATGGCAAGCATCAAATTCATGCATTTACTTTCACTCACAGACTCTTGGGAAAGGTATGAAACCATTTCCTTTACCCAGACACAGCTAGGAGTTTATAGCAGAGCAGATAGGTCTGTCTTGTTTTGGTCGGTAACAAGAAAGAAACAAATACAAAAGAAACAAAAAGAAAAAGGAAGATAGCAAAAAAGAGAAAATGCATAAAACAAAAAAGAAACAAAAAGAAAAAAGAAACAATAAAAGAAAATAAAGAAAAAGACAAAAAATGCATAAAACAAAAAGACAAAGAAACAAAAAACAATAAAAGAAATTTAAAGAAAAAGAGGAAAATCATAAAAGGAAAGAAAAATTAAATAATAAAAGAAAAATAAAAGATAAATAAAAAAGAAAATGCATAAAACAAAAAAGAAACAAAAATAAAAAAGAAACAATAAAAGAAAATAAAGAAAAAGACAAAAAATGCATAAAACAAAAAAGAAACAAAAGCAAAAACAAAAACAAGAAAAGGAAAAGAAAGAGAAAAAAGAGAAAAAGCCAAAAGAAAAAGAAGAAAAATTAGACAATATAAGGAAAAGAAAGATAAAGAAAAAAGAGAAAATGCTTAAAAGAAAAAAGAAAAAGAAACAAAAACAAAAACAAAAAACAATAAAAAGAAAAAAAAAGAAAAGCATAAAACAAAAAATAAATATAAAACCAAAAACAATGAGACAAAAAGAAAAAAACAAAGAAAAAAGAGAAAAAGGATAAAAGAAAAAACAAGTTAAACAATTAAAAAGATAAAAAAAAAGTCATAAAACAAAAAGAAACAAAAACGAAAAACAATAAAATAAAAATAAAGAAAAAATATAAAAGAAACAAAAACTAAACAATGAAAGAAAAAGGCATAAAGACATAAAACAAAAAAAGAAAAAGCAATACATACTTCTTTTATATCCCATGTCCTACCAGGACGATGATGGCTCTCCACAAATTCCTGTCTTTTGTTACTTTATCATCCCACTTTCTCTTTGTTTACCATCCGTTCACACAAGTTACTCTTTGTTTCCCTATTTATCTTGCCTTCAGTATATCCTGTGAGTATTAAATTCATCAAACACTCTTTCTTCATTTTGTGTTCCAGAAATTTCAACTGATTTTTTTATTGATAGCTTCAGTTAACTTATAACCTTTCTCCTTAAATAATAATTCATGTGGCATAAATTCGAGTTACCTCCCTTGCGTTGATTGCCGTGCGCATCGAACGTATGGAAATTTAGGTAGTAAGATTTTAAAAAAAGAAATTTGCTTACAAAATGATTTTAGCCGAAATATTGCATCAGTCATTAAATGAAAAAAAGTTCTTCAAACACATTTTATTTTTAATTGAATGTGATTAAAAAAAACTGTATTAGTTAAATTGAGTTGTTATTTTTTAAACGTTTGCTTCAAATTCAAGTAAAAATAAAATGTGCTTGAAGAATTTAATACAGGTATATCCTCAATGCAAAAAAACTTTCAACCAACGAATTACTAAATTCAATTAGAAAATAAAATAAGAATAAATATCTGCTCTTTCAAAATATATTGCAAATCAATGTAATGGATAATGGCTCAGAATCGTTAATCAGAGAGCCGAGTTCCAATTTTAGCTGGCTTTGTTATATTCACTGACATACTCATATCCTTGGGAAAGTATAAATCCACCTCTTTTGGTTAATTAGTAAATTAGTAAGACTTGTAGCCCTAAATCATTATTATCTCAAAAGAAAAAAATTCTTACAATCTAAAAAAATATTTTCTGGCTTTAAATAACATGCAAAGGGGCGATAATCCATACAAAAGTAGTTGAGTGAATACAATCTGTTCCAGTTAGAATTCAAACCATATTTTGTGCTATAAAATAAAACTGTTGTTTAGTTTCACCTTCCAATTCACCCCAAGCAAGACGATAATGCCACTAAGATGCAAGGGGCTACTGGGAATGAAAGAGAATGAAAAGACGTTAGAATGAACCTGAAACAAGAAATAAACCTATACTCCTGTTCAAAAGACTGGGGAGGAGTGTGAACTGGATGACAGGTGAACCTATTTACTCCAAATGAGGAGTAACAATAAATAAATAATTAGCTAATAAAATTGCAAACAGAGACATGAGAAGTATAGAGTTGATGTAGACTTTAGAAGGAACTGGAAACCCAATCCGAAATAGAAAATAAGGGATAAACCTCTACTGCTGTTCCAAAGAATGGGGAGGAGTGAGAACTGGACAATAGAGAAACTTATCTATCATTTATATCATAACTTCTATCTTGTTTACAGAAATTGCTGCAGATTTAAAATGTAATAAGACTATATCGATCATTATCTCTTTCTAAATCTCTAAATTTAATTTTACCAGAAGAGTGAGAAGCCTTTATCAAATTAACTGGACTTTGCTTCCTTTGCTTTTTCTTTTTTTTTTTTGTTGTTTGTTACTTTTTGTTTATTTTGTTTATTTTTTTATTTTTTCTTGTGTTTTTTGTTTTTTGTTTTTTCTATTTTGGTTCTTTTTTTTCTTCCTTTTTTGTTTTTTGTTTTTCTCTTTTTTGTTTTGTTTATATTTTTCTTTTAACTTTTTCTTGTTTCTTTTTCTTTCTGTTTTTTCCTGTTTTCTCTTTGTTGTTATTTTCTTTTTTGTCAAATCTTGTATTTTATGATCCAATATGAGTGTAGATTGCTGATAAATTTAACAGAAAAATATAAACTCATCCTAACCATGAGTTTCTTGAGATATTCTCTCTCTCTCTCTCTCTCTCTCTCTCTCTCTCTCTCTCTCTCTCTCTCTCTCTCTCTCTCTCTCTCTCTCTCTCTCTCTCTCTCTCTCTCTCTCTCTCTTGTTTTTTAGCTTTCATTTTTTTCAGGGCCTCTTTTTCTTTTTGTCACACTTTTCTTGCTTTCTTTCTTTCTTTCTTTCTTTCTTTCTTTCTTTCTGACTCTTTTTTCTCGTATCTTTCTTGCCTTCTTTCTCTTTCTTTTCTCTCACTCTTTTCATTTTATCTTTCTTTCCTCTTCTTTTCTTTCTCTCCTTTCTCTTGTCTTTCATTGTCTCTTTCACTTTCTTTGATTCATACTATTTCTCTTTCCCTCAACCTTGTTCTCTCTCTCAGCCAACTGCAATTTTAAAAATCCCTTTTAAACACTGAGCTTAAGACAAAAAAATGAAAGAAAATAAAATTGGGCAAATAAAAAGTTACAATTGTTAGAGATTCATTTCCAGTTATGCTTGCTGTTCTTTAAAAAATAATTTTATTAAGTGGTGCTTGATAGTACAAAAAATGGCACACCCATATTTGGTAAAATGGATTCTTGGTAACAGCTGGGTGAAAAAAAAATTTACTATAAGTGTTTCTTGTGAAAACCAATTTGATAGGATAAGTTTGTTTTTTTTGTGACTCTGTCACATTCTCTACCTGTTATGGCTTCCAGCTGCCAATTTTATATGACGCGCAATTTTGAAAAATCTCTTGAGTCAATAGATATACTACAAGTGGATCAAAAAAATTAAAAGTAATATTAATACAATAATAATAATATATACAGTGTGCGATAGATAAATTGTTATCTAAATTATGCAAAAATGAAAATAACACTGACATCTCATTTTAACAGATATATTTACGAAAATTGCACAAAAATATCTTGAAATACTAAACAGTACATTTATTCAATAAAGTTGCTATTAGCTTCAACCACGGCCTCCAGATGACTTCAGAATTTCCCACAACTTTTCTGTATGGGCTCCTTGTTTAAGTTATTGAATTACTGCCATAATCCTTGCCTTCAGTTCATCTTTGGTCTTACAAGAAGTTTTGTTGATCTCTTGCTCAACTGTGCCCCACACATAATAATCAAAGGGGTTGCAGTCTGGTGAATTAGGTGTCCAAATGTAAGGGGTGATGTGGTTGCAGAAATTGTCTGAGAGCCATGACTGGGTTCTCCTGCTTGTGTGGCATGGTGCAAAGTCCTGTTGCCAGACATACGTTCTTCCAGCAGCTACCTATTGACCCAGGGCAGCGCTACTTCCTCAATTCACTCTATGTTTAGTCTGAGGCCCTCACCAACAAATTTGAGAGTTCTTCTCTTATCAGAATGATAAGAGTGAGTTTTCCAAGCTGCCATACCTTCATAATCACCATTACACTCATCCATTCTAAATCCTCTGCACTGTCCTCAGATTGACACCCAAACACTCAGACATGTTCGTATTGGAGCTTGCAGTGTGAATGTCAAGCAGTACAGCATGCCATTTTCCAGATTTCTGGCAGAGTGAATTGTGTCATGGTGCTATATTTCTCACAGATGGTGTCCAACTGTCACTACTATACAGTGCAGTTGACAAAATCAAAAAGTGTCGGAATTATTATTTTTATTTTTATTAAATAAAATTAAAAAAATAATAATAATTGCAGTACTTGAAAATTCCTTCGGCATGAAACTTGAAGTTGTGCAATTAATGTAAGATATTATATATATTTCTTAATATCTCTACTAAATAGCTCTGTTATTTTACATTGAGCACTGTTTTATCTTACACTATAGAGCATTTATATGTATTTGTATATGATCGCTCACTCATATACCTACCTATATTTACCCATTCGGTTATATATATATATATATATATATATATATATATATATATATATATGGAGAAAAATGTATGACAAAATGGAAAAAGTTTTCTTGTGATGTGTTTCGTCCTTTAGGACTTCATCAGACTAAATTTGTTATGCTGGTGTAACTACACATGCGCATAGGGATTTTTTTTTTTTAAATCTAACCGATTTTATTTAGATTTTTGTTTCTTTTTTCTTTCCATCACTTTAAACTTTATTATACATTACACTTTTCCCCAATGTTGTTCTTGAAATATAAAAATATATATTGTTATCTCATATATATATATATATATATATATATATATATATATATACACACACAATGAATCAGTGAATAACGGATGTATATGTTTGTTAGCAGGCACTCCCACCCCACCTAAACTTAACCTGACTTTGTAAGTAACATATATTGGATACATAAGCTGACTGGGGAAATTAAAACCCAACCACCCCTAATCAAAACAGACTGAATTTTTCTTAACCTTAACAACCCATAATATTAATATTGCCTGCACTTATAAATTAAGTAAATTTCTAACATCACTTGACAATGGAACAAAACTATGGATTTTAAGTTTAATTTTTATTATTAAATTTATAAATTTAGTTTCAGTTTTGAAACATAGAAATTTCTGTG
>OZ038483.1:104341544-104489044 GCA_964036315.1 Acanthosepion esculentum
TTTTTAATTCAGCCGACTTTCTCTTCTTTCTTTTTTCTTTCATCATTTCTTTCTTTCCTCTGTTATTTGTTTTCTTTCCTTCCTTTCTTTATTGTGCAACCAACTTTTCCTTCCATTCTTTCTTTCTAAAGAACATTTATCCTTAGAATCAGAAAAAAACAGTTGAAATTTTTGAGAGACATAACAATGAAAGAAGTTTTGGAGAATTTGATACTCACAGGTATACTGAAAGCAAGAAAAGCAAAGGGAAACATATCCTACCTAACAAGATTGTGTAAATGGATAGCAGAACAAGGGCTGGAAGGAATAGCAATGGGACAAACATTGCTTAAAGCTACAAAGGATAAGAAGTTTTGGATAGCCATGATTGCTCATGCCCTGAATGGTAACAGAATATTAAAAAAAGGATCACCCACTGGGGATTGAACTCACTAATCAGTTATAATTGAGTATTAGCAAGACAAGCTTGCTAACCATTACACCATGTAGAGGTGCCCAAAATGATTTTCTAAGCCTAGCTTAGATGTGATACAAGGCCGAAAGTGTGGAGTACCCGGTGAGGACCAAACTCACTAATAAGTCTTAATTGATCTAGCAAGACAATATGATTTATTAACCATAGCCTAGATGTGGCACAAGGCTGAAAGTTTGGAGCACCTAGTGAGGATCAAATTTATTACTCAGTCATAATTGATCCAGCAAGATAAGCTTCCTAACCATTAGACCACATTGAAGTGCCAACAATACTTTGTATGATACAGTTAATTCTATATTTTATTGACAGACTTGTTCTCCAGTAAAGAATCACTTGTGACACAGGAGATATCATGAGGACCAGAATAACAGACTGGTGCTTGTTAGAAATAGATGAAGGAAAGAGAAGTTTGGATTGCCATAGAATCTTGCTTGCAAGAACATTGCTTGTCATCTCAGTTTCCAGTTGCCAAGTCTTTTATAGATTTTAGCTGGATAAGATGAAAGGTTTTTAAAGTCTTTAAAACTACTGGAGATCGGTTGGAAGACATTATATAAGATAACGTGATATGCTCGCTTCTACGCCTGTTTTATCAGCAAATTTCTTACTTTATTTTATGTTCAATTTTTTTATATTTCAGGCCCAATCCACCTTTTGTACACTTTCTCTTTAAATCTTATTATGAGTAGAGAGCTCTGATGTGCGAATCAAGTTTCCTTGAAAAGTTTCAGCTTTCTCTTAGTCACACTCTGTGATGCATGCAGGAGTTGGATTCAAGAGGACTCTCCTCACTATGAACAATACTTCTTCTATGTACCATGTCCCTTCAGGACATGAAAAATCATTGCTCTCCATAACTTCCTTTCCTTTATAGCTCTTGGTAAGGTTTGACTCTTTATTATCCCTCCTATTCTGTTCTGCTAACCATTTGCATAAGCTCGTGTTGTAGGTTGTTCACTACTTTCTTGGCCTTTTTGCCTTCAGTAGGTCCTGTGAGTATCAAATTCTCCAAGCCCTCTTTCCTCATTATGTCTCGAACTATTTCTTCCTGATTTTAAGTTTAAGCAATGTTGTTGTTCTCATTTTCCTTAAGACCTCTCCTAGGCAGCATCTTACTATGACACTCAAAGAGGAAGGAACGGGGGACATCCAAGATGTCCTAAAAGGAAGTGCCATGCAAATCAGAGAATTTTTGTCTCTACCCATATGTATGTGTATGCATTCTTGATATAAACTTGGCCTTGTCCACTTCATCCTCATTGCTTTTTATAGATAAGAATGCATTTATATTTCCATTTACTTCAGAGTGGAAAAGGGGTAGCAGTACAGACAAACCTCTCATCAACAGACTAATAGGCGGGAGGGGTGGTCTGTTAAAGCCGATTGTCTATAAATGGGAAGGGATTATTTTTGAGTTATGAATACACTATAGTAAATACCAGTAGTTGTGATCATAATGTAAATACTATAAACATGTATATACGGCATAAATAAATATATACTGTACTGTATATATGCAACATACCATAATCATATATGCATATATATATATATATATACAGTATACACACATACATACACACACACACACACATATATATATATATATATATATATATATATATATATATATATATATATACACTATATTGGTATAAAATGACAATTGGAAAAATCTTAGATTTTGCCGACGCGTTTCGTCTTCCGACTTTTTCAAGGCAAAAATGAAATCGAAATATCTCTGTTGTTATAGTTACATTAAAATCCAAATTTAAAAACATAGATGCTTCTGTCCAAGCCTTTTTTTTCTGGTTAATGTAAATTACATTTATAGTAAGAGATTTTTTTGTTTTTTCCATGTCGACAATATAGTTAAATTCCCAGATCAACTCTGTGGACAAGACATATTGGTATAAAATGACAATTGGGAAAATCTTAGATTTTGCCGACGCGTTTCGTCTTCCGACTTTTTCAAGGCAAAAATGAAATCGAAATATCGTCGGCAAAATGTAAGATTTTTCCAATTGTCATTTTATGCCAATATGTCTTGTCCACAGAGTTGATCTGGGAATTTAACTATATTGTCGACATGGAAAAAAAAAGAAAAAAAGAAAAATCTCTTACTATAAATGTAATTTACATTAACCAGAAAAAAAGGCTTGGACAGAAGCGTCTATGTTTTTAAATTTGGATTTTAATGTAACTATAACAACAGAGATATTTCGATTTCATTTTTGCCTTGAAAATGTCGGAAGACGAAACACGTCGTCAAAATCTAAGATTTTTCCAATTGTCATTTTATACCAATATGTCTTGTCCACAGAGTTGATCTGGGAATTTAACTATACACTATATATATTTATATAGAGTATATGTATGCTGTATATATATATATATATCAATATATAACATCCGTTAAGTTAACCGAATTAATGTGTCAATGTCTGGATTTCCTCAAACAATTTAAATTTGAAAGAATAGAAATGTTACATCTAACTCAATCATGTCTCTCTCCCCCCTCACTTCCTCAATTTACATATACTTAGTACTGCCCATCATAAATGTGTAAATTTCTTTTCATTTTTCGTTTCAACTTTTGGAAGTAAAATCTGATGATCCGCTGTCCTTTAAAAGGGCTGTGGTGAAATAATTTATTATATGGAACCTTAAAGTGGTCTGTTTTTATTTAAATTGTGAGCTCTGATTTACATTGAGCTCTCTGGATTTTATCCTCCTTGGGTCTACCCATACGGATTACCTAGATTTTCGTAAACTAAAAATATATATATATATATATATATATATATATATATATATATATATATATATATATATATATATATATATTATATACAGTATACTGTGTATATAGAATATATACAGTAATAAAATAAATACAGCATGGTACACTTACAAAGAATAGCATCAATAGCGCTCTCTCTCAAAGGGAATAATATTAATATATACAGTTAAAGAAAAATACAATAACATATTTATTATAAGAATTAAAATGTACACTAAAACTTGTTAAAGTTTATTGACCTTGTGTATATAATGGAAAATGGAGTTTTTTTCTGCAGTGATCATATAGTGGAAACTCATATTGGTTTATTATTCTGAGTCAGAGAAGCCATGAAGTTCCTCTGTTACTTAGGTTTGTACGCTTCCTTTTTACACTTTCCTTCTGCTTTGATTCTATGATACGGACACAACCATTAATATATTAATAAAAATAATAAAAATAATAAATTTCTCACAGCTACTTTCTCATGCACGCACTTATGTATCATACTTTATATACTGTACACCCATCTTTGTTTACAATTGAAAGGGCTGCCACCAGCACCACCAAGTGGTCACTTTGAGAAGCAATATGATTCATTCTGCTAAGCCCGCAAATTTAGAAATACTTTACTGACAATTTGGAAGGTTTTTTTCCGGCAGATTTTTTTTTTATTTTGCCTGTAGATTTTGTTCATTGCATCTGAAGTCCATTGATGGGGGGTCCGTAGATGAGAGGTTCGTCTGTACATTTAAATATCCTTGAAATAAGAGGATTACCTTTTTGTTAACATAACATAGCCCTAATGCTTTTTCTCATTCTCTCCTGTCATGATAAAAGTATTGTCTATATTTATACCCATTTAATGTAAAACCTTCTTCTTCATTTTCTTCTTCATCTTCTTCTCCTTCTTGCTTTTCTTCTTTTTCTTCCACTTCTTCTCCCTCTTCTATGTGCTGTGTCTCTTCAGGATATTGGCAATCATGGCTCTCCACAATTTCCTGCCCTTTGTAGCTCTTAATAAATTTTGACTTTTTGTTATCCCTCCTAACCCTGGTTTTATCATCTATTTACTCAAGCTCTCTATGTAGGTTATTCATTGCTTTCCTCGATCCCTCTTGCAATAAATCTGTCCTGTGAGTATCAAATTTTCCAAGCCCCTTTTCCTCATTATGTGTCCCAAAAGTTTCAAGTACATCTTCCTGATGTTAAGTATAAGTATCCTTTTGTTTCCATATTCTCTAAAACTTTATTGCTGTTCACATGTTTGGTCCATGATATTCTCAGCATCCTTCTGTAGATCCACATTTCTATTGCTTCAGATCTCTTCTTCAGCATTCACTGCTATATAGGAGGCCTGATATTATATAACAGTTCAGTACTCTTTTAACTTGAAAATAAATGCACTTTGATGATAATATTGTTAACACAAGTTACAAGGTTCCACAAGATTTAAGACATAATTTTAGCCTTCCACTGTTTTATCTGTAGGCTAACTACTGCAGCTGACATGTTCAGTCCATGGTATTCACAGCATCCTTCTGTAGAAACACATTTATGTTGCTTCAAGTTCCTTCTTCATATTTTGCTCCTCTTGCCTTCATTTACCCCTCTTGTATTCATTTGCCCCTCTTACTTTAAATTTGCCTCTCTTGCTATCATTGGCCCCTCTTGCTTTAAATTTGCCTCTCTTGCCATCATTTGCCCCTCTTGCTTTAAATTTGCCTCTCTTGCCATCATTTGCCTTTCTTGCCTTCAATTTGCTGCTCTTGTTTTCAATTTGCCCCCTCCTTCCTTCATTTACCCCTCTTACATTCATTTGCTCCTCTTGCTTTAAATTTGCCTCTCTTGCCATCATTTGCCCTTATTGCCTTCATTTGCCTCTCTTGCTTTCAATTTGCTGCTCGTTTTCAATTTGCCCCTGTTGCCTTCATTTACCCCTTTACTGCCATATAGGAGGACTGATATTACATAACAGTTCAGTATTTTTTCTTTGTTTCTAATATAATTTTCGTGTTTCTTAATCCTTTGCTTAGCTTTTGGAAGGCATCTTTCACTATCCCAATGTGCCTTCAAATTTCAGTGTCACACTTTCCACAAACTATATATTCAGAGGAGTGGCAGCAAGTTATACCAAATAATGGTGAATATATAATTGAATAAAATGCATTGTACTTTATTTTTATAAGAATAAAGTTGATAAACAAAAACAGCAGTTATTTATGACTCCATCAAAAATTGATAATTGATTAGGTAAGTTGACTTCATGCTCAAATGGGACTTTGCTCAGCAAATATAGTGATAAAAGAAAAATATCAACATTTTTTGGGGTTTTAACAAGCTCTAAAAAAAAAAGCTAACCTTTTCCCAAAACATTTTAGATGATCACATTACAAAGGTGATATATTATAAAGTTTGGTTTCTTTTAAATGCTTCTGAGTGTTACAAGAATGTGACGTGTGTAACCATAGGTGATTTTATGTCACAAAATATCAATATAAAATACGTCACAAAATATTTATATAAAATTAGAACCAATAAAAAAAATATCTTTTCCATTTATAACTCTTTAGAACATGATTCTCCAGGGCTTCCTATCTTTTGTATTTTAAGCAATTTTTTCTTTACTATCACTCCCAGTTCATATTCTGCTACAAGCAACTCAATGTTACCATTTGCCCCTCTTGCCTTCAATTTGCACCTCTTGCCATCATTTGCTTCTCTTGCCTTCATTTGCCACTCTTGCTTTAAATTTGCCTCTATTGCCATCATTTGCTCCTCTTGCCTTCATTTACCCCTCTTACATTCATTTGCCCCTCTTGCTTTAAATTTGCCTCTATTGCCATCATTTGCTCCTCTTGCCTTCATTTACCCCTCTTACATTCATTTGCCACTCTTGCTTTAAATTTGCCTCTATTGCCATCATTTGCTCCTCTTGCCTTCATTTACCCCTCTTACATTCATTTGCCCCTCTTGCTTTAAATTTGCCTCTCTTGCCATCATTTGCCCTTATTGCCTTCATTTGCCCCTCTTGCTTTCAATTTGCTGCTCTTGTTTTCATTTACCCCTCTTGCTTTAAATTTGTCCCTCTTGCTTTAAATTTGCCTCTCTTGCCATCATTTGCCCTTCTTGCCTTCATTTGCCCCTCTTGCCTTCAATTTACTGCTCTTGTTTTCAATTTGCCCCTGTTGCCTTCATTTACCCCTTTAGTGTCAAATTCTCTAAGCCCTCTCCCAGAATTTTCAATGATCTGATTCTTATTTTTGGCGCAAGTATCCTTTTTGTTTTGATTTTCCTTAAAACTAAACATCCATTGTATTCTCTGCATCCTTCTGTAGAATCATATCATATTAAACAATTGCTATGTTGTGAATAAATTTTAATTTTTTAAAGAGAAAAAGACCAAAATAATTATCACTGTCCATTGTCTATGGTTGGTTGGTTCCAAACATTCACCCATCTGTATACTGACCAGGCACAATGTTGCTTAACTTCAGTGATCATACAGGTGTTTCAACGTGATATGGCTATAAACTATACCACCTACACATCCAAGTTTACTGCACCATGTATTCCCAAGCAGTCTCACGTCCTGGGTATGATGATAAACTACATCCAGCAGCAAGGCCTCTGATCAGGAGGTTTTGAGGAGTATGGAACAACCACTTAATTGCTGTTGTTTTAAGGTTCACCCTGACCCGGGTTCAAAACACAATGAAAGTGTAAAAATAGTTTTTTTATAGTAAAAATGCTAGCAATACATTTTTGAAAGAAATTACTAGAAATACATTTTTAAAAGAAAAATATTATCAGCAAGATATTTGACTCTCGACAAAAAACCACTTACAAAAATACGTCAATGAAACCTGATCTACAAACTGATTTCTTACAAAGACTACATATTCTATTCATACGAACCTATCCTAAAAATCTTGTCGGCATTAAATAACCCATTGAGGTTGATATATCATGAAACAAAATAATCCAAACCAAAACCAGCAGTCTCCCATCTAAGTACTGACTACACTTGACATTGCTTAACTTCAGTGATTATATGAGAACCAGAGTTTGAATATAATATGGTCAGAAGCCATACCACCTACACATCAAAGTTTACTGTACCTTGTATTCCCAAGCAGTCTCCCATCTAGGTACTGACCAGGCTTGACTTTACTTAACTTTGGTGATCATATGAGAACCAGTGTTTCAATTTGATATGGCTGTAAGCCCAGTTTCTCTGGACAATACAAATTAAATTGCTTATCTTCATGCACAGGATCTATATTTTAGTGAATAGATCAGAAATAATGTAACTGATAAAGTGATCTTTTGTAAAGAAAGGCATTACAAAATAGTCAGTTGATTCTATTCTGAAGAAATCACTCGGCATCATTCATTAACTGATTTCCCAGAGGCCTTCCTGGCCTATCCTGAACTTTTTTTTTTCTTTTTTGGTGGTGCCATTTTGTCAAATGCAAACAAACCCAAGAGAGGTGAAAAAAGTATCAGGTTGAGTGTCATTACTTATTGGATAAAAGTTAGGATTTTCTAACAACTCTTGCTGGGTTAAACAGCATCGGTTCAAGTTTAAACCAGTGAGAAAGCAGGTTAGACTATTCTAACACTTTCGCCCCAGCCCCTCAACCTCCGACGTCTTACTCTTTGGGTTGAGATGTCTACTCGGTCTTAACCGAATTTAAGGGAGTGACCGTAGGTCCCCTGAGCATCCGTAGATCATTCGACTGGTCCACTGGTTTAATCCTGCTTCCTGCCCACGTTGTTTGGTTTGATCCAGAAAGCAGAAGTGATGTTCATCCATTCACGGTCAACTGTAGATGTAGACATGGCTGGAGAATCTGTGCTAAGAAATTTAGAATGCACCAAAAAAAAAAATATATCTGCAGAAAGCCGGACAAACAACTATTCAATGGTTGAATTGTTAATGTCTTTTATATAGCAGAAAAGAATAGTATAGAAAAGAAACGGTTACAGAAAAGAAAGTAATTGATGTAAAAATTCATACACTGGATTCTAGACACAGAGAGTGGGTTGTGATTAGCTTGTCGTGAAATCATCTCAGAACGTGAAATCATCTTAGAACGTGAAATCATCTCTTGCGATGGAGAGATAAAGATTTCTGTTCGCGGCTTAAAGTTTATAGTTGCGTTCCTCCTCGGCGGTAGTAACAGTAGTAGTAATCTTCATGGTAGCAGAAGCATCGTTACTTATATTAACAGTACATGTTAGCGGCGGTTTTGTTCCAATCCCTGACATCACTTCCAGTCTCCGATATCTCTTCACCCAGCTCAACTTTACTTGATGACAAACGAGCCAACCACTCTTTGATTACTGTAGCTTGTTTGACGTTTCCAGTGGTAGTATTAATAGTAGCAGTAGCAGTCTTAGATGTTGGAGGAGTAATTCACTTCTTCATACTTCTTCAAGCCTTCAATTCAACTCTGCTCACTTTCAATCTCCGATATCTCTCCATCCAGCTCGACTGCACTCATTGACAGACGAGCCAAATGCTACTCTTGATTATTGTAGCTTGTTCGACATTTCCGTTTCCAATGGTAGTAATAATAGTAGCAGTAGCAGTCTTAGATTGTTGGAGGAGTAATTCACTTCTTTGTACTTATATCAACAAAATATGTTAGCGAGCATTTGGTTCCAATCTCTGATGTCACTTCCAGTCTCCAACCTCTCTCTACCCAGCTCGACTGCACTCGACGAGTCAACCACTCTGTCAACAGATTTCTGTGCGCGTTTATATAGATAAACCTGGCTGATCATAAACTGACCCTTGGCCAGCACTCAATTATCATGAGTGCTGCCTTCAACCAAAAATCATGTGAATTTCAAAGTTCCTCATAGCCTTAGTAAGCTCTATTTCAAATTTTAACCGATAAAAATTATCTCGATCATCTTCCATTGTCTTCCTAATGACCCAATTCCAAATGGCCTAGATCAGATTCCCATCAGTAAACAAAATTGTTCTGATCTAATTTTGCTGTTCAAATCTACTCCAATTTCAATAATAAAAAAAATATATGTGTGTGTGTTTGTGTGTGGTTCCCAAACTCTCTCTGTTACACTATAGCCCACTCTTCAGCATCATATCTTTATCAAAGTCAATATATTAATATCCTTGTAAAATTTGAAATAACCAAATATAATAAATATTAAAGTATTCACTTATTTATTAAGGGAAAAAGAGAGATATGACTAAAAAAATATAGGAAATATATTCAGAGTCATTTCAATGCCCCTAAAAACAAGCTAGCAACATTCCACCAATGACAAACAAAGAACTGTACCAAATAGCAGAAACTACATCACTTGAGGACTACCAACAGCAGCAAAAACTAAAATGGATAGCACATGTAACGTGAAGAGAAAATAATGATATCAAGATGTTAACATTCCACACTGCTCCAAATAATGGCTCAAAATTGTTAATTGGAGAACCGAGTCCAATTTAAGTTGGATTTGTTATATTCATTTACACACAATTACTCTTGAGAAAGGTATGAATCCACTTCTTCTCCTCCCAGCTATGGGTTAATTAGTAGGACTTGTATCAGTAAATCATTCTTACAATCTGAAAATATTTTCTGACTTTAAACAACCTGCAAAAGATTCAGTCAGTTACGTGCCATGCATGATACACGTGTAGGCAATCATGTATCTTTGGATACATGACTGACGAGGCAGGTTTTTTTTTAGTTGCCATTTCTTTCTGCGATAGACCAGTTGTCATCCAAGGCTATAGAACCTGGTCTGTGCTGCAATTTACCCATAGCTTGGGTGGGGGAGAAGAAGAGGATTCATACCTTTCCCAAGGGTATTAGCACATAAGTGAATGTAATGGATTTGACTGGAATTCAAACTCAGCTCTCGGATTCCTCAATCCGAGCCGCTATACATTACCCCACCATGTCCTCAAATTAATAATCCATGAGAACAAATCAACCAATCAATCCTCTTATGTTCATACAACATCAATCAGTAACCAATATCCTTGAGTAACTTATGAGCCTTGTATTGGGTAAACTTTAGTAAATATAAAAATAAGAAAAATAAAGATATTAATTTCATAGATAGAGATTCTATTTCCCCATGTAAATAAGAATTTTGATTTTAAATGTTTAAAAGCAAAAATATCCTGTGGAAGCTAACATGAAAAAATAAATAAAAATTGATGGATCTTATTACATATTAATTGATATTGTAACAAATGGCATGTTCAGTTACTGGTCTCATGTAATGACTTCTGTTACCATAACAATGAATATATAATTAGTAGGGAAGATCAGGCTGTGTAACCAATAAATATATAAGGCCAACATTATATTTATATGTTTTATGCATTTTATATTACAGAATAAACTACTAATACTAATATTGATTGATTAATAGTTTCATTTTCTGTGGCTTACCCACCCTCTGCAGATTATTTAAAGCCAGAAAATATTTTTTAGATTGTAAGAATTTTTTTGAGGGGGGATAATAATGGTTTAGTGATACAAGTATTTTTTACTAATTAATCCATAGCTGCGGGAGAAGAGGTGGATTCATACCTTTCCTAAAGGTATTTGCACATAAATGAATGTAACAAAATCAATGGGGATATGAACTTGGCTCTCTGATTAGCAATTCCAAGCCATTATCCATTACATCACCTGTATATCCAAGCTTATAGCACCTAGTATCCCCAAGCAGTCACCCATCTAGGTACTGACCAGGCTTAACATTGCTTAACTTCAGTGATCATATAGGAACTTGTGTTTCAACATGATGTGACAGTAAGCCAATACTACTAATACTACTAATAATAATGATAATACTACTCAGTACATACAGTGGTCAGTATGCCAAACATTGGTCAACCGCCTCATAATATATAGGAATATAAGATACCACAAGTTGTATAGAATGAAGAGGTTACATCCTCTGAAATTTCAATGATAGGGAAATCCAGTAAAATCAACTAGATATAACTGTGAAAAATCATGTTGAAAATACATGTCTTTTGATAGATATTGCAGCCCCATTTGAAAAAATATAAAGATCTTGAGATAGAAATCAGTAGAATGTGGCACGACAATAACATTAGGCATTGTTATTGAGGCTTTGGGAATTATATGAAAATATGTATAACAAATTCCTGGTAGCCTTAAAATATATGAATGTAAAAAAAATCACATTTATTGCTACTTTTCACATCTTGTGTAGATTTCACTCCATGCAATGATTGCAATTACATTTTTTTTTCCTCTATCTGATTGCATGTATCTCATCTGTTTGCATCTTCCAATACAAAAAACTTCTTGCCTCTTGAAATCTTTAGTTGGTGAAAAAGGTTATCTCCTCAGCCCTACATAGAAGTAGAAAACCATTTGTGACAGATATCAAGGATCAGACAGTCAGGGGCTGTCATCTAGGACAGACTTTCTCACAAGGACCTGGGGCCTGTTCCATGGCGAAAGGATTAACTCCATAGAAATCGAACTACAGACCATCTCTGAAGAAGTGGATACCAGTTATCTGTGTTGACAAAAAAATAACTTCTGGCAAGTCACGCTAAATATTATATGTAGGAGAGAACAATGTCTGTATTAGCTTTTGTAAGCTTCTGCCAATGCAGAAGGACATGTACCTATGTTCCATAGACTACGCAAAGGCTTTCAACAAAGTATGCCACAAGGATCTGCTGGAGCTGCTCAGCAACCTTGATATATTTGGAATCAAGAATCTATACTGGCAACAAACAGCTTGCACGTGCATAGGGAACAAGTTCAGTGAATATACGAAAATAGAAAGGGGTGTAAGGCAAAGATGCGTCTTCTTACCTGACCTGTTCAATACAGCGAGGCAATTCTGAGAGAATTGGAAACCCTACCGGGATTTAGTGTTGGCGGTCATAATCTCAACACCATAAGATACGCAGATGACAACGAACTGATAGCAGACACAGAAAAGAAACTACAAAATCTCCTACAGAATGTAGCAACAGAGAGTGAGAAGAAGGGACTAAGCATAAACTACAAGAAAGGTCGGGAACACTAGAATCAAGCAGACATGGAAGTTTAAATATCTAGGAAGCATTTTGAGAGGGGATGGTAAGTGCGACACTGAGATCTGTAGACATATTGGGATGGCCAAGGACCATTCCAAGAGTATTGTGAGATAGGAAGATTTCTTTGGTAATGAAGAAAATAATACTGAGCCGTTATGTGACATCTGTCCTTCTTTATGGCAGCTAATGCTGGATGATTTCCTCAAGGATGAAGAAAAGACTCGAGGTAACGGAGATGTGGTTCTACAGAAAGATGCTAAGGATATCATGGACCGAGCGTGTG
Source organism: Acanthosepion esculentum (assembly GCA_964036315.1). Taxonomy (NCBI): domain Eukaryota; kingdom Metazoa; phylum Mollusca; class Cephalopoda; order Sepiida; family Sepiidae; genus Acanthosepion; species Acanthosepion esculentum. The sequence goes on from OZ038483.1 coordinate 104,354,164, forward strand.
AGCAACAATGAGGTCTTGGAGAGGATGCAAACAAGGAGAAGGCTTATGCTTAACATCAGGAAGAGGCAGATGAAGTTTCTGGGACACATAATGAGGAAAGAGTGCCTGGAGAATCTGATACTCACGGGTTGAATAGAGGGAAAGAAAGACAAGGGAAAGCAGCGTGTGACATTCCTGGTGGGCTTGAGCAGGTGTATTCCAGAACATGGTTTGGGGGAGATAGTAGAGAGAAGGAACTTATTGAGAGCTGCAAAGGATAGAGGCAGATGGAGAGCCATGATTGCCTATGTCCTGAAAGGACATGACATAAAAAGAAAGAATAATAATAAATATTGTTACTGTTTCAACTTGCATCTAAGCCTCTTTCCTTAGCTGATACATTCCAACAGGGACAAATTATATGACTCAAAACAAAGGTAAAACACAATAATAATAATAATAATAATAATAATAATAAAATCTATATATAATACACCACATATATATATATTTGTTTTTTGTGTGTAACAATTGAGAGGCAGTGTGCAAAATTTTTTCTGTGTAACAATTGAGGGAAGTGTACAAGATAACGATGAATCAAACACCCACCCACCCAAATTCAAATTATATTTGTTTTTGCAAAGAAAAAAAGAACTTTAGTTAAATAAAAATTATGAGAGACAGACATGAGTTACGGGCAACATTAGTCATGTTGAATATTTGTTTTCCGAATTTAATTGTATTTTATTTAAATTAATTTTAATGTAGTTTTTGCTTTAATAAAACTTTATTTAACTTTATTTAAAATCCTTTACTTTTTTATGCTGGTAACAAACCAAAAAAACAATGAAGTTTATTTTCTGATAATGTCATATGAATGTCCAAATTTACAAAAATCAGCACGATTTTAAATTCTTTTGAAAATACTGAGGGTTGCTGAAATGTAGTAAGCTTTTCCATTTATGATTAGTAAATATAGTTTTTTACTTAATAACAATAACACTTAACTGCTACAAATTAATACAAAATTTTAGAAGATTTAAAATTTTATAAATTATTCTAATTAAATTTTTTTTAAAATGAAAACAATTCTTGTAAAATTCATTATTTATTGAAAAAAATTCTTTAGACAATAGTATCCATAATATATTTTATTCATAAAAGCAATTAAAAGCTTTTCTAATTAAATAATATCTTACATTTTGTATTTTTTTTTATATTACAATTCAGGGCAGATTTCCTTTAACTGAGGGTCCTGTTTTACAAAAACAAAATGATGATTTACATTCTCCAATGACTTGTGCTTATAACTAATATAAACATCAAGCCTGACAAAAATTAATTTTTCAAAATTTCTTAAAATTAAATAAATGGATGTAAATATGTATATGTAAATAAAATATTTACCAAGATTTTCTAAACAGATTTGTTTCTAAAATAATTTCATTCATCTGTGAATAAGTCTGGAAAATTTCATTAAAAACTGACAATTATTTGATTTTTGAAAGAATTTCCAAATCAATGTGATTTTCACTACAATGATGCTAAAATTTCCTATACTTATTTATGGTCTCCTGATGACACAATAAAAAACACTTTAACCAAAATTTTGAAGGTTCTAAAAAGGATTAAAAAATACAATTTAATAATTGAAAAATCCTTTGGTCTTTCTTTTTAATAATAACATAAAGATTTTTTAAACTTTGTTTTAACTAAGTTTGGGGCATTTTTTCATCATTTTTCATTTTTTCATGGCCTGAAGACCATGTCCACTTTTACATTAATACATGATCTATCTAAGATATTCAACACTTTTACACATAAATATAGCATAACTTAAAACTATATTTTTTCATATATATATATATATATATATATATATATAATAAAAGTATAATTTTATAAAATAAATGTTTAAAAGGTTATCTTCCAAGTTTTGTAAAAATAATTCTGCTTTTCAGGGACAAAATAAACAATTGTATATATATATATATATATATTTATATATATATATATATTACAAAATAGAGTAATCAAAATTACCTCATGAGAGTAGCTATTTCAACTAGCGTTAATATGCTAGTATTTTACAATTCAAACTTATTGTAAAATACTAGCATATTAACACTAGCTGAAATAGCTATCCTCGTGAGGTAATTTTGGATTTCTCTATTTTGTAATTTATATGCTCTGTTATAATAAATACATTGAGCTCTTTTTGTGGCTCAATTTTAATATTTTATATTATTAGGATCCACTTGGATTATATACCAACGGATTATTACCTGTACTATATATATATATATATATATATATATATATATATATATATATATATATATATATATATATATAGAGAGAGAGAGAGAGAGAGAGAGAGAGAGAGAGATCTTTTTTGCCAGTTTGATCATAAAGTGAATGCAACACCACCACAAAGCAATATATCTAATGCACAAGATAAACCAATTCTAAAATTTAAATGAATTAAAAACGTTTATTTATTTTAGTAAATGTTTAATGTTTTTGAGGCCATTTAAAATTGAGTTATTTTGTATATTTAAAAAATACTCTCATTGTTAAAGAATCATGGCTCTGTCCTTCTTTTATTTATATATTATTTCTTGGAAATAAAATTTTCAAATTAGTTTTAGTTTAGTAAACATTTTCAACATGAAACTTTTGCTGATTGGACCAATTGTAGATAAGTAAAACCAAGTTTATTGGTAACATAGATGATGAGGTCCTTACTGTTGCCCTTTTCACAAATGGTGATGACCTACTGAATATACAAAATATATAAATATATATATATGTATTCCCATGGCTATCCAACAAATTGGCATTGCTTTTTCAATATATTACCATAAAGCACAGATAACCTTTGCCAATACTTTCGGGAAAGTTCATTTGATATCACAAGAAAAAGTGATTGGTTTGTTGCCAGATACAATAATGCTTTATTTTAAAAAATAGAATAACTTATAAAATTTATTGTAATGTTATGGATGGATATTTGCAGACTGAAGCATAAACCCAACAAATGTTTATTTTTTTTTAATTTAGTGCAAACTGAATCTATATCTAACTTCTTGACTTGGAATGAGAAATCAAAGTGCTGAGTTCAAATTCTGGTTGGATTTGTTACTTTCACTTATATGAAAAAATCTCCTCCCCCAGTTATGGATTAAATAGTTGTATCTGGAAAAATCATTGTTATTATATTATAAAACAAAATTGTTATTACAATCCAAAATATATTTAAGCTTTAAATGACCCACAGAGGGTTGATAAGACATTAAAAAAATGAATCAACCAATCAAAATCTATCTTATTGACTCTAGTTTAAAGCAGATCTATATCTACCCTTTTAACTTTCGTGCTAACCAAACCTATTAGATCATTGCAAAAGTTTCTGCCCAGTTTCATTGTTAATATAAAATAACCAGAACTTGATACTGGTATTTGTTTTGGTGCTGATTTCTGGAGTGTTCAAGATTGAAACTTTTCATAATTCAGTTAAAGTCAGACTTTGTTTAATGTTAACATTTTGTCCACAAATGAATGCCTTAAAGATGGTGGATGAAACGTTGCACTTTTGCAACATTATACTCTGTTTGATCAGAGAATTAGATATCTCATTCTCTGAAGAAACTTTAATAAAATTGAAACATGTTAAATTGATAAACGTTTACTGTTTCCTATTTGATTTTTTTTATCTTATTCTGATTAATTAATAAAAGAAATAAGAGATTACAAGTTAGGAATTATGTGGGTGATATATGGTTGTGTGTGTGTGTGAAAGTTCAGTCACTAAAGGGAAAGATATCCCCATACCTAGTAACATAGTCCCGGTGGTGTTTTCACTAAAGCATGCTGAGAGACTAGAAAAAAAAAGGCAGGAAGTGTTCTATTTTTATAGGTGCTTGACAGCACAATCTAATGACTTCTTGGCAAAACTGGCAAAACTATGTGGAGATAAGCTATGTGATATCGCATTTGTATTCTTGATGAGTATGTTACACATCAAACAAGGTAAGTTTTTATGCCCATTGAAATAAACAATCATTTGGACAATTTCTATACACAATAAGTTCAAAAAAGAAATCTCTTGTTCTCAAACAAGAAAAACACAATAAAAAACAGAACACAATTATCTTGTCAGTCATTGTAATGAAACATCACTCAGAGAAAAATGATTATCCAAATATATATATATATATATATATATATATATATATATATATATATATATATATATATATATATATATACAAAAATATTGGCTCCTGAAAAATTAATTTCGGTTGAGCTCTTTGGTTTGAGGTGTGAGTTTGTAAACAGTGACTATTTAAGCTAATATTGCACGACACTTCGGCAGAATTGAGTCACTGTCAGTCACTGTGTGTTTATCTAAATCTAAAAATAAACACGCTAAAATTCACCTTCATCCCTGCCGTGCGCCGACAGCTTACTGGTAGAAGTTCCGACTGATGCAAATTCAGTCGGGTTTCGATCCTAGCTAGAGGCAACCGGACGTCTAGCCACACTGATGAGCTGTGAAACAGTGAAACAGTCTGTCCGTGGATGACAAAAAAAAAAATATATATATATATATATATGTAACAAGAGAGTTTGGAAGAAAGATTTATTCTCCCATTTGCATTTTTCTCATCATAGGCATTATTATATCTGTGGCATAATAACCCTGTATTTCACAGACAGAACAGAATGGCTGAAAGGAAAAGGAATGACAAGCATTATATATTATTTATAATACTACATTGTAAACAAAAATATATAGATACATATATACATGTGTCCCATGCAATAAAAAATATATCACATATATCTACATGCCAAACAGAGTGTGAGGAGGACAAAAAGATAGGGTCTTACATATAATATAGAGATTCTTCTGTTTCTGGAGAAGAATATTGCTCCTGTCACAATAGTAAGTCTGATTGGTTTGGTAAAATCAAATTGGCAGATGATCTCAAAAAAATTGCCTACAATATGCTGTTAACAAGGGCAAGGAATGGCTTGTTAATTTTAACATCTCCACAATGAAGTTTCTCTCTGTTAATCATCTGAGAGACCACTTTCTGCCTTCCATCAGCATGGCTGATGCTAACCTCCCAGACAGTGACTTATTGTACCTTCTCGGGTTAACATTTACTGCTGACATGAAGTGGAAAGATTATATTAAATCAATTTTTAGGTCTACTGCTAAGAAAGTTGGTTTGCTGTACCATCCTAGACAACTTTTCTCTCCAGAATCTATCTTACATAGTTTACCATTCATTGAATATTGCTGCCACATATAGTTCGGTGCTCCTGCTATATATTTAGAGATTCTTGATAAAATCCAAAGAAAAATCTGCATGGTTATTGGTTCTGACCTGGCATCTTGTCTTCAGTCACTTTCCAACCACCATAATGTAGCTTATATACAATATGCTACCAGGATGACATTTGAGTTGGTGCTATTAATGATGAAGAATTAAAATGGAAAACCATTATGGTATTGAATAAGTTAAAAAATGCTGGATTAACAATTAATGAAAAAAAAATGTGTGTACTGCATTAAAGAAATATTATTTTTGGGATATTCCATATCTAATGAAGGAATGTCACCAGACCAATCGTTAATTGACAAAATATTAAAAGTTGAAGCACCTGTGAAGAAGAAAAAATTAGAATCTTTCTTAGAACTTGTAAATTTCTACAGACAATATATAGAGTGATATTCCAAATTGACTGAACCGTTTGCTAGTTTAAGAAAAAAAGTATGTGGAATTTATTTGGACAAAAGAACAAGTGGCATTTGAAAATTTAAAAGCCGTTCTCGCAAAGAAGCCGTTAGTAAAAATATTCAACCCTAGAAAGGAAATAGTAGTAACAACTGACAAAAGTGAACAACCAATTTTGGGAATATTAGTTCAGGATGGTCACCCTGTTATGTATCTTTTGAGAAAATGATCAAAACCTGAATTGAACTACTCAAGTATTGAGAAAAAAGTGTTAGCCAGAATATGGATGACAAAATAGTGCTTGTCAGTTTTTGATTGGAAAGAAATTCCTACTAACATCCAACCATAGACCTTTAGAATTCATATTTAATCCTAGGAAGGAACTTTCTAAGGTAACGTCTTCTAGAATTTTAACATGGGCCTTAATGTTAATGGTGTTTGCCTTTGACATTGAGTACATGAAAGGCAATACAATTCTGCATGTAGACGTTTTGTCGAGATTGAGGTTCATTATTTCTGAAAGTGAGAAAGAGGAGGATAAATTTGAATATATTTTCTTACTCTGGGTCGAAACTGATATTTTTTCGATAAACAAATTAGGTGAGAGTCCAAAGCAAGATCCAATACTGAACTTTATATTGTTCAGGATAAAAAATACTAAGTGGAATAACTGTTTGCAGGAAGAAAGCTGTTTTAAAGAGGTTAAACACAAGTTAACCACAGAAAAGTGTGTAATTTGTAATGTAGATGTAGTTGTTCCACCAGCAACAGAAAGGAGCAAAATTATAAAAAGCATACATGACGATGTTCATTGTGGAATAATGTTATATTCTTCCTAAAACCATATCTTCTTCTGATTCACCATTTGCACAACTGGTCAGATGCGAATGCTTTGAACACTCAAAGCTGAACTAAAATTCTGTTAACTGCACATAGGCTCCACACATACCTTCCATTTTTACTCACACACTCAAAGAAAAAAATAGGCAATACAATCCAGAATTTCCACCTAATAGCAACCACTCCCACCTAAAGAAAGAAAATAGATAATGGAGCCTATTTGAACCTAAGAAATGACATAAAAGCCCTTCAAAGAGACATTTTCGGCAGTTGGATGGCATCTTCGCCTTGGTTCACAGACTTCACCGGAAAGCTACCTCCCATCTCCAAGAGACAGGTCACCAAAGGCCATCACTGCATTAAGTCACAACTCATACTCCTTCTTCTTCTATACGCCTCTGCGAATGTCTTTTATAACTCCACTTATTTCCTTTTTTCAATGAGAGACATTTATACTGATTTATTATTTGTTGTATTTTATGTTAATACAATTGTTTATTTCTTTAAACTATCATTGTTTCTTCTTTGTTCTGCCACCATATACTTAATATAACAATAATGCCTTCACAAAGGAGATTATGGCTAGAGGCATGGTGGCCAGGCTATTCTACAGATGTAGAATAATACATAAAAAGTTGTAAAATGTGCAATGAAAGAAGAAAATTTAGACAGACAAAAACCCATACATGGCATAAAGAATCCCAACCTTGGGACAGAGAACACATGGATCATACCCATGTTAATGGAGTGGTATAATTATTAATACTGGTAGATTTGTATTCAGGCTGGCCAGAAGTAATACAGTTCTCCAAGAAAAGAAGTTTGACCATGAAACTAGTGTTACTGATCATATTTTCAAGAAATGGAATACACAAATGCTAGTATCTGACAACACCCCAGAGTTCTGTAACAAGGAACTATGCCAATGGTTGAACAAAATTGGATGCAAACCATATACACCCCCACCCGGTACCATCTGCAATCAAAAATATTGGCAGAAAGGATGATGCAAACTATAAAAAACAGATTGAAAATATGTGTATAATGAAAAGAAAAGAGAAACATTCTTCCTAGATTGTTGCTAAGTTATAGGACAATACTACATACTGGAAGATTGAAAAGCCTGTCTACCCTCATGGGTAGACAAATTAGAGCCCCATTGACCATGTCCTCTTCTACCAATGAAAACCTATGGTATAAAGAGAATAGGGAATCTAATCTACAAGAGGCAAGATTCATAATGCAAAGTGAACAAAAACACTATGGTAATAGAAAAAATGTAGAAGGGATATTAGCACATGCAGATTAAGTTAAACTGCAACATGATAACAATGAAGAAATGTATAGCAAGCCTAAAAGTAATGAAGGTGAAAACTAGACAGTGAAATTGAGAGTAATATAGACTCTGAAGATGAACAAGGACTGTCATTGGAGGAACATTCCTATGAAAAAAGAAAAAGGTCAAGATCTCCTATATGTAGGCACTCTCTTAGGGAGGGGAAGGAAGATAGTAAGGAGACAAAATCTCCTAGAAGTACCAGGGAAAATAAGGGGATAAGACCTCTTTGGTACAGGGAGATGAGGTGACTCATTTACATATGAAGTCACAAAAACTATAAATAGCTACAGCTATTACCCATGAGAAAGTTGAGTGCATACTACTTCCCATGAATCAGTAACATTTCACTACAGTTATCTAATGTGTCCTTCACTCCTTTTCATTCATTGTACTTGTTCCTTAATAATGTTTCTCTTTTTCTTATATTCTTTCACACTCAGTAACCCCTAGTGATTTAGTGGCTTTACTGCCTTGAATAAGGTGAAATGATAAAAAAAAAAAAAACTAATGGCATTTTACTTCTGTTTATAAATACGTGTTGCAAAATAAAATCCTTACATCTGCCTTAATAAAGTCCATCAGAGGATGAAATGTATCGGCTAAGAAAAGCTTAAAATGTAAAATAAACCAAGGGCTCAATGCCAAAGAGTCTAAATATAATATTAATATAGTAATATCATCAAGTGGATATAATCTGGAACCAATAGTTATAATCTGATTTATATAATCCAGGGGTGGCAAGTATTGACTAATATAGCTATTGGTTCCAGATTATATCAGCCTAATCATTGTTATCACATGAAACTCTGATTTGTGGATTATTATATTAACAATATTATTACAATATATATATATATATATATATATATATATATATATATATATATATATATATATATATATGTATATATAGCTAGGTTGATAACAATGAAATAAAGTCTCCTTTTCTTGATTATTTTACATATTAGTAGACTTCTTGTTTACCATTTGTTCATTCAATGGAACTTTCTATAATAAACGGTTAAATTCTTTCTTAGGAGGATTTTTGTAAGTTGGGAGTGGTGTGTAAGAACAAATTAATCTTTGAACAATAGGAAATTTTAGAGAATTGGCCACATACACATGCATAGACACACACAAAAAAAACAATGACAGAACTGATTAAAACTGTCTAGCAATAATGTTTTCTGGGGCAATATCTTTTGCTTCTTCAATTTTATCAGTTATTGTAAGAAAGATATTGAAATATTTGGTCTTTTGTTGTTTAATTTGAATAGACATTAAGTAGAAGGGGAATAAAAAAAGAAAAAAAATGTATTATCTTCCCATAATTGGAACATGGAAGAATAAATGCCATTTAGACAATAAAAAAAAAATTTGAACCAGAGATAAAATGTCTTTTTCTTGATTTTTAATCCAGATGATTGAATCTAATGCAGTATAATTGAATAATATTTTCATGATGAATGACAAGATTGTCGCCAAAGATAGAATGTTACAATTAGTCGAATTATAGTTTACCATATATATATATATATATATATATATATATATATATATATGAATTTGCATATTCTTTTGCTATATATAAATATATGTATATAATGAATCTGTGTGTATATTCATATATATATATAGCTCTACATGAAATATGCAATGTGTGTGTGTGTGTGTGTGTAGGTTTAAACACAGACCCCATCATGTCTATTTATAATGTGTTCATGTGTATACATGTGTATATATATGTATGTCAACATAGAGACATACACATACACATATATATAGATATATATATATATGTGTGTGTGTCTGTGTGTGTGTGTGTGTATGTATAAAACAAAAATCACCTTGTAAGGAGCAGTATCAAGATATTAGTGCTCAATGCCTAATGGCAGAGCAATTATGTTAATTTCAAAATTGTCATCATAATGGTCAGCCATGTGACTATTGGTTTCATGCACATATAAATATGCAATCATCAATGATACTTTCTGGTGTTACTGACATTTAGTCCACCCAGGTCAACCCAAGATATTATTTCTGGTGGTCAGTATGGACATTCATTTCCCATACCTCCCATAATCACCTACAGAGAAAAACGGCCAATAGTAAGAGATGGTATAGCAATTTTTAAGGCTTATATAGATATTAAAATCTGCCTTAATTGAGAAAAAAAAAATCTACCAGAACACAAAAAGGGTAGACTTTGGAAAATTGATCAGTGCCCACATATTTAGACACCTGTTTGGATATCTATGTATATATATATATCTATCTCATTTTGTTCATATCTATCTATCTACGGGGTGAAATGGATAAAGTTCCGTCTAAATTACACGAAAATGAAATTAACACTGACATCTCATTTTAACATACATTTACCAAAATTACACAAAAATATCTTGGAATACTAAACAGTACATATCTCCTCAGATTAACATCCAAACACTCTGAAATTGTTTGTATCAAGGCTTTCAGCACAAATGCCAAGCAGTACAGCATGCCGTTTCCAAATTCCTCGTGTTCTTTTTCTCACAGACAGTGCCCAACTGACCCTACTGTTCTGTGCAGTCAACAAAATCAAAATCAAATGTGCATGCACTAAATTAAAAATATAATATGGTGACAATTTACCCATCTCACCACATATATATATATGTATATATATATATATATATGTGTGTGAATTGGGTTATATTACAGATCAAATAAATCTGACAGAATGATAGGATAAATATCAAATAGGAAACGTTTATAGATCTAACATATTCCACTTTTATTAAAGCTTCATCAGAGAATGTGATATAGAGAAAGAAAAAGGTTCTGATATTTTTATTTTTGTGCTGTTTGATTTTCATTGGTTAAGTGAGTTTGAAGCAGCCTTTGATTTGTTAAACAGGGTTATAGATATATATATATATTATGTGTATTTGGGAAGCAATTTTTTGTTCATGCTATTTTAATTAAAAACCAGCGAAAGCCTCATTTTTTTTTTTTTTATTACCCTTTCAACAGTTCTAAATTTTTTCTAATTTCCATTTGGCATTGGAACATGAAATTTCTCGTTTCTGAATACTTTCAACTCAGACCGCTAGCCGTTTTCAAATATGTTTGTTGTTTGTTATCACATCAAATATAAGTTTTTAAACATTGTGTTTTCTTGTATTAGTCCTTATCATGTTTTGCATAGACACTTGGGAATTCTTTTTAAATTTAATTAATTAATAATTTTTTTAACAAGTGTTTCATCTAAACCTGACTGCAAGTGGAATTCTTATATACTATCCATTGCGAAAGATGCAAGTAAAATGATTGTCTCCCTGTACTGCTCCAGTGAGTACTTGACCCCTCATGCTATCCTCTATTTCTAATAAGAACCAGATCTGGCCAAAAATGGAGTACTTTTGTCATATTTGGGCGGAGGCTGCCCAGTCCTCACTTTCCAGTCTTGATAGAGTTCAAAAGCGTCTCCCAAGTCCTTGTAGAAGAATTATTTTCCACCCTCCAACCTCTCTCTCACAGGTAGAATGTGGTGAGCCTCTTACTGCTCTGATGCTACTTCCATGGAAAGTGCTCAGATGAACTACATTCTTTGGTTCTTCCCGGTCTAACCTTCAAGGCAAGGACCTGCCATGCCACTTACATAGTAGCAAGCCACCCACATTCTCTCTATATTCCATCGGTGAGAAGTAAGTTCCACTCAAACAGACTCCCAAGAGGATGTTTCCTTGACCACTACAGTCTTAATCTGTTCAAGTTTAAAGTTAACTGATATCTTCTTCCTATTCATATAAACTACCCCGTAATGTAACTTTCTACCTTGAGTGGCTCCCGGGCCTTGTACAGTGTGAACATTACTGTAAAAAAAAAAAATTATCTTAATTTTGAGACAACAAATTATCATATTATCCCTTTATTTATTTGGACACGTGTTCTCCTCATGATTATTACAATAAAATAGTTTTGCAAATTTCTGAGATAAAGCATTCTCCTTCTTTTTTGCTCCATGTTGGTTTCCGGTTGCTTCCAGTTCACCTGTTGTCCGGTTTACACTCCTCCTCAGTCTTTTAAACAGGAGTAGATGTCTATCTCTTGTTTCTTGTTTAAGACTGGGTTTCAGCTCTTATCCTCTTTCACTCCCAGTAGCTCCTTGTGTCTTAGTGGGATTATCGCTTTACTTGGGATAAACTGATTTTTAAAAAATACTCCCTTCAGGACATTGGCGATCATGGCTTTCAATAAATTCCAGTCCTTTATAAGTCAAAGCAATGTTCCTATCCCTCCCTGTTCATCCATTTACAAAAGATTATTGTGTAAGTCACTTGTTTCCATCTGCCTCCTTTTGCCTTCAATATGGCCTGTGAGTGTCAGATTCTCTAAGCCTACTTTCCCCATTATGTCCTAGATATTTCAACTGTTTCTTCCTGATCCTAATCACAAGTATTCTTTTTGCTCCCATTTTCCTAAAAACATCCTAACTGCTCACATGTTCTGTCCATAGAATTCTCATCATCTTTCTGTAGCAACACATCTCTGTTGCCTCAGATCTCCTCTTCATCTGTGAAAAAATTGTCCATCATTCACTGTCATATAAAGGAAATGATATTACATAATGGTTCAGCACTATATTCATTGTTTTCAATGAATTTTTGTCATTTCACTGTTCATATTATTTCTGAAATGCAGAATCAATATTATTGTTGTATGTACTTCACTCCCAATCATGCTAGAATATACTTTGTGCTTAGTATGACATCTCTGTGTTACCCCCACATAGCTTTGCCAGTTTTGCCAAGAAGCTGTTCGGTAGCCCTGTGAAACTATAAAAACAGGACACTTCCTGTCCTCTCTCTCTTTTCTCCCTTTTCTATTTAGCATGTGGTAGAAGCAACACTGGGGCCTTGTTCCCAGACATAGGGATATCTTTTCCCTGAGGGATTGAACTTTTTCCATACACACACATGTGCATGTATCACTCACACAAGTCTTCTTTTTTTTGCTTTCATACTAGTATATTTTCTCTCCTTTATTTTTATATAACTGAGTATCTTTTGTGATGACATGAATATGCACATTCAGTTTGAGATCAACAGTAAGCTTTAGCCTATAGGGATATTATTATTATTATTGTTACAAATAAAATAATAATAATAATAATAATAATAATAATCATGAAAATCATAAATAAATTAAATAAAACAATAATATTTAAATCTTGTTTAAAATAAATTAAATAAAAAAATTAAAATAATAAAATTACTCCCAGCACACAACAAAAACTTCCTGCCAGAAATATGGACATCATGCCAAAAGACATGAGATTCAATCTCTTTGCCCAAGAACTGTTGGGATGACAACACATGTGTAACTTCCCTCCGTGATAGGACTTGTGATATTACGGAGTGACTTACTCCCTTTTATAACATGAACATTTTCACAATTGTAACATAAAATACACACACACAAATACATAAATAAAATAAATAAAATTGTATGAAATTCCCATACAATTTGTTATGTCTTCTCTGTATTGTGTACTTTTATTTTTCCTCTTTTTATCTTTGTAAAACAAGCCTAAAATTCTACTAGCATTACTCCTATGGTGTGAGTGAATACCCCACAAGTCCCATTAGGAGTTTGAGGCAAGGAGCCTCTTTCAGGGTAAGACCACTGTGGATTTTAGAAGCTGGAGAAGATTCAGTAAAGTACTGAATAAAAAATTTGTTTTCTTCACAGTAAGTGTAGGAAAGGGAATCAAATATTATTTAATTCAAAGAGAGAAATTAAAAGACAAATACAGAACAATGAAAGTGGAATTGGTTTATGTTATGATGTTGGTTTGGGGTTTGTAGAGACAAACGACAAATAACACGTAACAATAAAAAGGGTTTTATTGGTTGGTAAAAGGTACAGAAATCGCCTGAGTAGTCTATAACTAGCTCAGCCAAGAACTTTCTCTCGCTCGCCCTCTCTCGACGTGCCACTATATAAAGTCTTTGCTAGCAGACAAGTTCATCTTCAAGAGGGGTGGTAGGTTTCCGACACAACAGTTTAACAAACATAGAGATCAAGAAAATGGTATAAAACAAATCCAGGTATTTATTTTGACTAAAACATGTTAGCCATTGAGGAATATAACCTGAGGTTTGACGACAATGCCAAGCAAATTTATGCAATGAAGTTATTATGCAAATCATATAAACCTGAATGAAGTGGAAGATTATATTGAATCAATTTGCTCAGTCTGCTACTAGGAAATTTGGTTAGACAATTTTTCTCACCCAAATCTATCTTACATTTCTATAAGTCTACCATTCATCCATGCTTTGAATATTGCTGCCAGATATAGTTTGGTGCCCCTGCTATACATTTAGAGAATCTTGATAAAATCCAAAGAAGAATCTGCAATATCACTGGTCCTGACCTGGCATCTTGCATCAGTCATTTTCCCATCACCATAATGTAGCTTCACTGTGCCTTTTCTATAAACACTTTCACATTAATTGTCCCAATGAACTTTCCTCTATGGTTTGCTTGCTAGTTTGCTTGAAACTCAAAAAGGTAGACAATGGTCCAGTTTGCATGATGCTGAAAAATACAAATATAGGTCCAGTTATAAGACTTAACAAGGTAGACATAAGTAAGTGTTCTGATGAACTTTCATCTGTGTTACTGAGACTTTATGAATTTAAGTGCAGTACTAGATTGGCAGCAAGGTCTCATCATTTTGCAGATGAAATGGTTAAATGTAACCATAAGTTCTATGCTAACAGTTTTTTCTCTCATACTTCTTACTTGTGGAACTACCTTCCAGCTTCTTGCTTCCCAGTCAAGTTTGATCTTAAAACAATTAAATGCAATGTTAATCATTATCTTCTGTCTTCTTAATTTCTGTTCTTTTATTGTTCTCACTCCTTAATGTTTTTCTTATATTCTTTCACGCTCACTACCCCCCCCCCCACTGCATCTTAGTGGCTTTATTGCCTTGCTTGGGGTAAAATTATTAATTAATGAATATTGCACTACAAATTATTTGTTCAGGGTTGAGTGGTGTCCTCATTGACATGCCATAGATATGTTATTGCCAACTCCCATTGCAACAGGAACTATTAAGAAAGACATAGTTGGTTTATACATAAAGTTTTACAAGAACTTCTTCCATGTTCACCATTTTGCCCAGTTCAAAAAGAAGTTTTTTTTCATGTATTATGAAAAAAAATGGGGAGAAATTGTGTAATGAAGTCATTGTGTCATTTAATTAAAATGCAAAACTTAATTTCTTATATTTAACATTACATTTTATTCAACTCCAGACAATTACTTTCAGTAAATGCGCATGTGTGTGTGTGTGTGTGTGGATGTATGTATGTGTGTGTGTGTATGTGTGGCCCCAGGCACTTCATCCAAAACATGGACCTTACATTCTCATCTGCAAAGTCTGAGAAACTGCCCTTCTTGCCTCTTGGGTAGATGTTTAAGTATCTATATTTTATGCAGCTCTTTTCTCATACATTGCATCCCAGGCAGGAGCTAGGCTGACCGCCTGTTGAGGCTACCATTGACATTCAATGAATCATGGATCTCTGCTCCCAGCTAGGAGGTCAACAAAAGTCAACCCTACGACTTACTTCTCTGAAAGACACTGAGTGCAAAGTCTCTTATGCATGATCTGTGGTGAGCCACTTTTGACAGCAGGTCTTATATGCCATCAAATATAAAAAGGGTGACTAATTTAATAATTGATGATCAGCAAAAGAGAACCCTCACTTTTTGTCCACCAAATTCATTATTAATAAAAGAACAGCAATCAAATAGCTTATCTAAGACCAAAAACATACTAAGAACTTTTGCTTAGTTGAGATTGATGTCTATTTCTCATTACACCAGTGTAGGGATGCAAAGGGTGATTATTTCCCTTTAGGAAAGATGAATTCATGGGGGCCATGTGGTGGCCAGTAAGTGACATAAGTTTATGGAGTGACAAAATTTAAGTTGCTATTTAGCACACATAGAGGCAAGACATGTCTGTCTATGCCAGTTGCTATCTAGTCTGTGGAGGAACAAGATATGTTTATCCATGGCAGTTAAGAGAACAAAACAGAAACCATGCACTCATGCCAAGGATCATGTAGGACATCACCAGCCTGGCCATTTTCCCTTCAGGAAATATTACAAGCAAAATTCTCTCAATTTCCAACAATTTCACACAACTTGTTGCATGTATATGTTATAATTTCTCTATGTGGGACAAATTAGTGATGAGTATGTATATATTTTGTATATAATTTATGTTTAGCAGTATAAAAAGCTCTTTAAGGACAATGCATGTTTGTTATTCTGTTTTTCAGCTATTCAGTTCTGTCTATGTATTAAAGTGTTACAATATCCTATATTCATTACTGGATATATTCTTTTTTCCCTAGAATCCCCCATTACCAGTGTCTCATTCTCAAACCAAGTTAAAAGCCAAAATTTAAAATGCTGATTTTCAAGGCAGGCATTTGTCTTGGAAGATCACAATCTTCTTCTCTCTTGAGCTGAACAAAGCCAAGCTTAGTAAATAACAATGACAAAATCCATCGTTCATGCCTGTTTTTGAGCTACTCATTTTCTCTGTATTCCAATTGTAAGGAGAAAGTTCATCTCAGCATTTTCCCAAGAACTGCTGTCCTGGGTATGACAATAAACTATGTCTGGCATCAAGGCCTCTGACTAGGAGATTGGAGGTTTTGAGGAGTGCAGAACCACTTCTTAGTCCAGGGAGTTCCCAGGTCCACCTTGATCTAGATTGGTAGCACCTGTTATTGTCCCAGCTACGGGAAAATAGTGAACGCACAAACAAAAATCAACAGTACATTTTTATAGTAAAATTACCAGCAATACATTTTTATAATAAAATTCATAATACATTTTTAAAAATTTCCAACAATACAACACTAAAAAGTATAAAAATACTTCATCATAGTAAAATTACCAGCAATACCTTTTAATAAAAAATTACCAACTATACATTTGTGTTGTGAAATTACCAGCAATACATTAAAAAAAAAAGTAATCAACAATACATTATATTATCTACAAACTATATATCTAAAAAAAACATACATTTACCCTGACAGTATAAAATTATGGACAAAATATCTATAGTTGAAGGCATAAAATTGCATTCAAAATATTTAGAGGTTGATATACACTAAACAAAATCAGCCAACCAACCAACCAACCTAAAAACTGCTTCTTTGTGGAACAGGCTCCAGCATGGAAGCTTCTCCAAACACTACAATCTTAACCACAACCATTGATGGCTCCCAAATAGCTCCATCCACCCAAATTTGATCACAAGGCTTAGGTCTACTAAGTGTATAGTTTCCAAGCACTTTCCAAAGGTGCCACACGCTGTGATCGCCTCCCTTCTTGACAAATCAACTATGGTGAGATTCAAACCCAGGTCTCATGGTCACAAAGGGAACATTCTAATCACTTGGCCACATTGCCCATGCATGAAGTCACAAGTCATCGTGACTGAGGGTTTGAGCATATTGTTCTTGTTCAGACTCTTACTCATGCCAGATAATGCGCTATCTCTCAGAAATTGTAACTAAGGCTGCTCAGCATAGTTGTAGTATAAACAGATGTGGTGTTGCACAAACACAAAAGTACCTGCGCAGGAGTCTGCAGCAGGGATTGGGTAGATGCCCTAGCAGGCAGACATACTTGGATATGAGTGGTCAGCCATTACATTACAATCTTAACCTCTTCAGGTCTAGAGTCAACTATTATCAGTCCCTCTTATCTTCACTTTCTATCACCTTCTCCTTCATTCATATCGCGCATCCCGTTCATCCTAACTCTGAAATCTTGTATTAGATGAACTTGAGCATAAAAAGTACAATGTGTAAATGACTACATTGTTTATTTAGTCATTACACATAAGGATGTATGTTCAAATGAAAACCTGATCTTCTATATGCCATGCCCATTCAGGATGTTGCTGATCATGGCTCTCCACAATTTCCTGTCCTTTGTAGCTCTTAGCAATTTTTATCTTCTTGCTGTCTCTCCTAAACCCTGTCCTGTGATCCATTTACTCAAGCTTTCTAGGTAGGTTATGCACAGTTTTCCTCTGTCCCATGCCTTCAATCTGTTCTGTGAGTATCAAATTTTCCAAACCCTCTTTTCTCATTAGGTGCTTGAGAAATTTCAGCTATATCTTTCTGATGTTAAGTATTAGTGTCCTTTTCATTTCCATTTTATCTAAAATATTGTCATTACTCACCTGTTTAGTCCATGGTATTCTCAGCATCCTTCTGTAGAACTACATTTCTGTTGCTTCAAGTTTCTTCTTCATTTGTGGTAAACATTTCCAAAGTTGGTTGTTTTTTTGAATCCAAGTACTTTCGACTGATTCTACAGTCATTATCATTTTTATCATGATAACTGTAGAAACAATCAAATGTATTCAGATTCATAAAAACAAAAATTAACTTTTGAAAGTTTACCAATTGTATAAAACAACTAAGTCAAAAGTTGGAAAAACTTAATAAAAAATCGGGCAGACAGGTTTTTATATATATATATATATATATATATATATATATATATATATATATATATATATACATATATATATATATATATAAAAGTGAACATTGAAGTCAACACTCAGAGGTAACAGGCTGTTTCATGCTAGATGCAATCGTCAGGCCAAGAACTTTATCCCATAAATATAGCACACCTTAAAACTATATTTCTTCATATATATATATATACATATATATATGTAGTTCTCATGTCAAACAGGGTTCATATGCATAATTCTTGTGTGTTTGTGTATTACAATTCTAATTGGTCTATGCGGGATTTGGTTGGTAATATGCTTGTGTGTGCATTTGTGCATCTAGTGGGCATTTTTACTTATTTTTGGTAGTGTCCATATGTTGATTGTTAATAGAATTTTCTTTTCCCCTCCACATTTCATTTTCTGATAAAGCTTAAGTAAAAGTGAAACATGTTAAACTTATAAACGTTTCCTATTTGTTCCTTATCCTATCATTGTTGGATTCTAATCTATATTTGATCCATATATATACATACATATATATATATATATATATATATATATACATATATATTTATATGCATATATATATATATATGTAGATATATATATATATATACATACATATATATATATATATATATGTATATATATATGTATATATATATATATATGTATATATATATGTATATATATATGTATGTATATATATATATATATATATGTATGTATATATATATATATATATATATATATATATGTGTGTGTGTGTGTGTGTGTGTGTGTATTGGGACCCAATATGCACACACAAGCATATTACCAACCAAATCCCGCATAGACCAACTAGAATTGTAATACACAAACACACAAGAATTATGCATATGAACCCTGTTTGACAGGAGAACTACACATGAGGTTTCCATAACCAATAAAAAAACAAACAACACAAAAAAAAATACCATACTTTTCATTTCTCCTCCATAATTAATTTTCTAATGAAGCTTAAATAAAAGCGAAACATGTTGAATTTATAAATGTTTCCTATTTCTTCCTTATCCTATCTATCTATCTATCTATCTCTCTCTCTCTATATATATATATATGTATATAAACTATGTTGATTTTATTTAATTCATCATATTCAAATATGTTTTGAATTTGTTTAAAGATAAAAAATTATATTGTGCTTTATCTCTTTGATAATATTCTTTTTATCTCCCAGATAAATCCTAAATGCAACATCAATCGCCATCTTTCTATCTCTCTTTGTCTTTCCCTTTTTATCCAACAGTCTCTATTTTTCTTTTTTTCCCCCTTCTCTTTTTACTTTCTAGCTTCTACCTCTCTATTGTTTTCTTCTCTTTAGTTCCCAACCCTTATTGCTCTCCCTTTCCCACCTTTTTACTTTTTTTATATATATATATGTATATAAACTATGTTGATTTTATTTAATTCATCATATTCAAATATGTTTTGAATTTATTTAAAGATAAAAAATTATATTGTGCTTTATCTCTTTGATAATATTCTTTTTATCTCCCAGATAAATCCTAAATGCAACATCAATCGCCATCTTTCTATCTCTCTTTGTCTTTCCCTTTTTATCCAACAGTCTCTATTTTTCTTTTTTTCCCCCCTTCTCTTTTTACTTTCTAGCTTCTACCTCTCTATTGTTTTCTTCTCTTTAGTTCCCAACCCTTATTGCTCTCCCTTTCCCACCTTTTTACTTTCCAGCTTCTATCCATTTCTCTCCCATTTTCACTTTATCTTTTTTTACTTCCTGTCTCTATCTCTTTTTCTCCATATATTTTCACCTCCCAGATTCTCTCTCTCTCTCTCTCTCTCTCTCTCTCTCTCTCTCTCTCTCTTACCTTCCAGCCTCTAATTTTCTCTCTCTTTTTCTCCTTATCTTTTTACTTCCCAACCTCTTTCTCACTTTTTCACCTTTTTACTCCCAGCCTCTAACTTTCTCTGTTTTCTTCATATATTTTTACCTCCTAACACTTATCTTTTTCTCTTTCTCATGTTTTTGCTTCCCAGCCTCTACACATATCTTTCTCATTTTCTCCATATCTTTTTACTCCCAGCCTCTAGCTGTCTCTCTCTTTTTCTAATTATATTTTTTACTTCATACCATCTCCATCTCTCTCTTGTTTTCTGCATTTTATCTCCAAGCCGCTAATTTTCTCTTTCTCTCTTTTTTCTCCTTATTTTTTTTTACTTCCCAGCCTCTAACCCTCTGTCTTTTTCTCATTATCTTTTCATTTCCTTACCTCTAACTTTCTCTCTCTTTTTATGCTTATCTTTTTATCTTTCAGCCTCTTTGTCTTTTTTCTCTCACTCCCATTTAACCTTTCTATCTTTTTACTTTAATCACTGTAATTTCAATTCTTAGTTATATTAAAAATAAATAAAAAATACTCTCAAGCTTATCTGTCTCTGTATACACAATCAATATACAACCATTTTCTCTCTCTTTAAATCTATTTAATTTATTCTTTTCATTTGCATTCCCAGAATCTGTCACCCATCCCACTCCAATTTCACCCAATACCACTGCTGCTTCTTTTTCATTTTTCTATTCAAGTTTCCCCATCAATCGGATAAAGCATGCACTCCATTGAATTGATTTCCTTGGTCTCAGCACACAGCACAACCTTCCTGTAATAATCACTGGCCTTCTATTCAAAGGATTCCTTTATGTCTTTGCTTCACTGAGCAACTCTTAAGGTCATAAAAATTGCATAATTCAGACAAGAGTCATCTCCCCTTTTTGTTCTTTTTCTAATGTTTTTCATGTTGATATGCAGATTTCAAACATAAAATTCAAGCATTTTATTCTTGATTGTGTTTGACATGGACACTGTAAAATATTGATACTAATATTAATATTGATTTGAATCTGGCTGCGATGATTTGTTGGGAAGATCAATGTTTCATGATGTTTATAGATCAGCTTTTACAAACCATTTCACATCTTATGGATTTGTGAACAGCTCTTTACAATTCTTAAAGGGTTTATGGAATAATATTCTGTTTATTTATTTATAATACCAGTTGAAAATTGTGTTGGGTTTTTCTCATCAGAGTTCATCTTGCACATTTACAAATCTACAATTTTCCCATGCATTGAATACTGTTGCCATATCTGGTTCTCCTGCTATTCATCCTGAGGTTCTTGACAAAATCCAAAGAAGGATCTGTAATGTGTAGAGGACTGGGGGGTGAATATGAGGATGTAAATCTCTGGACTAAGATTTCCTGCTGGCTGGTCCAGCTACATAGGAATGTTGGACTTTGATGTAGTCCAAAGAAGATAAATAAACAGACAAGACTGATATATATGCACAAAACAAATATATATTAATATCAAATGGATTAATACACAAATTACAAATACATTGAAGACACAAATAAAATGTTACAGTGTCTGTATGGAAAGTTGTGTGTGTGTTGAGTTGAATGTCCGTACGGGTGTGTATTTTGTTTTTAGTGTGTTCCCAAAATATGGGAAACGCTGTTTGTATGAGAGTTCACATATTGGTGTAAGTGGAAAAAGAAAGTTTTATATCTCGCCTCACGTGCGAGGTTTGGGCCCGCGGCCTAAGTCGAGATAGTTGCTCGCACGTGCTCGTAAGCAGAGAAAAGAGAAAGAGAGAAGGGTGAACAAGTATTTATACACATGGGAGAGAGACCCCTGTTGAAGGGTTAAGAAATGAGGAGGAGATAACCCAATAAATGTAATTAATCCTGACTTGGCATCTTGACTTCAGTCACTTTCTCACCAACGTGATGTGGCTTCCCTCTGTCTTTTCTACAGTTATTTTCACGGCAACTGCTCTGACGAGCTGTTTTCACTGGTGCCCTGACTACATGAACTTAAGCATGCTATTAGATTGGCATCTAGGTTCCCAACCTTTCACTGTTGAATTAGTTAAATGTTTCCACCACTTCTACTCCAACAGTTTCTTTTCTCACACTTCCTACCTGTGGAACTCTCTTCTGTTTACTTGCTTTCCTGAAAACTACAATCTTCAAAAATTTAAATGCAACATCAATCGCCATCTTCTATCTTCTTGAATCCTGTTCAGCTTTTATCCTTTCTTACCTCCCCGCTATATGATGTCTTTTCTCTCACCTTCACTCTCTGTTACCCCTTGCATAAAAGTGACATTCCTCTCTTGTTTGGGGTGAAATGATTAAAAAAAAATTGTTTCTGTTCTTTAAATATATATATTATTCTTAAAATAGAGAATGTTTTATTAATCAAAATTAGGATACGAAAGTATCATCTCAATTAAAAACAGAAAAACTTAGGTACCTTTCATCCAATGCTTCATCAGAATTAAAATTAAACTACTGAAAGAAAATACATCTCCTTGCAATAGATTTTTTACCCTCCCACTTTTAGACAAAAAATATTTCACACACACACATGCATACACACACACACACACACACACACACACACACACACATATATATATATATATATATATATATATATATATATATTTTTAAATTTCTTTTTTTAAGCGTATCACCCCAAGCAAGGCTGGAGGCCACTATCACGCAAAGGGTTAAAGAAGGGTTGGAGGAAGAGCAGATAGGAGTGGCAAGGGAGGGGATGTGGAGAAAGAGAAAGACAGTGGGTCGATCCAGGCAAGGGGGTTACAGAAGATTTGGAGCGAGAGCAGATGGGAATGAAAAATGAAAGGATGTGGAGAAGGGAAGTGGATGGATCAAGGGAACTGGAGATGTCGATTGACGCTACACTTAAACTGTTGGAGATTGTATTTGTCAGGGAAACAGGAATAGGGAAGGGAGTTCCATAGGCGAGATGTGCGAGACATGAAGCTATTGGAGTAGAAGAGACGTCTACATCTAACAGTTTCAACGGTGTAGGGGTGGGAGATATATATATATGTATATATATATATATATATATATATATATGTATATATATATATATATATATATATATATATATATATATATATATATATATATATATATATATATAAATATATATATATATATATATATAACTTTCCTTAAGTCTTATACAATACTATTAGCATTTTTGTTTGGTTATTTTTACACATTAACAGCCCAGGAAAATTTATCAAAAGTTAACAGTTTTAAAATGAAAACTTTAAACTGAATTTAACATTTATACACAGTTTCGATTAGTGTTTGTTTTTCTGAGATAAAGTAAAAGCTTACTTTTGTCTTTTTTGATCAGGGTTAAGAACAAAGAAAATCAAAATATTCTTTTTGGCTTTTTTTTTTTTAATAATTTCACCCCAAACAAGGCAATAAAGTCACTAAAACACAAGGGGTCAAAATTAACAATAAAAAAAGTATAATCAAGAAGACAGTAGATAACAATCGACATTGCATTTAAATTTTACAAGATCAAATTTTGCTCTGGAAAGCAAAAAAAAAAACAGAAGAGATTTCCCTAAGGGAGTAAAGAAACTGTTAGCATAGAACTTACAGTTACATCCAACCAATTCAACTTTAAATGATGAGACTGTACTGCCAATCGAGTCTACTTCTTTATGTGCTGTGTCCCCTCACAACGTAGCTATCCACAATTTTCCAGCATCTTTAGTGATGAATTATATGTTCCACTTGAGGTGTGGGTTGAGGTTAAGCCACAATAGGCGTTCAAAGCACAAGGTCTTCCTGCGGGAACATCTGTTCATCACAAGAAATTTCTAGTCCAAACTTCTTAGTATATAAGTTTTCTGACAGCAACTTTACATGCTTATATTCTTACACTTATTTTAACAATGAAGTAATCAGAAAGACATTGGCTAATCAATAAAATTAATTACAAGGCTGGATCAATAATTCCATAGCCTAATAGTTATTTCATTATTTGATGAATCTTTATCTAAATTTTTCACTCACTTAAACGCTATAGACTTCATTGAGGAGTATGGGCCCACACCTCCCAACATGCTAGGGGTTGCTGCTATGGTTGCCATAGTAAATAGGTCTTTACATGATGGAGTTGCTATTCCTATCCCAAACAGGATTTGAATTCAGAATTGTCCTTCTACCAGACTAGTTTTTACTTATTTATCTAAGAATTTTTGCGATGAGTAATTATCATTTTTATATACTTTTCTATTCAGATCAAAATGTTCATCTTGAATGTTTTGGCTGTTGTACATGCCAGCATTCTTTCATTATATATGTTGGAATAGTTGAGGTGAGGAATTATCATCATTATTATATGCTTTTCTATTTAGATCATCATGCTCATCTTGGGTGTTATACTCACAACATTTCAACCTTTGTAACCTCCAGCCTTCTTACATTAATCATGCTGGAATATTTGTAATGAGGAATAATCATTATTATATGCCTTAATATTCAGACCAGTATTCTTATCTTGGTTGTTATACTCACAAGCTTTCGGCCATTGTACTCTCAGGCCTACTTTCATTCTTAGGAATGTTTGCGATGAGGAATTAACATTATTGTAGGCTTTGCTATTCAGACCAGCATGCTTATCTTGGTTGTTATACTCATAACCTTTCGGCCATTGTATTCTCAGGCCTTCTTTCATTCTTTGGAATATTTGTAATGAGGAATAATCATTATTATATGCCTTAATATTCAGACCAGTATTCTTATCTTGGTTGTTATACTCACAAGCTTTCGGCCATTGTACTCTCAGGCCTACTTTCATTCTTAGGAATGTTTGCGATGAGGAATTAACATTATTGTATGCTTTGCTATTCAGACCAGCATGCTTATCTTGGTTGTTATACTCATAACCTTTCGGACATTGTATTCTCAGGCCTTCTTTCATTCTTTGGAATATTTGTAATGAGGAATAATCATTATTATATGCCTTAATATTCAGACCAGTATTCTTATCTTGGTTGTTATACTCACAACAGTCCAAACTTTGTACTCTCCAGCCTTCTTTCATTATTTATATTGGAATATTTGAGATGAGGAATTATCATTATTATATGCCTTCCTATTCAGACCAGCATGCTTATCTTGGTTGTTATACTCATATATTCGGACTGTGTAACTGGTAGCCTTCTTTTTGGCCTAGAGACACATGACCAAACTGGTTCTGAATTCAGAGCTGTTCTTCAGATTGGTTGCAAACCAAGGCTAAAGAGGCAAGTCTGACCTACATAATGTATAATGTACATGACTAATGTTAAGTCCTAAATTAAGTGTTTTGACAAATAATGTCATTAAGTTCAAAATCAAACATTTATGTACAATTAATTTTTCATCTTTAGGCTACAAAGTTTTGCCTGCATAGTATGTGTATCCATGTGTGCGTGTTGCATTCAATGTCTCTATATAAACCATATCACAGAATTCTGAGTTGGTTCTATTCAAGTTGTATTTGCATGTGTTTCTTTATCTTCTATTTTTCAGATTTTGTATGTCCCACAGAGGACAGAGAATTCATTTTTCATTTCATGGCTACCTGAATAATAAGTTTTGTCAGAATTTTTTAGATGAAAAATTTTCATTATTACATGCTTTGCTATTCAAACCAGCATGCTCTTTTGGTTGTTATATTCACAAAGTTTTGGCTGTTATACTCTCCAGCCTTTTTTCATTATTTATCTTGGAAATTTTGAGATGAGGAATTTTCATTATTACATGCTTTGTTATTCAGACAAGTATGGCCATTTTGGTTGTTATACTCACAACATTTCAGCTTTTGTGCTCTACAGCCTTCTTTCAGTATTTATATAAAACATTTTGGGATGAGGAATTATCATTATTATAAGCTTTGCTGTTCAGATCAGCATACTTTCTATGGTAACAAGACAAAATTTATTAAGAGCTACAAAGGACAGGAAATTGTGGAGAGCCATGATCACCAACGTCCTGAAGTGACACAGCACAAAGAAGAAATCACTATTGGTGTCTGTGGGAGTGTGAATTTGGTCTGAGGTGCCAGTGTGGTTTATATCTCTGTATATCTGTACCACATGAAGAGATGGATTGGCAAAAATTTATGATTTGGTGCAGTCAAAATGGATTGAAGTAGGTGTGTATTATATTGCATCATTTGGACTTATGAATCTTGCTGGAAAAAATTGGTTGACTCTATGAGGAAAATAACTGATAATTATATAAAATTGTCCTTTAATCTTCTGGTTAATTGTCAGCTGCTGAAAATTTAGTTTCTTTGTTCTATTTATAACATCCTAGCCTAATTAAATAGCCATAATAGGAACTGTTGCTCAATTAACTCTGTTCTCACCCAACAATTAACAAATATAAACACCTAAGGGCCGAATGCCATTATATCTTCTTCAGAACCCTAAAACCATAACTATACTTACTGTCAACTGCCATCTTCAATAATTTAAATACAATACCAATCTATCCTGTGTCTCCTTAAAACATGTCCTCTTACTGTCCCTTTTGTTTCTTTCACTTTCAGTAACCCCCTTGCATCCTAATGCCTTTTATTGCCTTACTTGTGGTGAAATTATTAAAACAGTCCTGGGTATGATGATAAACTACATCTGGCAGCAAGGCTTCTAATCAAGAGATTGGAGGTTTTGAGGAACATGGAACCACCTCTTAATTTGCTGGTGTTCCTAGCTCCACCTTGACCTGGGGTGGTAGCACCTGTTAGGGTCCCACCTATGGATAAATAGTGAACCCCCAAATAGAAACAAAACATTATGAAAGTATAAAAATACATTTTTATAGTAAAAATATCAGCAATATATTTTTATATAAAAAAATGACCAGAAATACGCCTTATCTGTAGTTGAAGCCATAAAATTGTTTTCAAAATATTTAAACTTCGGCATTAAATAACCCACAGAAGTTGATATGCCTCTAAAAAAATCAACCAACCAACCAACCAAATGATTAAAATAAAACATTGTCAAACCCAGATGAACCTCTATTATATCTTTAGCAATATTCTCATCTAGATAGTCAATGTTTCTAAGCACAAAAATGTATCAATATGAATGACTTATTCAGTTCAATAACCTATGCAATTCAATAGCATATACTTCACTTCATCATTTACTCGTCCTCATACCATCAACATCAACAGCATCAATCTTTTTTGCATACAACTGGTGCATTTTTAGTGCAGTTTGGTTTGATTTCTGTGCCAGCCAGGGTTTTATTGATATTCTTCTAGTTGTTTTTGTTGTGCAATTTTTTTTTCTCCCTCTGATCTGAGAACAGGCAGCATTGAAGAAAGATCAGACAGCATTAAAAGCAAATTTATTTATTTGGCTAATGATGCAAAGTTAGAATGAGAAGCTATTCTTTCAACAGAATATATGTTGAAGAAGGCTTGATTATATTTTCAGGTTGACCCTTTGGCATTCAACACACTCAAACTCAACCCATAAATATCAGTTCTAAAAGTCTCAATGATTGTGGTCAAAGTCTCACTGTTTGTGTTATTTGTTATGATGTTGTCATATATTATGGCAGAGTATACATGGAGTGGTTTATGGCGAGTTGAACATTGAAAGCCAATGTTCACAGGGTGGATTTGGGCAGGTTAAATGCTAAAGAGTAAAACACTGAAAATATAATCGAGCCTTCTTCAACATATATTCTACTTGCAAATTTCATGGACAAGAGATACATGAGTTGTTTGTGCTCCTTTATTTGAATTGTACATTCACATATGGTTACTCAGTTTCACAAACACATAAATATTTTGTGTGCACATGTGTCAGTGTGTATATATATATATATATATATATATGCATGTACATTAAAAAAACACAAGAAAAACACAATAATAGAATTTTAAATAAATACTTAAACTATATTAAAAAATAGTGATCCAGAAATAAGAATAGATAATAGTAAAGAAAAATTATGTAACTGTAGGAATCCTATAAATTGTCCTTTAAATAATAAATGTCTCACAAAATCTATAGTTTACCAATGTACTATCTCATCTATTGAGAATCCTAATATTAAAAAATTTTATATTGGTAGCACTAAAAATAATTTTAAATTAAGGTAAAGCTAACATCTGTCGTCCTTCAAAAATAATGTGTATCATAACCAAACATCCCTATCCAAATATTTTTGGTATTTAAAAGAAACAAATAAATTGCCCACAGTAAAATGGAAAATATTTTTTTTAAAAAGAGAACTTGTAGGTCTTTAAATGACCCATGTACTTTGTGCCTACATGAAAAGTTATATATTATTAAGTTTCTAAAAAATAAATATTTATTAAATCAAAGAAAAGAAATAACTGTTTTTGTAGACACTGCATTAGGTTTACTTTAAGATATAATTAATTTAAAAATTTCATAATTATATATTATTTGCTTACAAATAAGAAAGTAAAAAAAATGCATAATTAAATTCCTAAATTTTAAATCTTAATTTTAACAATACCATATCTAGTATATTAATAAACATAATAAATATAGTATTTTAGATATTTATAAATAAATATATAAATTATGACTTAATGATATTTTGAAGCCCCAATGTATTTTATAAAAAATAAATAAAAATGCCAATGTATTGTAATGTATCTTATGTATGCCACTAAAAAAAACAGGCAGTATGACATGTTCTAATATAAGGAAGCCATTATCGACAGGCAGAAATTACAAACCCACATCTAACCCTTAACCTATATTTACACTTTACAATCTTAAATTAGACTTGCATCCTGATTCGTCCAAAAAGGGCAACACTCTTTTAAAATTTTGTAATCCCTTCCCCCCCCAACTTAAACTACATATTTAGCTTAAAAAAAGTAAATCATTTTTTTCCAAAAGTTATTCAACATCACTTGAGAATGGAACAAAATCTTTAATTTTAAGTTTAATTTAAAGTTTAGTTTTTAATTCCAAAACATGGTAATTTCTGTGTTACAATGAATACATATTTAAAAAAAATAATATTATAATACTATGCTCTAATGTGTATCAAGCACTGGTTTTAAAAAATAAATGCTAAAGAACTGTGGATTATAAATCTGACTATCCTTTCTTTTATTTTGACATATATATATATATATATATATATATATATATAGGTGTGTGTGTGTGTGTGTGTGTATGTGTGTATATGTCATATATATATATATATATATATATATATATATATATATATATATATAAAAGGCATATATAAAAAACTTTTCTTTACCAGTGAGTTTTGTCTCCTGAGGGATTTTATCAAGATATATATATATATATATATATATATATATATATATATATATATATATATATATATATATATATTATTTTTTATATATACAAAAGAATTACTTAACTGTAATTTTCCATGACTCTGAAGTTTTGTGGCAATATGTCCACTTTTCATGAGGTTAATCCATATGTTAAATATTTCCAGTTGTAATGAATATCTGTTTTTTTTCCCAATTTTCATATTTGCATCTTTTTTTAACTCTGTTATGGATATGCGCATGTCCACTTTTTTACATGTGCTCATGTGTTTCTTCATAAATGTAATTGTTTTTCAATTGTATATTTTGAAATTGTATTTTTGAAATTTTTATTTTTCATTGTTATTTTTATTTGTGTGTATATTTTTTATGTATGTATTGTATTGTGTTTATTATATTATATTATATTATATTATTATTTAATTTATATTATTTTATGTTGTATTGGTTATGTTATATTAGTATATAAGTTGCAAAGTAAATACTTATTAAAATGTCTGCATTTACCCATTAATTCATACTTCATGTTTAATAATTAAATTTGATTATTGAAATTTATTATATAAAATTTTTCTTCTAAATACAGTCTATATTTTATATTATTAATATTATATATGGGGTACTCTCTTATGATTTTCCATTTAATTTTAGTTGATAATTTTTTTCTTTTTGACTCCATATATATTTTGATAATGTTGTATTATTTACGTATCTGTCTATTTTAAATGATATTTTATGATTATTAAATCTTTCTTTAAATGTTGTTTCAGTTGCTCCTATATAAATTATTTCTTCTGTGTTAATGTTATTTGCTTTAAATATATTATTAGTTAGATATTTATTATCATATATTATTTTATTTCAACAATTATTGTTGCTATTTTGTGGGTTTTTGTCATTGTAATTGCTATTATTTTTGTTTAATATTTTTTATTACACTTATTAATTTTATATAAATAGTACACACACACACACACACACACACACACACACACATATATATATATATATATATATATATATATATATATGTACACAAGTTTGGTTAAATTTCAATGATTGTTTAATTCTTTTCTTTGTTTCAGGTTCCTATTTGAAAATATATTTTCCTATATCTGAGTACTTTTATTTAGCATTACCCATTATTAAAGACTTTTGTTATGTTGTTACTGCCAAAAGTACTTGGATATATGAAAATATGAACCAGAAATCAAGAAAATAATCAGAAACACCGAAAAAATAGAAAGAAGTAAAAATTAATAGGGGACATGCATGAGTGATTGTTTCTGGATCAGCCTCCATAGCTGCCTTCAATTCTTTGTTGTTGAATCACAATTTACAGCTATAAGCTAGCTCATGTTGGAGTTCAAAATCACCAGAAATGTCGTTTTGAAACCAACATTTTGAAACCAACATTTTGAAACCAACATTTTGAAACCAACATTTTAAAACCAACATTTTGAAACCAACATTTTGAAACCAATATTTTGAAACCAACATTTTGAAACCAACATTTTGAAACCAATATTTTAAAACCAACATTTTGAAACCAACATTTTGAAACTGACTCCAGCTACTAAGCAATGATTTGTGACTACAATCATGTTGATCTCAGAGATCTAGATCACCAGAAGTGAATTTTGGAGACCAATGATGCATGGTTCATTCTGATGCTAACTCCTACTCCCAAGCAATATTGATGCTGTGGCTGGTTAAATTTGAATTCATGGAGCATAAGTATAAAAAAATTGACATAGCTTCTCCGTTTTTACTGATGACCTTTCCTCCTTATTGCCTCGACTGCATGAATTTAAGCATGTTACTAAATTGGCAACATGGTCTCAATGTTTTACTGCTGAATTAGTTAAATGTAACTGTCTGTTCTATTCTAATAGTTTCTATGGAACTTCCTTCCCTGATTTCTTGCTTCTCTACAATCATCAAAAATCAAAATGCAGCACCAATCGCTATCTTCCGTTTTACTGAATCCTGTTCTTTTATTGTCATTTCTCCTCACAAAAGTTTTCTCATTCTCTTTCACTATCCTTTACCCCTTTTGTCTTACTGGCATTATCGTTTTGCTTTGGGTGAAATGATTAAAAATATTTTTTTAATATTAAAAACACCAAACTTATTCTGTTGGCCAATCATACCCTTTATAATGTAACATTTTGGTGTTCAATTTCCAGTTTAATTCCAAGGTCAGTTTAATATATTATCAATGCTTTTTATTAAATTTTCAGATTTGAAGCTTTGAAGACACCAAACTCTTTCATATCTAAACCAGTGGATTTAGCTTAAAAAAAAGAATTACTCTGTATTATTGACAAAATAAAGGTTTTAATCTAAATGATATACAGTTTTGATGTATTCAAGTGGTGTCTAAAAATCCTTGGCCCAACCCTATCCCCAAAATCAGCCCCAATGACTAAAACATCAGACTACTCTTTGGAGAGCTTCATAGTTGTCCCAAGAACTTTTCAGCAACTCCTCCTATACCCCCAACACATAAATATTTAGTAAAGTTAAGAATGACGACAGTAAAACTAGGGCAAATAATTTGGAAAATTTCCCTTAATGAACACAAACAATATATACATAATTAAGTCATTTACATGTAAGGACAACCATTGATGACATCTATTAGTGTTCCTGTAAATGAAACAGAAGAACAGAAATGCTAATAAAAGCACATTCCTTTATTATTAGACATCACTGAGTTCATTTTGAATACTTCAAAATTACAGAGTTCCTCAGTGAATCCACTTATTTTTTACTATTGCCCTTACTAATATATGACTATAATATTTACAGAGATGTTTTTTCAAGACTTTCTTATTCAGTGTTTAATGCTGGAACAAGAAACTGCTCAACCTCATATACAAGGGTAAGTAAAAAATTATCTGCACTTTCCCCATAAAATATGTGTTATGAGTGCCAATAATTTTTGATTTTCCCTTGTATATATATATACTAACAGTATAACCCATCTTCGACCAGTTCTTTCATTACTGGGAATTTTTCCCATTCAATTGGAGTAGTTTAAGTTTAAAGTCAGCCCACCCAAAAATCAATATTAGTAACAACATTTAGGTGCAACTGGGGCACATCCCCCAAATGGGGGGGGGGGGTAACAATTTGAATGGGTGGGTGGCCCTGAAAAGTGAACTGAATAATAATAAATAATATTGTAATAATTTAAACTATTTATTTTTATTAAAGTTTTTATGAAAGATATATATCCAATAACAGATAGTAAATAGTAAAACATTGCTGAGAGTTATAATGGACAGGAAGTAGTGGAGAGCCATTGTCGCCAACAATTTGGACTCCAAACCAGCATCTATCAAACAAAAAAATTTCATCCAAATTGGATAAAAACTATGGAAATGCATAAACATCTGAACACGTACACACACATACATACACAGACGCATTTTGAAATTTATAGATATAGATTTTCTTTTAATCATTTCATCACAAGCAAAGCAATAAAGCCACTAGGACAAAAGGGGTTATTGAGTGTTAGAGAATATGAGAAAAACTACTGCTTTAGTGGGAAACAAGAAGCCAGAAGAGAGTTCCACAAGCAAGAAGTGCGACAGAAGTAACTGTTAGATTAGAAATTGTGGTTACATCTAGATATTTCAATCAGACTCCCTGCTAAACCTCTAACTGGTTGATGCAGAAGTTCTGTTGTTTTTTTTTATTAAGGTATGCTAAGACTTTAGCATTTAAAAAAAAAAAAATTTTAATTTAAAAATCTATTAACAAGTTCAATTAAAGCAATATGTTTAAAAACACAAACCAATCATAACCTTAAAGCTCCTTTAAGAAAAACAAATAAATAAACACCAAAAACTACTGGAACTACATCATCAATCAGTTAAAGTCTTAGCATACAGTAATAAAAAACAAAAAAAAACAACAGAACTGCCAAACGAATCAGTTAGAGTTTTAGCAGGGAGCCTGATTAGATTAGCCATTGTAGCCAGACAAAAAAACCCCAACCCAACCTTACACAATTCCAAAAACATGACATATCACAAACACTCCTACATCCATCAAAGCAGTGACCCCTTGATAAAGAAAAAACAAACCCTAGACCACACCTCCATTTCAAAACTATAAATGAGTAAAACATTCCATACCATAGTTATTCCAAAACAACACTTGAGGATGAAACTGCCATCCAGTGGTTAAGGTTCAATATTGGAATTAAACTTAAATACTGCTGACCAGTTTTGAAACATAGCAATTTCTGTGTCATGATGGAATCATTTTTTTTTTTAAATAATTATAATCTAGGCTCTACTTATGTATTGAGCACTGTTTTTTTAAAATAAAAACAAAAATACTAAAGAACTCCAGATCATCAATCTAACAGTTCTTTCCTATTATATCAATACACACACACACACACACACACACACATATATATATATATATATATACTACATTTCAAACTAGTCACAACACATTACCACATTACATTGCATCTAAACATATGTTTCTGTTGTTAATATTTTGGCCTCTCACATGGTATGACATCATAGAACCACATCTTGAACTTACGACCTGCATCTGCTATTCCACGGCCGTTATCGTCACATAGTAATCTTCTATGTCAACATAACGAAATATTATTTTCGAAGGTGAATATGTTGGACAATTTTTGTCTTTATTTTCACCCAAAATTAAAGCAAACATACGAAGTTTAGAACGGCTCCTGATCAGACATAATAGACATTCACTGTCTTTTATATTTAACAATGTATGTCTAAATAAATATATATGTGTGCGTGATGTGTACGTGATGTGTGTGTGTGCGTGTGCGTGATGTGTGCGTGATGTGTGTGTGTGCGTGAGGTGTGTGCGTGTGTGTGTGCGTGTGTGTGTGCGTGATGTGTGTGTGTGCGTGATGTGTGTGCGTGTGTGCGTGATGTGTGTGCGTGTGTGCGTGATGTGTGTGCGTGTGCGTGATGTGTGTGCGTGATGTGTGTGTGTGTGCGTGATGTGATGTGTGTGCGTGTGTGTGTGTGTGTGCGTGATGTGTGTGTGTGTGCGTGATGTGTGTGCGTGATGTGTGTGTGTGTGCGTGATGTGTGTGTGTGTGCGTGATGTGTGTGTGTGTGCGTGATGTGTGTGTGCGTGATGTGTGTGTGAGTGCGTGATGTGCGTGTGTGTGCGCGTGATGTGTGTGTGTGTGTGTGTGTGTGTGTGTGTGTGTGTGTGTGTGTGTGTGTGTGTGTGTGCGCGCGCACATGTTTGTTTATTTCCAGGCTGTATAATTCTGTCCAAAACAAAAGTGCTGATGATGAGACAAAGTGGAAAAGCTTATAAACAATGTGATTTGGGACCATCTGCTGCATAACAACAATTTAAACAACATTTATGCTGCATAACAACACTTTAAATGCACTTGTGGTTCACTGAAATACATCTGACAACAATTTTGACTTAATAATTGATCCGGAGAGAAAAGGTTTCAATAAGAAAATGCATTGAAAGTGCCCTAATGTCATAATTCTTGATAATAAACTTAACACCATGACAATACATAATATCACCAATTATTCCAAAAGCAATAATAACACAATATCATAAATGAGCTAGTAGAGAAAAAACAGATGTACTCAGTGTGGACTGATTTAAAATCTAGCAGACACCAATGCCTCAATACACACATATATATATATATATATATATATATATATATATATATATATATATATATATATATATATATATATATCAATTATATGGTGCGGGTTCAATTTGTATTACGCGAATCATTCATTTATTATTAAAAATTGTTTGCGAGAGTGATTCTTGCCATATCATTAACTTCATTATCTGCTTTTCGTATGAATGATTTGCGTAATATATATATATATATATATATATATATATATATATATATTAAGTAAATCAATTTCTTAGAAAGTTTGATAATGGAACAAAACTTTGTATAGTAGATTTAATTTTTAAAATTAATCTGGATTTGGAGTTTTCCGTTTTGAAACATAGGATGTTGTGTCATGATGGAATCACATTTTTTTTTAAATTAATTATAATATTAAGCTCTACAGAGCATATTGAGCACTATATTTTAAAGATAAAAATAAACGTTAAGAACTTTGAATTATAAATATCACTTTTCTTTCCTATTATTTTAAATATTTATATATATATATATATATGAAGAAATATAGTTTTAAGGTGTGCTATATTTATGGGATAAAGTGCTCAATATCAGAGATAGAGTGTATGTAAATATAAATATAAAAGTGAACATTGAAGTCAACACTCAGAGGCAACAGGCTGTTTCATGCTGGACGCAATCATCAAGTGGCCTAACATGAAACAGCCTGTCACCTCTGAGTGTTGACTTCAATGTTCACTTTTATATATATATATATATATATATATAAAGACATTTATATAATATGTTTAACGTTCTTTTTATTTTTATAGATACAAGTATTTAAGCAAATGCTCTGTTTTATAATAAACAGTATTAGATAACATTTACAGGCCTGACGATTGCACTAGCATGAAACAGACTGTCGCCTCTAAGTGCTGACTTCCATGTCCACTTTTATATTTACACACGCTCTATCTCTGATATTGAGCACTTTATCCCATAAATATAGCACACTTTAAGACTATATTTCTTCATATATATATATATATATATATATATATATATATATATATATATATATAAACCAACACTTTCTGATTTTCAGCAAGCAGATCTGTTAAGGTAATTTAATTTATTGCCTCTCTTATCCATGAAAATCCCAAAGGCATTTTCTTTACACACAGTTTTGACTTTCATTCTAACCTGAAGAATCCAAGATCAACAGACATTGGTGAAACACCTTGTAGTGTAGTGTTACTGACTCATGGGAAGTAGTATGCACTCAACTACCTCATGGATAATAGCTGTAGCTATTTATTGTCTTTGTGACTTCATATGTAAATGAATCACCTCATCTCCTTGTACTGAAGAGGTTTTATCCCCTTATCTCCCCTGGTACTTCTAGGAGCTTTTGTCTCCTTACTATCTTCCTTCCCCTCCCTAAGAGAGTGCCTACATATAGGAGATCTTGACCTTTTTCTTTTTTCATAAGAATGTTCTTCCAATGACAGTCCTTGTTCATCTTCAGAGTCTATATTACTCTCAATTTCACTGTCTAGTTTTCACCTTCATTACTTTTAGGCTTGCTATACATTTCTTCATTGCTATCATGTTGCAGTTTAACTTGAACTGCATGTGCTAATATCCCTTATACATTTTTTTCTATTACCATAGTGTTTTTGTTCACTTTGCATTATTAGTTTCGACCCTGTGTAAGAAAATATATTCAAATTTTTACTCCACTTTCAGAAGTAATAAACCTGTAGTAGACCGTGCAGGCGGTGTGAATGTGAGGAGATGATGAGTTATCTCTAGGTTAAGACTTCCCGCTGGACAGTCCAGCTACATAGGAATGTTGGACTATAATGGAGTCCAAAGAAGATAAAGAAACAAACGAGACCGATATACATGTATGCAAACAAATATATATTAATAACAAATAGATTAATACACAAATTACAAATACATTGAAGACATGAGTAAAATGTTAGTGTTTGTATGGAAAGTTGTGTGTGTGTTGAGTGTCCGTACGAACGCGTATATAGTTTTAAGCGTGTTCCCAGAATATGGGAAACGCTGTTTGTGTGAGAGGTCACATAGTGGTGTAAGTGAAAAAGAGAAAGTTTTTTTTACCTCGCCTCACGCACGAGGTTTCAGCCCGTGGCCTAAGTCGAGACAGCTGGCCGCACATGTGCGTAAGCAGGAAAAGAGGAAGAGGCGAAAGGTCAGCCAGTATTTATACTCGTGGGAGAGAGAGACCCCTGTTGAAGGGTTAAGGAAATGTGGAGGAGCTAACTGCGACAAACCTCATTCTTGACAAAGTATCTATATGCGGAACGGTATTGCCTTTCATGTACTCAATGTCAAAGTCAAATGCCATTAACATTAAGGCCCATGTTAAAATTCTAGAAGACGTTACCTTAGAAAGTTCCTTCCTAGGATTAAATATGAATTCTAAAGGTCTATGGTTGGATGTTAGTAGGAATTTCTTTCCAATCAAAGACTGACAAGCACTATTTTGTCATCCATATTCTGGCTAACACTTTTTTCTCAATACTTGCGTAGTTCAATTCAGGTTTTGACAATTTTCTCAAAAGATACATAATAGGATGACCATCCTGAACTAATATTCCCAAAATTGGTTGTTCACTTTTGTCAGTTGTTACTACTATTTCCTTTCTAGGGTTGAATATTTTTACTAACGGCTTCTTTGCGAGAACGGCTTTTAAATTTTCAAATGCCACTTGTTCTTTTGTCCAAATAAAGTATTTTTAAAATTTTTTCCACAACTATTGGTAGTAGATGTACTGGCACTTTTCGTGCTTCAAAATATGAGGGGGAGACAATTTCCTTTTGTCTTAACTTTGCTACATAGTTTTTTTAAAAATTCCAGTAACTTCTGTATTGACTTTGTTTAGTAAATTTGTCAAATTTATGTTCAAAATATCATCTTTCAAAGCTTCTTCTTCGGATTTTAGATCGCTTATCCTTTGAATTTAGCTCAACTTTCGTTTCATTGGAGAAGAGAACATTTAGTGAAAAAAATCAGGTGAGTCACTTTTATCAAACAGCACTGTATATAAAGCATAGAGAAATAAAAAAAAGAGTAAATGTTGGTTATTATTATACATACATAGGAAACATTGAAATTGTTGGAATGCTGAAATTTTAAACTTAAATTTTTTTTTGTTAGTTGTATCTGGGTATATAGTTTTATTTATTTCATTTAGTTCCTTTTTGTTTGTTTTATCACTTTTATTATTAAGTATCTCACATTGTCATAATAGAAGATCTGCCAAGAAAGGTAAAATAACTTGGACGCAAATTTACTGTGTTTGATAAAAATTTATACATAGTATATATCTATAAAAGTGAACATAGAAGTCAACACTTAGAGGCGACAGTCTGTTTCATGCTAGTGCAATCGTCAGGCAACTAGCACTAGCATGAAACAGACTGTCGCCTCTAAGTGTTGACTTCTATGTTCACTTTTATATTTTATATTTACACACGCTCTATCTCTGATATTGAGCACTTTATCCCATAAATATAGCACACTTTAAGACTATATTTCTTCATATATATATATATATATATAGGTGGGGGAGTGTGTGTGTGTGTGATAACTGCCAATTCTTTATGGAAGAAGCTCATCTGTTCAACATTGCACTGAGTGGCTCTGGGCCCACAAATGACTTTGCAATGCAGCCCTGCTCCTACATACCTTTTTACATATGTGACACAAAAGACATTTGGAGTGTCTTGAAAGTGACTTTCTCCTCAGGCACTCTCATCTGCCACTTATGACCTGAAAATTTTATTAAAAAAGTGACACAATACCCTGCAGGTCTGTCAAGAAGGACATTCTCATCGTTGACATTAGGTTGATGATTTTCATGTAATCTTCCGTGACTAGCAAATCCAGCATGAGGTATAACAGACTTCCTGCAGATGTTGCAAACAAGCCGAATATTTTCTGTACTTGAGTCTACATTGCCCTTTCTAAAAGCCCTTTTCAACTTCAATTAATCAGCCTTTATAACTTCAAAACAATTGCAACCATCAAAAACACTTTTTCCAACCAGGCTTATTCTCTGATTCTTTTCCCAGTCATTGATACTAATTTCAAGAGTTTTCAGGTTGCCTTTAAAAACATCATTGAATTGTTTCTTGGATTTGAGTTTGGAGCATATATATAGAGTGACTTCTTCATAAAACAGATGCATCTTCCATTCTCCTGAGATGCACTTCCCAGTGAAGTTGATTGCGAATGAGC
Source organism: Acanthosepion esculentum (assembly GCA_964036315.1). Classification (NCBI taxonomy): domain Eukaryota; kingdom Metazoa; phylum Mollusca; class Cephalopoda; order Sepiida; family Sepiidae; genus Acanthosepion; species Acanthosepion esculentum. The sequence goes on from OZ038483.1 coordinate 104,393,762, forward strand.
AGTTTCTCTGTTGTAGGTGTTTTCACCCATTGTAGAACAACTATGTCTGGTGTGAAATACAGCAACTTATGTTTAAAATATTCCTAAGTGTTATATTCCATGCTAATAGGAATATATACTTGAACAACACGGTGGATAAATAAGTAAAGGTTTATTGTAGAAACTCGTACAATAAGAAATAAGTTAGCAGTTATTAACTTCACTGTTAATAACTCATTCTCAAATTGCCCAACTTAAAACTCAATTTTCCCCCTCCCCATGAGCCACAGATATAGAAGGTTTAATTTACTAATTTAGTTTTTGCTACAACAAATAAAATTACTCCTTTTTTGTAAATAAAGTAACTGATATTAAATATATTTACACATCTGTAAGAAAGGAGTCATCATAAGTTGGCAGATACAATAAAAATAAATAAATTTTATATCACAAAATTAACAAAAGATTTTATTAACAAATAATAAATTGGAAGAAAAGTTACTTGTAAATTTGAGCTGTTGTTGTTATGTAGATATGAAAGAAGCTGAATCTCTCCCCTGACATAGAACTCGCAGCTCAATGGGGAAATGACTGGTACGTATCAATCAATACCTTCCTTTTTTAATCATTTCATCCCAAGTAAGAGAATAAAACCACTAAGACGCAGGTGGTTGCTGAGAAAGAGTATAAGAAAAAGAAAATATTATTAAGTAGTGAGAACAATAAAAGAACAGAAATTAAGAAGACAGAATATGATTGACATTGCATTTAAATTTTTGAAGATCAAACTTGACTGGGAAGCAAGAAGCCAGAAGAAAGTTTCACAAGCAAGAAGTGCAAAAAACTATGATTGATGGTGAACAAACACAGTGAGGTCTTCTATGCAACTCTCTTTCTCTCTCTCTCTCTCTCTCTCTCTCTATATATATATATATATATATATATATATATTTAGAGGTAAGTGTAAAACTTACACTTACCTCTAAATCATTTCAAATTTAACTGATGAGATCTGTCTACCAATCTAATACTGCACTTAAATTCATAGAATCTAGATACCATAGAGGAAAGAGTACGATTACCATGAAATATTTTATAGAAAAGGCACAGGGAAGCTACATTACGGTAGTGGGAAAATGACTGAAGCTTAGATGCCAGGTCAGGACCAATGACATTTTAAATTCTTCTTTGCATTTTATCAAGGACTAGCAGTATAACCTATCTTTGACCAGGTCTTTCATTACTGTGAATTTTTGCCATTCAATTGGAGTAGTTTAAGTTTAAAGTCAACCCACCTGAAAATCAATATTAGTAACAACATTTGGGTGCAACTGAGGCACATCCACAAATGGGGGGGGGGTAACAATTTGAATGAGGGATGGCCCTGAAAAGGGAACTGTATAATAATCAATAATATTATTGTAATAATTTAAACTATTTATTTTTATTAAAGTTTTTATGAAAGATAAACAACAGATAGTAAATAGTAAAACATTGCTGAGAGTTATAATGGACAGGAAGTAGTGGAGAGCCATTGTCGCCAACAATTTGGTCTCAAAACCGGCACTGAAGAATTATCTATCAAACAAAAAAAATTTAATCAAAATCGGGCGAAAACTGAGGAAATTCATAAACAACATCCGATCACACACACACACACACACACATTTTGAGAATTATAGATATAGGTCTCTAAATATATAGCAGGAGCACCAGACTATATGTGGCAACAATATTCAAATCATGGCTGTATGCTGGACTTATAAATATGTAAGATAGATTCAGGTGAGAAAAATTGTCTAGCAGCCATTTTTATATCATTAAGTCTCAAAATGTGTACCTTTCAAAAATAATTTTTTTCAAGCTAGGAAATAAGAAAAAGACAGAAAGTGCTGAATCAGGACTGTAAGGTAGAAGTCTAATGATTTCCCATCAAAATCAATTTTTAGATAATTTGCTTAAAACACTTTCATAATAAGGAAATATTAATGTCTTTTTCTCTTCTAAAAAGTCAACAAGCAAAATGCTCACAACATTCCAGAAAAATTTCATCATAACCTTTCCTCGTAAATGTCTTGCCTTTAATTTGACTGAACACTTTGGGTAAACGTTATTTTGATTGAGCTTTGTTTCCGGGATTGTTGTGGCAAAGCCAAGCTTCATCTCCAATTAAAATTTGCCTGAGAAAGCCTTCAGAATTTTGATTTGATTTGAAATTAACATTGAAAGATCTGCTCTTGTCCATTGCTAATCTGGCTTCAACTGTTTTGAGACCCAGAAAGTTTTCTTAACTTTAATTTTCCGATCATATTGTGTAGGCTGAACCAACTGAGATATATAGGGTGCTATCTTTTATTTCTGGTGTCAATCATGGTGTCAAGCATCCATTGGTGTCAATCATCCATTGGCCAATTCCTTGATTGATTGTATGCCCCTAAGACTCAAGTAGGGGCAACTATAGAGCCTAGTAGTGAGAAATGTGAGAAAGGAAGACATTTTAAATGTGTAAAGACAGATGAAACATGAAATAAACAATTTATTAAAATTAAATATAAACTAAATTTTTTTTTCCCTCTTTGATTGGATGCCCTTCTGATATGGGTACCCTGGGTTGTCACACCCTCTGCCTCCATTTCTGCACACTACTGCATTGGTCGCAATTAAATCTCAAACAGAATCAGCTTTTTTCTCTGCGTATCTAGCATTAAAAGCTTCTAATTATAGCTATTGGTTTACAGTAGGATCAAATTGCTTTCAGTTCCTTTAACAGGGAAATATCATCATTAAAAACACCCAATTAAAGTCATTAGTCTTCAGTAGAACCAAAACATTTTCAGCTCCATTGATAGGGAAATATCATGCATTAAAAGGTTCTAAAGCTTCCAATTCAATCCATTGGTCTACAGTAGTCAAAGCTCTTTTTCAGCTCCATCAATAGGGAAAATTCTTACATTAAAAGCCTTAGCACCATCATCATTGCTGCATTAAATGCTCCCAATTCAATTCAAGCCATTGGCCTGCAGTAGAATCAAAACTTTTCAGTTCTGCCAATAATGCCATATCATGCATTAAATTTCCCAATTCAAGCCAACAGTCTAGTAGAATCAATAATCAGTCCACTCTATCAACGGGGAAGTTTCATACATTAAATGATCCATTGGTGTACAGTAGAATCAAAGCTTTTGCTGCTCTGTTTGCAGAAAATGTCATACATTAAAAGCTTCCAGTTCAAACCATTGGTCTACAGTAGAATTAAAGCATTTTCAGCTTCATCAAGAGGAAAATGTCATGCATTAAAAGCTTCCAGTTCAAACCATTGGTCTACAGTAGAATTAAAGCACTTTCAGCTTCATCAAGAGGAAAATGTCATGCATTAAAAGCTCTCAATTCATTAGTCTACAGTAAAATGAAAATGGTTTCAGCTCCATTGACAGAGAAATGCCATGTTTTAAATTGTTCCAAATAAAACCAATAGACTACAGTTGAGTCAACGCCATGCATTAAAAGCTTCCAATTTAGATCATTGGTGTACAGTAGAATCAAAGCACTTTCTGCTCTATTAGCAGAGAAATATCATGCATTAAATCATACGAAATAAAAACAATGAATTACAGTAGAGTCAAAGCTCTTTCAGTCCCAACAATAGAAAAATGACATTCATTGAAAGCTTCCAATTTATTCCATTGGTCTACAGTAGAATTAAAACTTTTTTCAGCTCAATTTTTAGAAAAATTCTTTACATTAAAAGCTTCCAATTCAAGCCATTTCATTTAAAAACTCCCAACTGAAGTCATTGGTCTACAGCAGAATCAAAGCGTTTTCATCTCATTCAACAGGGAAATGCCATGCATTAAAAGCTCTTAAATGTACATGTTGGTTTTGAGTAGAATCAAAGCTTTTTCAATGCCAACGATAAGCAAATGTCATGCATTAAATACCATGAATTCAAATCGTTAGTCTGTAGTAGAATCGAATCTTTTTCAGCTGCGCTTAAAGCTGTACCATTTTTATCAAAAACAATACATGGCATACAGAATAAATATTTTTACCTACATAGGCAAGGAATATTTTTGCTGTTGCTATAAGAAGAATGGAATGTAGGTGTGTAAACAATAATGCAGAATTTTAAGGGCCACTGTATATAAAACAAACAAATAAAAAAAACTAATACTTGGATCTTATCATCATTTTCATCATCATCATCATCATCATCATCATCAGTAACAATATTATCATGATCAACACCATCAACATCATCATTAATACTAAAAAGTGTCTGAATGTAACACTGCAAAATTCAAACACCAGTTTTTGGTGCAACCAAACGAATTTGTAACAATAAAATTTACCTGACATTTCCTTTTTGCTTATATATATGCATAAGGTAACACATGTTGCTTATGGTGACTTATTTATTGACGTCGTGCAACATATGTTGCCCATAGAGAGGCAAAAATACAAAGGCCAAGTTAAACTCAGTATGAAATACTACTGACACATATTGTCTGACTTTTATCCTTTAACTATCTCTATCCTGGATTGCATACAAAACAAGGCCATTAACCCATTGTACCTGACAGGTTACATGTTAAGAAAACAAAATACAAAGACTCTGATTTGAAAATTTGTACACTGGGTGAAGTCCAAGAAGATGAGATAGTTTGAACTGTTTAAATTTAAATGACTGTGTCTGTTACTGATCAATTAAAGAATTATTATATTCAGTGTTCCCTCAATACAAAGCCCAAGAGCCACTCAAGGTAGAGGGTTACTGAATGAGGTTGTTGTAAAGACATAAAAAGGAGAAGGTTAGGAGTGCATTTTATGAGGATATGTAGTATAGATAACAGTTGAACTTGAAAAGGTTAAGATTGTAGGGATTGGGGAAGTGTGCTTTCTGAAGTCTGTTCTATGAGATAATGGTTCTGGAAAAGAAGATGTCCAAACAGAACTTTTTCCTTACTAATGGAATACAAAGATGATAAGGATGAGCTGACTGTGTATGTGGTATGACGGTTCCTAGCTGTGAAGGTATGGGTTGGTAGAACTAAGGACTGTATCTTGTCTGCCATGAAAATAGTGATAAAGTAGGGAGAGGCTGTAAAATTTCATCAATGGGAAAGAGGTTGTAGAAAAATAAAGAGAAAATAAGCAAGGTCTATTATCTAATAGTTAAAATTATGTAATAATTATAATTAACTAGCTTAAAAGCCACCCTATCAAGCGTCATTTAAGCTAGCTCCTGAGGAGGGCTCTTGATTTGTCCTTCGTCACAACAGGTAGGGAAGAGTAGATGTGATAGGCAACAATAAACTACAGAGAACTCAAAATTGATCACTGTATTTAAGTATTGCATTAATATTTAAGCTTGCCTTTTAAAAGTTCAATGATAATTCTTCTGCTGCCACTTAATTTAAAAGACAATTTGATGTATGTAGGTCCTTACTTTCTGTACAAACAATTATTTTTATTTCATGGATGACTTTTGCTGGATTTCACAATTAATTTCAATTATTCCCAAATTTATTTCCAAGTTGTAAAAATTGGTATCATACAAAAAAGTTGTCACAAACAATCACATAAAAAATCGCCAAAAACAATTACAGTAATGAAAACTTGTGAATTCAAAGTTTCAGAATTGCAGGTTCAGATCTGGTCCAGAATATTTTTAATTTGCTCATGGAGTTGGCTGGATTCCAAAATGGTATGATATTTTAGGCTACTGCTTCTAGGAGTAAAGTTGAAAACATGGACAATTTTATTTTGAAACACTGTAATTTGAGAACAGTAATTTTTTCATTTGAACATGAGTTATTGAAAGTTAGAGAGTTGTGTCCCTTTATGTGATTTTATCAGTAGAAACCAATATGGCAGAAACTGAAAACAATCACAGTAATGAAAACTTGGGAATCCAAAATTTCAGGATTGCAGGTCTGGATTTGGCCTGGAATGTTTTTAATTTTCTCATGAAGTCAGCCTGATCCCAAAATGTTGGGCGATGGCCTCTAGGAGTAAAGTTAAAAAAGTGTGACACAGTGACATACTGACATTCGTATTTATTATATAGAAGATGGGCTGATTCTCTGTCATGCTGTAACTTTGCATGCACTTATGCAATGTATATCTAAAAATTTGTATTCTGCATGAGTGCTTGTGCCATTTAATGTACACACACACACACACACACACACACACATAATTTGACTGTTTGAAATAATACATTGGAATAATACATTCCCCTCTAACTCAGTCTTGAAAACCCCTACCCTGGGCTGAGCAATAAAATCATCAATGTGGAGACATAGAAAAAGGTTAATTTTTGTAAACTCTAAAAAGTCAGATAATTATAAGATTTTATTGAACTTTTCAGAAATTAATCAGTAATTAAGAGAGTTCTTTTTTTAAAGCATTTTTAGTTATGTGATTGAATTGAAATATGAATGAACACACAAAAATGTAAATACACACACACACAATTGAATGAACCTGATATATGTTGCAAAGGGCTAATATCCCTTTCTACCTGGCAATATCCCCTGGATAACAAGAAAGGAGTATAAGCTGGCCCTTTTTATGATTCCTTTTGTATCTAAAATGAAAATATTTCCTAATAAATGTATTTTAAATGGAAAATAATCTCGAGTTGAAATTCAATAGTCTTGCCATCATTGAAGCAAGAGGTACTGAACTAATAATTATACATAATAAAATCATATTAATATACATATTATAAGTTTATATAATAATTACAAAAATGATGGATAAATTTAATATACGGGATGCGATGGATAAATTGTCATCTAAATTATACAAAAATGAAAATAGCACTGGCATCTCATTTTAACAGATATATTTACCAAAATTACACAAAAATATCTTGAAATACTAGAAAGTAGATTTATTCAATAAAATCACCATTGGCTTCAACTATGATCTCTAGACAACTTCAGAATCTCCTGCAACTCTTCTGGGTGGTCTCCTTGTTTATGCTGCCATAATCCTTGCCTTCAGTTTATCTTTGGTGTTACAAGGAGTTTTGTTGATCTCTCACTCAACTGCACCCCACACATGATAATCAAAGGGGTTGCAGTTAAGTGGCCAGATGTAAGGGGTGATGTAGTCAGCCATGACAGAGTTTTCTTGCTTGTGTAGCATGGTGCAGAGTCCTGTTGCCAGACATAAGAAGTGTACACTGTAGCAAGGGGGATAATTTGTTAAGCTCTATATCAAGCATGGGCAACCTTTTTCAAGCCGTGGGTTGCATGATCTATGGCTTATGGATGTGTGCTTTTAATTTTTCTCTATTTTTCCACTCCATCATTTCTTCTTCTTCTTCTCCCCTCTCTCTCTCATAATCTGTTGCTTTCTTTCTCACTTTTTTCTTTTAATATCTCTTTACTTTTCCACTCCTTCATTCTTATTCTCTCTCTCTCCCACTCCCTCTCTCACTGGTAATCAACTGCTTTCTTCCTCACTCTCTTCTTTTGATATCTCTCTACTTTTCCACTCCTTCATTCTTACTCTTTCTCTCTCTCTCATACTCCCTCTCTCACTGTTAGTCTGCTACTTTCTACACTTTCTTTTGACATCTTTCTACTTTTCCACTCTTCCATTCTTACTTCTCTCTCTACCACTCCTTTTCTCTCTCTGATAATATGCTACTTTCTTTCTCACTCTCTCCTTTTGGTCTATCTCTACTTTCCCACTCTTTCTTTCTCTCTCTGATACACTGCTGGTTTCATTCTTGGTCTTTATTGTTTGATCTCTCTCTATTTTCCACTCTTTCTCTCTCTCTCTCTCACACACACACACACACACACACACACACACACACACACACACACACACACATGGTCTCTCTCTCTTTTCTCTATCGTGTGTATTCTGCTGCTTACTCTCTTTATCTTTACATCTCTCTCTACTTGCCTCTCATTAACCCCAGAACATATTTTCCTCCTTCAAAAGCATCTCTGAAGAAATTAAATCTTTTAATGGCCAATTACGGACAGTGCTCAAAAATATCAAATATACTGCAAGCCAAAAAAACACACCAATGATATATTTTAGGATTTTTAAAATGAGAATTTTGACCCCCAAAAAGGAATTTACAGTTAGTGCCATAAGGGTACACACACACTCATATAAGGGTAACTGAACTCTGTTGGGGTGTGGTACTTGTGACCGATGCTAAATTAGATTGCAGTATCTCCTACAAAGACCAAAGCAACTTTGAAACCAGCCAAAGAGTTCATTTGTTTTTATTAAGTCTCTTGAATGTATATACATGTAGACATAATTCACAAAAAAAAACAGGGCGTCTACTCAAACATGGTTATCTGCTAAATATACCATTTATCCTTGCATTGACTATTGCTGAAACATCTGGTTTGGTACTCCTGCTATATATTTGGAAATTATTGACAAAATCCAAAGAAGAAATAATGTTATCAATCCTGACATGGCATCTTGGCTTTAGTCACTTTCCCACCCAGTGTAACATAGCTTCCCTGTACCTTTTTTTATAAATATTTTCATGGTAATTGAGCTGATGAGCTATGGTATCTTGACTTCATGAATTTAAGCGCAGTACAAGATTGGCATCTAGATTTCATTTTACTGTTGAAATTGCTAGATGCCACTGTAAGTTCTATGCTAAAAGTTATTTTTCTCACACTTCTCGCTTGTTGAACTTTCTTCTGACTTTTTATTTTCCTGTCAACTTTGATCTTCAAAAATTTAAATACAATGTCAATAGTCATTTTCTGTCTCCTTGAAACTTGTTCATTTATTATTGTCTCTCTTTAATAATGTTTTTCTCAGATTTATTCACACTCCTTGTCCCTTGCCTCTTAGTGGCTTTATTGCCTTACTTAGAGTGAAATGATTATATATATATATATATATATATATATATATATATATATATATATGTATATGTGTGTGTGTGGCTAGATTGGTAAAGCATGTCAGACAGTTCCGTATAGGATATAGATTTGATTCCTGTTGGAGGACGCATATTTTTTATGAAAATTTCTAGGACATTTAGGCCAGTAAATGTCGTTAATACTGTTTATTATAAACAGAGCATTTACTTAAATATTTGTATCTCTAAAAAGAACGTATAAACATAAAAAAATGTCTTAAAATAATTGTTGGATATATATATATATATATATATATATATATATATATATATATATATATATATATCGTCTTTGCATGCAAAAACTTTAAGTCATTGTTAGATCCATTGTGCTTTAACTGTGCTTTTCAAGAAATTATTTGAGAGATAACTAGATCCTTTGTATAGTGTATTAAATTTTGGGGGGTTGTTTCAGATGGTGTTGAATTCATGAGGCCCTCTGTATAAGAAAAATACATCTAACACTAAAGAAGGTTAATTATGAGTATAGTAACAATGTCTATAATAGCAATGTTTCAAAACACTTAAATTGTAATTTTTTAAAAAAATTACAGTTATATAAATTAAAGTTACCTCCCTAAGATAAAAAATAATAGCTGTAACAGTTAATTTTTAAATTAATTATAATGAAGCACGTTCATACGTGTTTATAATTATAACAGTGTGTTTCATGTGCATTTATAAAAAAATCACAACTATTAATTACATTAATTTTTTGTCTTAGCAATTCACTCCTGAAGATGATCTTGAATGAGATTTAAAGTACTTGAGAAAATAAAAGAAATGAAAAAAACTATGGCTTTTTCCTTAATGAATTTAATATCAACATTAAGAAGTTGATCATGGGATAACAATGTATAAATTTTTATATGTCCAGAAGAGTTTTTGAAAGAAAAAAATGTATGACAAGTTGGAAAAAGTTTTTGTAACATGTTCCATGTTTTTCTGAAGAGTTCTTTCAAAAGTTTTGAAACTACCAGCATCTCTCATTCATGCACATGTGTAGTCATGACATTATAAACAAACCCAGTCTGATGAAGTCCTAATGAATGAAACACATCATGAAAACCTTTTCCAATTTGTCATACATCCATAAATATGTATGTATTCATACACAGTGGTTAGAATCTTCATTTTCCAACCCTGAGACCCAGATTTGAATCTCATCCTTGTTGATATGTCAGGAAAGTAAATTCTTGATATTATCCAACTGGGAAGGCAATCTCAGCATACAAAAACTTTGGAAAATGCCTGAAAACCAAACTATATGCTAGAAATTATAACTAAGATCTGCACAAATGTACCTGAGTAGGCATCTGCAACAGGGATTGACTAGCTGCCGTAACAGATAGGTGTGCTTTGGAAAATGAATAGCCAACCAATATATATATATATATATATATATATATATATATATATATAGAGAGAGAGAGAGAGAGAGAGAGAGAGAGAGAGAGAGAGAGAGAGAGAGTTGCTTAGAAGACCTCACTGTGTTTGTTCATCATCAATTTCATTGGTGTTTAACCATATATATTACAGGGTTCAAATGTAATTGAGGACAATGTAGCCGTTGGCATTGGCCCTCCTTGATTTGTTGACAATGTCCTGGATCTACTGGGTGAATATGCTCAGGTATTCTTATGATGTCCAAACACTTACAATGTTTCTTTTATATAGATAAAAATGACATACTCACAAGAGACCTCCGCCTAATTCTTATCTTTAAACAAGAAGGAATGGTCCACTTCAGTTTGCAGTATTTGGCAGCTAATTACAAGGCTTTGGTCAACCAGTTGTATGGTTTTCAGGTACTTCCCAAAGGTGTGACACATTGGGATCACCTCCTTAGGCTAAGAACATCAAGAAGTTTTATTCCTGAGAAATAGTTGATGGTGAGATTCAAACCAGGGTCTCAAGATACAAAAGTGAATGTTCTAACTATTCAGCCATACACCCAGACAGACAGACAGATAGATAGATAGATAGATAGATTAAAAATAGTTCAATTGGCTTATCTTTTAACCAAATTCAAAGTTTCACAGAACATTACTCATTAGGCCTTGCAATGCATATATATATATATATATATGTATATATATATATATATATATATATATATATATATATATAGGGTTGGTACATAATTATCAGGCGTTTTTATGCAAAAAGAAACATAATTCAAAAAAAGATTTTTAAATGAGTATGATTATTGACAGGCATTTTTATAAGCTGAAAATAAATATTTTCCATTAAAAAAAAACATGTCTACAAAAACGCCTGATAATTATGCACCAACCCAATATATATATATATATATATATATATATATGTGTGTGTGTGTGTGTATGTGTGTGTGTGTGTGTATGTGTGAGAGAGAGGTCATATCAATGTAAACAAACCTAATCCAATGAAGTCCTAAGAGATGAAACACATAACACAAAAACTTTTTCCACTTTGTCATACATCTATCCTCCAAAACTGTTCTTGATATATAAAATTATGGTTATGCCATATATATATGGCATAACTGGGTTATGCCATATATATAGAGAGAGAGTGAGAGAGAGACACAGCATATAGAGTGAGAGAGAGATACAGCATATAGAGTGAGAGAGAGATACAGCATATATATATATATATATATGGCATAACCCAGTTATGCCATATATATAGAGAGAGAGTGAGAGAGAGAGATACAGCAACCCAAAATATTGGTAATACCTGTGCTTACAACTCTACCAACACAAAGGAAATAGATAGATAGATAGATAGATAGATAGATAGATAGATAGATAGATAGATAGATGTTCAATTGACAAATCTCTTGAGTGACTTCAAAGTTTCATAGAATACCACTCATCAGGCTTTGGAATGCATATGAATAGATAGATAGATAGATAGATAGATAGATAGATAGATAGATAAATTTAATATTTGGGAAAAACATGTAAATTATAACAGTATGCTACTTTCCATAAATAAAATAAAAGTGTTGGTAGCAAATTATAAAAAAACTTTCAAGGGACATGAATAATTGCCTTGGCTTTACGAAAAATATTAAATAAGTGTCATAAAATTTTTATAGATATTGTACAATGTTAAGAAGTAGAAAGGTTAATTTGATGATGACGATAATGATGATGATGATGTATTCAAATGACTTTAGCAAAAACACATGTAATTAACGCATATTAATTTCTTAAGTACTTTACTATTCATTGTATAACAAAGTACACTTTTGTAATTAACATTAGTCCCACTCCTTGCCAAACCACTCACCTGCTTTTTGTTATTGTATTTTTATTTGCATTTCAAGTAGTTGCTGAACAAGAATGAGAACTCTCAAGTACAGCTAAATAGTTGCTTGACAGGACCCACCACTAAGAGGTTTACGTTCTATCTCAGATTCTCGATCAATGTAATTTGTTACCACAAGTTCAAATTGAAAGACAGGGATAACTTGCAAAATCTGTAAAAACAAAGAAACAAAGGGAAAACTTGTAAAACCTGTAAAATAAATATTAAATTAGAGATATCTGTTTGCAGGTATTATGCATTGATTGGAGTATATAGAATAAATAAAAGATAAGGTAGACATTAGTTCACTTAGCATGTGATTCAAAAAGGTAGATAATGGTTCAATTTGCATGAGACTCAACAAAGTAGACATAGGTCTAGCTTGAATGAGATTCAAAAAAGGTTGACATGAATAACTGATCCAATGAACTTTCCTCTATGGTACCTAGACATTATGAATTTAAGTGCAGTACTAGATTGGTGGCAAGGTTTCGTCATTTTACTGTTGAAATGGCTAGTAACTATAAGTTCTATGCTAACAGTTTCTTCTCTTGCAGTTCTTGCTTGTGGAACTCTCTCCTGGCTTCTTGCTTCTATAGGGAAATGAAATAAAATCAATAAATAAAATAATAATGAGTTATAATGAATTATAGAAAAAGAAATATATTTTCCCATGATAGTAATAAAGGAACCAGAAATTTTATTACCCCCTTTGGCTTCATCAAATGCAATTAGGTGGTGTTGTTTAAGTCTATAAAATCAAACATTTTCTTTCCTCTTTTGCTTCCTTCCCCTTTCTTTGGTTGTTCCAACTCTGCATAAGGCTGACTTGAGCTCAATCATGAATATGGTACTTGTACTTACCTACTTTAACGTCTGGACCAGAAAGAAAACAAACATCCCCAAAAGACATTGAGTACTTTGTTTCAATACAGTAACCATAAAAAGAATAAACATCTGTAGTAGAAACTCAAGTTTTGTATGTTTCTCCTTTTGTTTACATATGGAATACACACCTTCACATAAAATATACACAAGCACACAACCTTGTTAACCTCCATATTTTTTCCATAGAGCCAAAATGGTAGACATTGGTCAGTTTTATGTTTGAGCCTGCAAGTATCCAGTTGGAAGGTGGCTACTTTTGGTAGAGTCTTACTCCCCTGCAGGACAATTTTTTTATAGAAAATGTCTCAATGCACTTCATTGTGGAGCAGAAGACTAGTTCTTTAGACTATTACTTTTGTAGTAAGTTCTGCCCTATTCTTGCCTATCACCAATGGATTTGTTCCAGCTTAGTAATTCTTTATATTAACAGAATTTATTACAAAATCTATGCTAAATGTTTATCTAAAATTAGTAAATAAATATTAAATATTTCTTTAAATACCATGCTCTTACAGAATGCAGGCAATCAGGGGTCTGCACAGATTTCTTTCCTTTATACTCAATGAATTGCTATGACTTCTTGGGAAATATAGTGGATTAGCTTCCAATGCCTTCTCCTAGACTGTTTGTTACCAAAAGCTAGTGAACTCAGACTACCCTACTATTTAACCCATAGATGGGGAGAGAAGAAAGGCTTACCTATGTTCCCCAATAGCATTAACATGGAACAGTTCTGGATGTGATGATAAACTACATTTGATAGCAAGGCCTCTGATCAGGAGATTGGAGGTTTTAAGGAGCATGGAATCACCTCTTGCTGTTATTCCTACGTCCACCATGAATCACCCTGTTAAGGCCCCAGCTAAGGGTAAATAGTGAATCCCAAACAAAACAACATGAAAGTATAAAAATACATTTTTATAGTAAAAATACCAGCAATACAGGTTTATATATAAACTTACCAACAATACGTATTTATAGTAAAATTACCAACAATCCAACAATACCTATTTATAGTAAAATGGCCAGCAATACATTTTATAGAAAAATGACCAACAATACATTTTATCTGTAGTTGATGTCACACAATTGTGCTCAAAACATATTTAATTAAAGCCATAAATTGTGTTTAGATTTCGGCATTAAATAACCCATAGAGCTGTTGATATGCTTCTAAACAAAATCAACCAACCAAATTAACACAGAAATGACTGCAACAGATTAGGTTAGAATTTGAGCATTGTTCACTAATTCCATTTTCTGCAACGATAACAATTACACCAAACACACATTAAATATTCTTCTTCTTTTACATGCATTGTTCCTTTAGGACATGGAAGATCATAGCTCTCCACAACTTCCTGTCCTATGTAGCTCTTAGTCATTATTTTGTTATCTCTCCTAATCCCTGTTCTGCCAACCATTTACACAAGCACATCAGATAGGTTATTTGCTGCTCTCCTCTGACTTTTCAGTATGTTCTGTGATTGCCAAATTTTCAACTGTCTTTTTCTAATTAAGAACATCTAGAAAAGTGGTTTTTCAGGACAACATTCATTTCGCGATTCAATCAGAAATCATTTCAAAGATTCATCCAGAAATACCATAACCTTTCAACTTGCAATGAAGACCAATATGCCAAACACTGTCAAATGCCTTTGAGATGTGTCCAAAGCAACAGCCTGAACTTGATAGACTCTTTCAGCAATCACCATGAACATGTCAGCAGTTGACCTGTGTGGTAGGTATATACCTTATTCTTCTCCTATGTGCAGTTGCCCTTCAGGATGTTGACAATCAAATATTTCCACAATTTTCTTGTCCTTTGTAGCTCTTAATAAATTTTGTCTTTTTGTTATCTCTCCTAAACCTTGTTCCACTCAAGCTCACTAGGTAGGTTATGTGTTGTTTCTCTTGCCTTCAATCTGTCCTGCGAGTATCTAATTTTTCAAACCATCTTTCATCATTATGTGCCCTAGAAATTTCAACTGTCTCTTCCTGATCAGTTCATGACATCTTCAACAACCTTCTGTAGAAGCACATTTCTGTTGTTTCAAGCCTCTTCATCGCTGATTGTTCACTGCTATATAGAACTGATATTACATAACAGTTCAGTACACTTTTCTTTGTTTCTAAAGAAATCTTTCTGTTTCTTAATACTTTGCCTAGCTTTTGGAAGGCATCTTTCACTTTCCTAATTCACAAATGCTTTTAAAAAATGCATAAATCCATCTCTTCTACTCTCAATTATTGGTTAAATTGCAGGATAGTTTGCTCATAGCTGTGGACCTGGAAACAACAGTAATTAAGAGGTGTTTCCACACGCCTCAAAACCTACTGATCAGAGGCCTTGCTGCTGGATGTAGTTTATCATCATACCAAGGATGGCCAAATAAAGGGAATATTATTGTCGGTCATCATAATACCGGGGGTGGGGTTACAACACTTTTCTCTGTGGTGGAGGTGTAAGACATGTTGCATTAACATGAAGTAAAGAAACTCACAACTATCTGTGTGGTCATAAAACTGCTATTACTAGGTTGGGGGTCATGTGTTAACCAAAAATTAAGTGTTGAAAAAATAGACAAACAAAAGAGTGAGACAGGAAATATTTATTCTATCAGAAACATCTTTCATGTAGAAAAACATTCAAGAAATCTTCTTAAGTGTCTCTGCAAATAATGATGGTAAAATTGAACTTACACTACTGATGAATCGACATGAGGCATACTGCTTATGTCATGTCATTGCTATTGCATGGAGTGCTAAGTTTTACATCCAGCCACAATGTTGGTCTGAAGTGAAAAAGAACTAGCCTCTCACGTCCACATCATGTATGCCTGAAAGCTGAAATGGGGCTACTTCTGCTGATAGGGTTTTTCATGAATTCATGTCTGGCAAAAGGGTAGCAGAAGATTCCACAATATAGAAATGGGTGAATTTCCCATCTGCGTGTAGTGAACACTTTTGATGACATTGCAGAAATAGAGTTTTCTGCTGTTTTAAATTTGACAAATTAAAACAATGTAGTTTATTTATGTCTCAAATAATTTTTAGTTTCATGATAAATTAACAGTCATTTTGTAATAGATCACTTATAAAATATCACATATAAAATATCAAAACTTAAGTAATTTTCATCATTTTTGACAGCAGGAATAATCTCAGTGGTAGCATTGTACCAGTTTGCTCAAATTTCTCAGATCATAAAATCTTACAGGGACCATTCTAGGATTGTTATAAAATTAAAGTTATCTCTTATCTATAAATCAGTTTCAACAATTTTTTTGAGCCAAATCAATTGTTGTTCTATAATTGGATGAGAATAACTTCCTATTGCCAACCTAGAAAAAAAGAGTGAAATACGGCTTTTGATTTTTTTAAAACTTTCCATCCCAAGCAAGGTGGTGATGCCACTAGTACACAGGGGGTTACTGAAAGTGAAAGCGAGAGAAAAGACTGAGTATAGGGAGGACTGAGGAAAAAACAAAAGATGAACAGGGTTTCAAGAAGACAGAAGATGGCGATTGACATTGCATTTAAATTTTTGAAGATTGTAGTTATTAGGAAAGCAAGTAAACAGAAAAGGGAATTCCACAGGTGGCAACTATGAGAAAAGAAACTGTTGGAGTAGAAGTGGTGCTTGTATTTAGCTACTTCAACAGTAAACAGGTGGGACCAAGATGCTAACCTAGTATTATGCTTAAATTAATTTATTCAGGATACGAGGAAAAAAATTCCATCAGAGCAGTTGCCATAAAAATACTTGTAGAAAAGACAGAGGGAAGCCATGTCATATTGGTAAGAAAGCAAAATTAGTAAAGTTTAAATTATGACCAGGCAAAAAAGAACCTGTGTATCAAAAAGATGTTTTTCTCTTGGTAATATTATTACTGTATACTCCTTCAATAATTTTAAGGCTTAAGGCCATATCATGTTGAAACACCTGTTCCCATACAATCACCAAAGTTGAGCAACATTGAGCCTGGTCAGTACCTAGATGGGTGACCATTTGGAAATACCAAGTGCTGTAAGCTTGGATGTGTGGATGATGTAATGGTTAGTTACTCGGAATTGTTAATCAAAATTCTGAATTTTAATAAAACCATAACATGAAAATGAATCTATAATTTTTTAGAATTAACAACAAAAATGTTAAATATTAGTTATTTATTCAATTGTTTATTTACAAGACTGGCAGCAAAATGACTGCAAATGGATAGAAAATGAGTACAGCAGATATACAAAAATAGAAAGTGGTGTAAGACAAGAATGTATCTTCTCACCAGACTTATTCAACCTATACAATGAGGCTATTCTGAGAGAATTAAATGTCCTAACAGGATTCATTATTGGCAGCCACAATTTCAACAACATAAGATATGCAGATGACACAGTGTTGATAGCAGACACAGAAAGAAAACTACAAAGATTCCTACAGAAGGCAGTGAAGGAAAGTGAGGAGGAAAGATTAAACATCAACTGCAAGACAGAATGCATAGTTATCAGCAAAAGGACGAGCCCAAAATTACAAATTACAAATTGGAGATACCAAAATCAAACAAGTACAGTGATTTAAATATCTGGAAAATGTTTTAACAGAGGATGGAAAGTGCAATACTGAAATCTGAAGGTGCGTTGGGATAGCCAAAGAAACATTCCAAAAGTTAAGCAGAATATTGAGAAATAGGATAATTTGCTAGAAACCAGGAAAAGAGTACTAAACTGCTATGTGATATGTCCTCCTATATGGACAAACTCCTCAAAGATGAAGAGGAGACTTGAAGCAACAGAAATATGGTTCTACAGAAAGATGCTGAGGATATTGTGGACCAAACATGTGAGCAACAAGAAAGTTTTGGATAAAATAGAAACTAATACTCAACATCAGGAAAATACAGCTGAGGTTTCTAGGGTATATGAGGAAAGAGGGCTTGGAAAATCTGATACCCATGGGATAGATATGCAGATGACACTGTGTTGATAGCAGACACAGAAAGAAAACTACAAAGACTCCTACAGAAGGTAGTGAAGGAAAATGAGGAGAAAAGATTAAAAATCAACTACAAGAGAGAATGCATAGTTATCAGCAAAAGGATTAGCCCAAATTACAAATTGGAGATACCAAAATCAAACAAGTATAGTGATTTAAATATCTGGAAAATGTTTTAACAGAAGGTGGAATGTGCAATACTGAAAATCCGAAGGTGTGTTGGGATAGCCAAAGATGCATTCCAAGCAGAATATTAAGAAACAGAGTACTGAGCTCTTACATGATATCAGTCCTCCTGTATGGCAGTGAATACTGGACAATCTCCTCAAAGATGAAGAAGAGACGAAGCAACAGAAATGGACAGATTGAAGGCAAGAGGAACAATGGAAAGCAGAGCGTAACCTACTTCTTAGTGATGTTGAGTAAATGTATGGCAAAACAAGGTTTAGGAGAAATAACAAAAAGACAAAATTTATTAAGGGCTATGAAGGACAGGAAATTGTGGCAAGCCATGATTGCCAACACCCTGAAGGGACATGGCACATAAAGGAAGAAATATAAAAGATATATGTGAACAATAACACATTTCTTTTACAAGAGTACAGTACTTAATTTGTGAACTATAATAACAAATTATTTAATGACAAGATGATAAAAATATTCTTATAGTCCACAATCTGCTTGTTCAATTTTTTATTATATTTTTCCAATTTTCAAATAAGGTATTTTGTATTGGAGTCAAAATTGTTGATAAACTGTCTGAAATTCCTGTTTATGCAATTGTTTTGACTGAATGATTGAAAAGGTCAAAAGTGCTTGAACAGTATTTTTGATTGTTTCAGTGATGTTCAAGAACCAATGTGGTGTCTCTGGTAGGCAAGATTCTTTTGTCTATATACTGGTATTCTTTAGAAAGCTTAAAGTTTAATATATATATATATATATAGATATATCACCTAGTCTGACACAAGGCTGCAATAGTGAGAAATAAACTTCATAGCAATGAATTGCTAACCATTTTCTAAGCATTATTTCACAACAGGTGAACACATTGTTTAATGCCAAATTCTTTCAGGACATAAATCATGTGATCATAACTCTACAGATTCCTTTTTCTTTATTGTTTGTGAATTGCAGTGCATGTTTGGGAATGGTAATGGTGTGGTTACTCATTGCATTCTTCATGGTTTGGAATTCAGAGTATTCCTTCTCTTAGATTGGTTGCTGGCCAATGCATGAAAATTATCAAAGCTCACAAAAAAATGAAATTTCAGCATTAAATGACCTATAGGAAGTTAATATAATGTTAAACAAACATACTAAACAATTCCTGCTGAGAGGTACATTTATTTTAATGAGATTTTCAATGAACTAGGCTGGTAGTTATTAATTTCCCTGTTTAAAAAACGAAATATTTTCTCAAATACATGTCCCCTCTAAAAATAAACATTTATAAAAATATATATATATATATATATGTTATTTTTAATTTATTTTGTTGAAACGTTATATTTCATAGATACTCATATTTGAGTAGAAGCTCTGTTTTTTTTAATTTAACAGTATTTTTTATCCAACTACATCTACTGGTTTGAATATTCATTTATCAGAAAAATATACATCTTCTGGCAGGATTTGAGCCTACATCGCCTATATAGAGCTGTCATTGGATCTGACATGCCTGACTGCTCAGCCACGTAGGACTTCCAGTTAAACAAAGCTCGAATAGTGCCTTTTGCACCTACACTCTCTGCCAATTCTCAAATCATTCATATCTGCTTGGAATAGTATCCTAATGTAAACAAAGACAATTTATTTTTAGGAAATAGATTAAATCGAACATATTGTTATTTTTAATTTTTCTTGTTTAAACATTATTTTTAATGGATATTCAAGTAGAAACTCTGTTTTTAAATTTAACAGTATTTTTTATCCAACTACATATTTTTCTGACAAGATTTCTCAAATATTCAGCCAGGTAGATGTAGCTGGATAAAAAATAATGTTAAATTAAATTAAAAATAGTGTTAACATTAAATTAAAAATAAACAGATTGAAAGATCAGGTGATGATGCACAAGGTCCATCACCCACCAGTGAAAGCAATAATCAACATCAGCCAATATCAGCTGAGTGCCTCTGAGGAGTCAGTATTGAATAAGGGTCTCAACTTCACCACGACCATCAGGCGAGTGCCATACTTGGACATCATTGCCAGAATCAAGGAGGTGGCTTTGAACTTCCCTCAGACTCAGGTGGATGAACTAAGGTGGAAGGTGAGACAGACCTTGGAGAAGGCCAAGCCGTCCAAGTCAAACATCACAAAACTGGAGAGGCTGGTGATCGGATCCCTACAGAGGAACAAAAACATCATCATACTACCAGCTGACAAAAGCAATGCATCTGTAGTGATGGACAAATCAGATTATACAAGAAAGCTGGAAGACCTCATTAGAAATGGTAGCTACAGCAAAGTAAAAAAGGATCCTACAATGAAAACAGGATGCAAACTGTCACAGATACTAATCAAGAACAAGAATCACTTTGCACCTAAGACGTATAGGCAGTTGACACAGCATTACACCAAGCTACCTCACATATATGGTCTCCCTAAGATTCACAAACAGTGGTATTCCACTCAGGCCGGTTGTTAGTGCTACCCTCTGAGTCGCTTCCTTCTAGATATAATTGACCCATTGATCGGAAAGTCACCTTCATATGTTCAAAACTCCGCCCACTTTGTGGAAATAATCAAAGATGCCCCCTTCCTATCCTACCAGATGGTGAGCTTGGATGTGGTGAGTTTGTTCACCAAGGTACCCATGGAGGAGGCACTCTCAGTAGTCAGAGACAAATTGGCCTCTGACTCATCCCTAGAACAGACCAGTATTCCTATAGATAATCTGATGGAGATGTTGACTTTGGCACAAACAATTTCACACAATCACTTCGGAATGGGATCACACATATATCAACAGGATGAGGGCTTAGCAATGTACTCGCCATTATCACCAGCAATGGCGAATATATACATGGAATACTTTGAGGAAATGGAATTAGAATCTATATCTCTAAAGCCAACTCTATGGTTAAGGTATGTAGATGACACCTTCATACTCTGGCCACACCAGGAAGATGTTCAGGTTCAACTGAAGCATGTGAACTCAATAAGACCTTCGATACAGTTCATGATGGAGAAAGAGAGTAACAGCACATACCCATTCCTGGATGTTCTTATATCTTAAACAGAGCATGTATTCAAGATATCCGTATACCGTAAACCGACATTCACCAGACAGTACCTCAATTTCAATACCCACCATCCATACAGCATAAAGAAAGGGATTGTCTCCTGCTTACAACACCGAGCAAAAGTCATAAGTGGCGACTCTGACACATTAGATAAAGAATTGGTCAGTATAAGTAGTACCCTACAATGTAACAACTACCCTACAAGCAGCACCAATAAACTGGGATAGGCGGATACAAGAGGAGGACAACAACACTCAGAAAACAATCTGCCTGCCTTATGTGAAGGGGTTATCAGAGAAAATACAAAGGATCTGCGGTCCATATAACATCAGGACAACCTTCAAAAGCTGGACGACACATATCTCTCCTGAGTAAGGCCACCCATAGAGGAGAACATGACTAAAGACTGTGTGTATTGCTGAAGACATTAGGTTTATAATACCCAAAAATTCATGTGCAGATGTCCGCAAGGACACATGGCACAGTGGATAAAGGCATTAGTTAGATCCAGTGACAGGACCCAAAGAATGTGTGTTCAATATCTGGTTAAGGCAGTGGAGAACTTGGAGAGGGGAATTAACAGGAGATAACTGACATCCATTAGACATG
Source organism: Acanthosepion esculentum (assembly GCA_964036315.1). Classification (NCBI taxonomy): domain Eukaryota; kingdom Metazoa; phylum Mollusca; class Cephalopoda; order Sepiida; family Sepiidae; genus Acanthosepion; species Acanthosepion esculentum. The sequence goes on from OZ038483.1 coordinate 104,415,702, forward strand.
GCACATGAAACTAAAACAGTCTACCCCAGCGAGCAAAATAAAGGGTTCAATTCGACATTCCAACCACCTGAAGAATGCCGGAGCATACAACGGCCGAAACAAGATGAGGACAATAGTCCGAATAGTGTAAATAGTGTACATAACACCTCATCTCAGAAATATAGACAGAAACAATTTTATTCACCATGACATCCAATAAATTACATAATTTTACATATATCAATAGGTGTTATTATTATATATCTTACACATTGAGAAGTCTACCATTCATCCATGCATTTAATGTTGTTGCTATATATGGTTTGATGCTTCTGCCATGTATTTAGAGAATCTTGATAAGATACAAAGAGGAATCTGCAATGTTATTGGTTCTGACCTGGCATCTCAACTTCAGTCACTTTCTCACTGCCATAATGTAGCTTCCTTGTGCCTTTTCTATAAATACTTTCATGGTAATTGTTCTTTGGTACCAAAACTTTATGAACTTAAGTTCACAACTAGATTGGTGGGAAGGTCTCATCATTTTACAGTTGAAATGGCCAGATGCAACTGTCAGTTCTATGCTAACAGTTTCTTCTCTTGCACTTCTCACTTTGTGGAACTCTCTCCTGGCTTCTTGCTTTGATCATCAAAAATTTAAATGCAATATCAATTGTTATCTGCTGTATTCTTAATTCCTATTCTTTTATTGTTCCCTTTCCATAATATTGGTTTGTTTTTTGCATATTCTTTCACACTCTGTAACCCCTTGATTTTTAGTGGCTTTATTGTCTTGTTTGGGATGAAATTATTATATATATATATATATATATATATATATATATATAAGTAAAAGTTTTATCACTTAGCTGGTTGATGTTATCTTCAGTATCCCAACTCCAGTGTTTTGTAGATGGCTCTTCCAGGAATTACACCATCCACTTGTCAAGTTGTATCAGCAATTAACTGCCTATACTTCTTGAATTTTCTTTTTTATATGCACTTTGCATTGATGCAAGTTTTTTTTTTCTTAATGTGTGTGTCTGTTCACATGTATGTACCCATTCACCCATCTGCATGTATTTGTGATAAAAACTGCTTCAGATTGGGTAGCAATTTTAAATTTTTGCATGGAAAACTGTTGCCATATATTGTCTGGTGGCCCCACTGTTCATCTTGAGGTTCTCGACAAGATCCAAAGACGGATATTGTTATATACAGTACCTATGAACACTAATCCTCATTAATACATTAAACACTATTGTAAGTGGGGGCAATATGCTCTATAAGTAGTCCACCACTAGCAGTGGTTTACCTATTTCACACCACTGGCGAGTATTATATTTTGTTGATGTTATAAAGATTACCATTTCATTTCCAACCTCTGTTTTGGTCATTCCTCATTCAGTAACCTTTTCTAGGTTACAACAGATATGCAATGTGATCGGTCCTGACTTGGGATCTCAACTCAAATCACTTTCTCACCAACGTAATGTGGCTTCCCCCTGTCTTTTCTATAAATACTTTCAGGGCATCTGCTCTGACAAGCTATTTTCGCTGGTGCCCCAACTGTATGAATTTAAGTGTGCTAATAGCTTGGCATTTCAGTCCCACCCTTTTATTGTCAAAACAGTTAAATGTAATCACTCCTTCTACTCCAACAGCTTCTTTTCGCACACTTCCCTACAGTGGCTCTCCCTTCGTCTTATTTGCTTCCCTGATAGCTATAATCTTCAAAAATTTAAATCTAATGTCATGATTCCCATTCTTCTTTTTATCCTTCTCTGTTCTTCTTTATATCCTTTCCTCAATCTCCCCTATACCCAGTCTTTCCCCTTACTTTCACTCTCTGTAGCTCCTTGCATACTAATGGCACTCCCACCTTGCTTGGGGTGAAATGCTGAAAAAAAAAATGGAGGTTTGGTTAAAAAACCAACAAAAATTCTTTGTTTAGGATTTATTTCATTTAATTTTCCTATGGTTCAGACGATTCTCCTGGTTTCTGATGAGAATTTAAACCTAAATTGTCCACTGCATTCTGAGCACTATTGGCTTTCAATAGCCATTAGCAACACATTTTTATGTATTTGTAGAATTCTGTCTATAGATATACATTATGTTTCTTTCATGGTTTTCAAATGTCATGTCTTCACTTGATTTTGTAATCAATGTTTGTGTTTTTTGAGTTTTATTATTATTGATATTATTATTATTGATATTATTATTATTATTATTGATATCATTATTATTATTGATATTATTATTATTATTATTGATATTATTATTATTATTGATATTATTATTATTATTATTGATATTATTATTATTTCCTTTGATATCTGGCGTTTACACATTTCTTTCCGGGTCCCGCCCAGGGACCTAAGGTTAGAAATGGCATCATGACACTTTCCACTGCAAAAAATAAAAATAAAAAAAAAATAAAAAAATAATTACATAGATAAAGCCCTTCGTAAAGTGTGGGCTGTACTTGTCAGAACAATTTTTTGTATCTCTTTGAGGCATGGACTTCCAGGGATCCCTTCAATCAGCCTACTGGAATCTTTTCCAACCAGTCCAAGGGCTCCAACTACAACAGGAATTGTTGATGTTCCCATGTGCCACATTTTTGAGATTTCTATTTCAAGATCCTTGTATTTTGACAGTTTTTCGAATATCTTCAAAGATACATTGCAGTCTGCAGGGACTGCCATATCAATATGGAGGCACTTATTTTGTTTGTGGTCTTTAATAACAATGTCTGGGCGGTTGGCTTTGATTGTTCTGTCAGTGTGTATTGTGTAGTCCCATAGAATCGTAACAGGTCCTATCTCTGTAACCGGGTCAGGGTGGTGTTCGTACCAGTTTCTTTCCCATAGGAGTTGCAAATTTTCCAGTACAGATATTGGCCCACTCTGTCATGCCGGGTTTTATATTCAGTGGGTGCCAATATCGTGCAACCTGATACAAGATGATCAATGGTTATTATTATTATTATTATTATCATTATTATTATATGATCTAATATTACTGGACAGTTAAATTATTAAATTCAGAAATCAGAAAAATGGTTGGAACCAAATACAAAAATCTTTTGACTGTTTTTTTGGCCTGGTCTTAAGCTTTTAAATCTTAAATGACTTTTGTTGGTCTTCAATAGACTCTGTATAAATATACAGTGTAACCCGGATATAAGAGAAACCCGGATATAAAATTAGAGCCTGTGTTAATGTATATAAATTAGACCAAACCCTGATATAAGAGACTTCTTCTCCGGTCCTGACAACTCTCTTATATCTGGGTTACACTGTATATCTTTTTCACAGCCCAGAAGATGATATGTGTAGGACAAAAGCTTAGACATAAGCTTAACTTTGGATTTTTTTTTTTTTTTTTTTTTTTACATCCACAGCAAACAGGTTTCTGGAAGGTGAGAGTATGTGAGTATGTTTGTTTAATGTTGTATCAACTCCTTATGGGTGATTTCAGAGTGCTGATCTGCTATGTGATATCTGTCCTCCTTTATGGCAATGAATGATGGACAGTCTCCTCAAAGATGAAGAAGAGACTCGTGGCATCAGAAGTGAGGTTCTACTGAAGGACGCTGAGGATACCATGAGCCGAACATGTGAGCAACAATGAGATTTTGGAGAGGATGCAAACAAAAAGGAAACTCATACTTAACATCAGGAAGAGGCAGCTGAAATTTCTGAGATATGTAATGAGAAAGGTGGGCTCAGAAAATCTGATACAGAGTGGATAGAGGGAAAGAGGGACAAGGGAAAGCAATATGTGACATACTAAACGAGCTTAAGCAAGTGGATGGCAGAACAGGGTCTGGGAGAAATAACAAAAAGTCAGAGCTTATTGAGAGCTACAAGGGACAGGAGGAAATGGAGAGCCATTATCTGAAGGGACATGGTACATAAAAGAATGCAGTAGTAATATTTTTTAGAAAAATGTTTTGCTAGTAATATTTTTTTATAGAAATGTATTGCAGGTAATTTTTTTTTTTTTTTTTTTTTTTTACAAAAATGTATTTCTGGTAATTTTTTAACTATGAAAATGTATTGTTGGTATTTTTAGATAAAATTTTTTATACTTTCATAGTGTTTTGACCACAGTTTTTTTTTTGGTGGGGGGGGTACCTATTTGCCCATAGCTGGTATCCAAACAGTTGCTACCACCCAGGATTAGGGTGGACCTGGGAACAACAGCAATTAAGAGTTGGTTCCCGGCTCCTCAAAACCTCCCAATCAGAGGTCTTGCTACTGGATGTAGTTTATCGTCATACTCAGGAAGTTAAGAAAAACAATTGCTGCCCAATTATACTACTTATATATTAGGGCATTCAAAAAGTAATTGCATTTTACCAGAAAGGATGTAAAAGCAAAGTTTAATTCATTTTAAATATTATTTATTGAAAATGTAAACCTTTATTTTTAACAATGGAAAGGCAAATTTTCAATTCCATGTTTGAAGAAATTTAGGATTTTCCCTGAAAAAAGATTGAAAGAATGTTTTCAACTTCTTTGTTTCTGAACTTTCTATCATTTATGAAATGTTACAATGATTGAATCATATGAAAATCTATAGGTAACAAATGCAGTGAGTATAGAGGATATGGAAAAACATCCGACCCCAATAGTTTTACTTTTTTTGTATTGCAGAGTGTGCCTTTGCATTGTTATACTGGAGAGTAATATCGTATCCTGTTGGTACTGCCACATTTTTTAAAAACAACTGGAAGAAAAAGCTTAACCAGCAATTGTTGCAAAACTGATCCAAGATAAAAAAAAAAAAAGGCAACACTCTGTAGCCCAGAACATTAGGTTCAGAGTGTAGTTCCAGCCAGCTCACAGCTCCAGTCATCAGCAGAAGTTCCAACTCCAGCCATCCTCATCAGCAGCAACAATATGCAATAAACTGTCCTTTTCAAGACAACGCTTTTCAGAGATTACAAAACTGTCCTTCTCAGGACAACATTCTTCTCACCCTTTACATGAATATGTACAGATATTTTTTACCTAGTGCACTGTAACCTTATTTTTGTTGATGCATTTTCTTTAACAAAAATAAATTTGGCAATATATTTTTTATTTAAGTCTTTGTTTTGTTTGTTATTGTCTTCCATCATTCAATATCTGTTTATGGGAAAATATACCACCCACAACAGTAACATCTTCTCTGTTTACCAAAGCAGAATATTGCTACCATATATGGTCTTGTGCTCCTGCTATATATCTTGAAATTCTCAACAAAATCCGAAGAAGTGTATGTAATGATATCAGTCCTGACCTGAGGTCTTGACTTCAATGACTTTCCTGCTGCCATGATATGACTTCCCTGTGTGGTTTCTATATATATTTTCATGGAAATTGTTCTAATGAGATTACATCTGTTATACACCCCCCCCCCCAAAGTTGTCTACTGTGCAGGGGCTCCAAGCATCACATCTGGCCCACAAAACAAATCCCTGCAAAAATCTAAAATACAATAGCCAATCACAAATGTTGCCACAAAAAAAAGTCTAGGAGCGACCAGCTTAAAAGAAAGCCCCTCATAAATGGCTGACACAGTACCAGGCTGACAGGCCAGCTATCAAGAACCACTCACTGTCGTCATCACCACCATGACTGCCTCTCTTGTTGTCATCACTGTGATCACACCTCTCATCGTCACCACCGTAACCACCCATCTTGTCGTCACCCCTATGACCACCTCTCTTGTCATCACCACTGTGTCCTCGGTTAATCCAATGTAATGGCAACTGGATTCCTGACTCCACTGACACTTCACACACAGAATGTGTCTCAAATGTTGTTACCAGGCCTCTCTCTACCATGATTTCTAACACCTTGACAACTTCATTATCACGCTCCAGGCCTCTATCATCATCATAACTGTGACCCCATTTTCATTTGATTCCCCATTTGACCAGAATCCAACAGAGACATTTCACAGGAGATACCAATGATGGTTCTGTAGTATCTCATTTCTAATGCTTGGATTCTTCACTGTAATTCTGCTGTTAATGTCCAAGATTTGCAGGCATACAGAAAGATTGAGACCAATGCATGCAACAAGGTCCATTTTTGTCATGTAAATCGATAATTAAAATCCAATTCCCATGTTATACTAATAATGAAAGTTCACTTGCCCAGTTTTATGCTAATACTTAATATCTAACATCTGATTCACTAATTAAATTGTGCTTTACCAACATTATGTCAACAATTAAAATCCATTTTATAGTGTTTTGCCAATAGTTAAAATCCACTTTCCAAAGTTTAAGTCAATAAACTTCATTTTCCAGTGTTATGTCAATATTTAATGTTCATTTTCACTGTGTTATGCCGAAAATAAAAGTGCATTTTCCAGTGTTATATCAATAATTAATGTTTATGTACATGGTCTTATATCAATAAATAAAATCCAATTTCTAGTGTTATGTCAATAATCAAACTCCATTTTCCAGTGTTAAACCAATAATTTATTTCCAGTTTACCAGATTTATGTCAATAATTAAAGCTCAGATTTGCAGTTTTAAGTCAATAAATAAAATAAAATTTCCAGTGTTATGCCAATAATTAAAGTGCATTTTTTCTAAAGTTTTGGAAATAATGAAAGTCCACTTCCCCAGTGTTATGTCAATAATTAAAATGAATTGTCCAGTGCCATGACAATATTTAAAGTCCTCTTTTGCAATATTTAATAATTAATATCCACATTCCAAATGATATGTGAATAGACAAAGTCAATTTTCAAACATTTTGGCTAATAATGAAAGACTACTTCCTCAGTGTTATGCCAATAATTAAAATCTGATTTCTATTGTTATACCAATAATTAGTTCATTTCCCTAAGGTTTAAGTCAATAAATACATTTCATTTTCCAAATTTATTCCTATAATTAAATTCCACTTTTCCAGTATTTTGCCAATAATAAAAGTTCAACTTACCAGTATTACATCAATAACTAATGTATACTTTCTCTCATTATGTCAATAACTAAAGCCCATTCTCAAGTGTCATGCCAAGAAATAAACTCTACAGTTTTATATCAATAAAGTTCAATTTTCTAAATTTTAAGTCAATAAATAAAGACTATTTTCCAGTGTAATACCAATAGTCAATTTGCATTTTCTCAATGTTATGATAATAATTAAAGCCCAATAAATAATGACCATTTTCCAGTTTTATGCCAGTAATCAATACCAACTTTCCCAATGTTATGCCAATAATAAAAATGCCCACTTCCCCAGTGCTGAGTCAAAAATTAAAGTTCACTTACAGTGTTATGTTAATAATCAAAACCACTTTTCCAGAATTACATCAATAAAATCCAATCCTCACTGTTATGCTAATAATTAAGGTCCACTTTCACAGTCTTTAGTCAATAATTAAAATCCAGTTTCCAGTAATACATCAATAATCAAAGCCCACTTTTCTAGTGTTATGTCAATAATTAAAATCCATTGTCTAATGTGTTTGTCAATAATTAATGTCCACTTTCCCAACTTTTAATCCATAATTAATGATCACATTCCCAATATTTTGTGAATAGTCAGTCCACTTTCCCAGAGTTATGCCAATAATTAAAGTCCATTTTCCTAAGGTTTAAGTCAATAAACAAAGTTACAGTGTTAAGCCAATGATTAAATTACACTTTTATAAATTTATACAAATAATTAAAAGCCACTTCCCAGTATTATGCCAATAATTAAAGTTCACTTTATCAACATTATGTCAATAAATAAAGTTAATTTTCCAGTGTTGTATCAATAATTAAAGTATTATAAAATAATGTTTTATTTGAGGTGAATGCAACTTGTTTTTGAAAAAAATGAACAATATGTCTCTGTGTCTTTCCTCAGGTTAACGTTCTCTTCATTGGTATCATCACACCTTTGCAGCAGCTGTAACCTCTGGCCAAACCCATCACCAAGGAGAGGGCCTGCTCTAAACAGAAAATCATCCCCACCCCTACCAATGAAAATGAACTAATTTTAGTGTGCAAATTCTTACTTGTGGCCTACCCGATTTAAATCCCCTCCTAATCCTCATCCACACATAACACTCTAGTGATGGGCATGCCTCCAGCCTTCTTCATCTATTTGTTATAATTGGCAACCCTCCAGGAACTTTGAACTAAACTCTTTATTAAATTCACAGGAGTAGATTGTTCTCATTCCATGTTTGTATCAGTGAATTCTTCCCTGTGATATTACTTATCTCTTCCATTAAATGAAAGTATAGATTGACTCAAAACACTTACCAGATAACTACATCTTCTTAACCAATTCACTAGGCCATGTGCCCCACAGGACATTATTGACAATAACAACCAGTTACATACAGTGGCTTGGTGATGTTTAGTGATGCCTGTGACCAACTCCTTCATTGTATGTCCCTAAGACTCAAGTAGGGAGGCCTATAGTACCTAGTACTGAGAAAGGAAGACATTTTAACCTTTAGCACTCTGCATTATTAATATTACTTACTTTCCACCATTTTTTTCAAGGGCTCTCAATTGCAGTATCCTTATTGTTAATTTCACTGAAAGTTGCTTTCTGTTGCCATAGCAGGATATGACAACACAACTGTGAAGTCCAAATACTATTCTTCAGTGATCAGAGTCAACTTCAATAGCAGGATAAACTTTTTGTACAGCAAATGAAGTTACATACAGAGTGAAAAAGGTTAAACATGTAAAAACAGATGAAACATGAAATAAACACTTTATTCAAATTAAATATAAACTAAATTTTTATTTCACTTTTTGATTGGATGCCTTCTTGATATGGTTGTCTGGGACCATCACACCCTTTGCCTCCCCCCTCATTTCTGCATGCTACTGATAACAACTAAGATGAAGATACTAGTCCAAGTAAATCATTGATAATTTCTCATCTCAAAAATTCAATCAAATATGTCACCATGTAATAAAATGTAAAATAGTTCAAAGCAAATGAAATATGTTGTTTAGCTAATGTACACACAAATGCTTACACAAACATATAATTGTTATAAATTTGCAATATTTATGGGGGAAGAATGGTCAATATTTATGATGGCATATTTGTTAATACAAAATGCAAATATAAAAATCAACATTGAATGGTAACTGGCATTTTCAGTGGTTTTCCAACTATCATGATTTAAATGATCAGTTCCCATATGATCACCAAAGATAAGCAATGACAAGCCTGGTCAGTTCCTAGATGGGTGACCGCTTGGAAATACCAGATGCTGTAGGCTTGGATATGTGGGTGGTGTAATGGATAATAGCTCAGAATTGTTAATCAGAGAGCCGAGTTCCAATTTCAGATGGATTCGTTGTATTCACTTACATACAAATACCCTTGGGAAAGGTATGAATCCACCTCTTCTCTCCCCAGCTATGGGTTAATTAGTTAGACTTGTATCACTAAAATCATTATTATTCAAAAACAAATAATATTGCATACAACATATTTAAATTTCGGCATTAAATAACCCATAATAGGTTGATATGCTGCTAAAACAAAAACAATACTAGGCTATTTATTTTGATGTCTTGTTCTAATTTCTGTAGAACACTATGTTAACTTTGTGTTCTTTGATGATTTTTACTTAGTAATTTCTGCTCTAATCACTACTTGCAACAGCTGCTTCACCATCCTCAAAGTATTTCAAATAAGCACACTATACTGATTTCGAATATCTACTTGCCTTTGACTCATCAATTAAACTGTCTAATTGCTTGCTTAATTAATCTATATATCCAAATATAACAGATCTTGGAAGGATGACAATAATTTTTTAAAAAATTATGCTAAAATGTTCTCAAATTAAAATTTTTATCAAAATTGATAAGTAAAAGAAATTAAAAAGAACTAAATAATACTTATTATGTATCTCTCATTTGGGGTTTTTCAATTTTGAATGTAATGAAGACTATCCCAGTCATAAAGTATTTAAACATGTAAAATTTTGATCAAGAATGCATCTTAAAAATAATTGTCTTACTTTTTTATTTTTACTTTTTTTAATCATTCCACTCCAAGCAAGTCATTTGTACACAGGAGCTACAGAGAGTGAAAGCGAGAGAAAAGACTGAGGAAAAAGCAAAAGATGAATGGGCTTCAAGACGATAGAAGATGGCGATTGACGTTTCATTTAAATTTTTGAAGATTGTAGTTGTCAGGGAAGAAAGTAAACAGAAGGGGGTTCCACAGGTGGGAAGTGTGGGAAAAGCAACTGTTGGAGTAGAAACGTCAGGTACACTTAACTATTTTAACAGTAAAAGGATGGGACCTAGATGCCAATCTAGTAGTACACTTAAATTCATACAGCTGGAGCACTAGGGAAGAAAACTCATCAGAGCAGTTGCCGTGAAAATATTTGTAGAAAAGATTTCTAAAATACTTTCAAAAGATTTTAAAACTGAGATATAAAATATCTTTTTTTTACTATTCAAAATGAAAAAAAATGTTAGCTTAATTAAAAAGTAACAAATAGTGACATTGAAAAGTACAATTAACAACTGGTAATTTAATAATTTGAACTTAATAATTTTAATCTGTTGTCATATTTAAAATTGAGTAATAGAAAGTGAAGTATAAAATAAATTAATGACACTCAATGTTCATCATGTGACCATTGTCGATAGTGGCAATTGCTGGTAGTGCTATAACCACACATGATAAGCGATAACCAGTGGTTGTTGTAGTCATCATCATCAAATGATGTTGGTGGCAGTAGCAGTACGACTAGCATCACTGACGCTATGAATTACAAATAACTTCTGCTATTTCTCGTCCTCTCTGTATATAGCTACCTGCTACCATTAGATTTCTTGCTAGCGCGACTATTGTGTTGCTATAAAAAAGGGTAGATACTGAGGCTCACCCGATAAAGACAGTTGTTCTTTAACAAACTATCTACGTTTGTAATAGTAACACAACTGACATTGATTTTAATAATCTCGCTTAGGCCTTTAAATGTCTTTTTCGTTGTTCTTGTAGATTCATGTACTGGTAGTAGTAGTAATTAACTAAAGAAATAGGGAAGAAGAATTTTTTAACTATTTTTTAAGTTAACCTACAGCAGAACACAAACAGTTACTTAAACTTTAAACTTCACCTGTATGGACTTAAAGTGTTCAAGGTTCTCCCAGAAATATCCGGATACAAATGTAAATAACTTTCTTTTTTTTCTTGTTTTTCTTCCATAAACTTGAAAAGAAGCTTTCTTTCTCTGAATAAATCCAAATTGTGATTTAGTCGAGATGAAGAATTAATTTCTTAGTTAACAAGCAAGAATACACTGTTACAGAATATCCTTATCTTTTGGTAAAAAAAACAATATGCAATATAAACACGTTTGCATGTGTGTGTGCGTGCGTGCGTAAATAAAACTACTTCTAAGACTTACTTTCTATTTCAAGACACTTTCCATTTTTAAAGTAGCATCATTTTTGGTAGACGCTGTTCTTTTGGTAATGAATGAAATGGAAATTTAGAAATAAAAGCAAAATAGATTGATAATTAATAATAGTTATGTTCGTCAATAAATATTTCATGTTTCTTTTCAGCTATTATTCATTACATTCACATGATCTTGCTTTCAAAGCATATGGACAGTGTATAAAAATACCTAAAATGATTGCAAGTGACGTCATTTATCGGGTAGGTAGTGCCACGTGTTTCTTTTGCGATCACCTACTTTACACTAAGAGTCCACTCTTAAAATCATATTTATTTTTCCTTTTAACATTGGCATTCCTAAATTAAATCGCACAACAACAATAATAATAATAATAAATATAAATTCGTAACTCTTTAAGAATGTTATACAAAAAAAAAGACGTTGTTCTTTAAATCCAAAATCAAGAAGGACGAATTATCGGAAGTTGTTAAAAAAGAATAGTTGCTTGTTACTGATGAAGCCGAAGCATAGCTTAGTTTGACATAAAGCCTCAAATGGGGCACCCAGTGAGGATCATTTTACTTACTAATAAATTATAAATGATCAACTCACTCTGAAGAGCCCAAAAAGGCAAAAAGTGTCTACTTTTTGGTACATGACCGCAAGTATGGGGTACCCACTGAGAATCGAACCAGACTAGTTCGTTACGTTAACCTTTTTTCTTTTTTTTACTGCACCTTTACCCCAAAGTACCCTAAGAATTGGTGGTTCTTGTTGGATTTTTTTTAGCACTAGCTGGTTATTTTATTAATCGAAAATTAGAATTATTTCTTTACTTTGTGCGATTGTTTCAAATTGTTTTGAATCGAAATTATTAACTAAAAATTCTGTCGCAATACAACACAATTCAACATTTTTTTAATTGGAAAATAAAAAATGAATATTTTTGTTTGATAGGCGCGCGGTTCACCCGTCATCAGTGTTACTGTTAAGTTAAAAAAAACTGATGACGATTAAAACTTTTAGTAAAAAAAAAAAACCAAAAACTGATGACGGACGAAAACCTAATTTCTTAAATATATGATTATAGAATAAAAAATATTAGATTATGGAATAAATAATTTTCAATAACTTATTTATTATAAATGTTTGGATGGTCAAATACTGGATATAAGTGATTTTAGGTTGATTTAGCAAAACGAAACGCCAGATGAGGATCGAACTCGAAACTCGCGGTTACATTGGTACCCCCCCCCCTTCAAGAAGAAGGGACTTAAAGAAAGCCTCGTTCTCGAATCGACATTTTATGATTTATGCACCACTTTTCTCGGTCATGTCAGTGTTAAGTCTATTCTCTTCTTAAACGAAGAAGCGATGATATCTTTTTTTTTTTTTTTTTTTCCTCCTTACTACATGCTTTCTCCAGGACGATTTTTCGAAATATGCTAGAATAATACAAAAGTTATAAATAATCGCACGTATAAACGGGGATAACAGAAAAAAGCAACAACCAATTTTTTTTAACTAACAAAAAGAAAACAAAATGTTATTTAATTTTTACATTTTACAATCATTATATATTTTTTAAAGCCAATACTAAAAATGACCTTTTAATTTGCTTTATCAAACAACTGATAAGTTCGATACATTCGAAAAGGGGTGAAAATTACACAAAATTTTCAGTTTTATGCTAGAACTACCGCTCTGTCATTTAAAAAGAAGTCTTTTTTTCGTCTTGATCTTTAAAAAAAAAAAAAAAAGAAAAAACACTAGAAAGAGGAAAAATTACTCAATTACAACTAAACAAAAGTAAAACAATCAACACTAACAAAATAAACCATTGAGCACTTTACGATACACTGTAGTAAAAGAACTACTACTTAGTATTTGTGCAGTACCAACATTTTAACACTAACTAAAAAAACAGTAGTAAAAAAAGCACATCAAAAGTAGTAAATTAACTTGAAGAAATATTGTTTTCATTAGTAAAAAAAACTCTTGCAACAAAACTGATCTTGAATAAAACTTAAAAGTATCACTGTCGCTTTTAGTAGCCAGCAGCCACCAATAAATACTCCTTCCGCTATAAGTACTTCTACTTATTGCTACGATTACCATTACCGTTCCAGCAACATCAATTTGCCACATTACTAGTGATTGATGACGAGTAGTGGGCAAATAAGTCCAATGTGTTATTACTACTAAAACTATCTATTTGTTCATTACTTAAAAAAAAACAATTCTGATAGCTTAAGTACCATTAAAAACATTCTTAAATAGTAAAATAAAAATAAACAAATATCAATTTTTCTTCTAAGTTATTTGGTCTCATCAATGATTTTCCAGTAAGTACATTCCTTGCCTAGTTCTGGCTGCAGTCTTTAAAAAATGGAAAGTTGATGAAGGATGTGATGAGATGATGAAAATTGAAAAGAAAGAACCGGTTGATGAGCCCGATTTAAATATATTAAAAGAAAAAAGAGAATACCTGGTCTTGTACACAACAACAAGCTGAAGAAGGAAGGAAGCAACACAAGAAGCAGCAAAAGAGAAGGAGGAGAAGTTTTGCCCAAAAGAATCGTTCGTTTGTGTAATTGTCACACTTTTAGTCTTTGGATTTACCGATGGTGTGTTCCTAGCCGACGGACCAGATAAGAATTAAAGAAGAGCCGAATTCATTGATGAGGAGGCCCACCATACACTGGTGGTTTGGAAAAAAGGAGTAGCACAGAATAGGGGGAAAAAAGGCATTACTGCTACGAAGAGTAAGTAAAAGATCTGATAATGATGGGTTGAAAGGAAAGAAAATTGTAGAGTGAAACGGATGAATATAATTTTCTCTTTTCGTTTTTTTTTCTTCTTAACGCTGACTTAACTAAATTGTTGATTTTTGTTTTTGTAAACGGAAATATTATTTCTTTCTTCTCTTATTTTTTTTTTAAATTTATATCTTGGGCCTTTTTTTTTTTTTTTTAGAAATGAATCGCCTGATTGTATGTAATGGAAAACATTTTTCATTTATGATTTCTTCCTTACCCTGTCCATTCCTTTTTTTTTCCTGAGTCCAAATTAAATTCCACATAAAGTCTTTCTCTCCCGCCAACCTCACAAATAGCAGACCCCGTGTCCTGTCAGTTATGTATGTAAAAGAATTAATTATCAAACCTATTTTGTTTTTAAATTTCATTTTTTGTTTTTAAAATAATGATTTGTTGTCTACCATCCTTATCGACACAATGAAGATGCGTGTTCTTGTCAATTAGAAATTCTCGTTAATTTATAACTTGACTGGTATTTAATTTTAAACTCGTTCACTCGTTATTAATTTGACAATTAAACACTAAAAAAGAAAAATAAATATTATCCATAGTAAAAAAAACAAAAACCAAAACCAAAAAATAAACTTTCGAATAACCACCGTCGTCAGAATGGATTTTCAAATAATCCATCATCCCCATTTCTCGTTTTATTATTATTAATAACAATTAATAATATTAATATTACTAATAAATCAGATCACCATGTTTATCTCTTACTTAAATTCTGTCTTTTCCGAATGTTTCCACAAGCTAGAGACGATAACAGTGTGAAAGAGACTAAGTTATTTTAACATGATTCCAATTAGTTATTGGATAATTAAATAATAAAAATCATTGTTTCTACAATACCAAATACTTATTCCCGACTTTTAAAAAGAAATTGTATAATTTTATTTCTACTTTCTGTTTTGTTGTTTACACGCATTCATTGAATTAACATTGAATTGTTTTTTCCTTTATTTTTTTTTTTTGCGGTTAACTTTTACAACTTACAACCGGCTCTTCAAAGACTACAGTACTTACTACTTACTAATTAATTACTATTATACTTTTTTTCAATTACTATGATGACATTCACATACTGAAAAAAAAACAACAAGAAAACATAATGTATGTAAAAACAAAAATAAACAAACAAATAAAGAAAAATCAATTTCTAAGGTTAAAATAAAAATGCCACTCACATTTTGTTAATTACATTTTTATTTTAAATTAAAAGTTTAAAAAAATGTTTCTTTACCGGTGTTTAATTTTAAATTAATTTAACAAAGAATCAGTTTATTTAATTTTGGATTTTGCCACCTGAAACAAAAAACATATTTGTGATTTTTTTTTATTTTTTTTTAATTATTATTGGTTATTTGTTTCTTTAGTGTGTGTGTGTGTGTGTGTGTGTGTGTGTGAATTATGGTCAATAAATGGGGGACTGATTTAATGTGTATTGCTGATTAATAATTGAACCCTGACTTCATGTCCACCTTGTCATGTCTTATTACTATTGGCCACAAATATGACACGCACACACACAAACCTCATAATTAATTCACTTCATGAATATCTCTTTTTCTGTGCTTGTTAAGATGTCGTTAAGTTTTGTCTAGGAAATAAAACGATTTTAGTTTTAATTTATCAAATGGGGGAGAAATAAAGGAAAATATTTTTGGTAATCTATGGTTCAGTTTCACTCAGTTATTTTTTTTTTTATTCAACATAATTATCATTACTTTTTTTTGCGTTTGCCTTTGGTGTGTAGTCAGTAATGTTTGTCATCATTTTCGCTGTAGTACTTCGAAAAAGAACAATTTTTAAATTTTATAATTCTAAGCTTAATTTGTTTGCAATATTTCTGAAATTAATGAGAAAATAACTGAGTCAAATTTTCCAATCTAGTTTCTAACAATCACACTAGTACTCACAGACTGACTTCTTTTTCTGTTCCAGTGTGTTTAACCATTCCATCTGTTTCTCTTGTGATCAGCTCTCACATTATCTTTTTCTTCCTAGGCTTGCCTTACATTATTGAAAAATCTTATCACACTTGTGCTTACTAAAAGTAAAAAATGCTTCCACGTACCTACAATTCAAAACTTTCTACTAGTGAAGAAGACTAAGTAATTTATTTGTTTTAGCTTTTTTTTTTCTTTATTGAAGGTCTTAGAATCAAAGATAGCAAACTAGGCTACCAGCAAATATTATTGTTCTTGGTAATTTATGATTGTAGAAAATGTAAAAAAGAATTTCAAAAGGAAGTTTTTTTTCTTTCATTTTTTTTTTCTATTTAAACAGAAAAATGGCGAAGTAGTGAAATTGGATTTTGAATACCGCATCTTGTTTGTCAGATGTTTTTAACGCAAAATCTTTAAAAGAAAGCGGTTTTTGTTTCAACTTCACCCCAACCCCTATCAATCCATTCATATTTTTTCTGTTTTGGTTTCTTTTTCGAATTGTATATTATTGTAAATGGCCGAGAGGCTGGTGGCATCAGCGTCAGCAGTAACAACGACGACCACTGCCGATCTTCTTTTACCAGACTCTCTTGGAAGCAGCAGCTAAAGACTGACAAACAGTAGGCACCTAAAACTGTCAAGTAGTTCTCGCTTTTTTTATTTACCAAAAAATAAATAAAAATTAAAGAGGGGTTTTCAAATTACTTACTCTCTCTCACTCACTCACACATACACACACAATTATTCACCCTTTTTATTCAATTCTCCAATACGTTTATTCCTTTTTTTTCTCTTTCTTCTTATTTTTATTTTACTTTTCATTTTAAAATGGTTGAGTTTTGAAGTGTTAGTTAAAGCTATCGAATTATTTTATTATTCAAATTCTCTGCATAGTGGTTGGACAACTTGATAAGTAAAAGACCAGCACCGACCAATATTGGAGAGATGTCATCACTTCATGAATGGCACCGTCATTATTATTATTACTACTATTACTACAACCACCACCGCCACTATTTACTACTATTATTCCACTAGTTCTACCGAACAGTTTTCCATATCCTGTAATTAATTCTAAACTGACCATAAGAGAATGAACGAAGACCATACACACAAATAGGGAGAATTTAAAAAAGGATTATTAATGGGACCATCAAATTGTATTTTTATCTTTATATTTCCATCACGAAATATCTATGATATTGTTATCTCCCACACAATCATTGTCGCAGAAATCCAAACCGAAATTGCTTGAGTCTTCGTTTGTTCCACCTGTTGTTTTAAATGGCAGATTTTACTTGCATTTATATTCGAAACACTCTCATGGCTGACACCGAATCCGATAACAACAACATCGAAATATCAGCATTCCAGATGTACATTCTTTGAATTTTTCTATATATCACTTCTCTTCCAGTAAGTTTTTTTTGTTCTTATATCAATTCAGAATGATCATAATTTTTGTTTCGAAATTGTTTTCAAACAATGCATTATTTTTTATTTATTATTTGTTTATATTTTAGAAGAGTAGCTACAAGAATCCGTTCTTGAAAAATTCTTTAAAATGAAAAAAAAAACAAAAAAACTCATCTTCCAGGTATTAACACCATCTTTCTTAAATTTCCTTTCAAAATAGATTTTTTACGAACTATCTGCTACTTTTTTGTGACTATTATGTCGTTTATCATCAAACGAATAAAGCATATATGCACCAAGTAATTATTATTGATGATTTTAGAAAAGATCTTCATCCATTGAATTAATAAACCGAATATTGTATATTTCCCGATGATACAACACCGCTAGCAATTATCATCACACAATTCATTTCGGTATGAAATAGAAGCCAGCCATCTATGATCTAACTTCAAAACTGTTTATGAATGCAACCAAAGAAGACGTCACCTTGTCATAATAATTTGTTATTTCACTAAAAAGACGTTTTACCTGATGATACATCATGATCAGGATCGCCTTCGTCTGTTTGTTCACTCATTCATTCATCTTTTTTAAAAACTTCAGCTACTTTTAAAATGATTAATTTCAATGAAGCTTTTTCGAACTGAAAGTAGGTAAATATACCTTGCTTACATTTAAGAACGAACATTTATTGCATGTCGTAAAAGCGTAAGGAAATGTAAAACCGAAACTGCTTCTCTCTTTATCTACAAATAAATGTCATATCAACCAATAATCATATTCTTCAATAGTACAAATAAGCACGAAGCAGTTCATTGTTTGATATTTTTTTTTTTTTTTTAGTTAGTTTTTGAGCAAATGAATAGAAATTGCCACAACAGGTTCGTCCGTTCTGGTTTAGTTGTTTTCACATCTTTTTATTCAATAGTTTCACTTAGTTTTTCCATTTTTGATGATTTTTACACACTTAGAATTCTAATCGTTCAAATCTGTGATTGGTTTGTGAGGTAATATGATAAACTTACCAATTATTACTAAGAAAGATTTGGAGAGTGAAATAATTTCTGTAAAGAAAAAAAAAAGTTTCTGGTTCAAACCCGTGGGTAATCATTTTTAAAATGTCTTCTCTTTTTTTTTTTGCTTCATTTTTTTGTTTCTAATGTCTGTTTTTATTCTGTGGGTTTTTTTTATACAATTATATTTTCTTTTTATAAAAATGTAAACTAAAGTTAGTGAAAACTGACAACACATATCCTCACTTTCATTTTCTTTAACTTAACTATATATCAGAAATTATTTTGTATTTGGATTTGGGAAGATTAGCACGTTTTTTTCCTTGCAATGCTTGT
Source organism: Acanthosepion esculentum (assembly GCA_964036315.1). NCBI lineage: Eukaryota > Metazoa > Mollusca > Cephalopoda > Sepiida > Sepiidae > Acanthosepion > Acanthosepion esculentum. Next base: position 104,434,623 of record OZ038483.1, read on the forward strand.
GAAGAAAATTTTTAAGAATTTATAAAAATTAAGAGTTGGTTAAAAAACAAAAAAAATTTATGCGGTCTAGCAGAACATTATTGGAACATATTCTATTTATTAACCAACTTCAGACAAAATAAAAACCTCTTTATTCAAATCAAAAATGATTTCCCACTGAGTGGATATCAACTTGAAATAAAATTTAACTTTACGGAGAAATATACAATTTTCATAATTTAAAAAAAGTAAAACTAAAACATAATCTGTAAAGTTTCAGCCTTTAGGTCTTTGTAGTTATTAGAAATTTCATACTTTTCAATTAACGCATTTTCAAATGAAACTTCTTAACATATTTCTGTTAAAATAATTTTGCATAGAGCCTGGTGTCTAATACGAGGTCCACAATTTTAGTATCAAATAGTGATTCTGAGTCAAAGTTGAGTCATAAAAAGAAAATCTTCCATTGCCTGGTCTATTTCCGGTTGTGTGGAAACTTTGTCTTCAAAAGAAGAAACTTAACTTAAAAAACATTATTTGTAAAAAATCACAATTTTGGAATACGAAATTTTGCATTTGCCTTTTATCTGCTTTTTTTCTTCTTTGTGGATGTGTTGAATATTTTGATTTTTGATACGGCCAAATCTTCACCCCCCTCAAATTGTTCTTAATAACTAGGTTAGTATTTGGTAGATTTAGGTTCAAATATTGAAATATAGTCATATGTGTCTTTTTGTAAGTCAGTCTGTTGACTACATTTCCCAGCTCTGGTCACTCTGCCATGTTATATGAATTTAAATATATTTTTTTATTTTTTACGAGCCACATTGGAAAAATCAAAAATATTTGTTTTGGCTTGTTAAAGAAACCGTGTAAAAGTTAGGTTCGTTTTTTATGCCTCATGCAAAAAACTAGTGCCAATTCCTTCATGCTTAACATCTGTGAAACTCGCATGAATATGTGGGTTTGATTTTTATTTTTTAGGCTTCACCAGACTTGGCGATCCTTGACCAAGTCTGTTGATATACACAAAAACAAACTAAATATTACAATTTTATACAGATGCTTGAAGAAGGTTAGTGGGCACAATAGCCAAAAACAATCTAAATAAAAAAATAATTCTAAATCTTAGTCTAAATCTTTGTTACATTTTTTAACAAATTCACATTTTCCCTCTAATCAGAAAATCAAAAACTTAAAAAAAAATATTTAATGAATTGTTTGCTTATGATAAGTAAGACTAGAACAAACATAAAAATGACTGTTTTTAAGTTATATTCTTTATTGTAGTGTGTTTGGTTAAAGACCAATGAATCAGTTTATGGCCATATCCTGTTGAAACCTTGGTTTTTGTAGGATCCCCAATGTTAAGCAATGTCTAGCCTGGTCAGTACCTAGATGGGTGACTGCTTGGGAATACTAGGTGTTGTATGCTTGAATGTGCAGGTGGTCCAATGAATAACTGCTCATATTTGGAAATTGAAGAGCAGAATTCCAATTCCAGTTAGGTTCATTATATCCACTTATGCAGAAAGTTATGAATCCACCTCTTCTCCACCCAGCTATGGTTTAATTAGTAGGACTTGTATCAGTAATTCATTATTATCAAAAAGATTTTACAATCTAAAAATATTTTCTGACTTTAAATAACCAGCAGAAAGTTGATTAAACCATAAAAACGAAATCAATCAATAAAGATGAATGAAAGGTCTTTGTTAATGATTTATTTTATTTCTTTTTAGATTTAGGATTATTTTCTTGGCTTATGGATGTTTACTAAGATTAGATTTCTCTGGTTTAGTCACAATTTAATGAGGTTGATGCTCACTGGGTATCTAGCAGTTTCGATCATGAGTGAAAGTAGACCAAGTAAATATGATATATCGTGTCATATAAGACCCCAATCCAATTTACATTTTTTGTTACAATATTGATTATTTAGACAAGGCACACGTACTAGTAGTTTTCAGTGTATGGGTAAACATTAGCCTACCAGATATCTCAACTTTTTAAAAATAAAACTTAGATAATTTTTAAAAGCTTGTTTAGATGGGGGAATATGAGTCTTGTATGCCATTAAATGATATAAATTCTATATGTCTATATGGTTTAATATTAGAATGTTATTTGCTTGGTGCGATGAGGAATTTCTTGTGCTTTGAAATGGCTTAGAACAAATGTTTTTATATTTGTGTCCACTGCATGGTGTTCTATACTAACTTTACTCCTAAAATTAAAACATTTTGAAATAGACCTCCAGTTTTGGCCCTTAGTTGCACCACGAGTAGCTCTGTAATATGAAACACCATGCTTCACTGTAATGTTTGACTTAAGTGATTTGAAGTATAAAGATCATTATTTATCTGTGGGTATGTGACATAGTATCTTTCATTTTGTGAATATTTTAATGCTCCTTTAACTGGCTTTATTTCTATGATAGTTGATTTGGATCTAAGTCCATAATCACTTGGTTGCACATTGGGCATGTTGTTATCTTGTTTAGGGTCCTGAAAAATCAACCGGTACTCTTTTTTTTTTTTTTTTTTTTTTTTTTTTTGTGAATCTAGTGAATCCTTTACCACCAAAGTTATATAAACTATCTAGACTCAGAAATTCTTTGGTTGACATTATCTTTACATTTTAAGGAGATAAATTGTACACATTCATTTAAATACTCATGCAGTCATCTACTGCATATTGTGTTTTAATAATTTTTCAAATAAGTTTTTGTTGTACTTGTTTTGTTTAATCATATAGAGAAGGACCCATGACAATTCCAGTTTTTACTTTTATTATTGAAATGAATCACTTTGGGCTGTTACTATACCATTTTCCTGAAGCAAATTGTTAAATGCATAAGGATATTAAATAGTTGGGGGCATTATTGCTTTCTCTGCTTTAGTGTTCTTTCTTTCTGGAAACATATCTACAGAATAGGGCTTTAAAAAACAGATTAGAAATTTACTCAGTTTGCTGCTGCTATACCAACAATTTGTGGGCAGGGGATAGGCAAGCTAGCACAGGGTGTCTTGTATATGCTGACTGAGTTACAAACAAGATTATAAAATGATGATATATATATATATATATACACACACACACACACAAAAGTTAAAGGTGCTGAATATATATATATATATATATATATATATACACACACACAAAAGTTAAAGGTGCTGAATATATATATATATATATATATATATACACACACACACACACAAAAGTTAAAGGTGCTAAATATATATATATATATATATATATATATATATATATATATATATATATATATATATATATACGCACACACACAAAAGTTAAAGGTGCTAAATATATATATATATATATACACACACACAAACACACAAAAGTTAAAGTTGCTGAAAAGTTTTCAATCTTACCTACTTCACAAAATTTGATCAAACATCAAATTATTTTGTTGTGGCAGGGATCTTGGTTCTTACAAGAACTTTTCAGTATTTCCTCACTTTTCCTTTATTTAATGATTCACCTTTATCCCTCAAGACAGACATCAGTTTTGTTGTCTTTATCAGCATGAATAAATGTCGCTCACTTATCTGATAATTCCAGGTAGGTATTTCAAGCAGGTTTCTCTAAACTGGCAACATGATTTTGAAAATATTTCTAACACACTTTTGAGCTTGTAACAAAATCTATTACTTGCCATCTCATTAAACCATAATGAGACACTATTGTAACTATACAAAACAAACAGGAAAATTTTATTCATCTTTTTGTGAGTTCAGATGAAAATTGTATATTCTTTCTATTTTGTTTTAAAGTTTTTTTTGTTTCCATTATTTCATCTCATGCAAGGGGTTACCGAGAGTGAAAGAAAATGAAAGATGTTAGTGAGAAGAAATGAAAATAAAAGAACAGGATTCAAATAGATAGAATATGGTGATTGATGTTGTGCTTAAAGTTTTGAAGATCGTACATGACAGGGAAGCAAGAAACCAGAAACGAATTCCAAAGTTGAGAGAAGAAACTATCAGAATAGAACTTACAGTTGCATTTAGCTATTTCAACACTAAAAGGATGAGACCTAATTGCCAATCTAGTACTATGCTTACATTCATGCGGTTGAGGTATCAAGGGGAAAAACTCTTTAGAACAATTGCCATGAAAATATTTATAGAAAACATTATGGCAGTGGGAAAAGTGACTGTACAGCACTAGTTTCTTAGAATATTTATGTTATACCCTCACATTTTCTTAACAGAATATTATATATATATATATATATATATATATATATATCTATTTATATATATATATATATATATATATATATATATATATATATATATCTATTTATATATATATATATATATATATATATATCTATTTATATATATATATATATATATATATATATATCTATTTATATATATATATATATATATATATATATATATACGCACGTGTATAGTAAATTGATATTAACAAATATAACTTTTTTGTTTCTTTGCATTTAATTTGAAGAATTTTAGATTTATTTTCTAAGATTAAGCAGAAAGCAATTTTTTATGATTATCCAAGTGTGTGTGTGTGTGTGTGTGTATAAACAATATATCTATGATAATTAAAATTTTTACTTTCTTGTTAATAAAATTCTTCTCCTGCATTGTGTTCCTTCTGGATTTTGGCAATCATGGCTCTCCACGATTTCCTGCCCTTTTAAGCTCTTAATAATTTTTGTCTTTTTATCTTTCCTAAATGCTGTTCTGCCATCTATTTTCACAAACTTGCTAGGTAGGTTATCCATTGTTTACTTCTATCACAATTGCCTTCAATCTGTCCTGTGAGTAACAAATTTTCCTAGCTCTCTTTCCTCATTATATGCCCTAGAAATTTCAGCTATCTGTTCCTGATAAGTATAATGAGTGTCTTTTTTGTTCCCATTTTCTTTAAAACTTTGTTGTTGCTCACATGTTCAGTCCATGGTATTCTCAGCATCCCTCTGTAGAACTACATTTTTGTTGCATCAAGTGTCTTCATCTATGAGGCGATTGTCCAGCATTCACTACCAAATAGAAATACTAATATTGCATAACAGTTCAGTACTCTTTTTGTTGTTTCTAATAAAATTTTCCCATTTATTAATACTCTGCTTAGCTTTTGGAAGTCATCTTTGGCTATTCCAATGCACTTTTGGATTTTAGTATCACACTTTTTGTTGTCTGTTAAAGCACTTCCTAGATATTTACATTTTGTAATTGTTTGATTTTGGTATCTTGAATGTTGGACTGTACCTTTTGCTAACAAACATTTGTGTTTTCTTGCAATTGATTTTTCTTCTTATAAAATTGAATTGTATAATTAATGGTTGAGAGTGATATCAGATAAAATGAAACTGAAAAAAAGTGAGAGATTTATAGGATCTTCTCTTAATTTGCTTTTGTTGAAATGTCTTTCTTGGATTTGAACCCAGAATAAAGATTTTCTCTGTTGGTTTAGTATGTTTTTAAAATTGTTTGACTCTCTAAATTATACAAGTAAAAAAAAAAAAAATTAAAATTAAAGTATCTGAAATTTGCATATATGTGGATAGCATAATGGTTATTGATGTAAAATGTGGAATCAAGTGACCATAGTTCAAAATCTGGTCAACTCTGTTACATTCACATTTGCACAAGTCCTCTTGGGAAAAGACTGAATCTCTTTTCCCCCTCTAGCTCTTAAATAGCAGGGTAGACTGTTTTCTCTAACCTTGGGTAGCAACCAGCCTAAGAAGTCTGAATTCCAAACCATGGAGACAGCAACAGGAAACCACTTTCCCAACAATGCATGGTAATTTGTAGTAAAAGAAAAATCTGTAGTTATAATTGCCACCTATATACTGAAGGGACATGGCCTTTATTTAAGAAAAAAAATTCTAAAATCTACTATTTACATGTGAACCTCATCTTTGTTGTAGTTATCCCATTATTATGTCCGTTGTGACTACTGGCCTTTATCAGGTGTATGCCAGTCCAGGTAACATAATTTCGAACTGTAGGTTACCTGGATAGATAATAAATGCCAGAGGGCACAACAGCTGAAATGTTATGATAATAACAACAAAGATGAGGACAATTGTTTTTATGTAAATAATCACAACTCATAATCCCAGAAATTTGGACAAAATTGTATGTATGTATGTATGTATGTATGTATGTGTGTGTGTGTGTGTGTGTGTGTGTGTGTGTGTGTGTGTGTATATATATATATATACAGTGTAACCCGGATATAAGAGAGTTGCCGGGACCGGGAGATTCTCTTATATCCGGGTTTCTCTTATATCCGGGTTTGGTCTATTTTGTTTAGGTAAGTATGGCTCTAATTTGGGACCAGAGAAAATCACTCTTATATCCGGGTTTCTCTTATATCCGGGTTACACTATATAATAAAAGTCACGTCAGGCTATATGACAGTTCCGTATAGGATACAGGTTCGAATCCTGTCGGAGGACGAATATTTTCTATGAAAATTTCTCGGACATTCAGGCTGGTAAATGTTGTTTAATACTGTTTATTATAAAACAGAGCATTTACTAAATATTTGTATCTATAAAAATGTTAAACATATATATATATACATATATATATATGTTTTATGATCTGCTATAGTTATGGGTTAAAGTGCTCAATATCAGGAATAGTGTATGGAAATATAAAAGTGGACACTAAAGTCAACACTGAGTGGTGACAGTCTTTCATGCTTGCACACAATCTTCAGGTCAACTCAAAAGGAGCATTTCAAATAATATGCATATGTTATTGGATATCTTCCTAGTTAGTACATATACATTTCCATGAATTATTTTTATAGACTAGTTGTACATATTTAATAGCAGTAGAAATTGTTGGATTTCTAAACTTGAATATATGTATGCTAATTTGTTTTAATTTGTAAATAAGTATTAAATAAACTTGTAAACAAAAAAATTCAGTAGAATGCCAGAGTATTGTAATTTAATGAACAAAAGTTCAATAAACGGTCAGGGTATTTTTTTTTTTTTTTTTAATGAACATTAGACGTGGGCTCCAAATTCTGTAAATAAAAAAACAAGAAAAAGTAAGATTCCCTCTGAAATCTCCCCCGGGGGGGATTCCTTCCTGTTTCAGAGCCCCTGTTTTAGGGGTTGTCCTTTTCCAGAATTTCTTATCCTTTTTAACTCTTAGTAACATTTGATTTTTTTAGTATATTACCCATTCTCTTTTTTGCTATCAATTTACACAAACTCACTGTTTCCCACTATTCATCTTGCCTTCAATATATTCTGTGGGTGTCAAATTTATTTTCTAACCTTTCCTCATCATCTATTGTAGAAATTCCAACTGTCACTTTCTGATTTTAAGTATAAGTGTTTTAGTTTCCATTTCCCTTAAAAGTTCCCTGTTGCTTATACTTAATATAAAGACAACTTCAACAACTGATTGATTTAATTCTTCAAATTAAAACTTAAAAATGTTGATACTGTTTTTTTTTTGTTTTTTTTTCATGAAAGTGTTATAGAATTTATGCTTGTTATTATGACCACTAAAGACATTAATGAAGAATATTTTATGATCAAACTACTGAGCCACCACTAGTAATGATGAATGGATGTTCCCTCAGCAACTATGAAGCCTCAAACTCAACCCAGAGCTCAAGTGGAACTTGTACCATTGTTAAAGATGCAGGTAAAATGGCCAGTTCCCTGTTCAGCTACAGTAAGTACCTGACTCCTCGTGCTATTCTCTACCTTTACAAGAGGCAGATCAGAGAGTACTGCTGTCATATATGGGCATGAGATTCCCAGTCTTCACTTACCAGTCTTGATAGAGTTCAAAAGCATCTCCCTTTCCTTGTGGGTGATAAATTATTTTCCACCCTGCAATCCCTCATTGCTCTATCATTACTTCCATGGAAAGTGCTTGAACAAACTACATTCCTCAGTCCTAACCTTCATGGCTAGGACCTCCCCTCCTATGCACATTGTAGTGAACCATCCTTATTCCCTCCATATTCCATTAATGAGAACTAAGTTCCACTGATGTAGCTGCTGCTTGTGAATCGCCGATCTATGGAACCGACTCCCAAGAAGATGCTTTCCTGATCACTACAATCTTAACCTCTTCAAGCCTAGAATTAACTGTTCTCTTCTAGAAATGTGCATAAACTATGCTTCTTACTCTGTAACCCTATATCTTGAGTGGCTCTTGGGATAACTTCACTGTAATAAAAAAAAATGTGATATAGAAGAAAGCATGATATGTGGGTGAAGTAAACAGGAAATCCTGATATGTGCCATGTCCCTTCAGGACTGAACAATCATGGCTCTCCACAACATTTTATATTGAGACTTTCATATGAATGTTATGCATATGCCAGACTTGTTAAAAATATCTAAACTGTCAGTGAAATACAACCACTTTCTCAGGTCAATGGTTAAAAGTGACTTTGAGTGAAACCTGTAGGTCTCAGCAAGGACCATCCTTCTTCAAACTTTGTGGACTGGCACTACAGAATCACAAGCAAAGAACTGTATCAGATAACAGAAACTGCATCACTTGAGGACTTTCAACAACGGCAACAACTAAAATGAATATTGCATGTAACTCAAAGAGAAAATAATTATATAGTTCAGATGTTGACATTCCACAATGTCAACATTCTACACTATTCAAATAAAAGGTTAGGAAAGAAACCCCCATCAATACTGGAAAGAGTGACAACACTTACCGTACTTGAAAAACCTATTTTCCTGAAAAATTGTTTTAAGAGAAATATTTTATAAATTTCAACAGACAATGGCACTGGCTGCTTAGTCAATGAATACTGAATGCTTCCTTATAAGGAAACGGCAAATATTACTATAGCTGTAAGTAATGTTTATCTCCTTACTATCCCTCCTAGTCCCTGTTGCTGAAAACACTGGTTCTTGTTAAGCAATGCTGTGCCCAGTTAGTACTTATATGGGAACACCAGGTACTGTGACTTCCCACAATCCAAAATACATTTCAGCTTTAAAGTAACCTACAAAGGGTTGATAAGCTGTAAAAAGCAAATCAATCAATCAATCCTTGTCTGTTCTGCCATCTGTTTACAAAGTCACATTAGGTAACTCACTGTTTCTCTTGTGACTTCAGTATGTCTTGTGAGTGTCAAATTCTCAGAGCTTTCTTTCCTTATTATGTGTCCCAGAAATTTCAACCCTTTCTGATTTCAAGTATAAGTATTCTTTTTGTTTCTATTTCTCTGTAAACTTCCTCATTACTCACATCTCCAATCCATGGTATTATCAGCATCCTTCTGTATAACCACATCTCAGTTGCCTCATCTTCTCTTCATTTGTGAACCTACATCAACTAAATTGACTTCATAAGTTAATATGATAATTGGAAAAGTTATCTGAAGGAACTTATATAATATGCTGCAATTGATAATTGGCATTTCTATGTTCTAAATTTAGCATTGCTAATGATGTTGACTTATATAATGTGACTGTTGACAAGGAGGTGTTGAAAAGTTCTCAGCCCAACCAAGATAAGAATAACTTAGTTACAAAATGTATTAATGATTCCACAGATTCATCATGAATTTTGATGCACCTGGAACATTTTTCAAGTTTCTTCAAACCTTGTGATATTTGGTCAGTGAAATACTTTTCTGCTGTTATTGTTTATGCTATTATCCTCATCTTTGTTGTTATAGTGCTTCAGATATTGTGCCCTCTGACCTTTAAGTGTATGCTGATCTGGGTCACCAACAGGGAATTCTGAACTGAACCCTGTTATTTTTAGTACTGTTCAGTTATTGTACGCTCTGTTTCCAGAGTCCAAGTACACACTTCCCACTCCAGGGATTGAACTCACAACTACTGTGTTCTGCTGTTACTTCTGTATTACTTGAAATTTCCTCTGTTTCAAATACCTTTTTACGGTCTGGAAATTGGAAATATTCAGATGGAGTAAGATCTGATGTGTAGGATTCAGTCAAACTTCAAATTCTTCAAAATATCCATCACCTTTTCCAACCCTGTGAGCAGGTGCATTGTTTTGTAAACAGGGAACAACTTACGCCAGTTTCAACCCTTTAATCAACCTGTAATATAATTATTCTACATTAATTATTTGGCCCTTCTAAAGATAATCAGTCATCAAAATATCTTCCCTATCTGAAAAAACCATAGCCTTTCCTACTGACTTTTGGGTCTGGAAATTTTTTGTTCATCAAGAACCCAAGTACCACCACTATACGGAACATTCTTTGGCCCTTGGATCATAGTGATGTAAGTGTATTTCACCAACAGTGACAAGTCATTGCAAAAACACTGAAAATATAGCAAAATCAACTTTGAGGTGTCCTCTTAATATCAATCTTGACTGGCCTTCAAGCCTTTTGTCATCATTTGGTCATTAGCTTCTATATACCCATCTACTCATGAATTATAAACCACTAGTTTGTAGATATCTATCGTGTAAGATCAATTATTGTGAGCAATATTCTGCAATAGGCTAAAACTAAGTCATAAACATGATAAAAATATCACTGTTGAAAATTTTCCATCCTGAGCTGCATTTATCACCCGATGTTTGCATCATACACTTGTAGATTTCCTTTGGAGACATTTTTTTATCTTTAATACTAAAACTCACCCAATCCAAAATTAGAGCATCACATATGGTTGAGGGTAACTGTTAAAATGGTAAGGGTGAATGAGGTATAGAGTATGAATACAAGAGGTGGTGGTAAGAAGTGATTTTAAGGAGGATAAATAAACAACTGACCCTTGAATTGAAGAGGTTAAGTTTGTAGTGTTCTAGGAAGCACCCATGTGGGATCCTGTTCCATAAAGTGGGAAAAAGTTGACTGATTGGGATTTTGTTCTTGCATTTGGGATACAGAGAAAATGAGGGTGATTCAACTGCATGGAAGTAGTATGATGTGTCCTAGGTGTAAAGGCCTGAATTGGTGGAACTAAAGAATGGAATGCTTATCTGAACATTTGCCATGGAAATAGCAATAGTCGTGATGTGCTTGTGACGTTGCATCTGTGGGGAAAAAAGCTGCTGAGTGGAGAATGTTTTTTCCTACAAGAGCATGTAAACAATTTTGAACTCCATCAAGTCTGGAAAATGAGAATTTAGCATCTCTAACCTAGACATGACAGCAATATTCTATTATTAACCTACCATATTTTCTTGTGTATAATACAGCTTTTGTATAATACGACCCTGTGTTTCCGAAGCTAAAAACGGAGAATGAATCAAATATGTGAATATATGTTCTTGTTGTACAGTCATTGCTATGTAAATTTTTTTTGAAAAGTTGTACTATATTATCCATTAAAATTTCTACGTTGTATCCCTATAAATATATTGCAATTTAAAATTAAAAGTATCAGTGTACATTACATAGCAATCTAATTATGAAAGGGTTGTTTACAAATCTATTTTTTGTGTCAACAAATGGAGGAATGCGAGACCGCAACTTCACAGCATGGGAATTATCTCTTCTAAGCCTTTTGACAGGGATGAAGTCGTATCTGTTCTCTCCTTATTTTAGATGGAAGAAGGCACCCGGTTCCGAGGATTCCAACCTTGCAGCAGCGCCTTCCTCATTGCACCTTGAGAGATTGGGTTGGTACAATATTGATGACATTGGTTGTAGGGGCTGGGCTGCTTTTTTCCTTGGCATATCAAATGAATATTCATGTGTATGGGCACTCCACATTATAAACAACCTTGTGTCACATCCTGTGGATCTCAGGTGAATAATTGCCCCATTTTTCAAGTGGAATAAACTAAAAAACAGTATATAATTCCTACAATAGTTAGGCCATTGTTGTAACATTGTTCAGTATTTACATTAGTCGGACTATTGTCCTAATGTTTTCAGCAATCATTTTTTACCAGTGCTCATATTGCAATTTTTGCTGTTATCATTGCTTTTCTCTGGCACTCCTTATTACTGGTTCCCATATTGTATTTATTTCTATGCTTGGTCGACTCAGGTTTATAATACCCAGAAATTCATACCCAGATGTCCTCAAGGACACATGGCACAGTGGATAAAGGCGTTGGTTAGATCCAGTGACAGACCCAAAGAGTGTGAGTTCAATACCCGGTTAAGGCAGTGGAGAACTTTCAGAGGGAAAATTAGCAGGAGATAACAGATAACTGACATCCATCAAACATGGCACGTGGAACTAGAACAATCTACCCCAGTGATCGAAATAAAGGGTTCAGTTCGAAATTCCAACCACCTGAAGAAGGCTGGAGCGTATAACGGCCGAAACGTTGTGACAAATATGGCGACAAAGATGAGGACAATAGTCCGACTAATGTAAATAGTGTACATAATACCTCATCTCAGAAATATAGACAGACTCTGTAACATTAATGTTATCAAAACACGACAAACCTTGTGTATTCTTTTATTAATTTCTTTAATCAGTTCGGTTGAATTTCTTGTCTTTTGGACAAAAGATGTTCAATTTTGTTAATTCCCAAAGAACAAATATTGCCGACATATCAAATAGTTTTTGTAAACAATTGTTATCAACATCTGCTTACTTTCTGTTTTAGTATCTATTGTGTATCTAACTGAGTGTATTTGCAATCTTGCTGTTTCAAATAAGAGGCTTTTTTTTAAGCTGAGTAAAAATTTCTGAAAATGTGTACTTGTGTATAAAATGACTCCCCTACCCTATTTTGCTTTTAATTTCCATTCAAATTTTTTGTATTATGCACAGGAAAATACAGTAATCTTCTATAGGAACTTTATGAAAAAAAGACAAAGATCATGCAATTTAGCACTTTATAATATGGGTAATTGGATGACAAAATGAATAAAAACTTTTATGTAACACATTGCATCCTCTAAAAGGACTTCATCATGTAAAATGTTCTTATTGATGGTATTATATAGATGTAGGGGGAGTGGAAATATAGATGTAAACATCAGTTATAATTATGCACTGAGGGGAAACAGTAAAGATGTAGAGATGGTAAATTTTAAAATTTCTGGCATCCAACATGTCTAGGCACACAACCCACACTGTGACAACAGAAGACTTGTTAAAAAAAAGAAAAAAGTGAAATGTAAGAACCTGGAAACAAATTTATAGCTGAAGACTCAGAAATCAGTGCACTTTGTATACATTTTGCCTTCATTACTTTCATCAATAATTAAAGTAGCATTTTATATATATATATATATATATATATATATATATAAGAACATTCTTTCCAGCTGCAGTAATGCTCAGGTTTTGGAAATTGCATTAGGTCAATGACTTTTTAACCCCCATTTCATATCAAAGGATTCTTTTATTTTTTATTTTTTTTAAACAATTAAAAAGCTTTAAGATATGACTTAAAAATAACACTCCCATTTTGGGAAGTGTCAAAAGATTTGAAACTTCCATGAAATTGTAGCTTTTTAGCAAGTAGTTTGCATTACAATGGCTTCAATTTCATTTTTGAAATATTATTAGGACACATCAAGTGACTGATCAAGATAAATTTGCTTTGTCAAACCAAATTTCCTATAAACTGTCATTGTAATTTGAAAACAAAATATGACCAATGTTAGTGATTTTTTTTAAAAAAATAATTCCAATCAATTTAATTTTGGTTTAAAATACTGCTTATTGGAAATATTAAATTTAATAAATTAGCTTGGAATTGAAACTAAAATAAAAGCTTCAAGAAAGATTTTTCATTTAAAATGCATTTTAAACTTTTTGTTTTTTAGGTATCTATTCAAATGAGTATAGAATATTGAACTAGATCAAAGATATATTTATTGAACTTGCACTAAAATGTTCCTTGTTGACTTGTTTTTAAAACTTTTCACTGGTATTTTTTAGCTTTTAATTATGAAAATTAGATACATAAACTGTTTACTTTTTCTAGCTTTTGAACCAGGACTTTTACAAGCATAAATTATTTTTATCAGTTTTATTTTTGGATTCATTACAAATTACTCTACTTAGTGGCATCTAAGACCCATTTTCTTCAAAAATATATTCTTCTTTAGGACATGAGCGATCATGGCCTTCCACAACTTCCTGTCCTTTGCAACTATTATTTTTTTGTCTTTCTGGTATTTCTTTCAATTCCTGTTCTGCCAACCATCTAAACAAGCTCATTATGTAGGCTACTCACTACTTTCCTCTGTCCATCTTGCCATCAGTATGTCTTGTGAGGGTCAAATTATCCAAGCCCTCCTTCCCCATTGTGCCCTAGAGATTTCAAATATCTATTTCTGATTCTTATTAGCTATTCCAAAAAAAAAACTTTGGATTTCATTGTAATTATATAGATAGTTTCTCTCTTTCACTCACTCACACATACAAAAATGTTTTGAATTGGACCAAATGGAGACGATGGTTGTAATTCCAGTAGTACTCGTCATTCAACAATATTTTCTTAATATTCCTTGTTGGAGAATATATCCCATCAAATATGGTCATGCATAAATAACTTATATTTTTTTCAAGATGAGATGTGAACACATTAAAAGAATAATAAATAATAATAATAAAAATTTTATTCAAGATTGTAATCTACTTTCAGAAAAATTATCGCTAAAAATAATTTTGATATAACCGTTCTGTTTGGTTGGGAGAAAACTATATCATCAGTTCTATTTAGATTAATAAAAAAATAATAATAATCAATAATAATCGATTTAGATTAATAAAAAGACCTGAATGTTATTCAGTGTAGGTCTGTCTTGATCTGAATTCCATTTTTGTCATTTTTCACTGCAGACATTGATTTTGTGCAGTAAACAAATGAACATGTAATATTTTTCATGGCTGTCAGTATAGAAAATACTTTAAATGCAATATCTCAAACTGAACTAAAAATGTAACCTTTTCTGATGAGGAAGAAACCACTTAAGAGTTGGAATATATCCTCTAACAGCTCAATGGGAAGAAAAGAAACTGGCTTGTCACATTCAGTACCTCTAAAACCAAGCTAGTAATGTTTCATCATTACAGAATAAACCTTGAGTTTTCACCTGTCATGATGAATTGTTGTACTCTCAATGAGGCTATTGTCCATTGGGACAAGTTCACCCCAGACCTCAAGTGGAACTCATATACAGGGTGTGATAGGTAAATTGTCATTTAAATAATGCAAAAATAACATTAACATCTCATTTTAACAGATATATTTACCAAAATTACATAAAAATATCTTGAAATATTAAAGAGTAAATTTATTCAATGAAATCGCCATTGGCTTTAACCATGGACTCCAGACAAGTTCAGAATCTCCTACAACTCTTCTGGACAATCTCCTTGTTTAAGTTGGTGAATGCTGCCATAATCCTTGCCTTCAGTTCATCTTTGGGGTTACAAGGAGTTTTGTTGGTCTCTTGCTCAACTGCACCCCACATATAATAATCAAGAGGGTTACACTCTGAGGAGTTAGGTGGCTAGATGTAAGGGGTAATATGATTGCAGAAATTATCTGACAGCCATGACTACATTCTCCTGCTTGTGTGGCATGGTGCAGAGTCCTGTTGCCAGACATAGGGACTTCCAGCAGCCACCTTCTTGACTCAGGCGGCACTACTTCCTCAAAGCCCATGATGTAGGCCTCTGTGTTGAGGCCCTCATTAATAAATTCAGGAGTTCTTTTTGTGAACTGAGTGAGTTTTCTGAGTTGCTGTACCTTCATAATAATCATTATACTCATCCAACTCTTTCTGAATCTTCTGCACTGTCCCCAGATTGACACCCAAACACTCTGAAATGCTCATATTGCAGCTTCCAGTGTGAATGCCAAGCAGTACAGCATGCTGTTTCCAAATTTCTGGTGGAGTGAATTGTGTCATGGTGCTCTTTTTCTCACAGATGGTGCTCAACTGAACCTACTATACTGTACAGTCGACAAAATGAAAATCAGAAACAATGTGCATGCGAAAAATTAAAAATATAAGATGGCGACAATTTACCCATCGCACCCTGTATATATTAGGTCATCCCATAAGTTCTGTCTAAATTTTAACTCTGTTAAAATGAACAAAATTTAAAGAGTATTTTATAATGTCTAATGGAGCTGAACATTATTTTTATGTTTAGATGCATTTAAACTGATCAAATTTCATTTCAGAGAACAATAAAATTAAATTTGTTTGATTAAAACCCTGCTAACATGGAATTACCCAAGAATCATTTGAGGCACATAATGCTTTATGAGTTCAAGAAAGGGAACTCAGCAGCCGAAGCGGCTAGAAACATTCACTCAGTTTATGGAGAGGAATGTGTGAATGAAAGAACTTGCAGAAGATGGTTTGCAAAATACAGAGGTGGAGATTTCACCCTTGAAGATGAAAATCGAACCGGACGTCCAGTTGAGTTTGATTAGAAGCTTCTTGAAGCAGCCCTTGAAGAAAATCCTGCTTTATCAGTTAAGGAATTGGCAGTGGTTCTCAGTTCAAACCATACAACTGTTCATTGTCATCTTCAACAACTTGGAAAAGTTCCTAAACTTGGAAAATGGGTGCCTCATGAATTGTCTGAAAACAACCTCAAATCCCGAGTTGACATCTGCTCTTCTCTGCATTCTTGCCAACTTGTTTCACTTTTTTTGGATAGATTTGTGACTGTCGACGAAAAATGGATCTTTTATCGAAATGTTAAGCGTCATAGACAGTGGTTTAGTAAAGTGGAAGGACCCCAGCCACAGCCGAGAAGGGAACTTCATGGGCAAAAGGTTCTTTCAATCTGGTGGGATTGCCAAGGAATAATCCACTTTGAATTCTTACCACCTAATGCAACAATTAATGCTCAAATATACTGTCAGCAATTAGAGCGTTGAACCAAACTTTGAGGAAAAAAAGACCTGCTCTAGTGAATCGAAAACGGGTGATGTTTCATCAGGACAATGCACGACCACACACACAGCAAGAATCACATCACAAAAGATCGAAGAGCTTGGTTGGGAGAAAATTCCTCATCCACCTTATTCTCCCGACCTTGCTCCTTCAGACTACCATTTGTTTCGTAGCTTACAGAATCATTTGGAAGAAACAGCTTTTGTAACCCAGGAAGAGGTCAAAATTGACATTTGTGAGTTCTTTGAATCAAAGCCAAAAGAATTTTACAGTAATGGAATTAGTAAGCTTGTTAATAGATGGAAGGAATCATAGATAATCAGGGAAAATACATTGTTGATTGAATCTGTAATTAAATGTAACATTTGGTCACTTGTTTTCTTTATTCAAAATTTGGACAGAACTTATGAGATGACCTGATAGAATACATTGTTACAGATGCTGGTAAAATGGTCAGTTCCATGAAGAACTGAAAGTACCCGATTTCTGCCATGCCTTTTTTTTTTGTTTTACAAGCATCAGCTTAGTCTCAAAATGGAGTATTACTGCCATATTTGGAGTAGAGCTGCCTAATCATTACTTTCTTGTGTTAAAATGCATTGATGTAACCTTGTCAGTGATGAATTATTTTCCACTTTACAACCCCTTTCCCACAAACAAAACATTGCAAACCTCACTCTACTGTATCGTTATTTCCATGGCAAATTTTCTGATGACCTACATTCCTTACTTTCATTAGTTTGGACATTCAAAGCTAAGACCTGCCATATTATGTTCACAAGGATGAGCCATCTGTATTCCATTAATAAGGAAGTTAATTTTGGACAGCTTCTTTCCAAGTACCTTTACTTCATGGAACAGCTGCATTGTGGAACAGAGTACTACAATATTAGCCTCTTCAAGTTTATGGTTAAGTATTATCTTTCCTATATATCCTCATAATTTGCACTTGTTACCATTTCCTCTTTCATACAACATTAAGTAACCCTCTAACTTGAGTGGTACTTGGGCCTAGTATTGGATGAACAATAACAAAAAAAATAATCATTTAGCTTAATAAGATAAAATAATACTCTTGTAAGATGTCAGCATTCAAAAAATGATGTTTGATATCATGATCTCTGCAAGTGTTAATGTTTCAAATTATAATTTTGTTATCAGTTGATTAAATAGACACTGGGATCCTCATCATTGAAAACTCTGCAATACTTTCATTAACTGTATAGAATGTGATTCACCAGGTCTACATATAGTTTTGAATTTAGAGTTCTTTTTCATTTAGACTGGTAGCAATTAAGATTGCCCCTCTTTAACCTGGGTTATGAGTTATAAATGCATATTTTTTCTTTGCTAAGTTTCAAATATAATTTCTGTCTCTTCCCTTATTTTAAAATACATTTTGTAATTATTAAAACCAGAAATTTTCCAGCAACACAAATTTTCATACATCATTAAGCCTATATTTTTTTTTTTTTAGATTTTAAGATCTAAAGCGTAAGACACATGTCTAATGAAGAAAAAATGTATATTACATAAGTGTGCAGAAGAAATCCACTTACCTTCAAAAAGGCTGAGGGTGTGCATCTGTCGATGACATTGCCTCGATGGTATAAAAAAAAAACTGAGGCAGATTCATTACATTGTTTTTAACAGAAAACAGTTGATGTAATAGCCTGGATGTGCTGACTACGGATTAGTGTACCTACCTTCAAACGCATGTAAAGTCTGGTAGTGAAATAAAGGGAAGAATGCTGACTAGGTGAAAGAGTGGATTTGTGGCTCTGTGAATTTATTTTCAACATAATTTTTCTTCCATATCAGTGCACTTTTTTTTTTCTTTTATCAAGGCTATAAAGTCATTAAAAGAGTTTAATAAGTGTGAAAGAATCTGAGAAAAAAAACATTATTAAGGAGAGAGAATAATAAAAACAGGAATTAAGGAAATTAATTCAGTCATCAGTTAAATCTATAAAATGGAGTAATGATAATGTGTATCAGGTGTAATGTGTATATGATAATGTGTATCAGGTGTAATGTGTATATGATAATGTGTATCAGGTGTAATGTGTATATGATAATGTGTATCAGGTGTAATGTGTATATGATAATGTGTATCAGGTGTAATGTGTATATGATAATGTGTATCAGGTGTAATGTGTATATGATAATGTGTATCAGGTGTAATGTGTATATGATAATGTGTATCAGGTGTAATGTGTATATGATAATGTGTATCAGGTGTAATGTGTATATGATAATGTGTATCAGGTGTAATGTGTATATGATAATGTGTATCAGGTGTAATGTGTATATGATAATGTGTATCAGGTGTAATGTGTATATGATAATGTGTATCAGGTGTAATGTGTATATGATAATGTGTATCAGGTGTAATGTGTATATGATAATGTGTATCAGGTGTAATGTGTATATGATAATGTGTATCAGGTGTAATGTGTATATGATAATGTGTATCAGGTGTAATGTGTATATGATAATGTGTATCAGGTGTAATGTGTATATGATAATGTGTATCAGGTGTAATGTGTATATGATAATGTGTATCAGGTGTAATGTGTATATGATAATGTGTATCAGGTGGGGGAAGACAGTGTGACATTATTTTTATCATGGAACCAATACAGATGTTATCAGTTTTTAGTTGAACTTATTTCTTTTTCATTTAATCATTTCCCTCCAAGCTAGAGGACAAAAGCAACTAAGATTCAAGGGGTTACTGAGAGTGAAAGAAACAGGACAATAACAGTACAGGTTTTAAGGTGAGAGAGATGACAACAATTGACATTGCATTTAAATTTTTGAAGATCAAAGTTGATTGGAAAGAGAGTTCCACAAGCGAGAAGTGTGAGAGAACAAATTCTTAACATAGAACGTATAGTTACATCTAGTAATTTCAACAGTAAAATGATGTGACCTAGCTGCCAATCTAGTACATATTTCAGTTTGTTTATTTGATGTAGCAAAGAAAGCAATTTTTATTTTGATAATACAAAAACGTGGCACAAGCCCAAAAAGGAGTATAGGGGAAGGCTGGTCTACAATCTATCTTGTCTTAAATTTATCTAGCTACAATTACTGACCCAACATACCACAGTATTCCTTGCATCAAAACAACCCATTCTTTTTTACCATTCTTACTACAGCCACCATAATACCTCAATGTCTCTATGAAGTCCTAACTAGTTACCATATGTACAATTTGTCTGTAGCAGGGAGGAATAAAAATAACAACTTTTAAAAGTTAAACCCCAATGGTACCAAAGAAAGCTCATCAGAACAATTACCATGAAAATATTTATAGAGAAGGCAAAGGGAAGCTATGTTACATTGGTGGGAAAGTGACTGAAGCTGAGATCCCAGGTCAAGACCAATATCATTGCAGATTATTCTTTGGATTTTGTCAAGAATTTGGATATATGGCAGCAATATTCAGTAGTGAATATTTATCATATAGCTCATTAACTGGTGCCTATCAGGTTGTGGACATTAAACCACTCTCAATGCTTATGCATGCTAATCATATACTTCAGTCATTAACTTATAAAGGACAATGTATTTCTTATAAATTGGCTAAATGTTTTATTGGTATCTGTTCATGTATGTTGGTTTGAATTTTGTTTATTATTAAGTTATATAGTTTAAAATTTATATATATATATACATAAGAAATATAGTCTTAAAGTGTGCTATATTTATGGGATAAAGTGCTCAGTATCAGAGATAGAGCGTGTGTAAATATAAAAGTGAACATAGAAGTCAACACTTAGAGGCGACAGTCTGTTTCATGCTAGATGCAATCGTTGCCTGACGATTGCATCTAGCATGAAACAGACTGTCGCCTCTAAGTGTTGACTTCTATGTTCACTTATATATATATATATATATAGAGAGAGAGAGAGAGAGAAGGGTTTTTAATATCTGTGATAAAACATTTATAGACGTAAAATCAGCACTGCATGGAGACTCTGATTCACAGCTTAAGCAATTATTGTTTAAGGCATGAAACTGACAGTCACTTTGCATTGTGGATTGGAGGCTTATTCTTTATTTCCAATCTTCATATCTTACTTACAGCCATAGAATGAAAATCTGAGAGTGTCAATAAAAAGCAACTGAAATTAAGATGTTAAAAAGAATGGAGTTTCTCGGAATCAGTCTTTGAGAAAGTGGTTTTTGAACAGCAACTCTTCTAGATTTTTTGCATTAATGCAGTTGTCCCCAGGGTTCTATGCTTGGATCCATGTTATTCGTAATTTTCATCAACATCCTTCCTGATGGCATCAGTTCTCAACTTGGTATCTATATGGATGACACAATCATTTATTCCTGTCTTAATGGTAAGTATGAGCAGAGTTTGATAACGTCAATTTGGCAGCTGGTTTAAAAAATGATCTACTTTCTGTTGTTAACTGTTAACACCTCCAAAACAAAATTGCTCTCTTCATTATCTGAGAGAAGCTTTTTACTTTCCATCAGCATGGCTCATGCTAACCTCCAGGAGAGTGATTACATTGCACCTTCTCGGTCTAACGTTTTCTGCTGACATGAAGTGGAAAGATTATATTGGATCAGTTGCTAGGTCTGCTACTAGGAAAGTTGGTTTTCTGTGTCATGCTAGACAATTTTTCTCACCATAATCTAACTTGCATATTTATAAATCTACCATTCATCCATGCTTTGAATATTGTCACATCTGGTCTGGTGCTCCTGCTATATATTTAGAGATTCTTGATAAAAATTCAAAGAAGAATCTGCAATGTTATTGGTCCTGGCCTGAAATCTTGCCTTCAGTCACTTTCCTACCATTGTAAAATATCTTCCTTGTGCCTTTTCTATAAATACTTTCATGGTAATTGTTCTGATTATCTTTCCTCTATGGTTACTAGATTGGCAACAAAGTTTCATCATTTTACACTTGAAATGGCTAGATGTAAAGTTCTATGCTAACAGTTTTTTTTATCGCACTTCATCATTTTACACTTGAAATGGCTAGCTGTAAAGTTCTATGCTAACAGTTTCTTTTATTGCACTTCTCGCTTGTTGAACTATTTTCTGGCTTCTTGCTTCCCAGTCAACTTTGATCTTCAAAAATTTAAATGCAATGTCAATTGTTATTTACTGTCTTCTTAATTCTTGTTCTTTTAATGTTCTCTCCGCTTAATAGTGTTTTTTTTTTTTTTTTTTTTTGTATTCACTAATACTCAGTAACTTCCTTGTGTCTTAGTGGTTTTATTGCCTTTGCTTGGGTGAAATGATTAAAAAAAAATCTAGGATGGTTGTTTTTCTCTTTCTCCTCTTTCCCCTCTCTTCAGACAAAAGATTTGTTTTTCTTTCATTTTTAGTGTGCAAATTTTTCCATAGAATGATTGACTTTTTATTATATCATCTTTATTTGTAAAAAAAATTATTCACTGACTAGCCAGCATATTGTTTTTGATACTAAGCTGGAATATTTAACAAAAAGCAGCTGAATTGGCTTGGCTTTTCTTCACCTGTTCCAAGTCATGTGATTTTGGATGTTGTTACTGTTGTTGCTGCTGTTGTCAATGAAAAAAAAATAACAAAATTCAATAACCTGAGGTATAGTTCAGAGCTTTCCTAACATTTTGCATTTGCAATTGACTTTTTTTTTTATTCTATTTAGTTTTGTGAAACCTTACATAAATTGTGCTAATCAAGCCAAAAATATACAAAGGGGTGCTGAAAAATTCTCGACCAAATAAACATCAAAATTATTTTTAATTCTTTATTGGTTGGGTAAAGAACTTTTCAGCACATCCTCTTAATTCCATATATATATATATATATATATATATATATATATATATATTAAAAAGAATAGAAATTTTATATATATATATATATATATATATATATATTGATTTTGTTTTTAGTATTCAAATAACATTTCACAAATATGGATCATGTTGATGAATAAAATAATGAAAATAGCATACTTATTTTTATATAACATATTTACAGTGAAAATTTGTTGTTAAAATATGCTGAATATATATATATATATATATCCTTATTATAAACATTGTTTTTGTGGATATATGTATTTTAGTTGCTAGATGTGTTTATTTTATTTTTTTAAACCGGGAAATTAATACCAACCAGCTTAGATTGAGACATCCTACTAAAGAAAGATTGTATGTCCGACAGTCTGTACCCCCTTTTCCATCAGGGAAACCATTTCTATGGTCAAAATGTACCTTCAT
This sequence comes from Acanthosepion esculentum, assembly GCA_964036315.1. Classification (NCBI taxonomy): domain Eukaryota; kingdom Metazoa; phylum Mollusca; class Cephalopoda; order Sepiida; family Sepiidae; genus Acanthosepion; species Acanthosepion esculentum. The sequence goes on from OZ038483.1 coordinate 104,457,695, forward strand.
CTATTTGATTGCAGAGGCTGTAGCAAGGTTTGGATTACCTATTTAAGGAAAGCACAATTTTTCTTTTTGAGACTTCTATGAAGCTATATCTGTTACCTTCACTTTTGTACCTGAAAGGTAAGCAACAGTAATGTTTGAATAAAAGAAAATCCATTAAAAACGAAATATATATATTTGAACAGCAATCTCTCTTTAGTACATGTTTTGTTAAACAAGACTGACAAGGGTTTTTGGGGTTTTTTTTTACATTTTTTATTGTTTTTTTCTTGTATTCCAAAAAGTGTTTTCTTTTCTGGACTTAATGAATGTAAATATTGTTTAAATGTTTTTCAATTATGATAACTTTTGGCTAATCTCTTAACCATTTTAAAAGATTTTAGTTATACCATTATAAAAAGTGTTGTTTAAGTGTGATTATAGTCAGTCTAAAAGTTACTGAAAAGTTGACATATTCTCAAAAACGGACAGTACATTGATGTTAGCAGGATTTTAGACCTTTCATTATAGTTAAATGCTTTTGTAGTTGGATGTGTGTATCACATTTATGTTCTCAACAAGTATCTGCATTGGGACAGTTCCATGCTGGTTTAAATGTGTCCATATAGAGTTCAGATCAGAGAAATGTAGAGTCAGTTGTCTTGACAACCAAGTGGTGATGTGTCAGTATCATTATTTCATTATTTATTAATTTTGTTGTTAATGGAAATGTATTTAAATTCTTAAATATTATGGGTATAATATAGTTTTGATTTTGCTCGTGAGCCATTGGTGTGTGTGTGTGTGTGTGTGTGTGTGTGCGCGCGCATTCAGTGAGAATTTAGTTTTTATTATTTAAAGAATGAATAATTTACACTAAATTACTGCAATGTGGAAATCTGGGATACTTAACAAGAATAGAGCTCTGGGACACACACATTAATGTGAAAAGATCTAGAAGAGTGGCTATTCAAGACAACATTCATTATGTAATTTGATAAGATTGAATCAAATAATAAAAAAATCAGCCAGAAACACCATAGCCCTTCAACATGTGAAGAGTACCAGCATGCCAAACCTTATTTGATCTCTAATAATGTTCTGAAGCTTGTTTATTTTGTTCCAACAATATTTATCAGAATCTAAAAAAGAAGTGAACTTGCAAAAGAAACCCCAAACTCGTTTTGACATTTTCAAAGAGTTTGAAGGCATTCTGTTTTCCTCTTTCACTTACAAAGGAAAAAGTCCTTAACCTAAGGTCATACTTCCCATGGAGTCATTGCTATCATCAAAAAAAAAAAAAACTTGACTGTCATAAGCTAAGTTTTAGGGGATACTCTTGAAGCATCTGCAAAATGTTTTCAAGGTAACTGTTAAACCAGTTGCAGCTCTGTCAGTTGTTTCTAGAGAGAATAAAAATACTAAAAATAGAATTCCTTCTTAGAGCATAATCTTCACATGAGCTTGTACTTAATTCTTTAAATAAGATTGCAGACTACAATAAAAACTGCTTATTTCGACAACCCTTACTTGAACAAAATCAAATATCATTGAATATTGAAACTATATTTTATTGCATTTGGCTGGGAGTTGCTGTCAGGTTTCTTTCTCAAGATTTTCAAGGCAGTTTTAACAATTTTCTTCACTCGAGCACAAATCACTTTGGTAAGAAATTAAGGTTCATTATTAAGAAAACTAGAAGACATACAAGAGTTTATTATTAACATGAGATATATAGATGACACTGTGTTGCTGATAAGCTCAGGAAGAAAACTAAAAGAACTATTAAACAAGGTAATAGAGGAAAGCAAGCGTAAAGGACTAATTATAAGAAGACAAAATGCATGGTTGTCAGCAAAAGAGACAGTTCAAGTTGTGAGTTACATATTGGGGATGTCAAAATCCAGCCGGTTCAGAAATTTAACAATGTGAGTAGTATGGTAACAAATAATGGAAAGTGTGACACAGAAATCTGAAGACGCATAGGACTGAAAATATTTGTTTTTGAGAAACTAACAATGTCTCTGGATGACTCTTGAAATGCATTTCTTGCATTCTCATCTTTAAATTTTTTCCTACAACCCTGGTACTGTAAATGTAGATAGAATTTGAGGTATCAAGGTTAGTTTAATGAAGATGTGATGGATGACTAATATTGTTGGTTCGTAATTCTTCTATGTGCCATGACTCTTCTGGACGTGGGCGATCATGGCTCTCTTTTGTAGTCCTTAATAAAGATTGTCTTTCTGCTATATCTCCTAATCACTGTTCAGTCAGCAATTTACACAAAGTTAGGTATGTTATGTGCTGCTTTCCTCTGTTACTCTTGCCATTAGCATGTCCTGTGAATGTTGAATTTTCCAAGCCCTTTTTTCTCATTATGTTCTAGAAATTTCAGCTATCTCTAGCTCAATACACAATTTCAAGATCAAGTATCACAGACATTTCTGAAGATGCCAGATGTATTTTATATTTATTCAGTTATTTTGCATCATCTAAAATTTCCTTGGACATAAATGTACTACTTAGTAATAGTAATATATCATTTACTCTGAACATAAAGAAAATATATATAGTATACAGTAGTAGTTAGTTAGTTAGTTTCTCTCATTCCCTATGGAACATTGGACTCTTTAACGCCACATCTGAGGATATTCTAATAGCAGGAGTTTCAGTGAGAATTTGGATTCACAAGCGGTCTTAGCTGCATATATACACGTTTTAAGTTAGTGTGATCCGATTTGACTTCAGAGTTTCCTTCTCTTAGTCTGGTTGCCATACAAAGCTATAGGACCCAGTTTGTCCTGCTATTTTACCCATAACTGGGGGGAGAAGAGATGGATTCATACCTTGTAATGTCATGTAATAAACTCTACTTGAATTCAATCTCAGCTCCCTGATTCTTCAATCCAAACTTACTGATCATCCCTCCACCATGCCTCCATAGTATACAGTACTAATAAATGATTAGTATAATGTTTACCTTGAACATATATAGGTTATGTCATCATAATCAGTCCCTTGACCATCTCCAGGCTGATTTGGCATGGTGTTGCTTTGATTCTTCTTACTCCTGATCCTTTCAGTAGGCTTTCAGATAGTTTGGTGGCACCTATCTCCTCTCCAAGCTCTTGACCAACAGCTGAAGACCATGGAATATGGTGTGGGTTGTCTATTGTCTGTATCTTAAACAGCGCTCCTCAGGTTTTGAATTCAGATTTTTCCAGGATCCAGTCTGTCCTGCTATTTACTTGTAGCTGGGGGAGAGAAGAGATGGATTCATACCTTTTAACCAAGGGTATTGGCATGTAAATGAATGTAACAAACTTGACTGGAATTTGAACTTGGCTCTCTGATTCCTTAATCTGAGCCACTATCCATTACTCACTGTGCCTCCTAATTCTATGTGTATATCTCAAAAACCTGATATGTCATGACAATTCTAAGCCTAGATTTGGAACCAGTAAACTTAATTTAATTGAGTACAGAATCATTTGAGTAACAAAAAAATAATTCCCCAGTAAAATATAAACAATTGGACTGCTTGTTTAGCTTTTATAATATCAATTCTTGTTATTTTTATTTATTTTTTTTGAAACACCAATATAAGATATTTATAAGCATTAGACGGAGACACAGTGAAGTAATAGATAATGACATGGATTGAGGAATTGGAGAGCTGAGTTCAAATTTCAGTCGAATCCGTTACATTCACTTATGTGCTAATACTGTTCTTCTCACCCCAGTTGTGGGTAAATAGCAGGACAGATTGGGTTCTATAGCCTTGAATGGCAACTGGTCTACTACAGAAAGAAATGGCAACCTACTGCGGAAAAAAATCTTCCTCGTCAGTCATGTATTGAAAGTTACATGATTGCTTAAACCTGTATCGCACATGGCCAATAACTGACTCAGATGGAAAAGAAACTTGTTTTATAAATGTTTTGAAAGTAAAACTATTTAAAATATAAAAACAAGTTTAACATGAATATTTTTCTATGTGGTTTTATTTCCTCACCTGAACTCTAAATCTCATCATGAAGTATTGTTTAAACAGTTTGCAGTCGTATTTATTAGTTTGGTACCTGTTACTTTTCTGACAGCAAGATGAACAAACTTTAAATCTAAGTAATTTGTCTAATTAAAATATGACAATCATTAGAAAATATATTCAGTTTAATTTCAAAAGAAGTTGTAAAAATAATTTCAATAGGCTGCACATTTTGGTTAATACTCTTTTTCCTGTTATCTAGGTGTTGTTGCCAGATACAGATGTCTGTTTTAGTTTCATTCAAATTGCATGTGTATATTTGTGTGTACTCATGCATATTTTAATTCAATGAGAGACTTAAAAATATGTCTACAAAATTTTACAAAGAAACTTAAAAAAAAAATATTTATTACTGAATAATTTCTCAAAAGTTCAATAAAATTACCTGATTTTTTTTTTTTTTTTTTTTTTTGAGAATTAAATTTTTTTTTCTTAAACTTTGATTTTATTACTTTTATCTACCCTAGGGTAGAGGTTGTCCAGATTTAGTGGGAAGGGAATGCATTATTCTAATGTCTTATTTCAAACTTAGTGAAATTATGTGTGGTTATGTATACATTAAGTGGCATGATCATATGTAAGCCACACATGCACACACACACAACACAGACATGTATATACATTGCATATGTGTATGCATAGTCACATGCAGATAGTGTCTTTTATCTTACAGATTCTTACCTGAATTTCATTGTGATCTGTATTATAAATTCTACTTATTGCTTGTGCAAATTATAAAACTGTTCTGTTTTGAATAATGATGGTATTTAATGATGTATTTTAATTAGACTTGAGTTCTTATTTCAATTGAGAATTATTTGTGTTTTGTCATCAAAACCAAATTTTTAGGATTCATTATTAGTGGCTACAATCTCAACAGTATAAGATATGTAGATGACACAGAGTTGATAACAGATACAGAAAGGAAACTACAGAATTCCTACAGAAGGTAGTAAAGGAAAGAGAGAAGAAAGGACTAAACATCAATTGTAAAAAGATAGTGTATGGTTGCTAGTAAAAAGTAGAGCCCAACATGTGAATTACAAATTGGAGATGTCAAAATCAAGCAAGTACAGAAATTTACATATCTAGGAAGTGTTTTAACAGATGATAGAAAGTTCAGCACCGAAATCTGAATCCACATTGGATTAGTGAAAGATGTCTTCCAAAAGCCAAGCAATGTATTAAGAAATGGGAAAATCTTGTAAGAAACAAAGAAAAGAGTACTTAACTCTTATGTTATATGGTCCTCCTATATGGCAGTGAATGCTGGACAATTTCCTCACAGATGAAGAAATGACTTCAGGAAACAGAATTGTTATTCTACAAAAGGACGCTGAGAAGACCATGGACTGAACATGTGGGAAATTCCAAAGTTTTAAATGGAAACAAAAAGGGCATTCATACTTAGCATCAGAAAGAGGTAATTGAAATTTCTACGGCACATAATGAAGAAAGATAGCTTAGCAAATTAGATACCCACAGGACATATTGAAGGCAAGAGTGGTATAGGAAAATAATGCATAACCTACGTATTTACACTATTTATATTCAGACTGTTGTCCTCATCTTTGTTGTTGGTGATAACAACAGCAAAGTTGAGGACAGTAGCCTGAATATAAATTGTGTAAATAATGATAACTCCTCATCCCAGAAATTCAGACAGACAATAACCAATGTAATGTGCTTGTGTTAATGGTTGGTTGAGCAAGGTTTAGGAAAGAGAGTAAAAAAAATATATATATTAAATTACAAAGGACAGGAAATTGTGGAGAGCCATAATTGCATAAATGAAAGGACACAGCACATAGTAGTAGTAGTAGTATGGTCAATGAAATGTTCTGCTCTGTGTGTCCTTTCATTTCAGTGATCTTGTTTTACATCATACTGTCTTTTGTTGCTCTCAGAAATACATTTATGACTCCTCTTTCTCTCTACCATACTTGTTCCTCTATCTATTGGCTTGAAATTGTTAAGTGGGTTTCCCTGCTGCATTACTGTACTTCACTTGTTCTGTGAGTGTTAAATTCTCCTAGCATTCTTCTCACATTTACATTCCAAAATTTTCAGCTGTCTCTTTTTGATTGTTTACAACATAAAATGTGTCCCATTAGCTGTTTCGAAAGGTTTGATTCATTATAATCTCCTCAGGTTACAAAACAATAGTATCTAACATAAATGGATGCATGTGCTATTATCAGAATCCTATTTAGAAATATGTAGTGCCAGGTAGGTGAGACTTGGCATCAAATTGTTTCCAAGAAGGAAAATTTATTTTCAACCAGAACAAGATACCAAACACAAAGTTTTGTACTTTTAATCCCTCAAAGAATATAAAAATATTGCAGAGCTCTTATTTTTCTTTTCTTTTTTTCCCTTTTACTTTCTTTTCTTTTTTCCTTTTACTTTCTTTTCTTTTTTTCCCTTTTCCTTTCTTTTCTTTTTTTCCCTTTTCCTTTTTTTCTTTTTTTCCCTTTTCCTTTCTTTTCTTTTTTTCCCTTTTCCTTTCTTTTCTTTTTTTCCCTTTTTCCTTTCTTTTCTTTTTTTCCCTTTTCCTTTCTTTTCTTTTTTTCCCTTTTCCTTTCTTTTCTTTTTTTCCCTTTCCCTTTTCCTTTCTTTTCTTTTTTTCCCTTTTACTTTTTCTTTTTTCCTTTTCCTTTCTTTTCTTTTTTCCCTTTTACTTTCTTTTCTTTTTTCCCTTTCCTTTCTTTTCTTTTTTTCCATTTTCCTTTCTTTTCTTTTTCCCTTTCCTTTCTTTTCTTTTTTCCCTTTTCCTTTCTTTTCTTTTTTCCCTTTTCCTTTCTTTTCTTTTTTCCCTTTTCCTTTCTTTTCTTTTTTCCCTTTTCCTTTCTTTTCTTTTTTCCCTTTTCCTTTCTTTTCTTTTTTCCTTTTCCTTTCTTTTCTTTTTTCCCTTTCCTTTCTTTTCTTTTTTTCCATTTTCCTTTCTTTTCTTTTTCCCTTTCCTTTCTTTTCTTTTTTCCCTTTTCCTTTCTTTTCTTTTTTCCCTTTTCCTTTCTTTTCTTTTTTCCCTTTTCCTTTCTTTTCTTTTTTCCTTTTCCTTTCTTTTCTTTTTTCCTTTTCCTTTCTTTTCTTTTTTCCCTTTTCCTTTTCCTTTCTTTTTTCCTTTTCCTTTCTTTTTTCCCCTTTTCCTTTCTTTTTTCCCCCTTTTCCTTTCTTTTTTCCCCCTTTTCCTTTCTTTTTTCCCCCTTTTACTTTCTTTTTTCCCCCTTTTACTTTCTTTTCTTTTTTCCCCCTTTTACTTTCTTTTCTTTTTCCCCCCCTTTTACTTTCTTTTCTTCCCCCCTTTTACTTTCTTTTCTCCCCCCCCTTTACTTTCTTTTCTCCCCCCCCCTTTACTTTCTTTTCTTTTTCCCCCCCTTTTACTTTCTTTTCTTTTTTCCTTTTCCTTTCTTTTCTTTTTTCCTTTTTTCTTTTTCCTTTCTTTTCTTTTTTCCTTTCTTTTCTTTTTTCCTTTTACTTTCTTTTCTTTTTTCCCCCCTTTTACTTTCTTTTCTTTTTTCCTTTTCCTTTCTTTTCTTTTTTCCTTTTTTCTTTTTCCTTTCTTTTCTTTTTCCCTTTTCCTTTCTTTTCTTTTTTCCCTTTTCCTTTCTTTTCTTTTTTCCTTTTTTCTTTTTCCTTTCTTTTCTTTTTTCCTTTCTTTTCTTTTTTCCTTTTACTTTCTTTTCTTTTTTCCCCCCTTTTACTTTCTTTTTTCCCCCTTTTCCTTTCTTTTTTCCCCCTTTTCCTTTCTTTTTTTCCCCCTTTTCCTTTCTTTTTTCCCCCTTTTCCTTTCTTTTTTCCCCCTTTTCCTTTCTTTTTTCCCCCTTTTACTTTCTTTTTTCCTTTTACTTTCTTTTCTTTTTTCCCCCTTTTACTTTCTTTTCTTTTTTCCCCCTTTTACTTTCTTTTCTTTTTCCCCCCCTTTTACTTTCTTTTCTTCCCCCCTTTTACTTTCTTTTCTCCCCCCCCCTTTACTTTCTTTTCTCCCCCCCCCTTTACTTTCTTTTCTTTTTCCCCCCCTTTTACTTTCTTTTCTTTTTTCCTTTTCCTTTCTTTTCTTTTTTCCTTTTTTCTTTTTCCTTTCTTTTCTTTTTTCCTTTCTTTTCTTTTTTCCTTTTACTTTCTTTTCTTTTTTCCCCCCTTTTACTTTCTTTTCTTTTTTCCCCTTTTACTTTCTTTTCTTTTTACTTTCTTCTTTAAAAAAAAAAGGACAAATCCTGCTTATCTTAGTGAAACACAGAAGCAACCAATTACTCTGTTACAGAAATTCATATGTACAACAACAATGATATCAAACTTTTAAACATCAATGTCATGTAACAGCTATTTGGAGGTAAGGTAGCACAATGGTTATCAGCATGGACAATGGGTCTCAGTCAGGTTCAAATTCCATCTTAGATTGTTGCATTCACTTTCACACTAATGCCTTTGGAACAGCATTAATGACTAATAATTTTTGGGAAATAAAAAAGGTACTAATTTACTAATAGTTTACATATACAAATAATACAAGTGGTATTTCACAAATATTCACTTAATATTTTATTATTATTACTAGTATTTCTAGCATAGAAATTCTATGGTTTTACTGTTTTTAATTGAAATTAATAGTTTTGAGGTCCCCTAACTCCATGGAATGCAAAAATTTTAAATAATTGCTTTATAGCATAATTACAGATATATTCTTTTGTTGTTATATCTCCTTGATTTTTTGATTACATGATCAGCAATTCAATAGTAATAGCAAATGCATAACAGTCATGTGAACTAAGGAACGAGCTAACAAAGGAAAGGCATGATTTTCCTATTTGAATTTTCCAATGAATCTTAAGTTTATGATTGAATAAACTCATGGTGAGTTCTATGACAATAAAATATCCACAGAAACTTAATAATTTGAGCTTAACAACTTTAACAAAATATTGCAATAACAATCATGAAAAGATTTGAAATTGACAACTTTTTTCATTTCATTGAAACAGATTTTAAATACTTCTATCTTCCTTTTTTTTCTTTCTGTCTGAAACCAAGTAGCATCTTTGATGTCTTTCTACACAATTAGATGGGATAGTCCATTATTTATGAGATATTGACAGGGGACATCAAATACTTCTAACTCCCCTTTCTTTCATTTTCTCACTGAAACCATGTAGCATCTCTGATATATCAATGATTATAATCTCCTCAGGTTACAAAATAGAGGTAATGTCTTATTTCAAACTTAGTAAAATTATGTGTGGTTATGTATACATTAAGTGGCATGATCATACTTCATACTGTCAAAACAGGATAGTCCATTATTTATGGCGTGTTAGCAGGGCATAAGAGTCATGCAAACTAACAAACAAACGAAGGGAGGGAGGAACAAGCAGAATTATAATAAGGATTATTATTATTATTAGCAATTCGGTTCATTTAAGGTAGAGATATGCAAGTGGTGCAACAATTAGAATGTAGTAAAATTGCTGATTTGAGTTCAAATTCCAGTTAATTCTGTTTTGTTCACTTTGCACTAATACCCTTGGGAAAGGCATGAATCCATCTTCCTCAATTATGAAATAAACAGCAAAGCAGATTGGGCTTTCTTGCCTTTGTGGAGCAGCCACTCTAGAAGGAAAACTCTGAATTCAAACCCTTGCAAATAACAGAACAGACTAGGCTCTTGGTAAGGCAACCATTCTTGTAGAAGGACTTGAATTCCAAATGAGCCTGATGAGAGAAGGGCTCTGCCAGCCTATCTTTCCCTATACTCACCTACTTCAGCTGCAGCATCAGTATGTGTATAATCCCTGTAAATTTAATGGATTATAGAACGTGAATATCATTTTAAATTGAAATATGTTCATTGTTTTGAACACATGCTGATTCCCTCTATTGTTTTGGCATATTTTAATCCAAGCTTTTTTAAAACATCTCCATAATCCTGAACAATGCTTTGCTTAAAATTTAGTTGAGATTCATACAGAAATCATTAAGGAAAAGTTTTGACATGCAGAAATTATCTGCATAAAATATCTTCAGACACTTGTCACTTATCTGATAATTTTGAATAAAAAAAGCACATTAATAATATATATATATATATATATATATATATATATATAATGTAAAAGTAATTTTCATTGCTTCCCAAACTTGAGCTCAAACTATATTTATCTCATTTTGAGAATTTCCTTCCTTCCCCTTTTCATTCTGTGTTTGTTTTGATGAAACCCAATCCAAGAACCATATTTTAGTCAATGTGACATTTGACCTTTTATTTCTCACATTTAACTCTCCTGCAGCTTAGATTATTCAAGTAGGAAGGAAAGTGCATTGTTAAATTTTAGAGATGAGACTGATTTATATCTTTAGTGTTGTAAAGGAGATACACTTGGCGTTGACATGTAACTTGAAAGCGTGATGATGAGTAGGTGTCTGAACATCTATTATTCTGACCATTTGACTTGTGTTCAAATCTCACCATGGCTGATTATCAATGAAGGTGACTTCTTGATTATATTGACCTTGGGAGATGATCCCAGCATATGACACCAATGGGAAATGCTTAAAATTGATAACATGGATTGACTCTTTTGTACTAAAGCAGTTACTTGTAGAACAGACTCCTGGAAGGATGCTTCCTGACCACTGCAATCTTGGCTTCCTCAAATCTGGAATCAGCCAATATGTTGGTTCCAATCTAGTTCAAATGACTGCAACCCCCCCACAATCTATAGACAAACTGTACAGATGCATTCTGGGATTTATTCTTAGCCAATAAGATATACTATTTATCAGTCTCATCTGCCATATTCTTGTTCTTTCTTGTCTTGAAGTCAGAACACTATGATCACTTCTCTGTATCCCTTTTGTATGTTAACACCATTCTTAGTGAGTGAACTTATTGCCGCATTACTGTTGCTGTTGCCTTTTTTTTTTGTCTTGCACACACACACACATATATGTATTATATATAGTTTGCTTTGTATTATTTTTGCCTTGTTCTTTTCTTTGTTTATTGGAAATCAATTTTGTTTGAGCATTTCTGGCAATTCAGCCATGGCCAATTACTCTGCACTATATCTATCCTACATATCCTCATAATATGCACCTTTTTAATCCTCCTTTGTGTTTTTACAACAATCTCATTCAGTAACCCTCTCTCTTTTGAATGGCTCTTGGGCCTTGTATTGGGTGAAGAATAATCATGCCATGGGAAATTTTTCCAGGTTCAACTAAAATGAGAATGCATGTTTCCAGGAATAAAATAATCAGACCATGGAGAAAATTGTGTGGGGTGGGGGAAGCATGCTGTATCAAATAGGCATTGCGCCAGGGGTAAAATTGAAAGGAATAGTCATGCCAGCACTTTTATTTAGTATTCAAGCATAGACCAAGCTGTTTGGAAGTTGTTGATGGTTATGCTAATATGAAGTCGCAAGTCCTCACCTAATGGGCAGAGAGAAGCTCTTTAGCATGTTTTTTTAGCATATCTAGGTTACTTCTTTGTTACTAGTTCTTTGACAATTTTTGGCTATTTGTGTTAACAAATCAGATGCTTAGTGAACAAAAGAATATTCAATTCAAGTTCTGTAAAACTAAATCAAGCCTATAACTTCAACCAGTTATTAATTTATACATTAATAATTGTTTTGTTTCTGAAGCATGACATTCTCACTGAGTCTTAGTTACTTTATTTAAGTAGGTATTATACTACACACTTTCACTAATCTCTGTCAACTCATAAAAAAACAGTGTATATAATTTTGATTCTTTTACAAATAACCATACTTATTTTCTAATTTTTTCCTAAAGTATTCACTGTAGAATCTAGTCTGGTGTTCTAGCTATATATCTCAAGAATCTCAACAAAATCCAAAGAAGGGTCTGCAATGTTATTAGCCCTAACCTGGTATCTTGATTTCAGTCCATTTCCCACTGCCGTGATGTGACTTCCTTGTATCTCTTCTATAAATATTTTCATGGCAATTGTTCTAATGAGCTTTTTTATTTGGTACCTCAACTGCATTAAATTAAGTGTACTCCTAGAATGGCAACTGGGTCTCATCTTCAATGTAACTGTAAGTTCTATTCTAATAGTTCCACAGGCGAGAAAAGAAACTATCTTCCAGACTTTTTAACTTTCCTGCTACCTACGATCTAAATGCAACATAATTACTGTTATGGTAATTTACCCATGCACACATGGACTCTCCCAGCTATAAATAGGAGCAGGTACTGCCTTTTGGAGAGGGAAGTTTCCAACAGTCATCTCTGACAGTCGAACTGAACATTCTTGCTGTAACACTCTCGTTTGCATATGTTTGTATTACTGTTTTTGTTAATATATTTGTTTAACTCAATTCCTCTCTTGTCTTTATTTCTGACCCTAACAAGGCCACAACAATTACCATGTTGTCTTCCTGAATTGTGTTCTTTTATTGTCTGTCTTCTCACTAATATCTTTTCATTTTTTTTCACTTGCAGTAACTCCTAACATCTTAGTGGCATTATTGCATTGCTTGAGGTGAAATGATTTTAAAAAAATGTGCTGAACTGCCATGTAATCAGTTCTCTTATATAGCAGTGAATGTTAGACAATTTTCTCACAGATAAATAGGAAACTTCAAGACAACAGATGTGTTTCTACAGAAGATTTCTGAGAATACCATAGGCAGAACATGTCAGCAACAAGGAAGTTTTAAGGAAAATAGGAATGAAAAGGACACTTGTACTTAGAATCAGAAAGAGACAATTGAAATTTCCTGGACACATAATAAGAAAAGAGAGCTTGAAGAATTTGACACTCACAGGGTTTATTGAAGGCGAGAAGGACAGAAGGGAAACAGCAAGTAACCTAGCTAATGAGATTTTGTAAGTGAATGGCAGAATAGGGACTTGTGGAGGGGTAAGAAGACAAAGATTGCTTTCAGTGACAAAGGATAGGAACCGTGACTGTCCATGTCCTGAAGGCACACAGCACATAATGAAGCTGTTTTCCTTTTATCCATACAAAATCTTGTTGAAATCTACATTTGGAACTCTTGATAGGAGTTTGGAGTATAACAATTAATTAACTTTTTATGAATATAGCAGATTTCCCTCCTAACCTTGTTTTTACAAAATTTTATCTCTTTATTAGGATGGAGTTTGTTCCCTCACCCAGATCAGTATCTCTAACTTGTTAAACTACAGTGTTTTTATTTTACACTAAGCCTAATATAATCTTTTCTGTTTCCCATCTCTTTAGATATTCTCCCTTTTAATTTTACTTTTATTCCCTCCCAGTTCAACTCGATTTTTTAAATCCAAACGTGCATCAGAATAATGAAAGCTGTCTGTCCAGTATGAGCAATAGCAAATCAGTATGAGATAAGGATAAGAAGAGATGTTCCTAGACATGGATAGCACAAGAAGAATGATTTAACCTCATAGATTAAATAAAGTGTTCATTTCTCAGAAGGTTATCTGGTTCTAAAGACACCTGAAGAAGGCCAGGTGGGTCCACCAGCAGAAACTTTCTCATAATTATTTTTCTTTTTTAAAAATAAAAATCCAGTATTAATTATAGTTTTATTAAAAAAATCAAGTATTAATTATAGTTTTCTAAAAACAAAAAAAATCCAGTATTTATTTATAGGTTTATAAAAAAAAAAAAAAAAAAGTCATATTATATAATATATATACAAATAAAAAGAAGAAAAACTATTTTTATCCAATGAGTTTCATCCTCTGAGGGACTTTATCAAGGCAATGTAGGATTTATTTTGTTGCATGTTTATATACAAAAATGAGGATGTCATTGGTTTATCAAGGCTTTTAATGTGAGATATATATAATTTTTTTTTAAATATACAAAATCTAGTATTATAGGTTCTATCTATAACTATTAATGCCTCTTCCACATTTTGGGGAATTTTTTTTTTTTTTTTACAGTGAGGTTCACTCTCTACAAGGCCTGGGAGCCACTTGAGGTAGTGTTATTACAGAATCAGGGTCACGTGTAGAAGGTGGTCATTAATGGGTTAATTTTGGAATGCTTAGAAATAATGAATTTTCAAACATCTGAATGAACTGATCATGGCTATTTTTCAAATTTACTTTTTTATTTTAATAATCTAATGAAAAATCCTTGCATTTATTCTATTTTTAGATGCTAATTATTAATGTCAATTTTTTCAGCATTTTTCGGGGGGAAAAATAATCACATGAAACTAAATTTAAAACAATAATTAGGTTTAACAATATCATTGAAGTGATAGAAATGATAACTTAAGTTTATAGAAATATAACTTGCATTTTGATATCTTTGTAAGCTGTAGTACTGAAGTACATTTATAAGTCTATAGCCTATTTTACATTATTTTTTCAACATAATCTCCTTTCTTGTAAAGTTACTAAACCCATTGCTTCTCCATTAACCACATTACTTATTATTATTTAATTACTTATAATTAATTCTCCATTAACCACATTATTATATACCAATATAATTATTATTTTATTAGTTATAATTAATTCTCCGTTAACCGCATTAATTAAACATTATGCACTGTTTCTCGGGAAATGAGCATTGTACTGAAGAAAACTTTATCTCGAAAAACTGTGTCTCGTCGTTTACTTGAACATGACCTACAAGCAAGAGCACCTGCAGTGAAGCCACTGATCAGCTCGAAGAATAAAAAGTGTCGTCTTACCTTTGCAACTGAACATGTATTGTGGTCTCAAGAAAAATCGCAAACAGTGCATTTCAGTGATGAATCTAAGTTTGTTATTTGGCTCAGATGGGAAAAGGTACGTTCATCGAAAAGTAGGTGAAAAATTGTCGCCTAAATGCCTTAAGACTAGTATTAAATTCGGTGGAGGAAGTGTCATGGTTTGGGAGATGATATCTGGAAATGGTGTGGGCCCTTTGGTGCGATTATATGGAAAGGTAAATGCAGGAGTTTATAAACAACTTGTAAAAGATCATGTCTTGCCTGTGCTGAGAAATTCAACTAAGTGGCCACCCATATTCAGGCAGGACAATGCCCCATGTCACAAGGCTAAGGTGGTCATGAAATTCCTCAAGGCTGAAAAGGTTATTGTTATGGATTGGCCTGCTCAAAGCCCAGATCTCAATCCTATTGAAAATGTATGGAATATTCTAGGAGAACGTTCGAAAGCCAGAAATCCTAAAACAACCGAGCAATTGTGGAATGCCCTTCAGGAAGAATGGAATAAGATCACCTAGCAAGAAATTGAAAATTTAATTTCCTCATGCAGTCGAAGATGTCAAAGTGTGATTGAAGCTAAAGGGCTTCACACTAAATATTAAATAATTCCAGTATTCTCTGTCATTTTTTATTATTTTGTTATTTTTTTCAACCGTTCTGATCATTTTGGCCGCCATGGGTTTTGCAGTAAATCACTAAATCATCCATAACTTTTGTATTATCCTCTCAAATTACACCAAAATCTCAGACAATAACAATTAATATCGTATTTATTGTCTGTGAAAATTATAGAATATAAAACAACATTGATAAAAACTTATACCTACTTTTCTGACGAAAACAATGCCGTTCGGAACATTTTGACCGCAACTATATATATATATATATATATATATACATATATATAGTCAATTTTTGGGAGTTTAGTCATATATCATCTGTTCATTCACAATCCCAAGAGGCTCTTTCCTTGTTTAATAATGGTGAATGGCAAGGAAGAGACATTCCTGTTCATAAACACTACACTCATAACAAGATGTTAATCTTTTCGCAGGTGTGACAAATGATGAAAAAATATGTATAATAAGCAGGAGTGGTGTGAGACTGGCTAAACATACTTTTGAAGTAAAATAGAGAAACTAGACAGGGAGTAAAAACCAGCACCATCTTTCTAATCTAACAACAAATATAACTTATCTGAAAAACCTCCTAACTTATCTGAAGATTTATCCATACATAAATAATTTATCACATTATACATATACATTAGTTATACATAAATGATGTTGAATTTTATTTTCTTATATATTTTGAACAATAAAAAATATTAAAAAATTAAAATCTTCAGACACACTGGGTTGTATATTAATATTCCTTCGTTTTTATTATTATTTCATTTAGATTCCTCGACTAGTTTCGGCCAACATGGCCATCATCAGGAGAAAAATAATTTTCTGCTTGCTGGTAGCAGTGAACTACAGAAATGAATGTCTTGATGGAGAAAATAAACTTTTGTCTGTAGTTTTCATTTGTTTTTTTACTTTTTTTAAATTTTTTATCATGACATTTGGTCAGTCCTTCTGTTGGTCAAACAGTCTCTTTTAAGTTGTTATTTGAGATAAGAGCTGGATGGATTCATGCTGCTTTGAATTCCTTTGGTCATTTTGACAGATTTATTGGTTCCTGGAAATGGGATATGTCTCTGTTAAGTGTGTGTGTGTGTGTGTGTGTGTGTGTTATTTGGTTCTTAGGGAGTGATTGAGTATGATGTGTGTAAGTGTGTATATACGTGTGGGTGGTCAAGCCTGGTCAGTACCTAGATTGGTGATTGCTTAACAATACCAGGTGGTGTAAGCTTGGATGTGTGGGTGGTGTAAGCTTGGATGTGTGGGTGGTGTAATGGATTGAAAGTCAGAGTTAACTGAGTTCCAATTCCAGTCAGATTCATTATATTCACTTATGTACAAATACCATTAGGAAAGGTATGAATCCACATCTTCTCCTCCCATCTATAGGTTAATTAATTAGTAGGACCTGTATCAGTAAATCATTATTATTAGTGATGGGACATTACCAATATTTTTACCAATTCCAATACAGTTCCCAATACTGTTCTAAATTTACAATGATTAAAATTCATTATTTTCAGGTCCCTACAGTAGGTTTGGGAAACTTAAACAAAGTACATGTATTAAAATATTTAGTAGAAAAATGAATACAAAAGCTTATGAAATAAAGTTAGATATCCTTTTTATGTAAAAAATGTGTAAGAGTTTAATCAATAAAGAAAACAATTTCTTTAAGTAAACCACTTAAGTATCTAGCTACTCATATTTAAGTCCTAAAATTCTCGAATTATAATGTAAGAACATTATCATTTATCCTGTTTTGCCTTTCAGATGATTTCTTTTTGGTAGGTAAATGTTAAATGTTACCTCCAATACTAAATAACTGTTTGCTTTCAACAGAAGAGGGAGGTGCTGATAGATTTCCTGGCTAAAAGCACCATGATGGGAAATTCTTTTTTATTTTGAATTCCACCACTAAAAAACATTATCATCTCTTTTTATATTTTTTAATGCAATATATATTGCCATTTCAAGTTTTAATAAATATATTTCTTTGGTTGTTTCACTGACTGCTTTATTCTGTATTCTCGTACACATTGGCTCCCCTGTTCCTTCTCATTTTTTTTCTTTAATTCAGTGGGTCACTTCATAAAACTGAAATTAAAGTTACTGCCATTATCATTTTCTCTTCAGATGTCAGACGAGTCATTCTCCATGCTTTGTGATACTTTGGGTGATATGTCTGTTTTTCCTTTTGTTATAAAATAAATATCTTGAGGGAACCATTCTGCAATAGCCTTGTACGCCACTGTAGTTATTTTCAAGGAAACCAGTCTTGAACCTGGGATCAAGATATGTTGGTAGAATAAGGTTTTTGTCTTCCAAATAGCTGCTAAATCTAGCATTTCATACATTCATTTGAATTCATGGAATTTCCGCCATGCCTGCCACCACCTTTATATGATTCTTTGGATTAAGTACTGATCGAAACTCCTTATATGTAATTTTATTTTTAATTTCTACTTAAGAATAATTGAAAATTTGAATTTTAAAATAAAATTTTATATAAGATTCTAAATTTTTTTCTAGGTTTTTATATGCAGACAATTAAATTAATTATAAATTTTTAAAAAGTGATAAAAATTGCCTTAAAATAGAGCCCGGTAGGACAAGATGAATTCATTTTGTGTTTATATTACATAATTTTGATTATAATTATTAATTTAACAATTTATAATATTAAATGGGTGAATTAAGAATGTTTAAAAAGAAAAAAAAAATTTCTTTTAAACTGAAACGGACTTTAAACTAGCAAACTGTATGGAAAGTTTGAGAACTGAGTAGAAACTTGCACATTCATTATTTTTTCTTTTTTTTCTTTTGTTATACAAGTAAAATAAATTTAAATTATACTTAGGTGTTATTATGATGTATAGATTTTAGTTTTACTGATAGTTTAAAATCAACAAATATTTATATTTTTCTATCATTAGTACCAGGAATGGAAAATTAAGTTTTAAACAAAAAAAAAATCAAAGAATCATTTTGGGAATTGGAAATTAGATAAAAAATTCTCTGATTCCAATACCCCAAAAAGTTCCAATATTTTGGATTCTCAATTCCGATTAATCGTCTCATCACTAATTATTATCATCAAAAAACCTCTTACAATCTAAAAATATTTTGGGGCCTTAAATAACCTAAAAATGGTTAATAAACCAAAAATATATATATATATATAGTCATTGTGAACTCCATGATCTTGTTGATGGCTGTTTAGAGTTTTGAATTCAGAGTTGTACTTTTCCTAGACTAGTTACTAACTGTGGCTAGAGAACCCAGTCTGTTATGCTATTTAACCCATAGCTGATGGGGAGGAGAGATAAATATGAATTTTTCTTTCCAAAGAGTATTTGTGCAAAAGTGAATGTAACAAACTTGGTTGGAATTTGAACTTGCCAGTTTCTTGTTTTGAACCATTAACCAATTTCACCACCTGTACATCATCTATAAATACAAATGAACCATTAATGCTTGAATTATGTTTTTAATGGGAAGGATGGGGTTTTAAATGGCCTGTTTGTTTTGAATGAGTTGTTCATGAATGACACATTGCTAGTGGCCATCAGGGCCATTCAAGCATACTGCAAGGTATATGATTTGTGGCTGTTAGTCAATATGATTGTGGGTGA
The DNA here is from genome assembly GCA_964036315.1 of Acanthosepion esculentum. Taxonomy (NCBI): domain Eukaryota; kingdom Metazoa; phylum Mollusca; class Cephalopoda; order Sepiida; family Sepiidae; genus Acanthosepion; species Acanthosepion esculentum. Next base: position 104,476,680 of record OZ038483.1, read on the forward strand.
ATAGCAATGGAGGGAGCGGTTCAGATTCCAAATCAGAAATATGGGAGTTGTAATTCTAAAAGACGTAAATCAATTTTGTAAATCCAAATCCAAACAACTGGGGTGGGGGTAAATCAAAAGGGGTCGTAAGTTTGTATTCAGAACCCACAATATACAACTGCTTTATTCACACACAAGGAAAAAGCCTCCAGTCATTCAAAGTGGCATTCTTTTATTGGGATAAGAAAGGCTTTGACTTGTCAAGTCTGGTAGGCAAGGGCAAAAATTACCATATTTCCAGGCCAACTAAAGTAGATCTAATCTTGACTTGATTTTATTTTTCCATAAACAACACAGAGAACATAAATTCTTTTTTGAGCTAAGACTTTGTCACCATAATGATCCAGCAAATGTTTTCTCTCATTTAAAAGCTATTAATAAATTCAAACCGGTAATTTCACCCCTAAGCTTTTATTCATCCCTGGTAAAATTTTCTTCACACTCTCAAGTTTCTATAGGGACTACTTTAAGAAATCCTGATTTATATAATGCATAAAGTTATAGTAAAGTGCTTTGCTGTATTTTCTATAATCCTTCTGTAATGAAATTTATAGGCCCTCAGTAAACATTTACATGTAATGAATGTTTTGTCAAAAACTTTGCCAAAGAAATGTCATTAGTGGAAAAGCTGAATTATCTATATACATAAAATTTGGCACATGTTTATGCACTGATGGCATAAATTATATTTTCTTAACTCTTTTAATGACTGACTGTTTTTCAGCCAGTAGTCGCTACTCAAACAAGTTGCTTATATAAATAATACCACAACTGCATCATTCACACGGGAGACATTTTTTTAATAGCTTTGAATCTCCCATTTGTCAAAATGGAATTAGACAAGCTAATTTCCTATTCATAAAGGTTAAGGGCACAACATGAAGTTTGCAGCAGCCTGTTTATATTGGACCAGTTGACTGAACTTTTCCTTTTCAAAGGAAGTAATAATTTGTAAAAAGAAGTCATTACATTCAGTTTGTTGCCAATCATATTGATAAAATAAAGGAAAACTCTGCAGTGTATACATACATATATACACACTTCTATGCACATACTATCTCATGCTCTCATTCTTTTACTTACTCTGTTTTCTCTCTCTTTACTGCCCCCCCTCTCTCTCTCTCACATGCACACTTCTCTTTTATGTGCATGCACGCACACACACACTCTCTCTCTCTCTTATATTCTTTCAGTCTCTCTCTTATATTCTTTCTTATTCTCTTTCCCTTCCCTCTCTCTCTTGCGTTCTCTTTCCTTTCCCTCTCTTGCGTTCCCACTCCCTCTCTCTCTTGCGTTCCCACTCCCTCTCTCTCTTGCGTTCCCACTCCCTCTCTCTTGCGTTCCCACTCCCTCTCTCTTGCATTCTCTTTCACTCCCTCCCTCTCTCTCTCTTCCACATTCTCTTTCACTCCCTCCCTCTCTCTCTCTTCCACATTCTCTTTCACTCCCTCTCTCTCTCTTCCACATTCTCTTTCACTCCCTCTCTCTCTCTTCCACATTCTCTTTCACTCTCTCTCTCTCTTCCACATTCTCTTTCACTCTCTCTCTCTCTTCCACATTCTCTTTCACTCTCTCTCTCTCTTCCACATTCTCTTTCACTCTCTCTCTCTCTTCCACATTCTCTTTCACTCTCTCTCTCTCTTCCACATTCTCTTTCACTCTCTCTCTCTCTTCCACATTCTCTTTCACTCTCTCTCTCTCTTCCACATTCTCTTTCACTCTCTCTCTCTCTTCCACATTCTCTTTCACTCTCTCTCTCTCTTCCACATTCTCTTTCACTCTCTCTCTCTCTTCCACATTCTCTTTCACTCTCTCTCTCTCTTCCACATTCTCTTTCACTCTCTCTCTCTCTTCCACATTCTCTTTCACTCTCTCTCTCTCTTCCACATTCTCTTTCACTCTCTCTCTCTCTTCCACATTCTCTTTCACTCTCTCTCTCTCTTCCACATTCTCTTTCACTCTCTCTCTCTCTTCCACATTCTCTTTCACTCTCTCTCTCTCTTCCACATTCTCTTTCACTCTCTCTCTCTCTTCCACATTCTCTTTCACTCTCTCTCTCTCTTCCACATTCTCTTTCACTCTCTCTCTCTCTTCCACATTCTCTTTCCCTGTTCCTTAGTCATTTTCTCCTTCTTATTCTCATTCTCTCTCTCTCTCTCATTCTGTTTTCTTTCTAGTCTTTATTTTGTCTTATTTTCTGATTCATTTCATTCTGACTCATTGAGTGCCTGGACCTTGAGTAATATTTATTATGAGACTAGTCTGGTTGATGATTAGTATTGAGTTTGCTCCTCACTGGTTGCCCCATTCAATCCAAAATAATCTAACAAGGGTTGACATGTCATAAAATCAACCAACCATCAAGCATATTAAATGATTTTCTTTTTCACTATGTTTCTTTATGTACTCATAGCCACGTTCATCTTTTTTTTTTCTTAGTTACTCTCCATCTTTCTCACACAACGTCTTTCTGATTGTTCATTGATTTCTATGTATATTTTGCTTTACCTTCCTCTTTATTTCTTTCTTAAAATCTTCAAAGTACACTTCACTCTAAGTGAATACTCAATGTCACTCTTACATCCAGGGTAAATTTGCTCTCCTGTCTAATGCTTCCTGACGAATTGGAGAAAAAGACAGTTTTGTAGTTATATTACAACATTTCTTTTCTCTTTATTAATTTTTGGTTTATAAATAACATCATGATAAATATACACCACATATATAGCTGTGTTTTTTTTTGTTGAGGCAGGACTGTGATTATCTTGCACAAAAGCAAGATGAGTCCTGTATGCAAAAGGCTTTGTCAAAGATTTGAGATAATGTTTTACAAAGCTGGATACTCTTTATGGTATCCAACTCAGGCACTCTTGGAAGTCCAAGTATACAAAGTGTCTTTATTGATACACCATCTCCAGATTGGTTGTCATTCAAGGCTTGAGACTTCAGCCTAGCCTTATATATATATATATATATATATATATATATATATATATATATATATATATATATATATGTACACACACTAGCAGCATGGCCCGGCATTGCCCGTGCTTGATTCAAAAATTGTACAACTCATACAGCAATCGCTATCACTTGACTTAAAATATTTTTGCCCTTCCTTGCCTTCAAAGGAGTGCTCTTTGCTGTGCTGATGTTGCTACATGCCTTACTTCTTGCCTATCTCACACTGCAAATTTTTTCTAAGCTCTATGCTAAACATTAAATCTGTTACGAAAAAAGAACTAAACAAAATGAACACAAAACGATCAGCTTTAAAAAAGGACTCGTAACTGGAAAAACCGAATGAAAAAGAATGTTAACAACAAATACTTTTTCACACCCAACTCAGTTCTGCGGAATCAGAATCAACATTGAGTTTAAGCAAGCGAATGAGCCAATTGGAGTAAAGTGCCATGCAGATTTAAATTTTTCCCACTTGTGACGAATGCAGCTATCGATTTTTGTTTTTTGCATGCTAGCATGCTAGTTAACATTCATGTCAGTCAACTGTTGGCTCTCACGCTGGCCAATAGAATCTTCCTGCCTATTCGTGGCAGCCAGCTAATTGCTCTCACTCTGGCCAGTAGAAAATGGCTGCAAACTACATGGAAACTGTCGTAGAAACATGAAAAAATCGATTATTTCCACTATCGATGGGAGTTGGGAAATGCAAAGTTGGTCTTGGCCTTCTTGCTAACTTGGAGCATGTGCATGTAAGGTTTGGTGCAAATCCGTCGAAAATTGCGGCCATGCATTCGTTACCCACACAAACACATACTGCCTTTTATATATATATATATATATATACATACACACATAATGATGAAAGAGATGGAAAGTACTTGGGAAATAAAAATGATTCTCACTGTTACAGTGCATTTCTTGCCTCATTGAATTGTAACATATGGAAAAATATTTGTGAATATGAAAGGATTATGATCAAAATAAGCAGTTTATCAATTATTTAATCAGACATACGTAAAAAAGAATTTGTTGCCTAAATACACACACACACACACACACACAAGCTCCCATAAGAAGCTCATACACCCTTTGACAGATCTTGTTTCTCGTCCTGTTGGGTGACATGCCAACCTCCTTACCAGCAGAAAAGCTAGTGGGGGAGTTAGACACCAGCCATCTGTCTTTGCAGCAGGTTGTACTGGTTACATGTAGTAGGAAGCCTGACCTGACCAGACTATTGAAAATATTTTCTGATTTGTTTTTCTCAAAACTTTTCAATATTTTATTAGCACACTGAAAATGAGATCATATAGAAGTTTATCTATAAACAAATGCAATATAGATTTGCCAGCATCTGATTTTTTTTAGCTAGATGCAACTGTATTTTCTATTCTGCCCATAGAACACTCTGATTTCTTGCTTCCCTGCCAACTACAATCTTCAAAAATTTAAACGCTTCTATCTTCCTTCAATAAAAATGAGGTTAATTGTAGAAGCCCACATGTTTGGATTTGAACCTGTATATTCAAACATTGCTGATTCTATTGTATTTAAACTTATAAATAGGTTTAAAAAAAAAATTCAACATCATATTATAAGTCTTCTTGTTCCTTAGCCACATATGTTGCACCCTGCCAATACCTCATAAATAATGGACTATTCTATTTTGCTTGTGAAGAAAGACAGAAAAGATATATTAGAGATGCTGTTTGGTTTCAGTAAGAAAAATAATAAAAATAAAAAAAAAATTTTTTTGTATAAAATGAAAGTTTTTTTGTCACTAGCTGAAAGACTTACTGATGTACCTAAGTCTTATATTAGTAGAGTTATAAGTACTATTTCCTTTTTTTTTTTATAACTTGTAGAAATACACACAGAAATCGGTTGACTCCAAGCAGCTTTTTAACTATCAGATGGTTGTGGGATAACTTTTAATATATTGTTTTTCTTGGCTATTGGCTGTGATTTCTCTCTCTCCCCCAACCACTACCATCAAGGAGACAACCATGTCGGTTGTAATTTACTTTAACTTCTTTTATTTCTTTCCACTCTACTACTCTGTTCAACCGCTTTAGTTCTTACTATTGACTACAAAAAGTGCTTCTCTTTTTCTTTATGCAGCCATAGTTTTGACACTAAAGATCTAGTGCCTTCATATCTTGGGAGCATCTTGTTCTCTGAATCATTCCTCTGTTCCTCATATTAGTAATTACGTGTGAGAGATTTTTTTAAAATTTTTTTTAATCATTTCACCCTAAGTCGCTAGGGTGCAAAGGGTTGTTGAGAATGAAAGAAACATAGTGAAAGAGCAGGATTCAAGGAGGCACAAAATGACAATTGACATTGCATTTAAATTTTCAGATATCTTATTTGACAGGAAAGCAGGAAGGCTGAAGAGTTTCACAAGTGAGATTGATTAATTTTTTTTTTATGGCTTATCACCCCTAGTAGATTATTTAAAGGCAAAACATATTATGGAGTGTAAGAATTTTTTTTTCTATAAGTGACCATTGTAGTAATAATTTTTTGAGAACTATGATTTTTCCTGATACAAGTCTTACTATTTGACCCATAGCCGGGGGGAGATGGATCCATACCTTTCCCAAGGGTATTTTTGCATAAGTGAATTTAAAAAATCCAATGGTAAATTCAAACTCTGATTTCTCATTTTGAACTACTATCCTTTACACCACCCACACATCCGCCACAAGAGAGAAGTCCTGAAGAAGAAACTATTAACATAGAACCTATGTCTACATCTAGCAATTTCAACACTGAAATTATGAGACGTAGATAGTGAATTTTATAAACTATAGTCTAGTACTGAAATACAACTTCTCAGTTTTACCAATTGGTATTTAGCTATAGTTTGATTTTTTTTATTAGCAAAAACCTCGATGATCTTTATTGCATTATTAACTTACTCTCTCAAGACCAGATGTTTTCATATATAAATATCCAACTTAATCATTTTTAAGTTTATCTTAAAATCTGTCATTTTCTATATTAAATTGTGGAAAGGTATGTTTTAATACTTATAATTCAGATGCTTCTTTTTTTTTTTTTTTCTGGAGCTAAATGGGAAAGTACTTTATCTAATTTTCAAAAATTAAAACTTTAATGGAATAGGCATAGAATTGCTTGCTGAAAGTTTGTCATACAGTTTTGTGGAATATTTAAGTCTGGAAATAAATTGTTCATGCTTCTTTTTAAGATGATTTTTGTGAGATATCAACATTATTGCCTCATTTTCTAGGGAATGCTTGAATTCAAATTTACAGAAGGATGCTGAGAATACCATGGACTGAACATGTGAGCAAAAACAAAGTACCAGAAAAAATAGAAACAAAAAGGACACATACTTAGAATCAGAAAGAGATAGGGGCACATAATGAGGGAAGAGGGCTTGGAAAATTTGACACTCACAGGACATATTGCAGGCAAGATGGACAGAGGAAAGCAGTGTATAACCTTCCTAACGAGCATGTGTAAATGGATGGCAGAACAAAGATTTGGAGAGAGAGCAAGAAAACAAACTTTGCAAATGACAGGAAAGTGTGGAGAGCCATGATCGCACATTTCCTGAATGGAAATGGCACATAATAATAATAAGAATAATACATTTACAGCAGTTATTGTAATTTTTTTTTTTAAGATTTGAAAAATTGTCTTTTTTAAATATCTACTTTTGGTAAAGACTTTGGTTTCATTAAACCAAAATTTTTATAGGTTTCTTCTTTGCACTTCTTTCCTGTGCAACTATCTTCTGGCTTCTTTTCTTTCCTGTCAACCACAATCTTCAAAAGTTTAAATGCAGTGTCAATCACCATCTTCGGTCTTTTTGTATTCTGTTCTTTTATTGTCCTTTTTACTCAATAATATTTTCTTAATTCCTTTCACTCTCTTGCATGTTTGTGACTTTATCACCTTACTTTGGATGAAATTATTTTAAAAAAATTTCTTATACTTGAATTCTCATAAAGTTGGTTTGATTAATACCCACATAATATTATTTCTATTGTTCATAAGCAATTTGATATTAATCTGGCCATATTAATGTGAACCTAAACAAATATTGTTAACTTTACATTGTGCACATTTATATAAAAGAAAAGAAAAATATACATGAATATTTCTAATGTCTCTGCCTAAACTATATAATTTTATTTATTATTTTTTTTATTATTTTATTTGATTTTTTTTTCCTCACTAGGAAGAGATAGGTTTATCTATTGTCCAGTTTGTGCCCCCTACCCAGTCTTTTGAACAGGAGTAAAGTTTTATCCCTTGTTTAGAATTTGGTTTCCAGTTCCTTCCGATGTCTTTTCATTCTCTTTCACTCCCTGTAGCTCCTTGCATCATCACCTTGCTTGGGATGAATTGATTAAAAAAAAAATATTAGTTTCGTTTTTAGATACTTAATAATTTATAATTATGAAAAAAGTGTTTAAATAATTTTCTATATTTGCAATATGCATTATTAAAGTCTTCACAAAGCATTTATTATATTTTTTATATGGTTTTAGTTATAGAAATGTGATTTTTTTTTTTTTTTTCCTCTTCCACACCTAGCATTGTTTAATGAATTAGCACTATTTTATTTATCAGTACCAGTTCGGTACCTGTCACTTCACTAACAGTAAGATGAACAAATTTCAAATCTAAATTGTTTGTTCATTAAAATACTACATTTATTAGAAAATATTCAGTTTAAATTCTGAAAGAGTCATAAAAATGACTTTAAATGACCAGCTTATACTCTTTTCCTGTTACCCAGGGTTTGTTACCAGACAGGGAAATTAGCCCTCCTGACACAAATTTCCATTTCAGTTTAATTCAAATTATGTGTGTATTTATATTGTGTGAACTTGTATATTTCAATTCAATGATGGACCAAAAAAATATTTCTTTAGTATTAAAAAGAAAAAAGTTTTAGTTCTATTTATTATGGATAATTTCCGAAAAGTTCAATAAAACCCTATAATTATCTGATTTAAAAGGTTTAAGAAATTCTTTTTTTTTCTTGTCTCCAATTTTATGATTTTATCATTCAGCCTTGGGTTAATGCTTGTTCAGAATGAGTGGGAGGAGAATATATTATTACAATGTCTTATTTCAAACTCAAATTGTGTATGTGTACTTATGTGTACATTAAATGGTACAAACATATGTAAGTTACTCATGCACAGCATAGATATGTGTATACATTACATACACGCATGCAAGGTCACATACAGAAAGTGTGTGATGGACATAGAATCAGCTCATTTATAATATAGATGTTATCTATATCAGTTTCTTACCATTAAAATGTTTTCAGAATTCATAAATGAAAGAACAGTTTAAAATGACTGAGTAAATGAAAATCTATTTTAGATATTTATTTTGGCAGTGTTTAGTTTATTATTTTGATGAGTAATTCTTAGTATTTTTGACTTGTAACCAGTTGAGCCATCTGTATTTTGACCTGAAAACTTGGTCTCGCCCTCAGTATTTTTTATCTGAAAAACTGCGTGATTCTTCAGTATTTTTTTTTTTTTAACCTGAAAAGCCAATTGATCCCTCAGTATTTCTTTTACTTGAAAAGCTGGCCAAACCCTCAGGATTTTTTATCTGAATCTGGTTGAACTTTCAGCATTTTTTACCTGAAAAGTTAGTCACATTTTCAGTATTTTTACCTGAACATCTGATTGACCCCCCCCTCAACATTTGTTTTTTTTTTTTTTAAATAAAAAGCCAATTGATCTCTTAGTAGTTTTTTATTTGAAAAAGCTGGCTGAGCTCTCAGTATTTTTGACCTGAAACTGGTCTAGCCCTCACTATTTTGGCTAATAAACTGATGCTGGTACAAAGCTAGTAGATAAGTCACTATTGCTATTGACTACTAAACTAATTAGGTTGCTTGTCTGTTTGCACTGAATAACTGTAACATAAGGAAATAGGAATGACTAATGAGTTCTCTTCTATACTAAATTGGTTTCTGTTGTTCAAGTATGCTATTCCTTTGCTCTGGCATCCTTTTTTTATCTTTTTAAACTCTTTTGAAATCCTTTTAGTTTCCTTATCATAAACTATATACTTATTATAATTACACGCACATACACATTTTTAAAAAGATTGGGACCAAGATGATTCTAGAATGGTGCCAAATTCAAAAAAACAGTGGAGATCAAATTCACCGGTGATGAAAAACTAGCATTTAAGTTAGTTAAATTTGTTTAAAATTGTATAGGTATATCTTGTTTAAACCCACACAAAGAGAAATGTACTGTGTGAAGATTGTGTTGTAATGATCCTCCAAGTGGGAGGGCCTTGCTTACCTTGAAAATCAAACATTGATTTATTTTTTCAAACTTGATATACACACTATTATATATATATATATATATATATATATATATATAAAAAAAAAAAAAAAGCAATAAGCTTAATATTACTAGACATATTAAAACGCGCGAAGCAACCGGTTTCGCTCCCGCTCATCAGGCTTGCAACGGGAGATTTTAATTTAAAAAACAGAAAATGTACACTAAAAAGAATTGTGTAGGGGGAGAAAAAAAAAAAAAAAAATATGAGCAAAAGGAGCTAGAGGCAAATGACAGCGAACCCCAACAAACACTCACGTTGTTTATACAAGGAAGGCCAATCTTAACAACATAAGATATGCAGATAACTCGGTGCTGATAGCAGATACAGAAAGGAAACTACAAGAACAATTGCAAGAAGATAGAATGTATAGTTGTGAGAAAAAGAACCGCCCAACGTGCAAATTATAAATTGGAGATATCAAAAGCAAACAGCACAACAATTTAAATATTTAGGAAGTGTTAACAGAAGATGGAAACTGCGACACTGAAATCCGAAGATGCATTGGATGCATTGGCATAGCAAAAGAAGCCTTTCAAAAGCTAAGCAAAGTATTAAGAAGAAACAGGAAAATTTCATTAGAAACAAAGAAAAGAGTACTGAACTGTTATGTAATATCAATCTTCCTATATGGCAGTGAAAGCTGGACAATCTTCTCATAAATGAAGAAGAGACTTGAAGCAACAGAAATTGAATTAGGATGGTGAGAATAACATGTTATTACTCAGTTATTGCTTGTCCTGTTTCCACTATATCCAAATACACACTGCCTGGCCCAGGTTTTGAACTCACAATTACTCTACAGATTAATTTTCTATTCTAAACTCTTTCATAACCATAGTATAAAAAATATATTTAGTTTGAATATATAACCTAGAAAAAATGTTTTCCTGACTTTTTTTTTTCTTTTATGCTTTTGCCAAAATTTTAAAAAATTTTGTTTGCTTTTACTTGTCTGGCCTATCAGTTTAAAACTTTTTGATTATCCAAATAATTTTTTTTTTCTTGTTTATTCATTCTTCCCTCTTATATACACAGCAACATGAATTTTGTCCAGATTATGAATCTTAATTCCATGGAGGCAAGTACTGCAGCATTGAGCTCAAGCAATAAGTGAATTGGATTAATCGAAAATGAATTATTTCTAAAGAAGTTAATTCTTCATGTGACTAATGTCTGGCTACTATTAAGAATATCGATTTGATGATTGATTCACCAATCATTACGTAGATGCAGCATAACAATTTTGTTTGGTCTTTGTAACTACAACTATTGGTTCTGATAAAAAAAAGACAAGCTCAATTTTTTTTCTCTCTCTCTCTCATTACAGTTTTTTTTTTTCATCTATTTCTTCTTCCATGTGACCTGTTGTTTCTGGACATTAGCGATTATGGCTCTCCACAATTTCTTAATAAATTGTCTTTTTGTTATCTCTCCTAATACCTGTTCCACCATCCATTTACTCAAGCTTGGTAGGTAGGTTATGCATTGTTTTCCTCTATTACTCTTGCTTTCAATCTGTCCTGTGGGTATCAGATTTTACAAGCCCTCTTTCCTTATTATGTACTTTTGAAATTTCAATTATCTCTTGCTGATGTTAAGTATAAGTGTTCTTTTCCTTTCCTTTTTTTATAAAACTTCATCATTGCTTCAACTCTCTTCATCTATGTCTATGAGTAGCTTGTCCAGCTTTCACTGCCATATAGAAGACTGATATTACATTGCAATTCAGTACTCTTTTCTTTGTTTGTAATGAAATTTTCCTGTTTCTTAATACTTTGCTTATCTTTTGGAAGGCAACTTTCCCCATCCCAATGCACCTTCGTATTTCAGTGTTGCAGTTTCTGTCTTCCGTTAACACTTCTTAGACATTTAAATTGTTGTGCTTTTCTGATTTTGGTACCAACAATTTATAATTTGCATGTGGGTCTGTTTCTATTGCTGACAACCATACACTCTGTCTGCTTGCAAGTGATGGTTAGTCCTTTCTTCTTGCTTTCCTTCACTACATCCTGTAGGAATTCTTGTAGTTTTCTTTGTGTCATCTGTATATCATATATTGTTAAGATTGTGGCCACTAATAATGATGAATCCTGTTAACCAACTTAATATAAAAGGAGGAAACTATGTTTTAATGAAACTGTTTTCCTTTGGTTTGTTCAGTTTGTATGCATATATAGGGCTTAGGGACTACTTAAATATACAGGTCACTTTTGAAAAATAGAGAAGATTTTTTTTTTTTTTTTTTTAACAATGTTTGTAGATTGGCAATCATTAGATCCCAAATCATGGCATTTGTCAGAATAAAAAAATATTGACATTTTACCATTTTCAGAGGCAGGGGTCCTGTTCATACTATAAATACAGTGTCAAATCAATCAGATACCAGGGAGGTGACTTCTTGATGTTATCATCCTGGGGAGGTGATCCCAGTGTGTGGCACTGTAGGAAACACTGAAACACGAAGTTGCTCTTTTATATTCAGACTTACTTATTCACGCTGTCAAAATCAATGGAAGTTTTAAGTAATTTTATTTGCAAAAAACAGTACTTATAGCTACTCTCTGGTACTAAATACTAAATACAAGGGCCAATCTTAGTCTCAAATAGTCATGCTGGTGGGAATTTTTCAACTTTTATAATAATAATAATAGATAAGTTTAAAAAGGATGCTTCCCTGATCATTACAATCTCCACCTTTTCAAGTCTCAGGTCAACGATTATCCTACATATCCTCATAATCTGCACTTCTTACATTCATACAACAACCTCACTCAGTAACACTCTACTTTGAGTGACTCTTGGGCCTTGTATTGGAGGGTACATTTAGTAAAAAAAAATAGTAATTGTGTCATGGAGAAGATTATTTGAAAAATAATAAATGTGACAAATTCCATAAGGGGGTGTAAAATTGAAGGAAATTATTTAATCATGGCAGCACTTGGTACACAAGAGTGTAATTACAATAATTAAAATATTTCATTCTAGCATAA
>OZ038483.1:104496544-104519044 GCA_964036315.1 Acanthosepion esculentum
ACACAATAAAAAGGCTCAATGGAACTTTTTTGCATCTGATTTTCCCTCCACATATACAGCAATTTCTCCATTTTGTGGATGGGCCTGTTTCATTGCTTCATTATAACTGCCGATCACATCAGTGCAGAATCTTTCACAGCTTTACAAATTCTTTCTCTGTCCTTCAAATCACTAACACAGTAGAGTGTGATAACTTCAGATCATGTGCGATCACATTCACTTTCTTTTCACTTTTGTACTATTTAATTACCATCGGTTTTGTGTCGAGATCAATAGCCTTTCTTCCCTTCTCGGCAGGGTCAGTAGACAAAGACAATTTCCTCTTGATAGACATCTTGGGGATTTTATGAAGAAAAGTCTCAAAGACACAAACGGACTTGGGGAAAGTATTTTGTGCTGAGGCTGTCCAAGCACTGAGCTCGAAGCACATGTGGGAATGCTTGTACCGCAGGTGCTGGAGTAGAAATTGTTGCAAAACAAGCTGAGAAACACTGCCAGACACGGAACAGTCATAACCAGATGGTCAGGCATACCAAATGGAAGTCATGGTCGTCAGTAAACAACAGCATGTACATCTAAGAATATTCATTTAATGAGAGGATCAGACAAAGTATGGGATCAAGAGATTTTTAACACTTAACATCTGATTTTATCTTCTGTTTGTTTTAATTTTCGGCTACTTTACCTATACTTATTTCTGGTCAATGGTAAGGTTTCTTTCAGGAAGTAAGTGATTGTGGTTCTCCACAGATTTCATTTTTTATTTTTTATTTACTATGATTTCTTCAGAAAGATATTGGACTGATTTCCCATTAGTTTTGAATTCATTTTTTCTTCTCTTAGACTGCAGAGCTTAATCTAGCCTGCTATTTAACCCATAGCTGATGGAAGTGGGAAACAAGATGGTGTCAAACTTTTCCCAAGAGCTTGTGAATGTGGATGCAATAGACTAGGCAAAGGTTTGAACTAAGCTTGCTGATTCCACTTTCTGTGCTGATAACTGTTACGCTACCTGTACGTGTGACTTTTTTATTTGATTAAAAAAAAAAAGATAGACAAGATCTCATTTTAACTTCTATTTTTGTATTTGTAAGCATTATTTATAAATATCTCATTTTTTTCTTGTTCTACCTGTGAACCTTATTGAAATGTCCTTAATCTATAATCTGTCTCCATAAATCAATGTTTCTGGTTATATTGATTTTTATCTCTTCTCTGCATATTAAAAAAGCCTGACAGCTTAATCAGGCAAGTTTTCTTCTTTTTTTTTATTGCAAAAATAATCACAGTAGTATTTTAAAAAAATGATACAGATCATTCAATAACAGTAATCCAATGATTATCTCTTCTGGTTATAAGCTTTAAAATATTGCTTCATTTTCAATAATTTTCTTTAATTTTATATCATCAACATCAACATCAATCTCTTGACTAGGTATGGTTGTAGGGTCACTAAGCAGCTGACCAGTTTCCCACACATATCTGTGTTGAAATAAAGAGATGTAAAGAGATGTATTCATTCAAGCATAGCATGTCCTTGGCAAGTAGACCAGACAGAGCCCATCCCTCTACAGGTCAAACCACAGCTAATATCCTCCAACTTGAAGGTTTGCCATGGTCATAGACGTGTATCCCTTAATTCCTTTGGAGGAACCATCTGTCCTGGCCATTGACTTCAACCATGGAAGCCCTCTGCCTAGCGATGCCATCTCATCACCACACTGGCTGCATACATACCTATGGAGCCCAGTCTACTCCATTGTTCTAGATGGCCATTGACCCCTACAAGACGGTTTATCTGCCCTTTGACAGGTATTGTTTTTAATCTTCCTGGGCCTCTAACAACCCACCTTACCAGAAAAGCCTGGTGGTGGGAACCAGTTTTGTTGCTGATAACTCTGCCATGTGGCAGATAGTACTGGGTTACATGGTACCAGTAGTAATCTGACATAAATCTTTGTGATTTACTGTTTTCATATATTGAAGGCTTGTGTTGGTCACATTCATGCAGCCATTGATTCCATTGGGGGAAACCTCTGTCCTGGCCATTGACTTCCACCATAGAAGCCCTCTGCCCAGCAATGCTATCTCTTCAACGCACTGACTACATACATTGCTATGGAGCCCAGTCTATTCCATTGTGTTTGATCCTACAAGAAGGTTCCCCCATCCTTACCAGAAAAATTTTTAATGGTGGGACCAGTTTAGTCAGCCATGCAGCAGGTAGTACTCAGTTACATGGTACCTGGCATAAAATTTACTGTGTACATATATTGATGACTTGCATTGGTTACAGATATGTGGCCATTGATTCCATTGGGGGAACCCTTTATCCGGGCCATTGACTTCACCTCTGAAAGCCTTTTGCCCAGTGATGCTGTTGGTGAGGGGAACCAGTTTAGTCACTGATGACTCGGTCATGCAGCAAGTAGTACTGGGTTACATGGTACCAGTAACACACATAGAATGACCTGACATAAAACTTCATGAGTTACTGTGTGCATATAGCATTTCAGTACACTAGTTTTATGTCTATTTCAATTACTTTTCACTTATTAGTTAAGATCTGTACAGCTGACCAAGTTTAGCTGTTGTACCAGTTTTATATTTTTCACAAGCTATTCCAATCTCTGTGAAGAGTTTTATTAGTACATAAAGTCTAACATTAACAAGTGGTTGCTTTGCTGCAAAATCTTCTAGTGGTAGAAAATAAATAGACCCAAATAAGAATTAAAATAGGAAATGAAAGTTTTCATAGTTTATTCTGATTAAAACTTCAGTTAAATATCACAATATGCAGATTTATCATTGTTAATTTTTTATTAATATTTCATCTTAGCTTTTTGTCCTAAACCTTAGAGAATTATGATGAAAGAAATAAGTCAAAAATAAATAATGACAAACCTTCATTCATGGACTGACATTCTATTTTTATTTTTACAGCACATCTCTAAACAATAATTATAAACTATAATTTTGGCATGTGAATATTTCATTGAAATATGCTGGAAAATTTCCAAATTTTCATTTGAAATAAAGAAAAAGAAAATTAAGCAAAATAGTCACAATATGGGGAAAAAGTAAGGTGTAATTTTAAACTGATGCTGGGAGGATGTGGATTAAGTTGTCTGAATTTTTTGGATAAAGCATGAAAGATCATAGAATCAATGATATATCTGCTAAACCCATATCCCCTGGTTACAAACTATAAGTTTTGGAAAGTGAAAACTTCACTGAAATATGTTGGAAAATTTGCAAGTTTTCATCTAAAAATCAAGAAAATACAAGCTTTTAGCAAAATGGTCAAAATATATAAAAACAAGGTGTCAGTTTAAACTCATGACAGGACAATAACTTTGGGATTTTTAAGATTTGCTCATACTAAAACCATTAACTGTGAATGATAGCAATTTTAATTATTACAGATCTATCACTCTACTGCAAATCACAGAAATGTTTGCTGCCATGATTAGATTTAAATTATTTTTTAAAATATTTCTGTATTTTTTAAATACTAATATTTTTTTTTTTTAATTTAAAAAAAAAACTATTTATAAAGTAATTAGTTTCTTTTTTAGCAACACGCTTAAGTTTTTGGCTTATCTTAAAAGAAAATATTTTTGTGCTTCTCTTCCAAAATTCTAATATTTCTTAATGTTATATGCAAAGGGATGTATAGCTCTGTTTCATGAATTATACAAAAGCATTTGACAAGGTATGGCACAAAGAGCTGAGAACTGTTAGGTAAGCTTGATTTATTTGGGATAAAAATACTAGAATAATACAGAGGTTTTCCTGGGGATAAGCCTGCATGTGGATAGAAAATGAATTTCAATAAATACACAAAAATAGAAATGGGCGTAAGACAAGGGTGTGTCTTCTCACCAGATTTATTCAACCTGTACAGTGAAGTGAACGTGAGAGAATTAGAAGTCCTACCAGGATTCATTATTGGTGGTCACAATCTTAACAACATTAGATATGCAGACAACAGTGTGTTGATAGCAGACATAGAAAGGAAACTACAAGAACTCCTACAGAAGGTTGTAAAGGAAAGTGAGAAGAAAGGACTAAACATTAACTGTCAGAATATAGAATATTAACAGAGGATGGAAAATGTGACACCAAAATCTGAAGGCACATTGAGATGGCAAAAGATGCCTTTTAAAAGCTGTGCAATGTATTAAGAAACAGGAAAATCTTGTTAGAGACAAGGTAAATAGTACTGAACTGTTATGTAATATTAGTACTCCCATATGGCAGTGAATGCTGGACAATCTCCTCATAGGGGAAGAAGAGACTTGAAGCAGCAGAAATGTGATTCTACAGAAGGATGCTGAGGATACTATGAACTGAACATGTTTAAAAACAATGGAAATAAAAAGGACACTTATACATAGAATCAGAAAGAGTTGAAATTTCTAGAGTGCATAATGAGGAAAGAGGGCTTGGAAAATTTGATACAAGACATTGAAAGCAATGCATAACCTACCTAACAACCTTGTGTAAACGGTTGATAGAACAGGGATTAGGAGAGACAGCAAAAGGACAAAATTTACTAAGAGCTACAAAGGACAGGACATTATAGAGAGCCATGATCCCCCATGTCTTAAAGGGAAACGGTACATAGAAACTACTTCTTAAAAGAAGAAATATCAAATGTTAACATTTTTGAATGCTGTGGATAAAAAATGCTTCATTCAAGTTCTTTTTAAAAGTCTATGTTGTTATTTTGTATCCGATCACCAGACAAATATTTATGCAGATAAACATTAAATATAATTGATAAACAAGACTGGAATAAATGGTGAGCTTTGTTGGACAAATTCACAGAGAAGATAAAGCATAGAAAGTGCCAGAAAATCATTAATGAAACCTTATTTTTCATTGCATAACACTATTTAATCTGATCATATGGGTGAGTGATTTGTGAATTTGATAAGCAAGTGATGATTTGCTCCTTGTCAAGTCTGGAAGGAGTCGCATACTATGATAGATCTCTACAGCTGTTGAGAAAGCTGGTCAGCTAGGCCAAACAAATATATATATGATAGATTGAGAGAAACTGTAAATAGTTCTTGACTGTTGAGATCATGTGGCTGATGAGCTAACAATTTGACTCTGTTGATTGAAAGGTTTACGACCACTTCACATTGAAATACCTTTTCCTGTACGATCACCAAAGTTAAGCAATGTTGAACCTAGTCAGTACCTAGATGGGTGACTGCTTGAGAATACCAGGTGCTAAGTTTTGATGTGCGAATGGTGTAATGGATAATGGCTTGGAATTGTTTATTGGAGAGCCAAATTCCAATTCTCATTGGGTTCATTATAGTCACTTATATACAAATACCTTTGGGTAAGGTATGAATCCATCGCTTCTCCCCCCCCCCCCAGCTATGGGTTCATTAGTACAACTTGCATTCGTGTCACTAAATCATTATCTCCAAAAGTAAAATTCTTATAATTTAAAAATATTTTGTGGCTTTAAATAACCTGCAAAAGGTTGATAAACAGTAAAAAAAAAAAAAGAAACAAATCCTTCAATCCATTTGGTGGTAGAGAGCAAACTGAAGATTCTTCATTCAGTTTTTGTTCCAGATGCTAAGTTGGTGAAACTTATTAATACATAATTATGTAAAAGAATAAATCAGATTATAGCACTACTTAAATTAAGTGGTCCATTCATAAAAAACATTTTTTTTTTTTATGCATTAAAAAATGCATGCATTAAACCTTCTACATTTGTCAGAATTGAAAAATATTTTTTTTTATCATTTTAGAAGTGGGTTGGTACAGTTCATAATATAAAGTGTGAAATTAGTCTCTAACTTTTTAAAGAGTTATCTCTACTTTGTTTTTATTTACAAATGACAAGTTTGAAATTGAGCTTACATCATTGATAACTGCAAACTATTATGAATTGGGGGGAGGAAAAAGGACATCAGTTGTACATAGTTATCAAGGACATAAGCACAGTTTCAAACTTAACATTTTAAAATAAAAACAAAGTACAGATAACTCTTTAAAAAGTCATTGATTGATTTGAAACTATATTATGATTTCTGCTTTTAAAATAACAAATTTATATGTTTTGATTCCAACAAATGTTGCGGATATGGCATTTTTTTTAAAGGTAAGCTCAAGATGTGAACTACAAATTTTCCACATTTTTTTTTTTCTATGGATTAAACACTTGACAAAAGCTGAAAAATGGATATGCTAAAATGAGGCAACATTATTCATTTATTCAGTTAGCACATTTTTATGCCCCTGTAGTCACCACTCCTGCTATTTCTGTTATAATTGTGTCATGATGACATTCAAGGCAAAATAGTGCAATGGCTTGCCAGTTCGTTTTGCACAAGGGATCTTAAGGTTACCTTGTTCCTCTGCTCACTGGTAAAGCCACTGACCTCTGAGGTGCAGTTAACTACTTTTACATGTTGCTGGTGAATCTTATATGTGTTGTTCTTGTACTAAGTATTATTGTTCATTACGAACCTTCATTTGATTATTCTATTCAGTAACCTTCCCTAGTTTACAACAGTCTGTAAGGAAATTTTTCAAAATTCACTGCCATGATTAGGAGATTAGATACAACAGTAGTTCAGCACTCTTTCTTTCTAGCAAAATATTTTCTATTCTTTTATTTTAGTTTTTTCAAATTTCTGTCATCTATCATTAACACTTTCAAAGTTCTTAAGCATATCAAATTATACAACCCTTTAAAAAGCTGGTATCCATATATGGCCTATGAGATGTTTTCAAAATAGTCAATTTTTTGTGTCCATTTGATGTCATGTTTATAATAATATTTATAATAATTATTTTATGTTTATGATTATAAGAGAAAAATTAGGTGAATAAAATTACAAATAATAATTAAGTTTAGTTTGTTAAACTTCTCATGTATAATGTATACAAAATATGTCTTGCAAGTCTCACACGGCTTATGAAAGGTTTTCAAAATAGTCAATTTCTTGTGTTCAACAGAATAAATTCGACAACTGATTGCATATGGAAAAATTAATTATTGTGGAACTTTATTCAACCAATATTTCACTTTCTATCTAATTAATACTTTTAACTCTTGAGAAAAAAAAATTCTCCACCCCTCTCTCTATATCTGTTTCTATCTCACACATACTCCATAATTTACTCTAAAAAATTTACTTTTGCAATCTGCAGTTAATTTCTTCCAGCCAATGTGAACCTTTACATTTTTTAATAGTACTGGGCTGAATTAAGAATAAGCTATTCGGCAAGAGTTTTTAATCAATGTGGATAAAAAGTATACACCCTCAAAGAAGTTTATTTTGATCCAGTTTGAATCCACCTGTTTGAATCATTTCTTTGTTGTATAGCAAACACACTCAGGCAATAAAAGGGGCTGGTATCTGGGAGGAGAAAGATTGCTGTTGCTGCTACTACTGTTGCTGATGAAAAAGGAAGGAAGGAAGAAAGATAAATCCTTAAAAACCTACAAGAATTATCTCAAAATTACAAATATGTATGTCAAAAATGAGAAGGGTTTGTTTAGCATCATATCAACTCCTTATGGGTCATTTAATGCCAAAATTTAATTTTCTTGGAAGCATTAATAATTTTATTTACAAAAATGTATTTCTGGTATTTTTACTATGAAAATATATTTTTATACTTTCATAGTGTTTTGATTCCCACTTTGGGGGTTAGCTATTTGCTATAGTTGGGATATTAGCAGGTGCTACCACCCTGTATAAAAATGAGAAATATTTCTCATATATTTGAATGTCTTTTCTAAACCTATGAGATGTTTTCTCATATTTAAAAAAATACCTGTTTCTAAAATCGGAAACTTTTGTCTAAATGACCCAGAAAACCAGCATCGCCTGAGATAGGTATTCCTTTCTCATCTTTTTGAATTTTTGAATTTACTCAAAAAATTTACTCTTGCAGCCCACAACTAATTTTCTGTGATTAATGTGGCACTTCACTTTTTTCTTTTTTTTCTTTTTTTTTAATTGTGCAGACCTTGTATAGACATATACCAATGTCAGCTTTCTAGAGTATTTATCAGGTCAATATTTTCTGAACATATCTTTCTACAACTGCAACAATTAAACTAACATTTATACAAACCCCTTTTTATTTTATATTCATTGTTTCTTAATTAAGTTTTTGTGTATCAGCAATACTTAAAAAATAATAATAAAAAAGAGCTCAATGATTTCTTTATCCCCCCCCCCCCCGAAATCATTGATTATGAAGGCAGCCCGTTTTAGATATTTTTTCTGACATATGGAATATTTTCTGTATGCTTAGAGATATTGGTGGCTATGCCAGCTAACCAGCTTTGTCCGTTCGTCCTTCTCTCCCTCTCTGTTTGTCCATTTGTCTGTATGCCTGTCATTGTGGAACAGATCAATAGTGTTGGCTGCATACATGCTATAATCTGCAGCTCCTCTCTGCTGGACTCATTTTTATCCACTTGCTGATAAACAGTTACTCTGCCATCCATGAGAAACGACGTGGTGTGGCTATAAAATCTACTACACAAGTACTAACCAGATTGTTTTACTACTGCTTTGTTACATCTCTTTCTTTGTTTTCTGTTTTTTTTCTCTTTGATTTTTCTATTTGTTATTTCTCTTTTTTTTTAGTTGTTCGCTTTCTCCCGTTTTTTTTCCTCTTTCTGTTATTTTTCCCTCTTTCTCCTGTTTTTCTTTTCCTCTTTCTCCTGTTTTTCTTTCCCTCTTTCTCCAGTTTTTCTTTCCCTCTTTCTCCAGTTTTTCTTTCACTCTTTCTCCAGTTTTTCTTTCCCTCTTTCTCCTGTTTTTCTTTCCCTCGTTCTCCTGTTTTTCTTTCCCTCTTTCTCCTGTTTTTCTTTGCCTCTTTCTCCAGTTTTTCTTTCCCTCTTTCTCCAGTTTTTCTTTCCCTCTTTCTCCTGTTTTTCTTTCCCTCTTTCTCCTGTTTTTCTTTCCCTCTTTCTCCTGTTTTTCTTTCCCTCTTTCTCCTGTTTTTCTTTCCCTCTTTCTCCTGTTTTTCTTTCCCTCTTTCTCCTGGTTTTCTTTCCCTCTTTCTCCTGGTTTTCTTTCCATCTTTCTCCAGTTTTTCTTTCCCTCTTTCTCCAGTTTTTCTTTCCCTCTTTCTCCAGTTTTTCTTTCCCTCTTTCTCCAGTTTTTCTTTCCCTCTTTCTCCAGTTTTTCTTTCCCTCTTTCTCCAGTTTTTCTTTCCCTCTTTCTCCAGTTTTTCTTTCCCTCTTTTTCCAGTTTTTCTTTCCCTCTTTTTCTTTCCCTCTTTCTCCTGTTTTTCTTTCCCTCTTTCTCCAGTTTTTCTTTCCCTCTTTCTCCTGTTTTTCTTTCCCTCTTTCTCCTGTTTTTCTTTCCATCTTTCTCCTGTTTTTCTTTCCCTCTTTCTCCTGTTTTTCTTTCCCTCTTTCTCCTGTTTTTCTTTGCCTCTTTCTCCAGTTTTTCTTTCCCTCTTTCTCCAGTTTTTCTTTCCCTCTTTCTCCTGTTTTTCTTTCCCTCTTTCTCCTGTTTTTCTTTCCCTCTTTCTCCTGTTTTTCTTTCCCTCTTTCTCCAGTTTTTCTTTCCCTCTTTTTCTTTCCCTCTTTTTCTTTCCCTCTTTCTCCAGTTTTTCTTTCCCTCTTTTTCTTTCCCTCTTTCTCCAGTTTTTCTTTCCCTCTTTTTCTTTCCCTCTTTCTCCTGTTTTTCTTTCCCTCTTTCTCCTGTTTTTCTTTCCCTCTTTCTCCTGTTTTTCTTTCCCTCTTTCTCCTGTTTTTCTTTCCCTCTTTCTCCAGTTTTTCTTTCCCTCTTTCTCCTGTTTTTCTTTCCCTCTTTCTCCTGTTTTTCTTTCCCTCTTTCTCCTGTTTTTCTTTCCCTCTTTCTCCTGTTTTTCTTTCCCTCTTTCTCCTGTTTTTCTTTCCCTCTTTCTCCTGTTTTTCTTTCCCTCTTTCTCCAGTTTTTCTTTCCCTCTTTCTCCTGTTTTTCTTTCCCTCTTTCTCCTGTTTTTCTTTCCCTCTTTCTCCTGTTTTTCTTTCCCTCTTTCTCCTGTTTTTCTTTCCCTCTTTCTCCTGTT
This sequence comes from Acanthosepion esculentum, assembly GCA_964036315.1. Classification (NCBI taxonomy): domain Eukaryota; kingdom Metazoa; phylum Mollusca; class Cephalopoda; order Sepiida; family Sepiidae; genus Acanthosepion; species Acanthosepion esculentum. The sequence goes on from OZ038483.1 coordinate 104,506,607, forward strand.
TTTCTTTCCCTCTTTCTCCAGTTTTTCTTTCCCTCTTTCTCCAGTTTTTCTTTCCCTCTTTCTCCTGTTTTTCTTTCCCTCTTTCTCCTGTTTTTCTTTCCCTCTTTCTCCTGTTTTTCTTTCCCTCTTTCTCCAGTTTTTCTTTCACTCTTTCTCCTATTATTTTTTCCCCTCTTTCTCCTATTATTTTTTCCCTCTTTCTCCTATTATTTTTTCCCCTCTTTCTCCTATTATTTTTTCCCCTCTTTCTCCTATTATTTTTTCTTTCCTCTTTGTTTTTCTTTCCTCTTTGTTTTTCTTTCCTCTTTGTTTTTCTTTCCTCTTTGTTTTTCTTTCCTCTTTGTTTTTCTTTCCTCTGTTTTTTCTCTCTCTTTGTTTTTCCTCTCTCTTTGTTTTTCCTCTCTCTTTGTTTTTCCTCTCTCTTTGTTTTTCCTCTCTCTTTGTTTTTCCTCTCTCTTTGTTTTTCCTCTCTCTTTGTTTTTCCTCTCTCTTTGTTTTTCCTCTCTCTTTGTTTTTCCTCTCTCTTTGTTTTTCTTCTCTCTTTGTTTTTCTTCTCTCTTTGTTTTTCTCTCCTTTTTGTTTTTCTCTCCTTTTTGTTTTTCTCCCCTTTTTCTTTTCATCTCTTTATCTTTAGTTTTCTCTTTCATTTTCTTCTTTATTTTTTGTTTTCCCCCATTCCTTTTTTTTTTTTACACGATGAATCAATTGATTTTTTTTACTAGTATATCTCCTTTTAATCTTAAACTTAAGTTTAAAATCTCTTTTTCACACGTTAACTTTTAATCTTTTTAATTTTTTACTTTCTTTAACCTTTCATCTATTCATATGATTTTCTTCTGTTTTAAGTAATAGAAGCCAGTATTTCATACTTTTCTTTTATATTCCATGTCCATTCAGGATAGGGGAGATCATCACTTTCCACAACTTCCTGTCTTTTGCTGCTCTAAGTCAGTCTTGCTCCTTTACCTCTTTGTCCCTATTTTACCAGCTATTCATTCAAGTTGTCAAGTAGGTTACTCACCCTTCCTCTTTGCTTCTCTTGCTTTCAGTATGTCATGTGAGTATTAAATTCTCCAGGCTTTCTTGCCTTATTATGAATCCCAGAAATTTCAGCTTCTCTTTCTGATTGTTAGCAACATTTTCTTTATAGTTCATATTTTCATTAAAACTTCCTCATTGCTCATATATTCTGCCTATGGTATTTACAGCATTAACAGTTTGAATCACATCTTTGTTGTTTCAAGTCCTTTTGTTCAACATCCACTCTCATATTCTTCTTCTATTTGCTGTGTCCCTTGAGGACATTAGTTATTATGGCTCTTCACAACTTCTTGTCTTTTGTAGCTCTCAGTATAACTTGTATTTTTGCTATATCTTCTAATCTCTGTTTTACCAACCATTTGTACAAACTTGTTAGGTCGATTATGCACTGCTTTCCACTGTCCCTTTTGCCTTCAATCTTTCCTGTGAGTATCAAATTTTCCAAGACCTCTTTCCTCATTATATGACCTAGAAATTTCAACTATCTCTTTCTGATGTTAAGTGTAAGTGTTCTTTTTGTTTCCATTTTCTCTAAAAATTCATTGTTGCTCACATGTTCAGACCCTAGTATTCTCAGCATCCTTCTGTAGAACCACATTTCTGTTGCCTCAAGTCTCTTCTCCATCTGTAATAAAATTGTCCAGCATTCACTGCCATATAGGGTGACATAACAGTTCATTACTCTTTTCTTTGTTTCCAATGAAATTTTCATTTGCTTCACGTTTGGAATGCAACTTTCACTATTCCAATACCCCTTCAGGTTCCAGTATCAAATTTCTGTCCTCTGTTAAAACACTTCCCAGATATTTAAATTTTTGTATTTGTTTGATTTTGGCATCTTCAATTCATAATTTGAATCTTAGGCAGCTCCTTTTGTTGATAACCATACACTCTTCTGAAAGTTGATAGTTAGTTCTTGCTTCTCATTTTCCTTTGCTACTAGCTTCTGCAGTTCCCTTTCTATGTCTGTTATCAACACTGTATCTTAACATATGAAAGGCACCTTTTATTATCCTTCAGATTTCACTGTTGCATTTTCCATCTTCTGTTAAAACATCTAGAAATATACATTTTGGCACTTGTTTAATTTTGATATGTCTAATGTGTAATTTGCATGTTAGGCTGTTTCTTTGTCTAGATATCATATAGCAGCTCTTTTCTTTCTAAGAAATGTCTAAGGACATTTTTCTATTTCTTAATACTTTGCTTAGTTTCTGAAAGGCATTTCCACTTATCCTTATGCACATTTGGATATCTGTGTCATACTTTCCATTGACTGTTACTACCTACTTCAAGTAAACTTGTCTTTTTCTGGTTTCATTTTTTGAATAAATTCAGTTTAATTTATTAAAGATTTTTGCATACAGGGATTTTCTTAACTGACAAATTAAAATAATCATTTTACTATTTGTGTAATTCATATGAAATTAGTAACAGATCAGTATATATTTCTCTTTTTTTTTTTTTTAGAAAATTTCTCTCTTAACACTAAATATATGTAAATAGCTCTATTATTAATTTTATTGCTAAGTGTTCTTTCCTCTTAATTTCAGCTGCTTTTCATCAAAACTAATTTAGACTGGAATTAACGTGAAAGGGATACCAGTCAAAAATGTAAATTAATAATGGCTGACAATGCTTCATTTCATAAAAGGTCAAGATAATATTACAACTCTGGAATACTAACAGTGTAAATAAAGCAACTAAAATTAAGATTTGAAATTGCTTGGAGAAGCTTAGCTTACAATTTTCTTAAAAAATTTGGTGAAATAAATACGATTATATCTCCAAAAATAATCTGGAATATTTATTGACACTTAATAAAATATTTTCATTAACTCTCACTGCTGTATATACTTTCTAAGATCAATGGTTATAAATGGCTTTGAGCAAGTGAAGCCTGTAGATCTTGGCAAAGACCACGTTTCTTTGAACCTTGTTGACTGGCGCTACAAATTCATAAAGAACTGTACTGAATAACAGAAACTTGAGGACTTTCAACAGCAGCAACAGTTAAAATGCCTATATTCTCAATATCACACATTTTCTCAGAGAAAATAATATAATTAAGATGTTGACATTTTACACTACTTCAAATAAAAGGTTAGGAAGGAAACCCCTATCAATACTAGAAAGTTCAATAACAGTTACTTGACTTGAAAAAACTTTTCATGAAAAGTTGTTTAATAGAAAGATTTAATAAATTTCAACCAAAAGTAGTACAAACTGCTCGGTCAATGATTGCCAAATGTTGCCTAATAAGGAAAGTACTAATATTACTATTATCGTTTAAGGCTGGATGCACTCAAATGCACCTGCAAGTTTCACTCACTTACAGTCCAGAGGAGCACCTGATTGTGATCGTAACTGGATAACACTGTATTTCACTACAAGGTATTAACACCTGTCACATGAATAACTAGAGGAGATTTTTGTTTTTAATGAAAGGCCTCTTTTGCTATCTCAATTCTCCTTCATATTTCAGTACCACACTTTGTGTCCTCTTTTGAAACACTTCCTAGATATTTAAATTGTTGTACTTGTTTGATTTTGGTATCTCCAATTTGTAATTTGCATGTTAGCCTGCTCCTTTTGCAGACAACCATACTAAGGAGGCTAAATTTGGTATCATTTGAAAGAAATCGGTTTGCTTCTATATAAAATCAATTTGTAACACCTGATTTTCAACGTTTTTTTTTTTTCAGATAGTGCAATTGATCTAACTTCACATTTGGATTTTTCAATAATTCCTTCTGGGCTAAAGGGATTTAAATCTAAAAATGAGGATATGTGGGAAAGATAACAGTTAAGCCTAGATTTCAAACAGTTAAGATTGTAGTTGTCTTAAAATTTTTTATTGGGTGAAACTTTGTCAATCATTATTAAATTTTAATTTTAATTGCTTTATTTACACTATTAGTATCATGAGTAGCAATATTATGAGATGAAGCATTGTCGGTCATTATTAACTTAAATTTTAGACTAGTATCCCATTTATGTTAATTTCAGTTTGAGTAGTTTTGATGGATAGCAGTTGAAATTAAGAAGAAAGAAATGTTAATAAAACCAATTATTAAAAATCTCCAATGTTGAAGAAGCTTATGACCACATCACATTGAAACACTGTTTTCCGTGTGATCATCGAATTTAAGCAACGTCAAGCCTGATCAATACCTTGATGGGTAACTGCTTGGGAATACCAGGTGCTGTAAGTTTGGATATCCAGGTAGTGTAATGCTGGGAATTGTTAATCAGAGAGCCGAGTTCCAATTTTAGTTATATTCAAATATATATATATGCAAATACCCTTGGGAAAGGTATGAAACCACATTTTCTACCTCCAGCTATGGGTTAATTAGTAAGACTTGTATCACTAAATCATTATCTCAAAAATAAAATTCTTAAAATTTCAAAATATTTTCTGGCTTTAAATAATCTGCAAAGGGTTGATAAACTGTAGAAAACAAATCAATTGATCAACGTTGAAGAAGCTTCCTGTTCTTTGTAGTTCTAGTTTCTTCCCTTATTACCCCTCTCAGTTTCCATCCTGCTATCCATATACACGAACTGGTTATGTAGCTCAATTGTTGTTTTCCTTTCCTCCCTCAAGACGTTCTGTGAGTGTTAAATTCTCCATGTCCTCCTTTTTATTATATGTCCCAGGATTTTCAAATTTCTCTTTCTGATTCTAAGTGTTTTTTGTTTCCATTTTCCTTAAAACTTCCTTGCTACATGCTCAGTCCATAGTATTCTCGCCACACATTGGATACCTTAAGTCTCCACTTCATCTGTGAGGAAATTGTCCAGCATTAACTACTGTATTAATCTCAACTACATCTTCCAATTGTTATCTTCTGTCTTCTTAATTCCAGTTCTTTTATTGTTCTCTCTTCTTAATAATGTTTTTCTTTTTCTCATTCTTTCACGCTCAGTAACCCCTTGTGTCTTAAGAGTTTTGTTGCCTTGCTTTGGGTGAAATGATTAAAAAGAATAAAATGTGGTAATGGTTATAGTTATATTAGCTGTTTCCTTATGAGGAAACATTTGGAATTCATTGACTAAGTAGTCAGTAGACGAACAGATATTACATAACAGTTCAGTACTCATAACATTAGTGGCTTCATGGTTAGTTCAATTAGCATAGGTTTTCTATTTATTAATTCTTTTTGGCAGAACAGGGATTAGGAGAGAGAGGAACTAAGAGCTACAAAAGACAGGAAGTTGTGAAGAGCCATGATCACTATGTAAAGGGACATGGCACATAGAAGAAGTATTCCTTATTAATACCAATGTATCTATGTAAGTGTGTGTATCTATGTGAAGTTTTTTGCTTGTGTTATACTAAATGGGAAAAGTGCTTCACTTTATAAAAAGCAATGTAATTTATACGAGGAAGAGAAGCCAAATGTGCTTGTAATAAGTGGCTGATTAATCCTTTTAATTAAGAGATAGCATAATGAACATTAATTTAATCCAATAACTTTATAGATTAATAAAATAGATTTGCAGCAAACTGTTTTACCTCTAGTATACATATTACTTTTATGTTTGGTTTACACTGCACGCCAGTCTTTTGAACAGGGTACAGGTTTATCCCTGTTTCCTGTTTAAGATTTGGTTTCTGGTTCCTTCAAATGTCTACTTCAACTCTATACTTTTGACATCTCTGCCTAAACTCTGAAACTTCATTTACTTTTTATTTATTTTTTCTCCTCAATCAGAATAGATAGGTTTGCCTATCGTTTGGCTCACACTCTTCTCCAGTCTTTTGAACAGGAGTAGAGGTTAATCCCTTTTTTCCTATTTATGATTAGGTTTCTAGTTCCTTCTAAAGTCTTCTCATTCACTCCCAGAAATCTTGGTTCTTATTGACATTATAGCTTTGCTTGGGGTGAATTGATTAAAAAAAATGTGTATGTATGAATTATTTAAGTCCATTACCTAATGTGACACAACAAATATTTCTCAAAATAATCTCCTTCCTTGTCAATGAAATTGATTTATTAGTAAGTATTAATCATATAGATTCATTATAATACAGGGAAATATATTGATCAAGTTTCAGCTAAGCAAATAAAATATTTTGTTGATAAATGCATGTACTTAAATTTTATTTAATAATATTAGGGGTGATTCATAAATTTTGGAAATTGTAGAAAATACTACACAATCTAGTAAATATTTTTGCTGCAACCTTTTGTGAGCAATCATCTAACTGCTAGTTTCCACCATTTCCCTCAAGGTACTATTTTGAAGGAGACTGTGGAAATTAGGTATTAGAGTAATATTTTTTCTGTGTGTGTTTAATGATTTTAAAATTTTCTTGTCATCACTCTAGAAAGACAACCCTTTTTACTTTGTTTGTTCTGATCATATAAAAATGTAATGGAATATTTAAAACTCTTGTCTTGTATTCAGATATCCTTTTTTAACAATACCCGGATTTGTTATTGACAGCCACAATCTTAACAATGTAAGATAGACAGATGACATAATGTTGATAGTAGATATAGAAAGGAAACTACAGGAACTCCAATGGAACGTATAAAAGGAAAGTGAGAAGAAAGGATTAAACATCAATTGTAAGAAGATAGAATGTATGGTTATTAGCAAAAGGAACAGCCCAAGATGAAAACTTGGAGAGAGCAAAATCAAGCAGATACAAAAATTAAAAATATCTTGGAAGTGTTTTAACAGGGGACGGAAAATGTTACACTGAAATCTGAAAATGCGTTGGAATAGGAGAGAGAGGAACTAAGAGCTACAAAAGACAGAAAGTTGTGAAGAGCCATGATCGCTATGTAAAGGGACATGGCACATAGAAGAAGTATTCCTTATTAATACCAATGTATCTATGTAAGTGTGTATCTATGAAGTTTTTTGCTTGTGTTATACTAAATGGGAAAAGTGCTTCACTTTATAAAAAGCAATGTAATTTATACGATGAAGAGAAGACAAATGTGCTTGTAATAAGTGGCTGATTAATCCTTTTAATTAAGAGATAGCATAATGAACATTAATTTAATCCAATAACTTTATAGATTAATAAAATAGATTTGCAGCAAACTTTTTTTACCTCTAGTATACATATTACTTTTATGCCTTCCAAAAGCTAAGCAAAGTCAGTTCCACAAAGTAGCTGTTTGTGTGAAGAATCTGTTTGAGTGGAACTTACATCTCACCTATTGAATATGAAGGGAATGAGGGTGGTTTGCTACAGTGTGCATGGCATGGTGGGCCTCACCTGTGAAAGTTAGAACCGGTCAAAAAGGAATTTAGTTCATTTGAACATATTCCATGGAAATAGGGATGGAGTTGTATATTGTTGTATGTGGAGGGATATTAAACGGAAAGGTATACTATAGGCAACTAAGATGCATTAAACCTTTTATTACTGATAGGTATAAATAATTTAAGTCACCCAAAATAGTTCCTTTCTGCTTTGCTATAGATTTTGCAACTACAAACTAATAATTAGCCATAATTTCTTTTATCTTTTTCTTTGTATAAAATTATGGATTATGCTATAATACTACTAATTCCTGTTTCTCTTTTTCAAAACCTTGACATTATTACTGTTATAATACCATTATTCGGATGTGCATGTAGCATCATGGTTACTGGCAAGGAAAGTGTTGCAGTGTCCTCCCTCTAAAGAGTCTATGTTGGACTCTTCCGCCTACTATAAGATTAGTAGGAGAGAAGGCCTTGGGGGAACAGTTGAATAGATTGAACGCTGGGTCAACCGACACACACTCACTAGTCGTGTAATGCTCTTCTGTTGTACTTACTGTTTAATATATGATATATCTGCAACACTTGTTTTGTTATTTCTTTAACCATTTACTTGGTCACAACAGAAAGTGAAATAATTGTGTAGAATTCAAATTCCAGTTTACTCTATTAGCATTCACTTCACATGCTCTTGGGAAAGGCATGAATCCATCTCTTCTTCCTTCTATATGAACTGTATAGCAGGGTAGACGGGTCCATCTAGCTTTAGGTGGCAGCCTGTTTAAGAGAAGTAAAACAATTCAAAACTGTAGTGAAACCACTCTACTATCTTTTCCTAGAAGTCCTAGCAATTCACTAAACTATAGGAACCTGTGGAGAGCCATGACTGCCCATCTCCTGAAAGGACACGGTGTTAAAAAAAAGTAATATTATCATTATTTTTGTTTTTGTTTTTGTTTTTTCATTTATGGTCATTATTCATCTTTACATTTTATTCTCAGTAAAAAGAAAAGAACTCAACATTCCCTGATTTTACTGCTAACTATATTGTACACTTACATTTTTTTTTTTAATTGAGATCACTCCAAGCAAGGCAGTAAAGTCACAAGGGGTTACTGGATGTGAAAACAAAAATCATTACTAAGGAGCAAGAACAAAAAAGAGTAATCAGGAAGACAGTAGATAGAAATTTTTGAAGATTAAAGTTGACTGGGAAGTATGGAGCTAGAAGGGAGTTCCACAAGTGAGAAGTGCATGAAGAGAACCTGTTAGTGAAGGAGTTACAGTTACAGCTAGTCAATTCAACTGTAAATTGAGGAGACCTTGTTGCCAGTCTAGTAAATTTATAAAGTCCAGGTACTACAGTGAAGAGTTCATTCAAACAATTACCATGAAAGTATTTATAGAAAAATCACGTGGAAGTAACTTTACGGCAGTGGGAAAGAGACTGAAGCCAAGACGTCCCCTTCTTTGGATTTTATCAAGGAGCACTGGACAATATTCTAAGCATGGACATGGTAGACATAGATCTGTAAGATAGATTCTAGAGAAAAATATTGTCTTGCACAACATAGTAAACCAACTTTCTTAGCAGCTGGCCTAGCAATGGATTCAATAGAATAGTCTTTCCACTTCATATGAGCTAAGAACATTAACCTGAGAAGCTGCAACAAGTCACTCTCCTGCAGGTTAGCATCAGCCATGCTGATGGAAGGCAGAAAGGGATCTCTCAGATGATTAATAGAGAACAGTTTAGTTTTGGAGGTGTTAAAATTAACACGCCGTTCTTTGCCCCAGTTAACAACAGACTAAAATTTGTTTTTGACATCAGCCACCAATTTGACCGTAGCCAACTGATCAGACTTACTATCAAGACAGTAGCAAATGGTTGTGCCCATGATCAAACGTTGCATTTGACTACAAAAATATATCCAAGGTGGCATATTTTAATATTTAATGTAGTATTCAAAATGTATTTTATAATCTAGTAAAATACTTTAAAAGATGCCTAAATTGGTCTATATGTGAAATTTTTTAAAAAATTATAAAATTTTTAAAATATTTATTTTAATCCTCTTGGTTGAAGGAAATAATTTTCTGTTTTCTTCATAGAAATTTAGGTTTTTGTATATTTTAACCACTTTGCTGTGCAGTAATGGTCAAGTAATAGTCAACTATAGATCATTACTACTGTAATGAGTACAATATTCACAGGTGTCATACACTTATCATCTGTGATTAAGTATGTGGCTCAAACTGATGTTGTTATTCTTTAGTGGGCTGTATCAGTTGTGTCACTGTATTAGTCTTCATTGTTGATTTCTGGCCAATACACCATAGTTGCACTGTTTCTGTTTCTTACAGAAAGTTTAATCAGCCGTCTTTTCACCAGGAGAAAGGTTTTTTTGTAGTATCAAATAGCTTAACACATGTGGTATGTACTGTTTACTTTTATTGTCCCCAATAGGGAAATTTTGCTAACTAATATTTTTTAATTTATTTCAAATGACATGTGCCTTCAGGTCATAAGCAATCATGGCTCTCCAAATTCCATTTCTTTATTATCTGCAAATTGCCATAAATTTGTGGGGAAAAAATATGTGGTTTCTCATTGCCTTCTCCAGTTTTTGGAATTCAGGGTAGTCTTCCTGCTAGACTAGTTATCACTCAAAGCTTGTGAGCTTAGTCTACCCTGCTACTTACCCCATATCTGTGAGAGAATAGATACTTATTCTCACAAGTGCATTTAGTACAATTTTGTAGATTTTTAAATAACATTTCTCTTACAAAATGCCATTTTATATATATATATATATATATATATATATATATATATATATATATATATATATAATATCTGGATAAAATAAATGAAACAAAATTGGGTGTTTTTTTCATGAAAAAAACACCCAATTTTGTTTCATTTATTTTATCCAGATATTATATACATATCAAGAAAGTATACGTGGCCTCTCATTATGCTATATATATATATATATATATATATATATATATGTCTAAATAAGTAGCATTTTCAGAAACAAAAAAACAAAGAAAATTATAATTGCCTAAGCTGCCATAAGTACTTTATTTTCTAGTATGAAAAGGATTATAAAAAAAAATCTCAAATCACAATGTAAACAGAAATTTGCCATATTTATTGATAATTAATATATTCATGTAGAATCATATAGTTTCCTACATTAAAAAGTCTAAGGAGAAAGCAATAAAGATAAAGACTTCATTGTGTGTCAGAAAAACAGAGTATTGTATATTTTAAGTTTTAGCATATGTAGATGTAGGCTTTCAGGATTGGCTTATTGACTAGTGTATGCCAATAAGCAAAAATGCCTGTCAGTGTTCCCACAGTTTCAATATGAGGTTATCATGCTAAGGCATTGACTATCTGTGTAAGAGCTGAGCCTTCATGAGTGAACTCTTCTCAAGAAAATATGCCTAACATGATCATAACATTGCCGTTTCTATTTTATTTTTTATTTTTTTACAAATTTAAAGTATTTTTTGTTATCTGATATAGCAGCATTCATTTTGCTTTTTTTTTATAATTGCAAACCCTTCCTTGTTAATAAGCACACATTAATGTCCTTTCTTGTTTTTTATGAAGGAAACATTCACTAAATTTTTAATGTGTATTTCAATTAATAGAAATTTTTGAATGTGCATATGAGACAGATTTTTGTCTGTATCTATATTACATTGTAGTTATTACGTTGGTATCACATATTTAGGTCATCTTCTTTTTCTATATGCCATGTCCCTTCAGGACTTTGCTGATCATGGCTCTCCACAATTTCCTGTTCTTTGTTGCTCTTAGTAAAGTTTGTCTTTTTGCCATCTCTCCTAACTGCTGTTCTGCCATACATTTTCACAAGCTGGTAGGTGGTTCATTTGTTGCTTTTCTCTGTCCCTCTTGCCTTCAATATGTCCTGTGAGTGTCAAATTTTCCAATCCCTCTTTCTTCATTAAGTGCCCTAGAAATTTCAACTCTTTCTGATTCCAAGGAGTTAGCTGTTAATAAATAGTTTTTTTTAATTCTAATTCTTTAAACCTCATTCTGCCACCCATTTACTCACACTCACTATGTAGGTTATGCATCATTTTCCTCTGTCCCTCTTGCCTTCAATTTGTCTTGTGAGTATCAAATATTCTAAGCCTTCTTTCCTCATTATGTGCTCTAGAAATTTCAACTATTCCTGATGTTAAGTATAAGTGTCCTTTTTGTTTTCATTTTCCTTGAATCTTCATTGTTCAGTCCATGCTAATCTCAACATCCTTTTTTTAGAACCACAATACCTCAAATCTCTTTGTCTGATGAGATTGTCCAGCATTCACTGCCTTTTTTCCTTGTTTTTAACATAAATTTTCCTTTTCTATTCTTGGGGCATGACATCAACAAGTGTCCTCTAAACTCAAGAACTTTTCAGAGAATCCTTGCCGTATAGATGTTAATTTTCTGAAGGTCTGTAATCTTGGTCTCAATTCCAATATTTTTTTTTATCAATTCACCCCCAAGCAAAGCAATAATGCCACCAAAACACCTAGTTCTAAACCACTAGATGGAAAAAATAAAAATCATGAAATAACCTAGCTCAGATTAATAAGGTGCAATGTGCTCAATAATGAAGACATTTCCTGTAAAAAAAAAAATGAACAATCTAGAATAGAGCTTCAGTCCATCCAGTGATGACACACCAAACCTTACTGTGACTTCATGTTTCCCACTTTGAAGCAATCCTCAGGCAGTCCAGCAAACAAAAAAAAAAGAGAAATGATTTTAATATATATATATATATATATATATATATATATACTACCACAGGTGGAGTGGGTGGTGAAAAGGTGTAAAAAAAAAAAGCCCTGTAAATAGAATCCCACCCATGGTTAAAATGAAGACATCCAAATATATAGTTTTTCGTTGATATTTTAAACAATATTTCCACCAGCATAAAACTGATAATAACAAAATCTGATATATATAGAATATGGGGATTAAAGAACACCTGAAATATGTATTTGTCTAATTCCTTTCGGAAGAACCCTAATCAGCCTAATAGGGTGAGACTAGGGATCCTATGCAGCTCTCCACTTTAGGAATAAAAATTAGCTAGCTGTATTGACTATAGCATTATCCAATAAGACTAA
>OZ038483.1:104524044-104629044 GCA_964036315.1 Acanthosepion esculentum
AAATTAATATTTTATACAATGATTCTTGGCTGCATCCTGACAGATGAGGAATCATGAAATTAGAGTTAACTTCTGATAAGTATTATAAACTTAAAACTACTGATAGAATAATTATTACTCTAGATAACTTGAGCACTTCATTGGCAGAAATCCTGTTTACCTTTTATGTGCTGAATTATGCAATTTTACTTTTTTCAATTACTATTTAATTTTTATTTTATTCATAATATATATCTTTTCTAACACTTCTCATACCAAGCATAAATACTACACTCTGATCTGCTATTTAAATACCATCCCACAAAAATAGAATATAACACAGTTTAATGCTGGAATGGAGTGGTCATAGATGTATATACCAACAAAGAGACAAATTGCCCAGTTCCTCTGACTGGTAGCCTATAGGCATCAGCATATCTCTGCATTCCATTAATATAGTGTAATGCATCAGTTGGAATCCTCTGAACAACGGATCATCTCCGGGTTTTTTTTTTGTTTTTGCTTCATCCTGACAAGTGGTGATTATATGGCTGAGGAAGAATAGATTGGATTGCAGCCTAAAGAAACTACACTCTGATCCTAAATAACAGTGAAGGGAGTGCCACTTAGATCCAAGGCAGTATACACAAATATTTGGATCTTTGGCAGAAGTGTCAATTAATGTATAAATAATCCATTTATATATCTGAGAGATGCTCACTACTAAAGCCTAAAATGGAATATATATATATATATATATATATATATATATATATATATATATATATATATATATATATATACATAGACATGCACACACACACACACACACACACACATGTGTATATATAAAATTTTATTAAAAATGACTGATAAAGTACTATGGCTAAGTTTTTTATTTAATTTTTCTCATGTTCTTAAAATTTTCTTCTTTTCTGGACACGAATTATGTAGAAATTGTCAAAATGTTCTGTATGCCTGAGTGCTTTTGGCTGAACTTTTAGCCATTATCAAGGATGATTTTATTTTTACTTTTAACTGAATGTATGGATTGTTTTATGTGTGTATCTAGAGTTAGATGCATGTTTTATTTTCCAAACACAGTCAGCACATTGTGGCCATGTTCATAATTGATGTTATTGAGTGTTGGCCTTTTCTCTTTTTTATTAATAATGCTTCCATTATTTTTAGCTTTTTTTTTTTTTTTTTTTTTTTTTTTTTTTTACATGTGGATGAGGCTATTATATTTCTATTACCAACAAGTACTTGCAAATGGTGTTTGGTAGGTCTCCATGTGCATTTAAATGAGACCTAATTGAGCTATGGTCAGAGAGATGTAGTGTGAGTCTACTTGTTAGGCATGTTGTTGTATATCAAATATAATTATTTATAAATTTGGTTTGGTCAGGAACACAATTCCTTAATGGACATGGGGATTTGTAAATAATATGGATTCTTTGTAATTTGTTAGCAGTTTTAAATTTTTTTATAGTAGATAATTAATTTAATTTTCTTGTTTTTGTTGAGATGTATATTTCTTTATAATGCTTCTAAGGGAAGATTCAACCTGCTTATAGTTACCATGCATTTGATGTCTTTTATAGAAAATGTTAATGTTATTTATTTTTATCTGTATGTCCAGTGTTGTTATTGGTTACCTTAGAAAGAAAAAATCTAATAAGGTGACATATGAGGTAATTTAGAATAAATATATATATATATATATATATATATTATAAAGATGTTGCATATGGCCAAACAAGTACTCATGACAAAGAAACATTTTTGTTTCAATGCAAATGCATCTCAACAGATGATGACTTGTTTGTCCATCTTTTGTAACATCTTTATAATAAATAACTATTGCTCTCCTCTTGGTACTGAGCCCTCTTTTAAATTAATGCTATGAATGTTTGAATTTGTATTCTTTTCATTCTTGTTACATTTGAATATATATATATATATATATATATATATATATATATATATATATGACAAAGTGGAAAAGAAGTTTTTGTGTGACATGTTTCATTCTTTAGGATTTCATTGTACTAAATTTGTTAACATTGGCACAATGAAATCCTAAAGGACAAAATGCATCACACAAAAGCTTTCTTACACTTTGTCACACATATTCCCCAATAAAACTGTTCTTGAGATATATATATATATATATATATATATATATATATATATATATAATCATTTCTGGCAAATATTTAATTTTGTATATTTGAAAGATTTAAAAATGCAGATGAAATTGATAAAAATTAAACTATAAGACATTTGTACACTTATTTATTATTGGTAGTTCATTAAAAACTATCTGTTCTCTTATATAAACCACAGTAAAACTTTCTTTGGATTACAGTTGATATCTCCTACTTACTAATGAGATATTCTGTTGTTAAGGTACAGAAGTCATGACTTGAGATGAATAAACAAATATGGCTCATGCTACCATTGCAATATCTCAGTAAGTAGAAGATCTGAGGCTGATCATCAATGTCCACTGTAAAATCCAGAATTAATTATGAAAATAAAAATCAGGTATTAATTATCGTCATTTTTTTAATCCTGTATTAATTATAGTCACTTTTTTTAAAATCCTGTATTAATTATATTCACTTTTTTTTTTAATCTTGTATTAATTATAGTCACTTTTTTTTTTTAATCTTGTATTAATTATAGTCACTTTTTTTTTTTTTAATCCTGTATTAATTATAGTCACTTTTTTTTTTAATCCTGTATTAATTATAGTCACTTTTTTTAAAATCCTGTATGAATTATAGTCACTTTTTTTAAAATCCTGTATGAATTATAGTCACTTTTTTTTTTAATCCTGTATTAATTATAGTCACTTTTTTTAAAATCCTGTATTAATTATAGTCACTTTTTTTTTTTAATCCTGTATTAATTATAGTCACTTTTTTTAAAAAATTCTGTATTAATTATAGTCATTGGAGGCACAGTGGAGTAATGGATAGTGTCTCAGATTGAGGAATTGGGGATGTGAGTTTGAATTCTAGTTAAGTTAATTCACTTACATGCCAATATCCATGGGAAATGTATGAATCCATTACTCCTCTCCCCAGCTATGGATAAATAGCAGAACAGATTGGGCCCTCTAGCCTTAGTTGGCAACTAGTCTAGGAGAAGGAAAACCCTTAATTTGAATCAGCCTAAAGAGGGTTGGGCTGTGTCAGGCTCTCTTGTCCAAGAAACACCCCTGCTACTATGGCTGCAGTAGATGTGTTGTCCCTATGGACCATAAGGAGTTATGAGATTTGTGATTAATTATAGGTTTATTCCTATAACCCATAAATGCCCACCTTTTAAATATGGTATTAATTATAAAATCCAATTTTATTTAGATTTCCAAATAAAATAATGAATAATTTTTTTTTTTTTTTTAAATCTGATATTATGATTTTATTAAAAATAATCTGTTATTAATTCATTAACGCCCACCTTAAATTCTGGAATTAATTCTTCTTTACATGCCATGTCCCCTAATGATGTAGGTGATCATGGCTCTCCACAATTTTCTGTCCTTTGTAGCTCTTAATAAATTTTCTCTTTTTGTTATTTATCCTAAACCCTCTTCTGCCATCCATTTACTTAAACTCAACAAGTATGTTTTTTTATGTACCAGAAATAAACAATGTGAGAAATGAATCAGGAAAATGGATAAAAATAATTCAGAATTGCTGGATGCAAAGCAACTCTGTATCATAGAAATGTTGGGTTTTTTTTTTTGCTTTTTTAAATAAAATACCATGTATTCTGCTAAAATATATGCTGAAAGATTTTCATAAAGAAAGATTTGTCAGTGTCCATTTTAGTAGTCTTGTTTTAGTACACCCTGTGTTTTGTATGTATAAAGAAAAACTGTTCGGGTTGGAGATTTTGAGATGAGGCATGAAATCTGTTGCAAGAGTCACAAGGGTAAACAGTGGGTTAGAATTTGAAGGTGTCAATCTCCCTTTTAAATAATTGTCACTTTGTTCATGAAAAGACCACTTCATCATTTGACAGTTGTACTCAGTGACAGCAAACAAGAAATTCTCTTATTAATGTTCATTGATTTCAATTCCCAGCAAGCACACTTCCTGTGGTGCAGATTCCAAGAAAAGACTGGGTCATTGATGAGGAAAGACCAAATTAAATTCAGATCAGAGCCATGAGTGTTTTGTTCATACTTTTTTTTTTTTTCTTTTTTTTGTACAAAATGTATCAGATCTTCATTTCACTATTTACATTCATGTCTTACATTTTCTTCTTCCCTTACCATAAGTAAAAAAGTTAGAATTGGTAGCCTGTAGAAATAACTAAGTTTTCTTGGTATTCCATGTATATCGTTCATATTCTCTCACATCAAAAGGAATGATATTTCTGGCAACATTTGTCAAGATTTTCTTTTCTTTTTTTCTGACTAAGTAAAAGACACTGGAATTGGTAACATGAAAGAACTAAGTCTTCTTACTATTTAGTATCCCATGTATATGATAAATTTTCTTTCACATTAAAATGAATGATAGTTCCTGCATCATTTCTCAGGATTTATTAAGGTATGAATTAAAAAAAATTAACTATTGAAGCAAAAGACAGTTGTTTTTTTTTTGTTGTAATTTTCTAATTTAAAAACAATAAGCACTTTTTTCATAATGGCTAAATTACATAATTATTTAATATATTTCAATGTAAACATGTTGGGAGTTGATTCTACCACAGAAAATTAATTTAAACTTATGCAAAAGTTTGATAAGTTTTTATTATCAACAATTTTCATACATGTATCTCATTTTCAAATACTAATAAACTCTTCTGATCATGCTTGTTAATGTTATTTATATTTTAATCTGTTTTATCCCTAAATAAAAGATTTTAACTGTGTTCACTCTCTTTAGTTGATTATTTTTTTTTTAATTGTCACAAAATAATAAGCAGTTTTTTTTAGTAACTTCTACAAATTTGTTATAATTGTGTGTCAGACTTTAACTTACAGTGCCAAATAATAGCACATTTTTATCTTGTTATATTTACTATGTAGATCAAAGGTCCTAAAATGAAATCCTTGACCCTTATCAACCCCTAGGCATGTACAAAAAATAATACATATCAATGCCTTGCTTGGTGTGTAATGATTAAAAATATTTATTTATTTATATATATATATATATATATATATATATATATATATATATATATATATATATAATATAATGTAATGTTTGGTAATCTATATGCATAATCCCAAGGAGGATGTAATCAAGAGAGCTTGATGCAAAAACAGAGTGAATATTAGTTTAATTAAAAAACAGGTAACCTTAAGGGTCTATTGATCCTTTAAGGTTGTCTGTTTGTTAATTAAAATATATATATATATATATATATATATATGTATATATATATATATATGTTTTTTTTGGTCATCTAGTAGAAACAGATGACAGAAAAAGGACAAAGATGTATGGTAATGGGTAAAAAGTTACATAGAACAACAAAAGACAGGAAGTTGGGGAAAGCTATGATCACCTACATCCTGAAGTGATACAGTACATAAAAGAAAAATGTTTTAGAACTTTGCTATAACTAAGACTTAGTTAATGTTGCTTATTGAAAACTGGGATTATATAATTATTGTACACACTTTGCAAAGCAGACTTTTTTTTATAATTAAGCAAGGTGATAAAGCCACTAAGACACAAAGGGTTGTGTTGAGTGAGAGAATCTAAGAAAAATATTGGAGAAAGAAAAATAAAAGAATGGGTTCGAGGAGACAAGATATGATGATTGACATTGCATTTAAATTTTTGAAGATCATAGGTAACAGGAAAGTAGGAAGGCAAAAGATGGTTCCACAAGTGAGAAGTGCCAGTGGAGAAACTTTTAGCATAGAACTTATGGTTACAGTAAAATGAGGAGACCTAGCTGCCAATATTGTATTGTGTTTAAATTCATTAAGTTGAGGTACCAAAGAGTAATATTTATTTTGAAAATACAAAAATGTAGCACATGGCCAGGAAGGAGGATAGAGGGAGACTGGTTTTCAATCTGTCTTAAGTTAGCTAGCCACAATTACTGACCCAAACATACCACAGTATTCCTCACACCAAAACAACACATTCTTTCTTACCATTCTTATTACAGCCACCATAATACCTCAATGTCTCTATAAAGTCCTAACTATTTCACATGTGTACAATTTGTCTGTGGGATGGGTAAATAAAAGAGGAAAGTTCATCAGAACAATTACCATGAAAATATTTATAGAAAAGCAAAGAGAATCTACAGTGGTGGGAAAGTGATTGAACCCAACATTGAAGATTCTTTGAATTTTGTCAAGGATCTCTAAATACATAGCAAAAACGCTATGCAACCCAGATTTGGTATCATGTTTTTGTTATTGTAATATAAAGATACTTCAGTCCTACTTGACATTTGTTAGCTGTAATCTGAAATTGTAAGTTAACAGCAACATTTCTTTTTTGCTCATATGATAAACATATTTTAAGTATTTATTTTTTATGACTTAATTCTCATTTGATTCTTTCATTATTTATTTCTTCTCGATAACATTAATAAAAATAAATTTACAAGTAAACATTTGCTGTTTACCAACATAGTTCTCCTTACTTGGCGCCACAAATGTGACTTTTTTTTTTTAATTCTTTTTTTTAATCATTTCACCCCATGCAAAGCAATAAAGTCACTAAGATACAATGGGTTACTGAGTGTAAGAGAATATGAAAAAACATCCATTATTTCCAAAATTATATTTTATAATTATAATATTTGTTAAAATGATGCCAGGTGAATATGGATAAATTTGGATAAAAGGAACACTAATACAAAATCTGGAAAAATATCTCCAACATTTTAAAGGAAGATGAAAAAGACCAAGGTAAATGCTATTAAAAAAATTACTTAACTGTTGTATAAACAAAAGGATACAGTTTTTATTGATTTGGTTTTAAAAATCATATCTCCTAAATGGTTGCCCCTGTTCACCATACACTGTTGTAGATGATTTTTAAAGTTTTCCATCACCTGGAAGTTCTTTGAGATCTTTCTTTTAAGTGCTGAATCTGTGGCCCTGAAGTTTCTATCCGGAACAGCATCATTCATAACATGAAATGAGTACAAAAAGCTCTCTCTGTTGCAATTACAGATTCACCAGTTTTAAAAATATGTTTCATAAACAATTGCACAGTCTGCACTGGTCCAAGCCATGATGGTAACTGATTGCATCTGAAAAAAAAAAGGGTAAGACATTAGCTAGATGTAGATACTATTGCTACTAAGTTCACTAGTTGCTATTTTCTAAGCTGGACCAAAAGTCTCTTCAGTTTTTGGCAGAAGGCTCAATTAACCCTCTACAGGAGTGCAGGTTATAAAGTAGGAATTGAATAAAATTGTACTTTATTTTTTGAAGGATAAAGTTAATAAACAGCGGTGATAATTAATTATGACTTATCCTGATGAAATAGTGAATTTTTCTAAAAGCAATCATTTTAAATTTGAAGTTTTCTTTTTCCTGCTCTTGCTGAAGACATTGTTTTTTGAAAAGTAAAATCCTCAGATATTTTCTCTCTGTCAGGGATATCTACATAGAAAACACAGTTTCTTTTTTTTTTTTTTTGTCTCTTTAGTAGAAATTTTTTTTCCATATTTTTTTTTTTTTTTTTTTTTTTTAATTATTATGGTAGATCAAATCTTAATGTTCTTTGTTTGTTATCTGTCAAATCTTCATCTAGATGACTAATGTCTAACAGTAAATAAAAATACTATTCAAAGTATTTTATTTTTTTAATTTAATCATGTCTGTAGGCATTGAACTCAGCATTTTCTTCATTTGGCATAGTGTGGGGAAATGTGGATGGGGGGGGGGGTTCTCCTGGCCTTATCTCTATGTTGAGGAATTTAGGATCACTATTGCCTGACCTATTTATCACACTTTTCCTATTTAGTATCTCTCTCTGCTCTTTTTTATACCTCTCAGGTTGCCTATCCTCACCACCTCTTTCTGTGAATGCTTTCTGTTTTACTCTCTCTGGTACCATAATATTGTATGTCCATCAATCAGGTTTTACCTCAAGACCAATGCAGTTTTCACAGTCCTTTAGCAAGAAAACTTAGATAAAATAAGTTATTGCCAAAAACAATTGTGAATTGTCATGCACAGGGTTCCGATTTGTTTTGTTAACATTGCAATTTTATTTCCATTATGAATAAATTTGAGAGGCATTTTATAATGATATTTAGTATATGTGTTCTATCTTATTCTATGTGTCATGTCCATTCAGGGTGTGGGCATGGCTCTTGACACCTTCCTAACCTTTGTAGTTCTTTGTAAGGTTTTCTTTGTGCTCTCCCTCCTAATCCCTGTTCTACCAGCCATTTACACAAAATTGGGCAGGTTATTCACGGCTTTTCTCTGTCCTTCTTGTCTTCAGTATGTCTTGTGACTGTTAAAGTTTCTAAACCACCTTTCCTCATTATGTTCTCTAGAAATTTCAATGCTTTAAAACTTTATTGTTACTCACCTGCTCAGTCCATGGTATTTTCAGCATCCTTCTGCAGAAACAGATTTCTGTTACGTCAAGTCTCTACTTCATCTGCGAGCAGATTGTCTATCATTTACTACCATATAAAAGAACTGACATTACATAATAATTAACCTTTTCTTTGTTTCTAACAAAATTTTCCTATTTCTTACTATTGTTTGCTTAGCTTTTGGAAAGCATCTTTCACTTTTCAAACACTTCTTCAGATTTTGGTATCAGATATTCCATCCGCTTTTTAAAACACTTCCTAGATAAATTGCCATACTTGCTTTATAGTTGCATAAGGTTTACTGACAATATTGTCATGATTGAATGCAATATTTTGTAGCATATTTAAGTTTAGCATGGAAGTTGTTGGAAATTCAAATTGATGAATATAAAACATACATACATACATACATACATACATACATACATACATATATATATATATATATATATATATATATATATATATATCCATCAATCAATTTGAATATATAAAACATGTTTTTATCCAGTATTTATTCGAAAACACATAATATCAGTGATAAAGCTAACATATTTAGTTGGATTGATGCTAGTATATAACCCTGGGTTTTACAAACTCACATCAATCCAACTATATATATATATATATATATATATATATATATATATATATATATAGAGAGAGAGAGAGAGATAATTTAAAACCTTTACAATCTAATACCAGTCAGCTTTGTTGCATTAACTTTACACACAAATACCTTTCGGAAAGGTGCAAATCCATCTTCTCCCCCAACTATGGCTTAAATATTAGAACTTATATTTAGAAAAATTGTCATTCTCAAAAAATCATTAATCCAGTATTCCCTTGCAAAAAGAATTATTTGTACAAACCAAAATATGTTTTGTCTTTAAATAATGCAGAATAATCCAAAAAAACAAATCGCTGGTTACAATATAATATCGCATATGTTGATCCATAATTAAATTTACACCCAGAAACGTGTGGTAATACCTTCTTTTAATTTTTGCTGTTTTTCATCATGTACACACACTTACGTTCACATACTCACACTGTCAGATTTTATTATGCAAGTCAGTGTTTTTGAAATAAAATTTTACATCAGATGATATACTGTCATAATAATTTCTTTTTTGTTTATCTGATTTTGTTATGGCAACTTTAACTGTTTTCATAACATAGTTTATAAGCAAGGGGTATTTTTGGCAAAACCAAAGAAAGGTTTCTATAAGGAGATGCTGAAAAGTTCTGTCCAACCAAGATATTATTCAAGAAAGAAATCTGGTGCTTGGTCAGATTGTGGCAAGTGAGTCAAACTTTGAGAACTTTGTTGTAGCCCCTTGTAAATATATCTCTCCACTTTAGAAATCTTCATTGTTCTCTGGTGATATTCAAGAAATTCCTTTTTGATGCTTATTGAATTTTATATTTTAACTCCTGAAAATGTGGGGATGTGCTGAAAAGTTCCGTCTCACCAAGATGCTCTTCAAAAAAATCTAAGATTTGAGCATTTGGCCAAATTTTGGAAAGTAGGTCAGGTCAAGAACTGATAGTTGTTCAAATTTGATCTTAAACTGTCACTTTAAGTTATTTCTTGAGGCCTCTAATGAAATGATAAAAGGACTTAACTTGGAATCTTTGACAAAGTCATCATAAGTTAAAAAAAAAACTATTTTTCTGACTTTTATCTCTAAAGTTCCACTTTGCATCTGCAGCATTAATGTGGGTTTTTTTTTTTTTTTTTCAGAATATAGTAGACTGGTTGGACATATAGAATGAATAATGAAAAATAAAGAAATATTTTAAGTGTTTGCTCATAAGACCTCTATAGCCTACTTGATGTTAAGATTTAAATAACATTTCTGAGAGACTCAAATAAATAAAAAAAAATAATCCATGGAGATTTATTTTTCTTCCTAAACCATTTCTTGTCTCTGAATATTGAAGATTTTGTTGATCTAGAACAATAATTCTCAAATAAGAGGCATTTGACTCCCAGAAAAGAAATTTAATATATAAGAGGATAAATTTTATTCAAAGGGAGGAATTGGCTATTAGATCAAATGGAAGTTTTGTGATCCATTGAAATAAAGATTTCTTTTATTTGACTGCAATTAATAAATAAAATTAGTTTCATAAAATGTTTCAGAAAATAACGCCATAAAAATATAATAATGAAAAAAATTTCTAGATAAAAATTAAAAATGATTGATTTTGTTTTTTACAGTTTATAAACCATTACAGGTTATTTAAAGTCAGGAAATATTTTTAGAGTGTAAGAATTTTTTTTGGAGATAATAATGATTTACTGAGACAAATCCTACTAATTAACCCATGGCTGGAGGGAGAAGTAGTGGATTCATATCTTTTCCAAAGATATTTGCGTGTAAATGAATATAACAAACTAGACTAGAATTGGAATTTGCCTCTCCGATTTCCAATTCTGAGCCATTATCCATGACACCACCCATACATCCAAGCTTAAAGCACCTGGTAAAAGAGGTCACTCATTTAAGTATTGACTAGGCTTGATGTTATTTAACTTTGGTGATCATACAAGAACTGGTGTTGCTATGTGATATGGCTGTAAGCCAATTCAAAATGAGAGAAATTGAGGACAGTTAGGATCAAAAGAGAAATAATGTGATTTGGTTGGTTGGTTTGTTTTAAGGCATATCAACCTCAGTGGGTCATTTAATGCCAACAAAATTTTTTTAGATTTATAGTGATAGTTTGGAAAAAAAGGTGTGTATGTATACATATATATTTGAACCATTTTTCAATTACTCATATTTTTGAGTACAATCCAACTTCTTTTGTATTACTGGTACTTTTTTTTTAAGTATTGCTGATAATAATTTTTCCGTAAAAAATTATTGCTAGTAATAATTTTTTTATTACAAAGTATTTCTGGTATTAAACCTATTTTTACACAAGTTTGGGTGATAACTATTTGCCCATAGCTGGGACCCTAACAGGTTCTACCACCCCGGGTCAGGGTGGACCTGGGAATATCAGCAATTAAGGGGTGGTTCCATGCTCCTCAAAGCCTCTTGATCAGAGGCCTTGCTGTTGGATGTAGTTTATCGTCATACCCAGGACACTGAAATAATGTGACTTGAGACTCTGAGAACCACTGGTCTAGAGTATATTCCTTTAAGTAACTTAGTATTTACTTAACTTAGTATGGCACACAAAGCTACAAGTGTCAAAGTTATTAGAGTAGTAATGGTTTATGAGATAACTTCACTTCTTTTAACCAGAATTAACATTCACTTATCTGTTCTCAGTAATGTTATTCAAATCATAGCATCAAATTTCCAATGTTCTTATTTCGGGAAATGCATTTTCTATTATTTTTGCATAAGCCATCAAAATTCCAGTGCATTTGGATTTTAGGCCGAAACGCATTAATCAATGGGAAATGATTTATGCTCTTATGCTACTAGAAATTGTATTGGAAAAAGTAATAAAAAACCTGTTCCTCATTTTAATTATTCATTAAAGCATAAATAAGTTATAGCAAATATACACTTTCTTTCATGAACCTTAGATTTCATTGTATATCTTTTTATAGTCAGTTTCTATAATGAAAGCTGGTAAATTAAAACTACTTTTTGTCTTTAAAAGCTTGCACAAACCACTGCAAACATGAGCCTTGAACTGTCCTGATCAAATTTTCAGTTGCAACAAAACACCCAACTGTTGCATACACAAAATTCTAACAAACATGAATTATATGATAAGTATGCTACTTGAGAAAAACCACAGTGTAAAGAAAGCTGGTTTATTGAACCTTCTTTTATTTCTTTAAAGCTAAATCAAAATATCACTATTTTCATGGCAAATGTTCTAACAGGCAACAATTAGTTTTTCTTTTTTTTAACAATGTTCGCCCTGTACAAGGCTTAAGAGCCCCACAAGGTAGAGGGTTACAGACTAAAAGGTTAAGAGGCTCAGTTTATGGGGATATGTTGGGAAGATAATTGTTAATCCTAGACTTAAACAGGTTAAGATTTTAGACATTGGAGAAACATCTTCTTGATAGTCAGTTCCAGAGTGGTTTGCAGGAAGCTGTTTGAGTGGAACTTACATTTAGTAATGGAATATGAAGAGAATGAGAGTGGTTTGGTAAACCACCAGTTCTGACATGCACAGCTAAGACCCATCATGCCATTACCTTCGTATCTCATTAGTAAGAAGAAAGTTCCACTTAGACAGTTTTTTCCAAGAATTGCTACTTTGGGAAGTAACCTCTTGAGAGTTTGTTCTGCAATCACCACAATCTTAATCTCTTCAGGCCTAGGGTTAACTTTCATATATATCTTTATAAACAGTATTACTTACCTTCTCTTCTTATAGCTCGTACAACAACCTCATTCAGTAACCCTCTACCTTGAGTGGCTCTTGGACCTTGTATTGGGTGAATATTAGTAAAAAAAAAAAGAAAATTTCAGTTCATCTTGATCCTTGCACTTATGTAAATGACATTTTAAGGCCTCATTGGTATATTTATGAGATTTATTACCATTTATTTTAAAACTATTTCTTCAAGCATCCAATGTTACCAGCGGTAGGAGATTATGGCCAAATCACATTGAAACACTGATTCTCATATGATCACCAAAGTTAAGTCAGTACCTAGATGGGTGATTGCTTGGAAATACCAGGGGCTGTAAGCTTGGGTATGCTGGTGGAGTAATGGATAATGGCTCAGAATTGGAGATCAGAGTGATGAGTTCCAATTCCAGTCAGATTTGTTATATCCACTTACATGCAAATACTCTTGGAAAAGGTATCAATCTACCTCTTCTTGCTCCCATCTATGGGTTAATTAGTAAGACTTGTATCAGTAAATCATTATAATCTCTCTCAAATTCATAGAATCTAAATATATTTTCTGGCTTTAATTCAGCTGCAAAAGCCATAATTCAATCAGAGGTAGGATTTATTAAAGAAAATTGTCAAAGCTTTCACTTGTTTTAATGATTATGGAGACAGAAAAATACAAAACATATGAATAAGAAATAAGATAGATTTCCAGAGCACATTTACTGTGCAAACTGGTGTAGTATAAATATTTCAGATAATGGATTATTTAATACTTGTCTATATTCTGGAAAAAGAAAAGAAAAATATTAACTCGTGTAGAGGTTATCAGTCTGGTGGGAATTTCCCCCTGGGGTGAATTTTAGGGTTTCAGAGAAGGAAAACAAACTCTTCTATAAAAATAACCAAAGTAAATGTATATTAATATGGAAAATAATGAAAATTTTCAATAATATATGCATATTATTTGAAATGTACCTTTTGAATTGAACAATCTTGGAAAAGCGGGGAATTCTGACTTATGGCGAAAAGTTTGCATTGGGGAAGAAAGGTTGAGAACCATTGAACATGAGCATAAAAAAGGACCAATATGATTCACCTCCTCACTGAAAAATTTGTAATAGTCCATTTTCGGTGAGTGTTGGTCTCGATAAAAGGTGACAGCTGTTCACAGGGTTATGAATGAATGAAAATCATGTTATACAATGCAAATCAAAGAGATTTTCAGTGATCAAGAATACAGACAGGGCTATTATGTGCATAACATTTTTTACCTATAATGTCAAAAAGTGATGGCAAAATTTAAATAATTCTGCAATTATAAGACAAGAGATAACTGTACAATGAGTAAAATATCTAGAGTATATATATATATATATATATATATATATATATATATATATATATAGTAATGTTCATCCTGTCCAAGGCCTGCAAGCCACTTGAGGTATAAGGTTACAGAGTAAGAGGCACAGTTTAGGTTGATATATGGGGAAGGTAATGATTAATCCTAGACTTGAACAGTTTAAGATTGTGGGGATTGAGAAATCACTGTCTTGGGAGTTAGTTCCACATAGCAGCAGGAAGAAGCTACTTGAGAAGAACTTGAATCTCATCAATGGAATACAAAGGGAATGAGGATGGTTCACTACAATGTCTGTACCATGATGGGTCTTAGCTGTGAAGGTTACAACTGGTAGAACTAAGGAATAGAGCCTGTCAAGAGCACTGGAAATAGCAATAGAGCAGTGAGAGGTATGCAATGTTTCGTCTGGAGTTGTCGGGTGGTAAATAATTTGTCACCCACAAGGTTGTAGAGACACTTTTAGACTCTATCACATTGGATATATTTTCTTCATCATCAAATGAACTCTATTTTGAGTCTTTTTTTTTTTTAAAAAAAACTATAGAAATCTTTTAAAAAAATTCTCCAGTGAGCTTGAAAATCTTTATAGAGCTTTACCCTGAGCACTTATTAAATCATTATCAATAAAAAGCAATATATTAGCAACCTAATCTAGTTACTTATGTTACTTTTTGTTAACATAATGGAATATTTAATTACTGAGTAGGGGAGTTCAGGTTGCATGACTGATACAGGTATTATGTCACATAGTGTTTGCAGATGTAAATGCTTAGCAAATGATTTTACAATGGAAATGTATTGCAAATGGGGAAGACAATGATTACAACTTATCAGGAATTAAAACAATCATTATTGTCAGGATCAAGCTATTAAATGTGTAATTAACATTTATCAATAGATTTTTATTACTTTAAACTTAAGTTTAACCCAAACAGTGCTTCCTGATTATTTATCTGTCATTAACTTGAAATGTTAAATTGAATAATTACTTTGAAAACAGTGAGTGTATTTGGAAAATAAGTTGAGAATACTGTGAGGAAATTTAAAAGAGGTTTTGACAAATTGGGTCAGAGATAAATTATAGAATTTATCCTCCTTCTATATGTCATATCCCTTCATGATGTAGGTGATCATAGCTCTCCACAACTCCCATTCCCTTGTAGCTTTGAACAGTGTTTCCACCACTCCATATTCTGCCATCCATTTACACAAGCTTGTTAGATAGGTTACTTACTGTTTCCCTTTGTCCCTCAATATGTCCTGTGAATGTCAAATTTTCCAAACTTTCTTTCCTCATTTTGTGTCCTGGAAATTTCAATTACCTCTTTCTTTTGGCTTCCATATTCCTTAAAGATATCTTGTTGCTTACATACTCTGTCCATGGTATTCTCATGCAGAGTCTTTTGTAGATTGATTGATTGTTTAAATTTTTGTAGCTTATCAACCCTTTGTGGTTTATTTAAATCTAAAACATATCTTGGATTATAGAAGGTCATTTACAGTACTTGGTTCTTTTGTAGAAGACTATCTCTATAGCTTCAAGTCTCCTCTTCATCTAAGAGGTAATTATCCAACATCATTCACTGTGCTATAGTAAGATTGATATTGCATAGCAGTTGATCATTCTTTTTTTTTTTCTTTTTTTTTAATTTGAATATTTTATGGTTGAGAATCTATAGTTATAGCAAATATATCAGATTGGAGTTTTTTAATCTCAAGAACACAAGCAATAAATATGAAATGAGAGTATTGTATTGTGTGAGCTTCTGTGCAATTATTAAATGATTCTGATTTTCAGGCGTTAGGCTTTAGAAAAATTTAAGAAGTTGGCATTTAAATAATTTCTGTCAATTATGAAAGCGATTGTAACATAGTCTTAATCAGGAAATGGTTTTATATGTTTTTAAACATAATATTCTCCATTGAATCTGCTAAAGCTATTGTTTAATCATTGTTCATTTGTGATTTGTATTTCTTTCATGTTAATTTTAATTGCTACTCATTACAACCTTTTACTAATATTCACCCAATACAAGACCCAAGAGCCACTCATGGTAGGTTACTGTGTAGTGTTGTATGAGCGTAAGAAAGATTAGGAAATGAAGTTCATGTGGCCATGCAGCGAAGATAACAGTTCACTCTAGACTTGAAGAGACCAAGATTGTAGTGATTGGGAAAACATCCTGCCATTATTTTTATTTTATTTTTAATCAGTTCACCTCAAGCAAGGTGATAATGCCATTAAGGCACAAGGGGTTACTTGGAGTGAAAGAGAATCAAGACTTCTAAAGGAACTGGAAACCCAATCCTAAACAGGGAACAAGGGATAAACTTCTACTCCTGTTCAAAAGACCGTGGAGGAGTGTGACTTTTCAAATTGTCAGCCTAAATCCAATAAGCTTCTATGTGTTGTGATCACTGCTCTCCACAGTTCCTTATAGCACTAAGCAATCTTTGGCTCTTTACTATCCCTCCTTATTCATGTTTTGTGATCCATTTGCATAATTTTGTTAGGTATGTTACTCACTGCTTCCCCCTGCCTCTCTTGTATGTCATGTGAATGTCATGTTTTCCAAACCCTCTTTCCTCATGATGTATCCCAGAAATATCAACCATTTCTGATCCTAAGCAGTTGACCGGTTTTTATCCTATTTTCCTTCAAACCTGATAGTTGCTCGCCAGTTCTGTTCCCATTATTCTCAACATCCTTCTGTTGAACTACACCTCTGTTGCTTCAAATTTCCTTTTCATCTATGAGGAAACTGTCCAACATTCACTGCTTTATTGGTGGATTGATGTAATGTATATAACAGTTGAGCACTCTTATCTTTGTTTCCAATGAAATTTCCCTTTCCTATTCTTAATATTTTACTTACTTTCTGGAGGGCATCTTTCCAATGAGCCTTGGGATTTCTATCTCTTTTTCCATTGTTTTTTATAACATTTCCCAGAAAGTTAACTTTTTGTACTTGCTTTATTTCCACATCTTCAATTTGTAGTTTACATCTGGTGCTGTCCCGGTTTCTAATGACCATACATTCTCTCTTAAAGGAAACTGAAAAAAATGCAAGTTATATTTAAATGGTTAGTTTTAAAGTTATTTTAGCTCAATCAGCAGAGCAGATGTTATGGTTAACCAGGATCCTGAGGCAAAGAGATGAGAGTTCAAGTATCACCAAAACTTGTTCTTTGTTTTTGTTTACTGCTGTCCATCAACTGAGTTTCGATATCTGTGAGGGACAGTAACTAAACTTGAAAGAAATTTCACTCAAAAATAAATAATGACTGACAGTCCTTCACTAAATTCAAAACATAAATCATGATAATTTTGCTACTTGTTTGTTGTTTTTAATTGTTTTCAAGAACTCACATCTCCATCCCCATAATGGATTTGAGGTTCTAGAATATAGAAGATGGATGTATCATCTCAGACGTCAAGTAGAGATGAATTGTCATCTTAGAATACAATTCCTGTCCAAGTTCTGTAAAGTGGATACATTACCCTTTTCTCTTGTCTTTTAATGAGAATCACATAAAATTTTAACAGAAAGGATGTTGTTCTTAGACTAGACTTTTTCCTAATATATTTGAACATTAGTTATTTTACTTTGGCATTTCTCTACTAATTAGTGAAGTGTGGGTGGTGTAATGGATAGCAGCTCAGAATGAGAAACTGGAGAGCCGAGTTCAAATTCCAGTGAAGTTTGTTACATTCATTTTCGCACAAATACCCTTGGGAAAGGTATGAATCTGTTTCTTCCCCTCCCATTTATGGGCTAAATAGTAGCACTTCTTTGTAGAAAAATCATTGTTATTCTCAAAGAAGTTGTAACCCATAAAGGGTTGATAAGCTGTAAGAACAAATTAATTAATGATGTAATTTTTTAATCAGTCTTGTAATTTTGGGGTATTAAATAAGACATTTATAAAAACTTACAGCAACAATATATTTACCGTTTTGTTTTATTATCTTCTGTCATCTTTCAGGCAACTATAATTCTATACTCTCAGAATCCTCTTTACGAGTAAGGAACTCAGTGCCTTTTGCTGTCATCTGTGTAACTAAATTTTTCTTCTTTTTTTTTTTAATGAGAATTCCCTAAAAATCACAAATAGTAATATGGAGGCAAAATCTCTGGTGAATACTATTAGTAAATTAAAAATTCTTATCAGGAAGATTAAGCTCTTTTTCTTAATTCTGAATACTTTTCATTAATTGATGCCTTTTAATTAGTTCAGTTGGAAGCACTAATTTAAATAAGTAGGAGTGGATAGGTTTGTCTATTGCCCAGTTCACACTCCTTCTCTGTCTTTTGAACAGGAGTAGAGGTTTATCTCTTGTTTCCTGTTTAGGATTGGGTGTCCAGTTCCTTCTAAAGTTTTCTCATTTTCTTTAAACCCTCCCACTCTCCCAGAACCCCCTTGCATCTTAGTAGCATTATTTCCTTTTGTAGGAGGTGGGGGGTGATTAAAAAAAAAATCAGTTGATTTTCTTCCAATCCCATCATCAGTTCTGCATCTTTGGATAGGCATCAGCCTTTGACACAGTGATAGTTCATTTCACTCCCTCATGATCTCTTACGCTGTTGTTGAAAATTATCTATTTTTTATCACCTTTAAAAATACTTGGAAAGAAAAATGACATTTGATGACAAGCAAAACTGTCCAGAAATATAGTCCAGTAGTATTTTCTTTTTATCTTTTTTGGCAAATTTATATGGAAACCATACCAGATAGTGGACTTGAGAAACCTATTTTCATGAAAAATTATTTCCAGATCTAGAAATATTTTCTGGCTTTAAATAACCTGCAAAAGTTTTTAAAAATGTCCATTTCAATTTTGTTCAAATTGCATGTGCATGTATGTTTGAATGTATTTTTTAATACAATGACAGATCTAAAAATATTTCAACAAACTTTTTAAAAAGTTGTTTTTAAATAATACTATTTATTAGCAAATAAATTCCAAAAAGTTCAATAAAATCTTGCAAATATCAGATTTTTTATTTAAGGTTTAAAAATTTAATGATTTTTTTTTTCTTCTCCAAACTTTAATATCTGGTTGTTTAGCCCAGAGTAGGGGTTGTCCAAGGTGAGAAAGAAATGTATCATTTCAGTGTCTTATTTCAAACTCGGTCAAACTATGCGTATATTTGTGCTTGTGTGCATATTGAATAGCACAAGTACATATGATGGACTCTCCCGTCGGTTTCAACGTATGAGGTTCCGACAACTGTGCTTATTCAACCCTGTGTGTAAGTTGCAAGTGACATTTCAGTCCTGCTAGTGATTTGCAAAGAAGTCTACAGATTGTGCAAGAGTGTGGATTGTTGGAGTGTGTGGCCGGTACAGCAGCAGATATTTTAGTCCTTTCCCTAGTGTGATGAAGCTTGGTGATGTTTGATGCTGCATTGTTCTTGATGCCATTGTAGCAAGTAGTCCTCCACTTTATATATATATATATATATATATATATATATATATATATATGCATGCAGGCAGTCATAAGTAAACAGTGTGTGGTAGGCACAGAAACAGCTTGTCTTTTATAATATAGATTTAAGTTGCAGGGAAATGCATCATGTCTTTATCTAGATATGAACTAAAGAATTCTTCTTTTATTATTTTATGTTTATTTATAAATATCTTTTAAAATGCTATGTAATATAATTTTTACTTTTAACTTGATTGTCTTTATATTGGTTTGTACAGCATGTAAACAAGTAGAAACCAATTGCAAATTTGTTGGACTAATCTTAACTTAGTTTGGCATAATCATAACAGTCGAACACCCAAAGAAGATTGAACTCACTAGCAATGGCTTGTGAGACTAATACCCTAACCCGGTTTTTACCAAATGTTTTTGAATCACAGCAACTTTAGTACATAAGGATCTTCTCATGGTACCCCAAGGCAGAAAATACTGAAAAACTGTATTTATATTTGTCGTTTGGTTAATAGCATAAATAAAATCAGATGCAGTTATGATATGGGGTCTGGAAAATCACAACCCTTAACTCAACAGTCAGTCATGATAGTAGTATTCATTATTCAGATAGACAAGTCATTGCAATAGTATTTTCTTCTTTCCTCTCTCTAGACAATTACCCAGTACTACTTATCATGAATGGATCAGTTCACTCATGATAGTAAGGAGGGTAACTGGCTCTTACCACAACAGAAAACATAAATAAAAAACAAAATATTTTAAGTATATTTTTTAACTGCATTGATTGAATTAAGCTGTTGTTTCTTTCAGAAATGTTTCATTTTCAAGGAAAAATAATTTTTATTTACACTATTTACTTGCAGATTATTGTCTTCATCTTTGTTGTTGTTATCATGATATTTCAGCTGTTGCACCCTCCAGCCTTCATCAGGTGTATATTGATCTGGGTAACCTACAGGGAATTCCAAACTGAACTCTTTATTTAATCTATGGGGATAGTCTGTTCTTTATTACACTGCCGTTGTCTCAGGATATCTCATTTAGTTCTTAATTTTAGTATTACTCAGTTATTACTTGCTCTCTTTCAACTGAGTTCAAGTAAACATTGCTCAGCCCAGGGATTGAACTCACAATTACTATGCCACCAAATTCATGAACCAATGCTTTAATAGACTTCGTGGAAGCCGGGCGAGCAATAACTGAACAGTACCAAAAATAAGAACTAGATGAGATATACCTAGACACAGGCAGTGGAACAAGAGTCTACCCTCATAGATCAAATAAAGAATTAAATTCAGAATTTCCTATAGGTTACCCAGATCAACATATACCTGATAAAGGCCAAGGTGAATGACAATAAAGATGAAGACAATAGTACGCATGTAAATAGTGTAAATAATGATAACTCTTCATCCCAGAAATTTAGACAGAAAAAAGTAATTTTTATAGAGAAAATGAGTAAAGTGAGTTGAATGATTTAAATTTTAAATTAAACATTAGGTATCACAAAGAGGATACAGAGGGTGATTCGATGTTGTGGCAATATCACGGTGTGTCCTCTCTGTAACGGTCTGAACTAGTGGAACTAAAGAATGAAGTTCATCTGAACATTTGTCATGGAAATAGTGATAGGCTTGTGATGTTGCATCTGTGAGAAATAGGCTGCAAAATGAAAAATAAGTCTTCCCCAATAACACAACATAATAGTTTTATATAAAACAATCCAAAATGTATATTAACACCAGTCTGGTTTGTCCTGGGTATGGCGATAAACTACATCAGGCAGCAAGGCCTCTGATCAGGAGGTTTGAGGAGCATGGTTCACCTCTTAATTGCTGTTCCCAGATCCACCCTGATCCAGGGTGTTAGCACCAGTTAGG
Organism: Acanthosepion esculentum; assembly: GCA_964036315.1. NCBI lineage: Eukaryota > Metazoa > Mollusca > Cephalopoda > Sepiida > Sepiidae > Acanthosepion > Acanthosepion esculentum. Next base: position 104,545,607 of record OZ038483.1, read on the forward strand.
GTCCCTGCTATGGGCAAATAGTGAACCCCCAAATTGGGGTCAAAATATTATGAAAGTGTAGAAATTCATTTTTATAGTGAAGGTGCCAGCAATACATTTTCATAGTAAAAAATTACCAGCAATATATTTTTGTAAATGAAATTACTAATGCTTCCAAGAAAATTAGATTTCAACATTAAATGACCCATGAGGAGTTGATATACCATTAAACAAACAAAATAAACAACCAGTCTGATTTTCATAGTTTTAAGTTAAGTCTTGAGTTCATTCCAGATCTCAAATGAAACTCGTATATACATTCCATCTCTAAAGAGGCAGGAAAATAGTCAATTCATTCTATCACTCTAGGACGTATCTGACACTTTCTGGCATGCTTTATCTTTACAAGATTCAGATTGGACTAAAAATGGAGTATTGATATCTGAACTGGAATTGCTCACTCTTCAGCTTTGAGAAAGTTCAAAATCATTTACATGGACTTGTAGAGGAAGTGTCTTTAACAAAGTTGTCATCTTTAATTCTGAACAAAACTTCTATACATTGACAAGTACTGACTCACTTGCACCACTCCACTTTATAGATATGGCCCTTAACTGTTTTCCAGTCTGAAAGGCCATTCCTTCCACTATCTCTTCATCACTTTTGCTATGAATCAACGTTTCTCATTGGCAGTGAAGAAGGGAAGATAAGTGGGTGTTGTTTTTTCATCTTCTTTTTCTTCTTCTTGCCTTCAATTTGGTACCTCTTTTATTTCTTTCTGTTTATTTTGTATTTCTTACAGACTGACAATTGGAGAACTGTATTTTGATTGGGTGGAGTCACTATTCATATCAGCTGATTCTTATTCCAAATCATATTCTTTACTGGGAGCTGTACAGTTTTTCTTATTGACTGGGCAAAATACATGATTGATTCTGGTTTTATGTGAATCCCACCAGTTGTGACTGATAAAAACTTGTTTTATGCACACACAAACACACATACATTTTAGACCAGTAAATAGTTACTTCAAACAGATTTCATTAAAAGCATTTTTTATAATGTATTATTAGCAAAGTTTGACATATGTACCCACCAAAAAATGATGTGTCAAAAGGACATTTTTCTCTTGACAACACTATTACTTTACTTTACACTTGTTTGGAAATTCTTATATTTTTCAAAAGGTATTTTTACAATCGTAATAAAGCCCAAACATATGAAACATGAATTGACAACAAAAATATTAAATGCTGTTCTTGTAAATAAACTATCTAATAAATAAGGTTTAACATTTTTGTTATCCTTCTCAAGAAAAAAAAAAACGTATAAATTCAGTTGTGTGGAGTGCGTAGCCATGGTCAAATGTAAAATAAATTACAGAAATGTTCAACAAACAGAATTGACAAAGTTTGCAATAAAAAGAAAAAAGAATGGAAAAAAATAATACAAAGCAAGTAAACAATGTATGCAAGGCAAATCAACAGTAATGTGGCAAAAAATTCACAAACTAAGAATTGGTGTTGACACAGAAAAGCAAGTTAGGACAAGTGAAGGTAGTGTTCTGACTTCAAGACAAGACAGATTGGGACTGAGTCAGATGGAACCACAGACCAGCCTATTTTATTGGCTAGGAAAAAATTCCCAACAGGATTGAAACCAACAAGATGCTCACAACTTATTTTAGTAAATTGATGTGGCAAGTGCAAATGAAAGAAATACCTAGAAAATGCACTGTTTTTGCAAAAATTTATAGTCTTCATTATGTGTTTATTTAAATTTTCTTTTTTTTATTGTTCAGACATTTTTATAAATTTATGAATAAAAAAAATTGTTTCCATAGTTATTTCTTTATAATATGGTAAATAATATATATTTTATTGTAGTTGGCTCACATATTTATATAAACTTGTACTTACCAAACACGATGAACGAATATTCCATCAGAGAGACACCATGACTTTACTGTCTATTGGGACTTAAACTCAGCCAAAGTCTCAAGTGGAACTCCTACATATGATACATTGGTAAAAATACTGGAAAAATGGTCAGTTACCTGTACTGCTCCAGCAAATACCTGACTCCTTCTGATATCTTTTACTTTTACAAGAACCAGATCAGGCTGAAAATGGAGTACTGCTGCCATACATAGACACATTCTGCCCAGTCTTTACATTCCACTCTTGATAGTCCAAAAGCATCTCTCCGCATCCTTGTGGGTAACAAATTATTCTCCACCTTACAACATTTTCCCCCACAGATGAGATGCTGCCAGCCTCTATGCTGCTCTATTGCTATTTCCATGGAAAGTGTTCAGATGAACTAAACTCCTTAGTTCCACCAGTCCTAAACTTCACAGTTAGGACTCACCATGCCATGTTGCCCTGAAAATTGTAGCAAATCACCTTTATTCTCTTTGTATTACATTGGTGAGAAGTTCCACTTGAGCAGCTTCTTCTCATGAACCACTGCCCTGTGGAACCGACCCTCAAGTGGATGCTTCCCTGATTACTACAATTTTAACCTATTCAAGTCTAGGATTGACCATTATCTTCGACATATCTGCATAAGCTGTGCCTTTTAAACTGTAACCTTCTATCTCGACTAGCCCTCGGGCCTTGTACAGGGTAAACATCATTGTAAAGACAACATAAAATAAAAATTAATTTTGTAAATAAACAATCTAATAAAATAGTGTTTAACATCTTTGTTGTCAGTTTTCAAGAGAAAAGAGAATGCATAAATCTAGTTTCATATGTTTGCATATTATTTAAATTCTAAAAATTGCTTTTAGAAATAAAAAATTGTTGAATGAATGCAGAAATAGTGCCGTCAAGGGAATAAAATCATATTGACATAGCATTCTTTTCAGATATGCGTGTTAAACTTTGCCATATTATTAATATTTAAAATGTATATGAAAAATGATTTAATTGATATTTAAAGTATATTGGATTATAGAACTCATCTATTTGTATATCTTGTTTTAATTTGTATAAATGATTACATTGTAGAGAAAATAGTGTTGCTGTTTTCTTTTAAACAGTTTAATAGGATTCTTTTGTAAAATTACAGAACTTTGAATAGACTATCTGTAAAATAATGATTTAACCTATTTTAGCTGTGTATACCTGGGAGCACACTTTTAAGCAATCATTTCAAGCAAAGTGTAGCTTAGAGAAAAGACCCCCAAATCATATTTTTTTTTTTTTTCTGAACTTTTATAATATATAACGGAAAGTACATAAGTCGATATCTGATCAGTATCAGCTGGTTCACCATGGAGAAGGGGGTATGATGTTAATGAACCTCAGCAAGAAACCTCACTGATGATGTGTACCAAAGCATCTAATAGATGTATTTTATGAAATATATAACTTTACGTATTAAGAAACGGGAAAATTTCATTAGGAACCAAGAAAAAGTGCTGAATTGTTATGTAAATCAATCCTCCTATATGGCAGCGAATGTTGGACAATTTCTTTATAGATGAAGAAGAGACTTCAGGCAACAGAGATGCTGAGAATACTATGAACAGAACGTGATCAACAAGGAAGTTTTAAAGAAAATGGGAACAAAAAGGATGTTTTTATTTAGAATTAGAGACAATTGAAATTTCTAGGGCACATAATGATGAAAGAGGGCTTGGAGAATTTGACACTCATGTGACATTGAAGGAAAGTTGAACAGAGGACAGCAGTAAATAACCTACTTAATGTAGAACTTGTGTAAGTGGATAGCAGAACATGGACTAAGCGGAACATTAAGGTGATAAACATTACTTAGGATGACAACAGATAGGCAATTAAGGATCGCCACAACTTTCTATCTCCTGAAGAATATATTTTTAAAGATTCCTTGAGTGTAAATAGATTCTTTGTGGTGCAATGTTAATTGTTATCTTGTGTCTCCTTGAATCTGTTCTTTTACTGTCTTGTCTGTTTTTTCGCACTCAGTAACCCCTTGCATCATGGTGGCTTTTATTGCTTTGCTTGGGGAAGCAAAATGGCTTGTGTAAATGGTTGGCAGAACGAGTTTAATATAGAAAAAAGAGAAACCTTTCTAAGAGCTACAAAGGCCAGGAAGTTGTGGAGTGCCATGATTGCCCATATCCTGCAGCACACAGAAAATTCTCTTATCACTGTCATTATTATATGACTATTCACACTAGTTTCTTATAAAGAAATATCTTTTGATTATTTGAGATAAATCATTATGTCACTAGGTGATGGGGGCACCTCAAGGTCGTGCAATGGTTAGCAAGCTTGTCTCACTAGAACAATTGCGACTGAGTAGTGAGTTCAGTCCTCATTTGGTGTCCCCTACTTTCGGCCTTGTGCCACATCTAAGCTACGCTTGGAAAATCACTGTGTCATTAGGTGATGGTTGATGAACTGATGAAAATATTCTGAAGCAGTGTAGAAAAATAAAAAAAATAAAATATATATTTCTGGCATATCTTTTGCATTTAATATGGCTTCTTTGGATTTAAATATGGTTCATCTGGATTTTTAAACTCCCAAGATACAAGCTAGACTAATCTGGCTCATTGCTTGGATTTTAATCTGGTTCATCCTTTGGATTTTAATCTGCCTCATTCCATAGAGTTTCATCTAGCTTGTCTCTTAGACTTCAATCTGCCTTGTCCCTTAGATTTTAATCTACCTAGTCTCTTTGAGTTTAATCTGGCTCATCCCTTGGATTTTAAACTCTAAGGCACAAGCCATATTAATCTGTTTTCTATCCTTTGGATTTTAAACTTGAAGTTACAAGCCAGCTCGTCCCTTGGATTTTAACCTTGTCATCTTGAATGTTTCTGTATCACTTTCTGATCTCTTCAAAATCCTGATGACCCTCTTCACATTGAAAACCTAATTTTCTTTTCAGATTCAAGAGCTCCTATTCTCCTTTGACCTCACGATTTGTCAGCCAAAGTGCTATTTTCCTCAAAGCTGAAACTAGGTTGAGATTGTTGAGCCATCATTTCTACAAATTCTTTATTTAGTTTACTTTAATTGCCACTCTAGTCCCAAGTTTCTCCTTCCCTTTTGTTCACTACTTGTGCTCATATGTACTCTAACCCATTATATCTTAAAAGCCGGAATACCAAATGTAGTGTTTCCTTCATTTTCATGCAATTGAGGTATATTTTTTAATCTTTAAATGGAGGCCTTTGTTCATTGTGGCTATATTCTACTTGTCTTTATCTATTTCTTATTGGGATTTTTTTAAAAAATCTTTTGCAAAGTATAAACTATATTTTCTAAACTAAATAATTGTGTCCATTTGTTATTTATTTTAGGGAATACTCAGCTACAGATCAAATAGCATGACAGATATTGGCCTCTTGCCTCATGTAGCAACCAACTTAGGAGAAAGAAAACTCTAAATTTACACCAGTTTTGTGAAGCATACAAATTTAAACATAGTACTAAATTGGCAGCTAGGTTTCATCATTTTATAGTTTAAATTGCCAGAGGTAATTGCAAGTTCTATGCTAACAGTTTCTTCTCTCACACTTCTCGCTTGTGAAACTCTCTTCCGACTTCTTGCATCCCAGTGAAAACTTTAATCTTCAAAAAATTAAATGCAATGTCAATCTTTATCTTCTGCCTTCTTAATTTTAATTCTTTTATTTTTGTCTCTCCATAATAATGTTTTTCTTTTTCTCATATTCTTTCACACTCTCATTAACTATGTTGCCTTGCTTGGATAAGTATTTTGTATATAGATATATATATTTATGCTGTTTAATAAGTAAATGAACCGCTTGCTCAAATATGAGTATCAACTAAAAAAATAACGTTTAAAGTGATAAAAATCTGTCAGATTAATAAAAAAATCCATTCTAAAATTTTCTTTCTTTATGTTTTGATACAAAACTGCAGTTATGAAAATTTTCATGAGATCTATGACAAGAAAACTTTTGCTTAAAGGCCTTGCCAACTGTTTTCTGTAGCTTAGTTAGTGTGCCAGGCGTAATGGTATCTCCCTCTGCCCTGTTGGAGAGTGCAAATTTTTCTTTAATAAGAATTCTTGAACATTCAGACCAGTAGACAAAAATAAATATACAGTGTAACCCGGATATAAGAGAGTTGTCGGGACCGGAGAAGTATCTTATATCCGGGTTTGGTTTAATTTATATACATTAACACAGGCTCTAATTTGGGACCAGAGAAAATCTCTCTTACATCAGGGTTTCTCTTATATACGGGTTACACTGTACTGTTTGATAAATAAATGGAACGCCGACTCAAACATGAATATCACTAAAAAATAACATTTAAAGTGTTGTGTGTGTGTGTGTGAGAGAGGAGAGAGTGTGTGACATATCTTAGTTATTTGCCTAATATTTGTAGAAATCATCTTGTATACTGAGGTAAATACATGTTCATATAACTAACATTTTTTTATTAATATTTTTCTAATATTTCTCTATTATTTCTCTATTATTTCTCTCAGGATGTTATTACATGATTGTTATATGGCTATATTTGAATGAATGTAACCAGTTGGCCTTCATATCCAAACTAAAAAGGCAGAGGTTCCTGAAAATGTGGAATGTGAGTTCAAGTTTCACGGAAGTTTTATTCATTATTTTCAGTTTATGTTGCTTGCTGAAAATCATGGAACAATGATTTGGGAATTGTAATAAAAAGCAACAATTAAGAAACAAGAATTTCTCTTTGAATTTCTTGCATGAGGAGTTATAATTATAAAGATGCAAGAAATATGAGTTAAAAATGGATAATTATTCATAATGGTTTAGTTAATATAAATTCAATATTGTTTTTTTTTATATATAGAGATCTTTGAACTGAAGAATTTAAATGCAATGTCAATTATCATGTTCTGTCATCTTAACACTTGTTCTTTTATTGTTTTCTCTCTTTAATAATGTTTTTCTTTTTCTCATATTCTTTCACACTGGTTTTATTGCCTTGCTTGGGGTGAAATGATTAACCCTTTGTAGACACAGCCTCATTTGGAGTTTCAGTGCCAAGAAGATGGAACCCTTTCCACAAGCCTTCACTTGGAACACAAAAAAATCAATATAAAATCACAGAACATGGCAAACTATTATAGAGTATAATGAAAAGTTGAAAAGCCCAGATGTGTGAGAAATGTGAGAAGCAATCTGATTGGCTGGTGCAAAGACCAACCAGTTAATCTTGAGTCTTGTATTATTGGGCCAATGGATCAGCTCAGTTGGCTGCTTTGTCATTCAACTTTTCACCCAATAGATCAGCTCTGTTGTTTCTTAAGGGTTAAAAAAAAATCACCCACTGGTCAGGAAGGTGTATGGGTTTACTAAAAAATGAATTTGTAGATTGAAATAAGGAATCAAAACTCGTTGCTACTAATAAATCTGTTACTTACCCTTTATCTATCCTACCAAATGCAGATAAAGATTCCTATCAATGCTCTTTTATTTTATATTTTTAATAATATAAGTAGGTATAATCCACAGTTTAAAATAAGTAGCCCTATGTGTTATGTTTAAAAAATCTTTTTTGCTAATTAAATTTTTTTACAAGGCCTGTGAGTCTTGAGGTTTACAGAGTAGGAGGCACAGCTTATTCAGGTATCAAGAAGATACCTGCTAATCCAAAATTTGAACAAGTTAACATTGTAATGATTCGGGAAGCATCTTTTGGGATTTGGTTCCACAAAGCAGCAGTTCATGAGAAGAAGCTGCCTGAGTGAAATTTACCTCTCACCAGTAGAATACAAAAGGAATGAGGGTGATTCGTTACATCTGTGGTATGACTGGTCTTAGCTGTGAAGGTTAGAACTGGTGGAACTAAGGAATGTAGTTCATCTGACTATTTTCCATAGAAATAGTGATAGAGTAGTAAAATGAAAGTATTTGGATGAAAAAAAAAAGACTTGGGTTTTGTTTTGTAATGAAAAATTGAATTTTTACTTGAAAAGATTTTTGCATTGTTTTTCATACATTTTTTTTTTCTATTTGCAGTCAATTATACTTGCTTGGAATTCTTCATTACTTACACAAAGTATTCGGATTTAATGCAGTACTACAGGTAAGTTATTAAATAAACTACTGATTTCTTGCTATTTTCTCATGAAAAATGAATGCTTGACTTTCAATTGATTCTACTTGACAATGGAACAAATCCCTTGTAAACTAACTTGATATTTCCATATTTGTGCCCACAAAAAAACAGTGTGTCAAAAGGTGTTTTTTATTTATGTGGAAGTGATCATTGTTTTTCACCCACGATAAGGCTCATGAACTACTCAAGTTAGAAAGTTATGATCAGAATGGTTAGGATGATGAAGGAGGTGCATGATATGAATGGAAATGATGGTAGTAAGAAGTGGAATTTATGAGGATAATGCAAATAGATAATGATTGGCACTTGACTTAGAGAGGTTAAGATTGTAGTATTTAGGAAAGCATCCACATGGAAGTCTGTCCCACAAGGTGGCAGTCCTTGTGTGGGGGGGAACTGTCTGATACACTATGTACTTATCTTACTTACCTTGTTTAAACTCCAGTGAACATATATTGGACATGGAGGGAATTATTTAATTACCTACAGCCATACCTAATAAACACAAGTTACTTATAGAGAGATCTGAAAAATGTTTGAATAGATATACATATGATATGCAATGATTCCAGCACCTCATCTAATAACTGCATTTATTCTGGAAAAGGGAGGAGTTACACTTTATTAGTAACTATTTCTTTTCAACATTTCTGTTTCAAATATATATATATGATATCATTGAAGACGACTGACAAGGCACTGGGATTAACCTTTTATTAAATTTTTCTTGCCTTTGTACAAGTGATTTTCCTAGAAGTGTAAAAACTGTCCAAATGATCTATAGATCCAAATGTTTTGAACTAAACGCATTCCCATCCTTATATATACATAGAAAAAAAATCTACATACTCAATCGATTTTAATAATGGCTATTATATGGGTGTCCATTAAAAATGACATTTAATGTGATATATATATATATATATGGGATAACAATATATACATTTTTAAATATCAATAACAGTTTTGAAAGAAAAATGTCTGACAAAATAGAAAAAGATTTTGTGATGCATTTCATCCATTCAGTCAGATGAAGTCCTAATAGATGAAATGCATCCCAAAAACTTCTTCCAATATTTTCATATATATATAGGAAATAGATTAAATCCGACATATTGTTAGTTTTTATTTATTTTGTTTAAACATTATTTTTGATGTGTACTCATATTCAAGTAGAAGCTCTGTTTTTTTAATTAAACAGTATTTTTTATCCAACTACATCTACCAGCCTGAATATTTGAGAAATCTTGAGAAATCGGACAAGATTTCTGATATATACACACACACGCACACACACAGAGGTAATAAATCCGTTGGTATATAATCCAAGTGGATCCTAATAATATCAAATATTAAAACTGATCCACAAAAAGAGCTCAATGTATTTATTATAACAGAGCATATAAATTACACAACAAAATCCCAAATTACCTCATGGGCATAGATCTTTCAACCAACACGAAGTACATCAGTCTTATTCAACCCTGGTAGATGGACTGTATTCATGTTGGAATTAGAAATTTAAAATTTAACTTTGACAGCAGTCGAAAAATTAAAGGCGAGGGTGGCAAGTATCTGTCTTAAAGGGATGAGGCACTACAAATTCAACCTGGATATTAATCTTATGACCCCAAGTTGGGGTCCTAAGAAGAATGAGGTGTTGAATAGAAACTAAAGGAAGGCTGAAAAGGGATTATATATATATATATATATATATATATATATATATATATATATATATATATATATTTGGTTCCAACTTAAAAAATACCTAAATTCTACCTACAAATGAGATATATTAAAAAGATTAACAATCAATCATATTTAGCTAGTTTATATTAAGTAAGAATATATTTAAAAATAATTTTATATTAAAGAATAAAAAAATTTAAAGATAAATTAAATTACCCATTTCTAACTTTAAAGATAAGTTAGTCTTAAGAAAACCAAATCATACCAAGTTATATTTAAAAAAACAAAAAAACTTTAAAGAAGTATAAGGATAATATGGAGAAGAAATGGAAATATAGAAATTAAATATAGTTAAAAGTCAACATTAGAAGAGTTAGGGAATTAAAAGGTAATAAAGTAAGATCTATATTATTATAGAAGTTTAAATCTACCTCTGTCTACATTTTAAAACTAATTCATTCCTTTGATTTAATAGTTTGCTTTGATTATTGTATTTTATTATTCTAATTTTTTCTTCTAAACACAAGTTACACCTATCTTTAAGACTATTAGGAGTATAAGTGAAACCTATAATTTTCCAGTCTATCTGAGGGTTCAGACCTTTCTCCTTCAATTCCCCAAATTTTTTAGAAAGAGCTGTCTGGTATTTTAATTTAGGGTTGGTAAAAGAGTGCCTATGGATATAAAATCTCTGTTTCCATTCCTCTACAGAAATCTTAATGTAAACATTATAATATAACATTTTCTTTGGGGGGGGGGGGGAAATGGTAGCTTGGTATATCACCCTAGTAGATCTGCATTTACCCTCAACTTGACAATTTTTTCTATCTCTACAATTACCGAGGGTGGGGGAGTTCCATACCAGGTTTGTTGTTTATCTCATAGAACTTACTTAAAATATAGTTATTATGAGAGTTGATAATTCCGTACATCTTATTGGTGCAGGAATAGCTAATTTTGATTGTTTTCCTATTGAAGATTTTTCTTATAGGGTTGTTTTTGTGAAAATGTTTATTTATTAACTTTAGAAAATGCTGTGTGATATTAATATTTGATAGTTTGCAGAAGTGGGTGGGGTTGAACCATATAATTTTTATTTTTCTATTCCTGCCACTGCTAGGTGTTGATCTAAATGTACACTTACATACATCATGTTTTTATTTTTATCTCTTATAACAAAAATATAATAATATTATATATATATATATATATATATATATATTTTTTTTTTCTACCTGACTGCCCATGAATGTGTATCTATATCAAAATGAAACTGTTTCTCACGTGGACTTAGCTATTATAGCAAGGTTTTATTACACACTGTAGAGTTTGGCCAGCCACAGGTATTGGTCCATTGCCTCTTGTAAAAATAGATCTCTGTGCTAATCACAGACAATTTGCTAGTAAATATAGAAGCACTTGTGTCCGTATCCTGATGGGGACCCAATTCACCAGCTGTTCTTTCTATCCATGGTAACTGGAGCATTCATGTGAACACACTGACCACTGATATATCTACTGTGGAAATTAAAAAAAATAAAAAATAAAAATTGTTGATGCACTGCTATAACTATTCTGTATGTATAGTACATACATACAGAAAAATTACCATAGGCAAAATGATCATATTACTCTTTTTATTTTAACAAATGTTTAATTTTATGTACATACATACATACATACATACATACATACATAGATGTGTGGGCAAGAGCTGCCCTGCCTTTTCTCTACAGTTTCAATAAAATCCAAAATCATCTCTGCATCCTAGTAGGTGAGGAATTATTTTCCACCCTACAACCCTCTTCCAACAGACAAAATGTTACAAGCCTCTCGTCGCTCTATTGCTTTTTCAATGGAAAGTGTTCAGACAAACTACATACTTTAGTTTCCCCTGTTCTAACGTTCACAGCTAAGACCTGCAATGCCACACACATTTGATCAAACCACCCTTTTACTCTTCATATTGCAGAGATGTAAATTCCCTTAGAGCAGCAGCTTCTCAGGAATTGATGCTTCATGGAGCCAAGTCCCAAGAGGATGCTTCCCTGATCACTTCAGTCTTAACCTGTTCAAGTCTAAGATTAACCATTATCTTCCCCAGATATCCCCATAAACTATGACTCTTACTCTGTAATACTCTACCATGAGTGGCTCTTGGGCCTTGACAGTGAATATCATTGTAAAGAAAAATATATGATAATTTTATTTATTTTCAGTATAAATGTTCTTTCTCCTATCAATGCACTTAATACAGTAGTGAAGATTAATCACAAACTGAACATTACACAGTGAAAATTCCTGATCAAATTCAGTTTGAATGTCAGGCTATATATTTTTTATTAGATTTTCATCCAATGCAAGGCGCAAGAGTTTATTGAGTAAGGTTATTGTATGGATGTAAGAGGAGTTAAGTAAGTGCAGGTTATGAGGATATATATAGGACAGATAATGGTTGACTGCTAATTTGGGGAACAGACTTCCAAGAAGATGCTTTCTTGATCACTACAATCTTATCTTCTTCAAGATTGTATTAATCAGGGAAGCCAAAGTTCATATTTATTTTATATGAGGGTACTTTCAGATGTTGCTACATTCATTCTCAAGGATTCTTCTGTGTATATTTACGCAACTGTTTTTTTAAATCCAACAGTTTGACATTTGATGGAACCAATTTCATGTGACTCTAGAAGATGTCATATAAATGGTCAAATTGAAATTTTTATGTTTTTCCCCAAAATTCAGAAATTTGAAAAATGAAAAAAAATTGATAAACCTAACTTGTTTATATATATATATATATATATATATACTGATTGGGGAAAACTTTGAAATTCCCATTGAGTCATCAATAATCTTTTATAAATTCACATAAATCTACATTTTGTCTGTGTGTCCCCACTTTATATCAATAGAACTAAACAGCCCACATTGTTAACATATAATGAATATTTACCAGCCTTTCATATATATTTGCAATTTAGCAGTTTTTAAAAGCATATTTTAATAAATAATTCCTTTGTGCTATTTATTTTAAATTCAAATTTTAAAATTTGCTATATATAAGAAATGTTTCTTTTGAAAGTTTTATTTTTGAATTCTTTGTTTGTATAGACAGAATTCATATCTGCCTTGTCAAAATTCAGTTCTAAATTAGAAAGTATCCAATATTCATAATAAGCCTTTTTGCTGCCTGCTTTACGTGTTACTACAAATTAATCAAATGGAGCTGAAAAAGAATTTATGGAATTATCTAAATATGTCAAAGAATCTGTTTAATTAGATTTTCTTAAAATTGTAATGAATTATTTAAAAAGTGAAAAAAATATTAAGTTTGCTTAATTAATTTTTGTTATTAACATAAACATTTATTCAGGTGTTTCCCTCATGGTTAGATCTATGTAGCTATGTCCAGAGTAGGAAACCCAAGTGGACTTAACACAATGACGAAAAGATCTTTAGAAAATTTAGTCACTTTCCTACCACCATAATGTAGCTTCCCCTCTGTCTTTTCTATAAATACTTTCATGGTGATTGTTCTGATAAACTTTCTTCTATGGTACAAATTGTACATATGGCGACTTAGTGAGGACTTCATTAAAGACTCTGAGGTATTATGGTGGCTGTAGTAAGAATGTGTTGCTTTGGTGTAAGGAATACTGTGGTATGTTTGGGTCAGTGATTGTGGCTAGGTAAGTTTAATTATAAGACAGATGAAGAGCAGATGTCCCCATTCCCCTTTTAGCCTTGTGCCACATTTTTATCCAAAACAAATATCATTTTCCTCTATGATACTTAGACTTTATGAATTTAAGTGCATTACTAGATTGGTGGCAGGGTCTCATCATTTTACAGTTGAATTGGCCAGATGTAACTGTAAGGTCTATGCTAACAGTTTCTTCTATCACTCTTCTTGCTTATGGAACTCTCATCCAGCTTCTTACGTTCCAGTCAATTTTGATCTGCAAGAATTTAAATCCAATATCGTTATCTTCTGTATTATTAATTATTGTTCTTTTATTGTTCTCTCTCCTTAATAGAGTTTTTTTCACTCATATTCTCTAACACTCAGTAACTCCTTGTGTCTTAGTGGCTTTATTGCTTTTCTTGGTCTGAAATGATAGAGAAAATAGATGTTTTACTGAAAATAAAGACATTTCTTTCTATAACAACTTTTAATGAACAAAACTATTAAATGACAGAAGCAACATCACTTGAGGACTTTCAACAGCAGCAACAACTAAAATGGATAACACATGTAACTCGAAGAGAAAATGACATAATCAAGATGTTGATATTCCACACTACCTCAAACAAAAGGTTAAGGAGGAAGTTCCCATCAATACTAGAAAGAGCAACAACAGCTACTGGACTTGAAAAACCTATTTTCCTATAAAATTGTTTTAAGAGAAAGATTTTATAAATTTCAACCAAAAGTAGTACAGGTTACTTGGTCATTGAATGCAAAATGTTTCCTTAGAAGGCAATAGCTAATATTACCATTTGGCTAGAAAAGAAAATTCACTTCTAAGGAAGAAACTGAGTGAGGAACAGACTCTTGAAAGGATGCTTCCCTGAAAGCTACAATCTCACTTTAACTTCAGGGTCAGCTGATATCTAGTCTACATATCCTCATAATGTACACTTCTTACTTCGTCCTTTTGTCTCCCTTACAACAATCTTGCTCAGTAACTCTCTACATTGAGTGACTCATGGGCTTGTATTGGGTGAACTAACTGTAAATATATAAAAACTTCCTATAAATTCCAATGTATTAATTTATAAAAAATACTGTTTTTCTTTACATCATTTTTTTATGTTGTTCACTCAATATAAGGCCCAAGAGCCATGCAAAGGTAGAATGTTAATAAATGAGGTTCTTGTAAGGTTGTACAAGGAGATAGTAAGATGTGCATATTATGAGGATATGTAGGATAGATAACAGTTAACTCTAAAATTGAAGAGGTTAAAATTGTAGTGAGCGGGAAAGCATCTTTTCAGGAGTCTGCTCCACAAAGTAAAAGTTCTGGGGGAGAAGCTGTCTGAGTGAAACTTCCTCCTTACCAATGGAATATGATGAGTTGACTTGGTGTATGTGGTATGGCAGTTCCTGGTTGTAAAGGTCTTAACTGATGGAACTAAGGAATGTAACTTGCCTGTACATTTGCCATGAAGATAGCAATAGAGTAGCTAGCGGAAAGCAATGTTTTGTCTATGGAAAAGGGGTTGTGGGGGTGAAAATAATTAATTACCCACAAGGCTGCATAAACACTTTTGAACTCTTTCCATGGCATCATTTATTATTTTTGAGTAGTCTATCCCCATAGATTAAATAAAGCCTCCAGTTCCGAAGTCCCAATGGATTGACTGAATCGATATACACCTGATGAAGATTGAAATATGATAACAACAACAACAAAGACTGACTTCATCATTTCCTGTACTTTTTTCACCTTTTCTTCCAATCTGGATGTTGAAGGACCTGTGTTTTAGTAGATGCCAAAACCATCAGAAATTGTAATTTGAAGCTGATGTGTACGGAATCTATAGAATTACAATTTCTGATGGTTTTGGCATCTACTAAAACACAGGTCCGTGAACATTGTGTCATGATCTCTGCACAGCCACACTTCATAACGAGATGCTAGCTGAGTACGTACTTGTAGTGTCAGGTGTTGTGCCATTTTGGGCTACATTTGTCACTCTGAAATAAAAACAGAAATTAGCAATGAAATTCTACCATTTTAGGAATCACAATATATCTTGTTTCCTGTAAATGTGTTGATATTAACAAAATCTATAAGTAATTTTCAATAAGGAGTTTCTTTTCACCAACCCTGTATATTAGCATGTGCTTACAAATTAATTAATCTTGAGGCCAAATTCATCTTGCCATTGATCAGTTCTTAAAGTTGCAAAGTGTTTTATCAATAGAATTATGAAGAATAGTTAGAATTGCTGCTATCAACTCATTTACAAATGTCTTATGCAAATAGTGAAACCTATTTAGAATCAAACATTTCCAAAATTAAAATTTTATGAATTGGAGATCAAGCAAGTGCAGAAGTTCAAATATCTGGGAAGAATTTTAACAGTGGCTGGTAAATGTGACACTGATATCTGAACATGCATCAGAAGATGCCTTCTAAAAGCTAAGCAAAGTGATGAGAAACAAAGATTTTGAGAAAAGAGTGCTGGATTGCTATGTGATATCCATCTTCTTATATGGCAGTGAATACTGGACAATCTTTCCATGGATGAGCAAAAAACTAGAAGCAGCAGAAATGTGATTCTACAGAAGAATACTGAAAATTCTATGTACAGAGAAAGTAAGCGACAAGGAAGTCTTAACAAAACAGGACTATCCAACAACTGCAAAAAGACAATGTATGGTCATCAGCAAGATAAAAAGCCCAAAATTAGAGTTAGAGATATAAACCTCAAGCAAGTGTAGAATTTCAAATATCTAGGAAGCATTTTAACAGACGATGGAAAATGCAAGAGCAATACCTGAACATGCATTGTACTAGCGAAAGAAGCAATGCTGAAAAGAGGAAAGATTTTGTTAAAAACAAAGAAATGAGTGCTGAATTGCTATGTAATATGCATCTTCTTATGACAGTGCATGCTGGACAATCTCCCCATTGATGAGAAAAAAACCTGAAATGTGGTTCTACAGAAGGATAATGAAAATTCCATGGATGGAGCGAGTAAGCAACAAGGAATTCTTAAAGAAAATGGCAACCGAAAGAACACTTACACTCAGAATCAGGAAAAGATGACTGAAATTCCTTGGATATATACTGAGAAAAGAAGACTTGGAAAATTTAATTCTCATGGGGCATATTAAAGGCAAGAGAGATTAGGAAAGGCAACAAACCACTTACCTGATGAGCTTGTGTGAATGGATGGTTTAACCAGGAGCAGGGGCCTTAGCAAAGAGGGAGAAAAACTGCTGAGAGCACATAGAAGCTGCAACTTATTTTTGACATAGACTTTTTCTTTTACTTAATATAAAAAAAAAGATAAAGGAAGAATCAGAAATAGTTGAAATTTTATTGCATTCATAAGAAGGAAAGAGAGCTTGGAGAAATCGACACTCACAAGGCATATTGAAAGCCAGAGGGAAACATTAAGTAACCTACTTAACACTTCCATTTCTGTGGATAAACTTATGCATCTTTACAAATTTAAATTGCCTGCTGTCAACATTATGTATATGTTTGTAAAGAAAATATGTCCTCGTTTACAAAGATTTCTCAAATGCAATGTGCAGGCTGATTGATGTAATACACACTGTTTTATAAATAAAAATAGGGTGTGTGTTTCATATATGTTTTCAAAACACCATGAGATGTAGGCCCCCAGCATTTGTGCCTTAAACTATTGCTTAGTATTACTTTCAGATAAATCAGATGTATAGTAGGATACAATACAAGCTATTTCCTTGTGTATTATTTTTATTATATTGTGTATTGGGGGTGTTGTTCAGTTTAGTCTGTACTGTAGAGTATCTGATTAAAACCAAAATGGCCAATGAGAAATCAGCATTATTGTCTTTGTAGTCATTTATTTCCAGTAAATAGCAATTTTCTATTTTTCCTAAAATGGGCCAGTACAGCCAGGCAACGATCATATAATGATGCGGCAATGAAAATGTTAACAAGTTTGTGTGAACGAATTGGAAATGATAGTAAAGGGACAAACATTACTTAGAGCTACAAAGGATAGGAGGTTGTGAAGAGTTATGATTGACCATGTCCTGAAGGAACCTGGTCCATAAAAAAAAGATTCAAAATCATATTCAGTCAAGTATTTTGTTTCTGAGGAATACTGAAAAGTTCTCAGCTTGACCAAGATAGCATTAAAGAGTAAATTCTGATATTTGGTCAGATTTTGGAAAGTCAGTCAGACCAAGAACTTTTCAGCACCTTCTTGTAAATGAACTGATTAGAAATAGGCCATAAAATGGTTAAAACATTGCATGATTAATTGTAAAACATACAGTCAAATACCAAATACCTTTATTAAATCGTCCTGGGTATGCCGATAAACTATATCTGGTAGCATGGTCTCTGATTGGGAGGTTTTGAGGAGCATGGAACCACCTCTTAATTGCTGTTATTCCCAGGTCCACCATAACCCAGGGCAAATAGTGAACCTCCAAACTGGGGTCAAAACCTGAAAATATAAAAATACATTATAAAAAATTATGAGCAATACATTTTCATAGTAACGAGAAAAATTACGAGCAATACATTTTCATAGTAACGAGAAAAATTACGAGCAATACATTTTCATAGTAACGAGAAAAATTACGAGCAATACATTTTCATAGTAACAAGAAAAATTACGAGCAATACATTTTCATAGTAACAAGAAAAATTACGAGCAATACATTTTCATAGTAACAAGAAAAATTACGAGTAATACATTTTCATAGTAACAAGAAAAATTACGAGTAATACATTTTTTGAAAAAAAAAAAATTGCCAAAGCTTACAAGAGAATAAAATTTCAGCATTAAATGACTTATAAAGAGTTGATATGCTGTTGAACAAACCAAACCTTTATCAAAAATTCATATAAAACTAAGAAAATTGAATTTAAAAACATATTTGGTAAGGTTTGTTCTACTTCCATAAGACATCAGCAATCAATGGATCTCCAAAAATCCCCATTCTTTGTAGCTCTGAGTAAGATTTGTCAATTTCCTATCCTTCCCATTCCCTGTTCTGTCATTCGTTTACAGAAGCTCATTAGGTATGTTAATCACTACTTTTCACTGCCTCTCTTGCCTTTAATGTGCTGTGCGTGTCAAATTTTCCAGGCCCTTTTTTCTTATGTGTCCCAGATAATATTTATTCAATGATCTTCTCAGCATCCTTTTGTAGAATCATTTTTGTTTTGCCTCAAGTCATCTGCGAGGAGATTGTCCAGCATTCACTCTCTTGTAGAAGAATTGATATTACATAGCATTTCAGCACTCTTTCCTTTGTTTTTCTTAGTTAAATAATATCTATCTAGTAAAAGCTAAAATAAATTGCTGATGTAATATAAAAGCAAAAGTCACTCATGAGAAAAAATAAATGACAACAGCTTCTAAGAAGCACTCACAAACATAATACAATTGACATTACAGGTGTCTCATTGAGACAAACTAAACTGAATGCACAGCAAAGGTTTAAGCATAATATAATAACATGCCACTTGAAATGTTCTCATTTAACTCTTAGCCTACTATAAGCAGCTGTGACAATTTAGGAACAATATGACCACACAGCAATAATAACTGTGCTTTTATGATTAATTTGTCTATATGTTTACTACACCTTTTGAGTAACTTTGAAAATAAACTTCACTTCCTGACCTCAATAACCAGACAGTATTTTTTTTCTAAATTTCTTTTATTTAGAACTGATCAAACTTGAAACACTGAAATTCTTTTATCTTTAAAAGAACTACCATTAAATTATAAAACCTATTTTCTTTCTATAAATATTATCATGGCAGATAGAACATGAGTTCTCCTCCTTGTTATCTTGACCATATGAATTTAAGTGCACTACTAGATTGGCAACTAGGTCTCATTAATAAATTAGCTAGAAGTAACTATGAGTTCTATTCTAATAATTTGTTTGTTTTTTTTTAATTTCTCACCTTTGGATCTCTTTTCCAGTTTTTTGCTTCCCTGCCATCTATGTCTTTCGAAAATTTAAATACTGCATCAATTGCCACCATCTTTTTTCTTGAAACCTTTTCTTTTATTATCCTTTCTCCTCACTAAAGTCTTCTCATTCTCTTTCACTTCCAGTAACCCCTTGCATCTTAGTGGCATTATTACCTTGCTTGGGGTGAAATGATTAAAAAATTAAATATATGATCCATTGCTAATGGTGCTGGAAAAATGGTTGTTTCATTTTATTGCTCCAGGAAGTACCTGACTCCTGCCATATTTTATCTTTACAGCTATAATATTAGACCAAAAATAGCATAATGCTATGATATCTGGGCTGGAGCTAATTAGTCTTCACTTTCCAGCCTTTATAGAGTTCAAAATCATTTATGTGCTCTTGTGGGGGAAGACCTATTCTCCACTTTGCAGCCTCTTCCCCCACAGATGCAATGTTGCAAGCCTGTTGCTATTTCCATTGTAGATTTCCAGATAAGCTCTATTCTTCAGTTCTACCGGTTCAGTCTTTACTGCTTTGACAAGCCATGCTACTTCCATGGAGTTGAATCACTCTAATTTCCTTTGTATTCCAAATTAAAGGTGGAAGTTCCATTCAGACAGTTTTTCCCCAAGAACCGCTATTTTTGAAACGGACTCCTATATGGATGCTTCCCTGAATACTACAATATTAACCTTTTTAAGTCAAAGGTCGATTGTTATCTATCATCCTTACCTTCATAATTTTCACTTCCTATTTCCTTTTTCTTTCATTCAAATCACACATCTCATTCATCATAACCATTTTAATAGTAACCTTCTACTTTCAGTTGTCCTCAAGTCTTGTATTAGGTGAACTTTTGCATTAAAAAATAGTTATATCTTCCAAACAGAGTTCTCAGATGGTTTTTTGATAATCACCTGAAAACTGGAAATCTTCCTAAAATTTCAGCATTCACCTCAGTATTCTTTCTGACTTCAATACTATTCTGATTTGCATGTTCTCAATTCTTCTCCGGGTCATCAGCCACCATTCTAATGTCTTGTGTGTGTGTGTGTGGGGGGGGCATTTCTCAGTACTCTGATGTTTATGGGCATAACCGTCATCTTTGTATCATACACTTGGCCTGTTGTAGTGGAAGGTCCTGATAATTAATGATTTTTATCACTTTCAAATTTATCATGTGATCCATTAGAATTGGAGGCATGGGGGGTAGTAATGGATTATAGCTCTGATTGAAGAATCAGAGAGCTGAGTTCAAATTCCAGTTGAGTTCATTATATTCATTATGTGTTAATTCCCTTGGGAAAGGTATGAATCCATTTCTTCTCCCCACCCCCAGCTATTAATAAAACACAGCAGTAAAAGAACTCTGGGCCACATACTCCTCAGTGGAGTCTACAGGACTAAAGGAGGAGGTGATCATTGTCTAGTTTACTAGCTTTTATATGCCTGTCAATATTGAATGATGAAGACCCAAAGAATGGTGACTTCATGGCCTTCTATGACTGGTTCAGGTTATTGTTGTTGTTGTCATTATTATCATTATCAGTGCTGGATTTACATATGGACTAGTATGGGCTGCAGCCCAGGTGTTTCAAGACTAGAGGAGCACCCAAGAACCATCTAATTTTGGATCTGTGATAAAATTTAAAAAAAAAATAAAGATATATGAACAGAGGTGATTTGTTTATTTTCAGATTTAATCCTGTTCCTTTGAAGTAATTTGAAACAATTTAGATTATTTGGGCCCCTTTAGTTGAAGTGGGTCTTTTAAATTCAATGGAACTCCTTCAAGGTGTCTCCATTTAGATTTTGATGCATCTTTTTTATATACATAGAGATTTGTCATTTAGCTTTTTTAGTTTTGCATAATTTTGTTTTGTAATAAATGCAAAACTGCTCAATATGGTACAAATTAGACAAAATAGTGCAAAACTATAAAAATGAAAAAAGGAAAATTGCGTGATTTTGAAAAAAATATTATCTAAAATATTAAAAGCTTTGTAATGTTTATGAATTTTGTTTAAAATTGGTTGAGTTCCAAAATCGTTAAAAATTTTAGCTGAAGTCTTTTATATTTTACACTAAAAAAGCATCATCTAAAAATATCTTTTTTTTTCGTTTTTTTTTTTTTTTAAATAGATATTGGGGTTGCAAACATATGAAATGACGGGGGCCCCCAAAATCT
This sequence comes from Acanthosepion esculentum, assembly GCA_964036315.1. NCBI lineage: Eukaryota > Metazoa > Mollusca > Cephalopoda > Sepiida > Sepiidae > Acanthosepion > Acanthosepion esculentum. The sequence goes on from OZ038483.1 coordinate 104,567,217, forward strand.
ATTAACCTAGGGGCCTCTTATTAAATCTGGTCCTGGTCATGATCTATTTTTTGTTTATTTCTCAGGTTAAAATGTAAAAAAAAAAAAATATTAAGTTAACCAAAAATTTTGTCTGGTTTAAGTAAATTTTCTGCTTAATAAGCACACAAACTTTTTGGCCTACTCAATACGTGATTGGGATATTAGTAATAATAACCGACTACACCTACAATAATATCTAAAAATTATTTGAATTTATTGTATTTTAAGTTTGACAGAATTTTTGTCAAGAAAGTGCTCAAGAGTTAACCAGAATGAAAATTGACCATAAATTAAATGTTCAAATGACTTATCTTTCAGCTGACTCCAAAGTTTTGTGTAACATCACTCTTCAAGATTATACTTATTGGACCCTCTGATCCTGATGACCAGTGTTACACAAAAGTTTGTAGTTGATCCAAAGATAAGTCATTTGAACATTTATTATTTTATTGGAATATTAGAGATTTTACAAGTACTGCTATAGTCAGTAAACAACAAGTAAAATCCTTACTCACAATCTAACTTTCCTTTTGTAGATTTAAACCAGAAGTCTGATACGATTTGTTTATATTAAGAAAGGCAGAATCTTTAAGTTTGAGTTGGGATTGTTATAGCATATTTATAAAAAGAGCTGGGGTTGCTGGGAATATTTATAAAAGGAGAGCCTCATTTGCATATGTTTTTCATTATGTATGGAACTAGTCTGATGAGTCGCATACTCACTTCATTCAAGATTTTCAGACAGCGATAGAATTCAAGCTGACATTGTTTTTCTTGTTTTTAGATATGCCGCTTAGACATGACATTGTCTGAAACCTTTTGTTTGATGTGGCAGTATTGAACTTCCATTGTTTTTAATTTTTCCTTTATTTTGTATTACAACTACCAGTGACTATTAGATGGTAGTTTAGCCGTCTTGCTAGTATTTAATCTAAGAGATCTTACTTTTAATAGCAGCCGCAAACCTCAGGCAATTTAAAAGTTACAATACCCCTCACATACTCCCCCCCCCCAAAAAAAAATGCTTTTTAATTAACTATCATTAATGAATAACAACTACAACCAATAAATTAGCCTAACGGGAATTTGATGAAGGGAACATGTGTCTATAAAATAAGTGGCGTTGCAATATAGACCCCTCCCCCCATACAAAAAAAAAAGTTACTGATTGTTCTGTTCCCAGATCTTCCTTCTAATACCTTTTTTGTTTCTTCTGCAAAGGTCAAACTAGCAACAGCTGTTATGGCTTCCAGACTTACATTCTAAATATGTGTATAAGCAACTGGCATTTCTACTACATTTTTTCCCCCCTCAGGGTTTAGTATAGTAGGATTAATTTCACCTTACCCGTTCCTATCGTATCTTTGATAAACACATCATGCCTTCTTACAGTGGATTATTCTTCTGTGTTTGGTTAGTTTTCAACAGGAGAGCTTCCATCAATTCCTATCCCCTCTCTTGTAAAGAGCTGCTTTCATCACGCATTAATAGCAATGGGTAATATTTAATTCATTGCTGTCTTCCTCTATACATGTGGCCTCAGAGATAAGTGTCAGTCTTCTTTGTAACATTGGATGAGACCAGAATTGGTTAGCATGCAGTTTGTTGACAACTGTGTTTATGTAGTTTGTATAGTACTGGTATTTAATGTTATGGTACTGGTTGTATACAAAGTCATTTTGTCATTCCTATCATGAGAAAATGTCTTTTTTTTCCCCCTTTAATGGTACAAACGTTTTCTTTTTACTGAACTGTTTCATTCTTGTTACAAAGAATTTTTTTTCCTCTTTCTTAATTTAATCAATAAAGAAGCAGATTTTTCATGTGCTTAATTGTCTCAATAAATATTACTCTTCTTAGGATATGTAAAAATTATGGCGTTAAAAATGGGCATTTTAAAACTTATACAGACACATAATGTAGACAGATATACAAAAACAAGGGGACAGGAGAGCAAGGAAAAGAAAAAAAATGACTTTATTCATTGTAAAGTGGTGAATTGAAAAAGATGAAAAAAAAAAAGAAGCCAACCATTTTTTTTTCTTTCTTTCTTTCTCTTTTTCCTTTCTTTTTCTTTTCTTTCTTTTTCTTTTTTCTTTCTTTTACTTTTTTCTTTCTTTTACTTTTTTCTTTCTTTTTCTTTTTTCTTTCTTTTACTTTTTTCTTTCTTTTACTTTTTTCTTTCTTTTACTTTTTTCTTTCTTTTACTTTTTTCTTTCTTTTTCTTTTTTCTTTCTTTTTCTTTTTTCTTTCTTTTACTTTTTTCTTTCTTTTACTTTTTTCTTTTACTTTTTTCTTTTACTTTTTTCTTTCTTTTACTTTTTTCTTTTTTCTTTTCTCTCTTCTCTTTTTCTTTTCTCTTTCTTTTTCTTTTCTTTTTTCTTTCTTTTTTCTTTCTACTTCTTTTTTCTTCTCTTTTCTTTCTTTCTCTTTTTTCCTTCTTTAATGCTTTAATACTGCTGATCCCAGTAGAAATATATGCCCTAAGAATATGTTTTAATAAATCTTCTTTTACATCACCTAACCTTTCAGGATGTGGTGGATAATGGCTCTCCACAACTTTCTGTTTTTTATTGCTCTAAGTACCCATTACCACTCCTCTTTCTCCTGGTTCTGCCATCTGATCACTCGAACATGTTAAGAAAATCACTGTTTCACCCACCTTCTCTTACATTTATTATCCTGTCAGTGTTAAAGTCTCCAAGCCCTCTTTCCTTGTAATGCATCTGAAAAATTTCAACTGTCTCTTTCTGATTGTAAGTATGTCTCTTTGTTTCTATATTCCTTAAAATTTCCTCATTGATCACATATTCTGTCCATGATATTCTAAGCATTTGTTAGAAGAACCACATCTCTGTCAAGTCTCTTCTTTATCTGTGAGGAGATTCACACATTCCCTGCCATATGGGAGATTTCATATTACCTAACAGTGGAGTGCACTTTGTTTCTGGGATCATTTTCTATAATACCAGTTGTTAATTTCTATAAGTAATCCTCGTTATTTGTCACATAATACTATTGGAGCATTTTTGTATCAGTCATAAAAAATTTGTTTAAAAACACATTGGTTCTAAAAACATATTAAATGTTGGCCTTATGAACTCATTAATATGAAAATATACATAAAAAAGTTTCAGCAAAAATTGAATCACAGATAAAGAGAATAAAAACTGCATTTCCAGATATATCCTCTCATGAACAGTTGTATCAGGAAAACAATTTACATATAGAGATAACAAAATAAAGCCAAATTTATACAATTATTAGAAAACATATCTCTAATTACATACCAATTTTTGTGTAGTTAAATCCCACACACAACGCATTCTACTCAAAAGAAACTTTAAAACAAACAAATACGTCACAGTGCTGGCTATTTTTAACATGACTGTTGCTTGCCACAGTTGTCTACAACTATGTCCATGCGTTTCCCTTATTTAGGCTGTAAGTGAAGCTGTACAGAGAGAGAGACTTCACACATACACACACATTAGCCATAGAGGCTACCTGACAGCACGGCTGACTGCCTGTCTGACCATTAGGCTGGGAAAATGATCTCCTGTGAACAGAGAAAAAGAATGGACTCCACTATCAACGTGACAAGCCCAAACTGATAAGCAGTCAGCCAGCTTAAGCATACTCCTTTTTTACACTCTCATTTTATTCCGCTTACACTGTACATTTGAACGCTACACTATACAACTTACCAGAGACATTTTCATATCTTGTAAATGAAAATAAATCTTTGGTCATTTCTCGAAACCAGTGTCTAATTTGTTTCTTTACTCCAACCAATTCCCAACTTGGATCACAGTCAGCAAACAATCTGCAAATGATTGGAATAGACAAACAAACTATGCTGATGTTTTTACCAAAAAGCCAAATGTAATGTTTTATGTGTTTTGTTTAGAATCATGGCTCTCTTCCTTTAAGTTCTGATAAACAACTCTTTAGATCAGATTCCATAATTATAACTTTGTGTAATTACCAATTATATATACTGTATATATATATATATATATATATATATATATATATATATATATATATATACACAGGTATGCAGAAAAATAGGAAAGAACACATTAGGTAAATAATCCGGAGTTCCTTAGTATTTTTGCTTTTATTTTTAAAAAGACAGTGCTCCATACAGAAGTAGAGCTTATATTATAATAATTTAAAAAAAAAATATGATTCCTTCGCTACATAAGAGTTCTCATGTTTCAAAAGCGAGAGCCGAGACCCCTAATATAATTGTTGTATTCCCAAATTCTCTCTTGACGAGGAAGCGTGACCAGACACCTTAATTCAACTTAATTTCAAAAATTATATTAGGGGTCTCGGCTCTCGCTTTTGAAACATGGGAACTCTTATGTAGCGAAGGAATCCTATTTTTTTAAAAAAATATTACAATATATATATATATATATATATATATATATACATACACACACACACACACACACACTTAACAGATATATTTATTGTGACAGAGAAAAATCTGTGTTTAAAGGCACTATTCAACTTTGCTTGGTTGTCTACACATTCCATAATCGAGAGATCCAAAACACATCACATCTAATAATGCTTTCCCCTCGCAGAGCGCAGGTTCAAATTCTGCCAGAGAGCACATATTTTTCTCTAATAAGATTACTCAAATACTAGTATCCACTAAAAATAAGGTTTAAGTAATATATATATGTAACAAAAATGGCAAGCCAAGTGCTTGGTGTTTCAAGAGAAATGGTTATATGAATAAAAGAGTGCTCAGTGTACTTTCAAAAAAAATAATAGAAAATGTAGAGTAATTTAGATTGTTTTCTAAAGTATGATTAATAAAATATGCAAACCTTTTTACTAAGTGAACTTTAGAAAATTTGTGTGTGTGTGTGTGTGTGTATGTATGTATGTGTATATATATATATATATATATATATATATGTGTGAGACCCTAGCAAGACTAAAAAGCCACATCTGTGCCCATATATGGCAGCAACCTATTTAAACATTTTTCATTAAATATGACAAAGAAAATTTAATTAATTTGTTTAATTTATCCAGTGTTCTTACATTTAAAAATTTTTTTTTATTTGGTTGGAGTAAGGGAGTGCAAAAATTGTCCATTTACTACTCTCATGTTTACTTCAGAAATTTAAAATTGTATGGCAACTGCTCTACTGCAGAAAGAAATGGCAACCTACTGCGGGGAAAAATATACCTCTTCAGTCATGTATCGAAAGATACATGATCACATAAGTGTGTATCACGCATGGCACATAACTGACTGACTGAAAAACCACCCTGTGTCCTATAAAGCAAAGGTCAGTGATGGGAGTTAATTTGTCTTCTAATCATTACATTCTAAATAGTTAGAATAAATTTGGTACTTCTTCTCAGTCTACGATAAATTTTTCATGCTTATTCATGTTTTTCTGTTGAAATATGCTATTCAGTGGGTAAAATTAGAGATAGTGGTCCCCACTATCCCCAATTTTTCTTACAAAGGAGGGCATTTTTTCCCTCAAAATTTGATAGGGGTTGACTAATGCATTGGAATGTCTTATAAGCCACAAAATATGGTAATAAATCTACTTCCCTTTCATACTGATAATTCTTTTTTTAATCTATAATTAGAGACATGAGGGGTGCTGAGAAGTTCTCGGTCCATCTCACTTCTCAAAATAGGAACAAGGATCAGAATTTAATTTTAAATTTATTCTTGGTTGGGCTGAAAAATTTTAACCACCATCTCATAGAGAGTTAAGGTAGCCTTTAAGCAGATATTTTTAAGACACGTGTTTCATTTTAATTACAAGATATTCAAAAGTTTATTGGGCTTACTTTTGTTGAAAGAAGAAATTTAGTTTAAGAGAAGTGCTTCAGATTTAAAAGTTCCAATTATTCAGAATTAAATTAAATTTAAATCAGAATTTCAAGTTTGATCATGAGTTTAATAATTTTGTTCACATTAAAACCAAAACAATAGAAAGCAGATGAAAAATCATAATTTCTTCAATTAATTGATTGATTCTGAATTCATCTGTTCTTTTATTTTTCTAAATGATCTAATTGGCTTTTGAGATTTTCAACTATCTTTTGTGATGTCCCTGTTTTAAGATATTCATAAATGCAAGTCTTTAAAGAGACCATGATTCTTTTCCCTTCATTGATTATGTATTCGTACTAATATAAAAACAAGTAAATTAAAATCATTTACCATCAGTTATTCTTTTTATTTCTCATAACTAAATAAGTAGATTTTATTATTTACAAGCAAACTATTGTCCTCATTTTTGTTGTTGTTATAACATTTCGACCATTGTGTACCTCAGCCTTCATCAGGTATATATCAATCTAGGTAACCTACAGAGATTTCTGAACAGAACTCTTTATTTAATCTAAGGGTTTAGTCTAGTCCTTATTTTTAGTACTGCTCAGTTATTGCTTGCCCAGCTCAGGAATTGAACTCACAATTACTTTATCATCAAATAGGTAGTGGAATGAGAATAATCTAATCTCATCAGGTGGTTTTGAGGAGCATAGAACCAGCTGTTGCTGGTGTTCCCAGGTCCACCCTCACCCGGGATTGCAGCACCTGTTAGGGTCCCAGTTATGAGCAAATAGTTAACCCCCAAAATGAGGTCAAAACACTATGAAAGTGTAAAAATAGGTTTTAATACTAGAAATATTTTGTAAAAAAAAATATTACCAGCAATACATTTTTAAAGAAAAAAAAAAAAATTATTACCAGCAATACATTTTTTGGGAAAAAAAAAAATTACCAGCAAAGGAAAATTTTTACCATAAGTAGATTTTGGAAGGAAAAAATAATACCAGAAATAGTTTTGGAAAAAAATGTTACCAACAATGAAAATTTTGTTGGTATTAAAATAACCCATTGTGATCGATATGCTGTAAAACAAACCAAACCTTTACAAGAGCCAGATCAGGCCAAAAATGGAATACTGTTGTCATATTTGTGCAGGAGATACCCAGACCTCTCTCTCCAGCCTTGATAGTCCAAAAGCATCTCTGTGCCCTTGCAGTTGACAAATTATTCTCCCCACTCCAACCTCTCTCCCACGGGTGGGATGTGGCAAACTTCTTGCTGCCCTATCTCTACTTCCATGGAAAGTGATCGGACAAACATTCCCTTGTCCTGTCAATTCAAACTTTCAAGTTCAAGCATATGCCATACCACTTACATAGTAGCAAATCACCCACATTCCCTCCATATTCCATCGGGGAGAAGAAAGTTCCACTTGAACAGCTTCTTCCTGCTAACCATTGCTCTGAGGAACTGACTCTCAAGAGGATGTTTTTGTTGGGCACTACAATCTTAACCTGTTCAAGGCTAGGGTCAACCATTATCTTCCACTTCTATCTGCACAAATTGCCTCCTAACATAACCCTCTACCACAAGTGGCCCCTAGGCCTTGTAAAGAGGTGAACCTTACTTTAAAAAGAAAATAAATAAATAAACTTATCAATCTCTCTGAAACAAATACTAATATCCTTATCTTTCCTTGAACTCCTCCTAACATGCTTCAAATGTTGTTAGTACAATGAAGATGGCTATAAAATGAATAAGCCTTCTTCAAGCATATAATGGGAGTGAGATACAAAACATTTCTCATCTTCATCAGTGTAATGCTGCAGGTGTCAGTGTTTCCACTAACCCACCTCTGTTAATACAATGGAGAGTTGTTGCTTCAGAAAGATTTACATGAACTGGGTATCATTTATGAAAGGAAAGAGATTTTTGTTTTTCTTTTCCTATAACTGCAAGATATTTGCTAATATACCAAATGGATTGGTTTTAGCTATTCAAGGTTCACAGACCATACCATTCACCACCACACATGCCACCCAGATGATTTCACTTCATACATCAAGGAGAAGTGGGTTTCTCTCAACCCTTCTTTGTCGAGTAAAGAAAACCACATCACACTGAAATGACTGATGCATGTCACCACCTTCATTTCACACAACTGACTAATGATTCCATGAGACCACATGAAACTCTTAGTTGTGGTCAGACACTGTTCACTGGAAATTTAATTCAAATTTATTATGATTCTGCCAGCTAATATGGCATTAAGCTCTCTTTCTCCAGTGAACCTCTATAGTTAGTTATCTCAGTAGTTGCTTATCTTATTCATATATATATATATATATATATATATATATATATATATATAGACAAAAATTTTCTACCAGAGAATTTAAATATGGCTTTGAAAATGATGGAATGCATTTTTTTAAAGGGACCTTTTTTGTCCAAAACTTCTTCAGAAAGATAATTTTGAACGGCAATAATCAAAATGGTGAAAGGGAAAAAAGGTAGACGGAGTGGGAGTGCAAAATGGGGTAGTATAAAACATAAAAAATGGAATTACTGACATACCACCAATAAAACACACTAGGGGCTTATTTACACCGACCTGTTTGGTTTTAGTAATAAATTTATGTCTACTTTTTTCAGTTTCGCTGTTTTGATTTTTGTTGTTCCAACTAATCTTTCTGAAGAAGAGTTGGACGAAAAAGGTCCCTTTAAAAGAATATGTTCTGCCATTTTCAAAACTACATATATGTACACACACACACACACACAAACACACACACAAGAGAAAGTAAAAAAAATTATTTGCACTCTTATATGAAGATAGTTTTTTTTTTTAAATCAGTATCATCCCATGCAAGGCAGTAAAGCCATTAAGACACAGGGTGTGGAAGAATTAGGAACAGAAACATTAATAATACACAGAAAGAGGAAAGAGTAATCAGGAGAACAGTAGATAGCAATTGACATTGCATTTAAATTTTTGCAAATTAAAGTTGGCTGAAAAGCATAGAGCCAGAATGGGAGTTCCACAAGTGAGAAGTGTGAGAAAACAAACTGTTAGCAAAGAACTTATGGCTATAACTAACCAGCTCAACTATAAATTGATGAGTCTAGTACTGTGCTAAAATTCAAAATGTCTAGGTATCATAGTGAAGGGCTCATCCAAACAATTACCATGAAAGTATTTATAGAAAAGACACAGGGAGACAACCTTACAGCAGTGGGAAAGTGGCTGAAGCTGAGCTGCCAGGTCAGGACCAGTAATATTGCAGATTGTTCTTTGGATCTTATCAAGGAGCTCAAGGTAAATAGCAGGGGCACTGGAGCATATGTAGCAGCAATATTCTAAGCATGGACGAATGGCAGACTTATAGATATGTAAGATAGATTCTGGAGAAAAAATTGTCTGACACAACACAGTAAACCAGCTTTCTTAGCAGTATGTTATAACAAAAATGCAGATAATTTTTTTACTTACTCTTGTATATTAGTCCAAGTCAGAAAATGTGTCATCCCTTTATAAAATAATATACAACATAACTATCCATCATTTTTAAATCACATATTTGCTTTTCCAAAGGAATAAATGTTACAAAATATTCTCAATATTTTTTCAAACCCAACTTAAATATTTTTTTTTATTCATCTAGTGTTTTGATTCTCAAATCAAATTTCTTAATGGATCATTAAGGCAAATTGTTCATCATCAGGACAGTTTCATGTTTTGTAGTTGTTTCTGTTGTCTTGAGAGGCTTACGACCATGTCAAGTTGAAGTTAAGTGACACTGTGCCTGGTCAGTACCTAGATGGGTAACTTTTTGGGAATACCAGGTGCTGTAAGCTTGTATATGAAGGTAGTGTAATGGATAATGGCTTGGAAGTGTTAATCGGAAAGCCACGTTTTAATTCCCATTGGGTTTGTTATATTCACTTAGATGCAAATACCTATGGGAAAGGTATGAATCCAACTCTTCTCCCTTAGCTATGGGTTAATTAGTAAGACTTGTAGACTTGTATCACTAAACCATTATCTCAAAAAAAAAAATTCTTACACTCTAAAAATGTTTTCTGGCTTTAAATAACATTCAATGGGTTGATAAGGCACAGAAAATGAATGAATCAGTCAATCAATCATGTCTTGAACATTTTGAAAACTAATTCTATTCATAATTTTGTATTTAATTTTTGGCACAAAACAGAACCATTTTTCCCAACTTCCTCACTACAGTAGGCTTCTTACAAGAGAAGTGTTAGAAAATTATTTATGTAAAAAAAAAAAAAAAATGAAATACAATTTTCCTAACTCAAGAAAAGACTAGAACGCTCAAAAAGAAATTACTTTGTGATTAATACCATTATAAGACATTACATGTATTCAATATCCATCAGTCTTGGGAAACTATGGAGTTTTGCCCCAGATGATGTTTCAAACACAGTGTCTGTTGTGTCTTGATAAGCCTGTAACGTGATGGAGTCTAGTTAAATATATAGAACAGTTTATTGGATCCTGTGTAGCATAAAATGAATTATGAAGAAAATGGAAATGTTGAAATGAATTATGAAAGCAAAAACATACAACAGAAAACATAAACCGGATTTGGAGTTGAAAAAGACATCGGTTTTTATATATGTATATCTTTTGGTATTTTTTTTTTTTTAATCAATTCACCCCTAACAAGGTGATAATACAATTAAGACAGAAAGGGCTACTGGAAGTGAAAGAGAAAGAAAAGACTTTAGAATGAACCTCTTGTGGTAAGAGCCAGTTACCCTCCTTATTCTCATGACTAGACTGATCCATTCATGATAAGTAGTCCTCGGAAATTGTCTACGAGGTAGCAGATAATACTACGGCAATGACTTGTCTAACTGAGTACTATCATCATGACTAACTCTATTGAGTTAAGTGTTATGTCTTGCCAGACCCCACATCCATAACAGAAATGGAAATCCAATCCTCAACAGAAAACAAGAGATAAACATCTACTTCTGATCAAAAGACTGGGTTACAAATATGTATGTATGTATGTATGTATGTATGTGTGTGTGTGTGTGAGAGGATTAACCCTTTGAATCTTGATGAGTACAGTATATGCATTTCCATACAGTGACTGGTATATTGGCCACATGGGTTCAAAAGGTTAAAATCTTTCAATAGGTTTATCCTATTAAAAATGTTCTCAGTGTATTATCTTTTTTTCTTTAGGTTTTGCTTACAGGTATATCAATCCTGAAAATGTCCTTGAAAGTAAGCTGTGTAACTATCAAAGAAGTTATAGTTTGGAAACTGATTTCTGAGGTTCTATCATGTATATGTCTTTGTCTACAACTCACGCAGGAGGAAGGCTGGATTCCAGCCCCACAAGGTTTTTTTTTTTTTTTTAACTGGGAGGGTTATATTTAGAAATGATGATTGCATTGGATCTTTTCTTGGAAAAGCCAATTCCATTTTAAGAAGTGATGAAATATCATAATTTAACGACCATAACAAGCCTATTTGCAAATGGCAGTGTCTCCAACACTTTGCATACAGAGTTTGGTACTGATCTGTCTGTCAACCTTTTGGTTTTCTTTTCTTTGCCTTTTCACCTCTGATGGTTAGGCAATTGACTCTTCAAACTTGAAGCTGCTTTTCTGCATTGTATACCATCAGGACGATCATTCAAAGGCTACAGTTTTCCACATGTCTGGATTGATACATAATGTATTCAGGCATCTTTTGCAGACAATTTTGTAGCATAATTGATGTCCGTCTATTGGGGACTTTCTCTGAGCCAGCTCTCTATACAGGAGTATCCTAGATATTTGAATGTCAGCTATGACAACCAAGTTTTCATAAATATCATTGCTATAAGAGGATGTACATGCTGGAAAACCCATCTCTTTCTTGGAGACATGTTCTTGGGAGATATAAGATCATTCATGATTAATGTAATGGAATGCATACCAATCTCAGAATCCATATTCTTATATCATATAAGCAGCAATTATAAAATTTCAATAGATTGAAACCTCTTAGACATATTAAACTCCTTCTCTACCTATGAATACAGTTTAATCTTCTATATGAGTGGATGTGCAGGGTGTGTAATGGGAAATAGCCCAGAATGAGAAGTCATAGAGCCAAGTTCGAATTCTCGTTGGGTTCATTACATTCATTTACATGCAAATTCTTTTGGGAAAGGTACAAATCCATCACCTCCTCCCCAACTATAGGTTAAATAGATCTTGTATCTGAAAACAAGTCATTGTTATTCTCAAAAAATTGTCAAAGCTATATTCACTCACAAAAAAAGGACTTTCTTAAAATCCAAAATCTGTTTTGACTTTAAATAACTCATAAATGGTTGGTAAACCATAAAAAACAAGTCAATCAAATCAATTAGCTATATGAGAGATATGGAGATGGGCTATTGTAGGGCTAGAAAAGCTTTCTTACTGTAAGTGCCATATAGAGTAGGCTTCGAACATATAAAGTTTACCATTTTGTTATGAGAGGATCCTGAAAAGTTCTTGGCTCAATTGAAAAGAACCCCCCCCCCCCAAAAAAAATACTGATGTTTGGTCAGATTTTGGGGAGTGGGTTTGGCTGAGTTATTTTTCAGTTCCTTTTTATATATACATATTTTGTTAGAGAAGTTTTATATGAATATCAGCAAATTTTAAAAAAAATGTTTTTCAATATAATATAAATTGTAATTTTGAAAATTTTGATAATATAAATATGTCTAGTATCCAATAAACTCTAAATAGTTAGAACCATTTACTATATTTAAGATTCTTTTTATACACATTCCTTTCTATAATAATAATAATAATAATGATAAAATACAAAAAATAAAATGAAAAATAAAAATATACCTAAATAATTGTTTTCCCAATAATAAAAACTATAATATTGAACATTACAATAATATGAATGTTTAGTATTCAATAAACTATGAATAGTTAGAAGCGTTTACTTAAAGATTCTCTTCAGACAAATTCCTTTCTAATGGAAAAATTATCTAATACACTTAATTGCATAATTTCAGATTAGGTTAAGTCATGCAATAATGTCCTTAAGAAAGAAGAAATATAAATAAGTTGATGCCAAATATTAATTTTTTTTTTTTCCTGTAATGTTTAAGTTGGGAAATAAGTTTTTGAACTTTTTGTTTTAATTTGTTTATTATTAATGCTCTGTTTGTTAATATTGAGCACCTACAATGACTGCTTGGCCTAAAAGCATTATCTTCCAGTATTAAAACATAAGGTATGCAGATGACACAGTGTTGATAGTAGATACAGAAAGGAAACTACAAGAACTCCTCCAGAAGGTATTGAAGGAAAGCAAGAAGAAAGGACTAAACATTAACTACAGGAAGACAGAATGCATGGTTGTTAGCAAAAGGAACAGCCCAACATGTAAATTACAAATTGGAGATACCAAAATCAAACAAGTACAAAAATTTAAATATTTGGGTCGTATTTAACAGAGGTCAGAAAGTGTGACACTGAAGACGAATTGGGATAGCCAAAGATGCAATCCAAAAGCTAAGCAAAGTATTAAGAAACAGAAAAACTTTGTGAGAAACAAAGAAAATAGTACTGAACTGTTATGTGATATCAGTTTTCCTATATGGCAGTAAATGCTGGACAATCTTAAAGATGAAGAAGAGACTTGAAGCAACAGAAATATGGGCCTACAACAGGATCCTGAGGATACCATGGACCAAACATGTGAATGACGACAAAGTTTTAGAGGAAATGGAAACAAAAGAGATACTTACACTTAACATCAGGAGGAGACAGTTGTAATTTCTAGGGCACATAATGAGGAAAGAGGGCTTCGAATATCTGATACTCACCGGAGAAATTCGAAGGCAAAAGGGACAGAGGAAAACAAAACATAGTGATCTTGAGTAAATGGATGGCAGAACTATGTTTAGGAGAAATAACAGAAAGATAAAATTTATTAAGAACAGGAACTGGTGGAGAGCCATGATTGCCAATGTCTTGAAGGTACACGCCACATAGAAGAAGAATACACTGCTTGATGTGTTTTTTTGGGTTTTTTTTTTTTAGCTAAAAACAATCATTGTTATTATTATTATTATTAACAAATGTATATAGATTTTAAACTATAAATTTCAGTAACAAATTATAACTACTGTCCTAGTATAACGAAAAAAATTTTTAAAATGTAACTTGCCTGTTATTTTTTTCATTTCATTCAAAATTCCTCACATCTTTTCAACGCCATCTATTTTGTCATCTCTTCTTGTTATTAGTCCTTGTCTTATTTTTTTTCTCAGTTCACCTTTTGTTTGTAGTAGGTCACTTAAAGTCACAAATGTACTACCTTGGAACAAAGATAACATGATTGTTTGCATTAAACTGGGTAAAAAAAAAGATCAAGTGTAAATTTCAATGTTAAACCATTCAAATACAAACCCAGGATTTAGAAAAAAAAAAAATCATATTTTATCTTATAAGAGTTTTTTTTTTTCTCCCTTCCATGACAAGGAATATCTGTATAAAACCTCCTTTAGTAAACAAAATAAATAAGTTATTTCTTCAAGTTTCATGGAAATTAATCCACTCATCAGATAAATCAACTGAAAAAAGATGTTGCATAAAAAAAAAATGTTCATTTTTTTTTTTTTTTTTAAGTCAATTCATTTTGAATTTTTTCTTTTTTAAGACGTTATTGCATGATATAGCCTAATCTGAAATTGTTCAGTTACGTGTATATTAGATAATTTATATATAATCTAAGTTTTTTCATTATAGAAAGGAATGTGCATAAAGAAAATCCTAAGTAAATAAATATAGTAAATGGTTCTAAATACACTGGTATGGAAAACATGGATTAAGTCCAATTATTTAAAATATTTTCTGTTTATACTTATTTTGGTAGATACAATTTAAGTGAATGCTCTGTTTTTTGAATAAAAACATAAATAAATTAAATAAAATAAACATTCAGGTCAGTAAATATAATTAATATTGTTTATTTAAAAAACAGAGCATTTACTTAAATAAATTGTATCTATGAAAAAATGTATAAATTGAAAGTATATTATATTCATGTATGTATGTATGTATGTATGTATGTATGTGTGTGTGTAATATATATATATATATATATATATATATATATATATATATAAAACACTTATAATTTAAATATGTATATAAATAGATAGAAATAGTGATTTGGATTAGTATTTATATATATACTAGAATATAAAAACTTTGGGGCCAAATTGGTAAATTAATTACTTTTGTCAATTTTACCCCATATCAAGTCATTAGCAGTATGCTTTTATCAGTACATTTTATGATCTTTGAGGGCCGGAAAAGAAGGTACTATATTTTCCTTAATGCTGTATGGTGGATGATTAAGCATCTTAAGCATAGTGATGCTGAAAAAAGGCCATGCAAAAATACTGGACCCCCAGCAAAAATTTCACCTTTTAGCTCTTTTTATAAATAGGATGTTTTTTTCTTTTAAAACAGGATCTTTATTACTACAGAAAGTATAAAGCATCAAAGTATAGAGTTAGCAATTAGTGTTGTTGGCTTTGGCTTGATTATTTGCCTCAATTCAATGTGGTATTGAAAAGAACAAGGTCCAGATTTTCTCATTGGGAATTTTTCTCCTATTCTTCTTAGCAGTAATATCAAAGCTCTTGAAGATTGCATGGTTTTCATTGGAGCACTTATTTCTTCAGTTCCCATCTCAATTGTTCAATTATATTGAGATCAGGACTTACAGTCTACAAGCTGCTTAAAGCAGTGTATCTTCCGTTACACAGCTACACAGCACCTACAAAAGGGCAACAATTCATTCTCCACAAAGTCCACAAACACTACTGATAAAAGCATACTTCTTAACAGTTTTATAAAGATGTATAATCATTTAATGTCCCCAAACTTTAGCATGCCAGGGTATTTATCTTTCCTTAGCCCTGTTTGGCAAGCCATTTAGACAACCTCTTTAGGTAGGTAAACTTGCTGATTTCCTCTGTCAATCTTGCCTTCAGTATGTGAGTTAAATTTTCTGAGCTCTCTTTCCTCATTATATTCCCAAGAAATTTCAGCTCTCTCTTTTTGATCTGACATATATGTGTGCTTTTTGTTTCCATTTTCCATAAAACCTTATCGTTACTCAGATATTAAGTCCGTGGATTCTCAGCATCCTTCTATAGAACCACATTTCTGCTGCTTCAAGTCTCTTCATCAGTGAGAAGATTGTCAAGCTTTTATTGCTATATAGGGGGAGCAATATATGTAAGAGTTAAGTATTCTTTTCTTTGTTTCTAATGACTTAATACTTTGCTTAGTTTTTGGAATGTATCTTTTCACTATCCCAAAGTACTTTCAGATTTCAGTGTTGCATTTTCTCTTCTGTTAGAACACTTTCTAGATTCATTATTAGTGAGCTCCAATCTTGACAACATAAGATATTTAGACGATACAGAAAGCTACAAAAACTCCTACTGAACGTAGTGAAGGAAAGTGAGAAGAAAAGATTAAACAAAATGCATAGTTGTTAGCAAAAGGATGAACCCAAACTGCGAATTGCAAATCGAAGATACCAAAATCAGTCGTCCTGGGTACAACGTTAAACTGCATCCAACAGCAAGACCTCTGATCAGGAGGTTTTGAGGAAGTGTGGAACCACCTCTTGGTTGCTGGTGTTCCCAGGTCCACCCAGACCCAGGGTGGTAGCACCTGTTGGGGTCCCAGCTATGGGCAAATAGTGAACTTCCAGATCTTTCCCACGTCCTGGGTATGACGACAAACTACATCCGCGTCCTGGGTATGACGACAAACTACATCCGCGTCCTGGGTATGACGACAAACTACATCCGCATATTTGATAAATATTATCAACAAAATAATTGCTTTTTTATAAAGATCACAAAAGACCAGAATGAAAATGAAAAAATATTATTACTTTTTTGAAAAACAATATTACCAACTATACTTTTTTGAAAAACAATATTACCAACTATACTTCAACCTTTTATACAAAATAACCAACTTAAATTCATAAATTAATAAGGCTTCGGCATAAAATGACCCAAATAGGAGTTGACATGCCGTTAAATCCAACATCCATCCATCCATCCAAAATCAAACAAAGGCAGAAACTTAAATATATGGAAAGTGTTTTAACACAAGATAGAAAGAGTGACACTGAGATCAGAAGGAGTATTGGGATAGCCAAAGAAACATTCCAAAAGTTAAGCAGAATATTGAGAAATAGGATAATTTGCTAGAAACCAGGAAACAAGTACTAAACTGCTATATGATATGTCCTCCTATATGGACAAACTCCTCAAAGATGAAGAGGAGACTTGAAGCAACAGAAATATGGTTCTACAGAAAGATGCTGAGGATATTGTGGACCAAACATGTGAGCAGCAAGGAAGTTTTGGATAAAATAGAAACTAATACTCAACATCAGGAAGATACAGCTGACATTTCTAGGGCATATGAGGAAAGAGGGCTTGGAAAATCTGATACCCATGGGATAGATATGCAGATGACACAGTGTTGATAGCAGACACAGAAAGAAAACTATAAAAATTCCTACAGAAGGTAGTGAAGGAAAATGAGGAGAAAAGATTAAAAATCAACTGCAAGACAGAATGTATAGTTATCAGCAAAAGGACGAGCCCAAAATGCAAATTACAAATTGGAGATACCAAAATCAAACAAGTACTAAAATTTAAATATCTGGGAATTGTTTTAACAGAGGATGGAAGTTGTGTCACTGAAATGTGAAAGTGAACTGGGATAGGTAAAGATGCATTCCAAAAGTGAAGCAGAATATTAAGAAACAGAAAAAACTTCATTAGAAATAAAGAAAAGAGTACTAAACCATTATGTGATATCAGTCATCCTATATGGCAGTGAATGCTTGACAATCTCAAAGATCAAGAAGAGACTTGAAGGAACAGAAATGTATTTCTACAGAAGGCTGCTGAGGATATTATGGACTGAATATGTGAGCAACAACAAAGTTTTAGAGAAAATGGAAACAAAAAGGAAACTTATACTTAACATCAGGAAGAGAGAGTTGAAATTTCCAGAACGCTTAATGAAGAAAGAGGGCTTGGAAAATCTGATACTCACATGACAGATAGAAGGCAAGAGGGACAGAGGAAAACAACGCATAATCTACTTAGTGAGCTTGAGTAAATAGGTGACAGAACAAGGTTTAGGAGAAATAATAAAAAGGCAAAATTTAGTAAGAACTGTGAAGGAGAGCAAAATGTGGAGAGCCATGATCGCCTATGTACTGAAGGGACACAGCACATAAAGAAGAAAAAGTTCAAATCATATTTTATCCTATTATGTACATCATTAATAAATAAATAAAAAGAAATGGCAGCAATGCAGCAGCAGTAAGAAAAGAGAAGTGACATTGAATGTGGCCATGCATAATAGCAGTGTCAGCAACAGGCAGGAAAGAACATTAGGTCCCACGTTCTATATTCAGGATTGTCCCATGAGACTATAGCCTAGTGGATTAAAATGATTTTTTTTATGACATAGTAATTGTGAGTTCAATCTGGGCTGGGTAATTTAGACACAGGATGAACAATAACTGAACAATACTAAACAAGACGTCCCTTTACATGAACAATGAGATGAGAACAATCTATCCATGTAGATCAAGAGTTTTGTTCAAAAATTACTCAGATTGACTGGCAACCTGAAAAAGTTGGAGAGCACAACAGCCAAAATGTTGAAATATGAATAACAAAGATGAAAATGTTAATCCAAATGTAAATAATATGAACATCCTGTTACTTATAAAAAAAATACATGAAGATGTGAAACTAAAAACAATATGTTGTCAGATTGATTGATTTTTACGGCTTATCAAGCTTTTGCAGATTATTTAAAGTTGAAAACACTTTTAGGTTTAAGAATTTTTGGGAGAGATAATAATGATTTTTGCTGAAACAAGTTCTACTGATTAACCCATAGCTGGGAGGAGAAAGTGAATTCGTACCTTTCCTCAGGATATTTGCATGTAAGTTAATATAACAAACATGATTGGAATTCAAATTCAGCTCCCTAAAGCCATTATGCATTACACTATCCACACATCCAAGCATACAGCATTTGATATTCCGAAGCAGTCACCCATCTAGATACTGACCAGGCTCAATATTTCTTAACTTTAGTGATTGTACAAGAACCGGTGTTTCAATGTGATATCACTGTAACCGATATGGTCAGTGCTCATCTCTTATGTTTATTATTTCAATCTGCCTTTAGCTTAAATTCTTGCGAGTGGCTTTGAGATAAGTGAAGAATATCATATGCATAGCTGAAAATAACTGATAGCTTCACTTTACATTCATTTTTATGCCAAAAAATGTGTAACTGTATTTAGTGTATTGAAACAAACTGCCCTACTCATGTGTCATCCACAAAATGGACTCTGTTACTTTTCTTTTGTCTATGAAATTTTAGTATTATGCTCACTGTAAGCTTTACCACTCCTCCTCTGATACCAGAACAGGCAAAAACCACAAGGCTTGCTGATCTTCTATCAAATTTGAAATCCTCTTCATCCAAATAGATAATTCATCTATTTACCATTATGTTGCCAGCATCTGGCTGAGAGTAGACACAAATAAAATGATTATCAGAATAAGAAAATAGACACAGCCAATCCTACAACTTGATTGTAATAATAGTTGTAATAGTTTTGTTCAAGCAATCATTTTTGTGGCTGTAATATGTCGAAATAAAATCAAAAAACCTCCTGTAGAAATAATGCTTTGTAAACTGTTTAGTTGAGCTGTTCAAGTATAGTTGAGAGATTTTGTATTCAAATGCTAAGTGAGTGATACTACTTCTGTTACCATGGTGCAGTACCTCCATTGTTTTATTCTCCCTTTGTCTCCTTTTTGACAGCTTCCTGTTTAGCCCTTAGTCATTACCAGAACTGGCATGCTCAATAAAACTACTTTCTTATCCTCCTATTTTCTACCCACAAATGATAGCGTGACCATTTCACTGCACTACCTCGCAATAAGTGTCTGTCTTGTGTGCGTGCATACCTCAGTCAGCCAGATAAACACCTTTTGGCTTTAAATAAACCTGCTGATGAACAGGACTTTGTCTTTAAAGTTTTGATTGCCATGAGGCATTTATCTGGCTGTATGCAAAGGAGATAGACACGTATCAAAATGCAGTACAATACTCATTACTACAGGCTAGGAAGACCAATTTAAAATGAGCAAAAAATCACTTTTAACTTGTTTCATGTTTGAAAATATAAACAGCACTGTTTACGTTATTTATAATCAGACTAATGCCCTCATCTTTGTTGCTATTATCACATTTTAGCCATGTGTCCCCTGGTCTTCTTCAAATGTCTATCAGTCAGAGTAACCTTCAGGGAATTTCAAACTGAAACCTTCATTTTATCTACTAGGGTAGCTTGTCCTTGTTCCACTGTTCTGTTTATACATGATTTTTATAGATAAAAGTAAATACTCTGTTTATAATAAACTGTATTAATTACATTTACTAGCCTTAATTTCTGAGAAATTTTGTAAATATGTATCCTCTGACAGGAATTGAACCTGTGTCCTACACGGAACCATCATTTTATCTCATATACCACTCAGCTACAAAGGAAGCATCTGATTAGCAAAGTCCAAATTACTGTTTTTAAACAACAAATTTCCCATGATGGTTTCATATAAGACATAGGTTCGATTCCTTTCAGAGGATACATATTTTCTGTGAAATTTCTTGGATGTTCAGGCCGGTAAATGTGATTAATACTGTTTATTATAAACAGAGAATTTACTTAAATAATTATATCTATAAAAATAAGATATAAACAGAAAATATATTAAAATAATTGTTTGACTTAATAATATGTGTGTTTTGTAGGATGCATAAAAGTATCCGAAACAAAAGTGAAGATGATGAGATGAAATGGAAAATGTTTAATCAAAGATGCTTTTCAATGAAGAAAAGCTTATGTCCACTTTGGTGCAATCAGTTTGACTAAAAGACAAAACTATATGTTAGGAGAGTGCCTTGGGATCTCTGAGGATAATTTAGTTGTTGTAAATCACATTAATTACTGTAGTAATTCTGGCTTGAAGAGAAGTCTCTGTGTCTTATATATACCTGTTTCAGAGCTATTTGATATTGTAGGATTTTAAATGGTGGGGGGCTTTTTATTATTTTTGTTGTGTACACTTATATACCTACATACACATACAACTATACATGTACACAATACATAGATACATACATTAAACATGGCACATGGAACTAGAACAGTCTACCCCAGTGAGCAAAATAAAGGGTTCAGTTCGACATTCAAACCACCTGAAGAAGGCCAGAGCGTACAACGGCTGAAACGTAATAAATATGGTGATAAAGATGAGGACAATAGTCCGAATAATATAAATAGTGTACATAATACCTCATCTCAGAAATATAGACAGATACATACATACATACATACATATGCTTACATACACATCTACCCAACTATATACATGTATTAGAGCCCATTTTTAATTTTTATATACATGTATACATATACATGCCTATCAACATATACCTGTGTACATGCAACACACATACATTATATATATATATATATATATATATATATATATATATATATATATATATATATATATATATATAAAAAGAAGTAATGGATTTTTATTTATTAAGCTGACAGATTTTATCACTTGCATATCGACAATTAAATATCCACTAAAAATAATGTTTAAGTAATAATATATAATTATATTTTTATAGTATGTATCTAGTAAAAAAGTTAAATAGTTGAATGCATTGTTTCCCAGAAATGTGAACTTTTGAAGGACATATTTGAATATTTTAATTTTATTGTCTGTTTATTTTTATTATTTTACATACACTCTGTTCTCTAATGAATAAATACTTGACTATATTGACATAAAACCCATTTGGGTAGTCATGTATTATAAATTGATAAATACTATGCTTTTTTTTTTTTTTTGTTCAGCAGATTCTTCCTGCTGTAAAAAAAAAAATATATCAAGTATTCATTTTCAAATACAGTGATATTGTTATTTAAAAAAAAAAAAAAATTTCATGACTTTTAGTTGTTACAATAAATCACTGCAATGTCTAACATAGGATAGATATTGGTGTGCAAACAAACTTTAAAGATGTTGCAGGACGAACAACATTCCTTAGTTCCACCAGTTCTAATCTTCATGGCTAAGACCCACCATGCCACAAGAATTGTAACAAACCACCCTCATTCTCTTCCTATTCCATTGGTGAGATAGAAGTTCTACCCAAGTAGATTCTTCCCACAAACTGCTGCTTGTAGAATCAATTCCCAAGCGGATACTTCACTTCAATTTTAACCTTTTCAAATCTAGGATTAACCGTTATCTTCCGTACATATTTCTATAAACTGTACCTGTTACTTTGTAACCTTCAACTTTGAGTGTTTCTTGGGTCTTTTACAGCAGTGAACCTTATAAAAATGGCTGAGTTCCAGATCATTGTAATAGAATGAATGACACAAATTCATTTTTCCTTACTCATTACATTTACACTGTATTGTATTCAAAATTCTATTAAGTGTGCAACAACCTTCTTCTTTTATGTGCCATATCCCTTCAGGATGTGGGAAATTGTGGCTCTCCACAACTTCCTATCCTTTATTGCTATCAGCAATGTTTACCTTTTTACTATTCCTCCCATTTTCTGTTTTGTCATCCATTTACTCAAGCTCATTAGGTAAGTCACTCACTATTTCCCTCTGTTCCTTTTGCCGCCTTCAATAAGTTTTCTCACTCTTCTTTTCTCAGTATGTATCCCAGAAATTTCAACTATCTGTTTCTCATATAAAGTATAAGTGCCCTTTTTGCTTCGATTTTCCTTAAGACTTCCTCATTCTTTACATATTTCATCTGTGGAATTCTTAGCATGCTTCTGTCAAACCACATCTCTCTTGCTTCAAGTTTCCTCTTCATTTGTGTGGATATTGTCCAACATTCACTACCTTATATTTACATAGCACTTCAGGCCTATTTTGCTTTGTTTCTAAAAAAACTTTCCTATTTCTTTGTTTAGTTGAAAGAAAGCAAGCAGCAGCAGCAATAACAACAATATACATATATCATAAAATACTTTATTATTACCAAGATATAATACAGGTACAAAGTGAATAAAAGTGCTTGGCAAAATGGTGTTGATTGATTTGCTTGATATAGGCTTAACGCAAGCTTTCACTCTGTAAAAAGTGTTGTATAAAGCACAATAAAATGAAATGCAATAAAATGCTGTATGACTGTATTTTTTTTAAATACTTAAAAAAAAGCACACATTCTAGCATTATCATTTTTATCTACTCTCTTTATCAGCTTAGTCACAGATATGAAGAAATTAAAAGCTTATCCAGATAAATGTACCAAATCATATCCTCACTTTAGAGATAAGAATTATGTCCTGACTCTTAGAAAATGATTATTATGGTAGAATAAATATATATATATATATATATATATATATATATATATATATATATATATATATATATATATATATATCGTGAGATTCAATATCTGTGTTCGAATCTCATCATGGTCGATTTGTCAGATGTTATTGGTCTGGAGTGGGGACAAACCCAGCATGCAGCACCTTTGGAAAGTGCCCAAAAACATACCATAGGTTGACCCAAGCCATGTTAGTGAAATTGGGTAGACGGAGCACTTGGGGCCATCAATAGCTGTGCCAGCATGAAGTCACGAGTCATTGTAACTGAGAGTTTGAGTGAGCTGGTGCTGTTCAGATTATTGATAATTCTAGATAAGATGCCCTCTCCCAGAAACTGTGACTAAGGTCTGCTCAGCATAGTCGTGGTATAAACCACAGTTTGGCTCTGTGTGTGTTGAACATACACAAATGTGCCTGAGCAAGAGTCTGCAATAGGGATTGGCTAGCTGCCCTAGTAGACGGGTATCTTTGAATACAAGTGGCCAGCTAATATATATATATATATATTTCCTCAAGAGTTAATTTCCAGTGTGATTTTGACATATAGTAAGATTTGATATATCTCTCTCTTCAGTGAGATTGAAAAGATTAACAATACAGGTACACCCCCGATTTTCTGACACCTTTAGTTCCAGAACTGTGCAAGTTTATCCATTTTGTCAGGCCAACAGAAGTCACGTAATAACAATCCAATAATACACCTCTGACCCTCAAATTAAGCATTTCTCATATTTGCATGGCATCATTAAACCATTATTAAATGCAAATTACATATGAATTAAATGATTGAATTTGTCTATTAATCATGTGAAATTCCATTGCTTAGTCATAATTTTGTCCAGATTAAATGATGTAGCAAACAATATACCGGAGAATCGGTGCTATACTTGTATTACACAAAACTATATCTGAGAGGCTCTCTTCATTATATGGTCAATTCTGAAGATTTTTTTGAAAACTTACAAAATCCTTTCTCTGACTTGTATTTGCCTCTTTTCTGTGCCATGTCCCTTCAGTATGTGGGTGATTACTGCTCTCCACAATTTCCTAACTTTTGTAGCTATAAACAGTATTTGCTTCTTTAATATCCCTCCTAGACCCTGTTCAGCTATCCATTTACACAAGTTCATTCAGTACTTGCAGTTGCTTTCTCCTCCTCTTACCTGCAATAAATCCCATGAATGTCAAATTCTCCTGTCATTATGTATCCCAGAAATTTTAACTCTTTTTTTGAGTTCAACAGTAAAATGGTGAGGCTTAGTTCCCAATCTAGTAACACACTTAAATTCATGTGATTGGGACACCAGGGGAAAAAAGCTTGTCAGAGCAGTTGCCATGAAAATATTTGTAGAAAAGACAAAGGTAAGCCACGTCACATTGGTGAGAAAGTGAGATGAAGTTGAGATGTCATATGTGTCCTTTTTGTTCCCATTTTCTTTAAAACTTCCTTGTTGCTCACATGCTCCATCCATGGTATTCTCAGAATTATTTTATAGAACCACATCTCTGGTGTTGCCTCAAATCTCTTCATCTGTGGGGAAAATGTCCAGCATTGACTACAGTCAATATAGGAGGATTTATATTACATAGCAGTTCAGTACGCTCTCATTGTTTCTAATAAAATTTTCCTAAAATGTAGTTCCTGACAGGTGTAAAATTAATTTAGGAAGCTCTGTTGTTTACTATAATTACATTTTGAATGTTTCTCAACTCCTTCCAGGTACAAACGTTATAACAAATTCTATAAATTTTCAAATATTTCTATAAAAAGTATGATTTTATTTATTTTTAATCGTTTCACCCAAAAGGCAAAAGAATTCAAGAAGACAGAAGATGGTGATTGACATTGCATTTAAATTTTTGGAGAGTGTAGTTATCAGAGAAGCAAGAAATTGAAAGGTAGTTTCACAGGTAGGAAGTGCAAGAAAAGAAACTGTTAGAGTTGAAGTGTCAGTTGCATCTAGCTAGTTCAACAGTAAAATGGTGAGGCTTAGTTCCCAATCTAGTAACACACTTAAATTCATGTGATTGGTGCACCAGGGGAAAAAAGCTTGTCAGAGCAGTTGCCATGAAAATATTTGTAGAAAAGACAGAGGTAAGCCGCGTCACATCGGTGAGATGAAGTTGAGATGTCAGGTAAAGATTGATTACATTACAGACCCATGGTTGGGTGCTGAAAAATTCTTGACCTGAAATTTCAAAAAATATTTCTGATGGTTGATTATTTGGTTAAATTTTGTGTCAGAGCAAAAACTTATCAGCATTTCCTCATGTATATAAATTAGCTGAAACAATTTTTTTTAATTAAAAGAAAGAAAACATTTGTATACACTAATAGTTTATATGGTTTATACAGTAAAGGTTTAGTGTTAGTACACTGAATTGTACAGTGTCTTAAGATGATTCTTTAGTTGAAACTTGAAACTTATCAAACCTTTAAAAGTATATTGAAGTTTTGCAAGGGATAATTTTCCACACTTTCTGTTTGTATGTGTCAAAATTATGGAGGACTGCTAGAGCAACCTGAAGTTTGTAGTCACTGTCAAAAATGTATTAACTCAATGTAAGGCGAAACAGGGGTTTGGTAGAAATAACAGGAAGACAAAGTATATGAAGAGCTACACAGGGCAGGAAGTTGTGGAGAGCCATGATTGACTATGTCCTAAGGGGACATGGCACATAAAGAAGAAGAAACTGCAGCTTATAGATAGCAAAAAATATGCATTTTCTTATCATAGCTCTGTGGTAGAATTTAATACTCTCTCTCTATCTATCTATCTATATATATATATATATATATATATATATATATACACACACACAATTCACTAGAAAATGTATACACACTTCAGGAAAGGAAAAACTTATATAGATATTGTAATACTAAATTTATTCAGACTGAGATTAATACAAGTTACCTTTGGACTATACAATCACAAGAGATGCTCAAAATGGTGGCATTTAGTACACTTAACAACTGTTTGGTCAATGTTGGCCAAAGTGTTCTGTGGGATTGCTGCACATGCATTTTCAATTTATTGTGTAAGGGCTGACAATGTAGTCAGTTTTCTGTGATACACAACATCCTTTAGGGCTTGTTGATGCTTCAGACATGAGGGTAATGCCATATGTTGAGAAAATATTACAGTAAACAGTGATATTAAATTTGATAAAATTATGAAAGACAAGTTTTTCCTTTCTTGAAGGCTGTATACATTTTTCTGGTGGACTCTGTGTGTTTGTGTATACATATATAACACAACAAAATCCAAAATTACTTCACATGAGTATATATCTATTTCGACCAACACGAAGTACATTAGTCTTATTCAACTGCAGTGTATGAACTGCGTTCGGTGTCGGAATTAGAGATTTAAAATTTAACTTTGACAGCAATGGAAAAATTAATACAGAACCTACCCAATTCGATGCCTCAGCTAGACAAAATGCCCCAGTTGGTGGCAAGGGGTAGTCAGAAGCTATCAGTCCTAAAGGGAAGAGGCTACACAAAGTCAACCTGGATATTAACCGTATGATCTTAAATTGGAGCTGTATGAAGAATGATGAGGCGCTAAGTTGAAACTAAAAGAGGGCCGACAAGGGAGTTTTATATATTAAAAGTTTTTTTTAATTATATATAAATAAGTTAGGTTTCCATTTAAAAAGTAACAAATAATACTTACAAATGTGATATGTTAACGCAGTTAACAATAAATCAATTTAGAAAATTTATATTAAATAAGAATTTTTTTTTATTATTTTATATTAAAGGATAACTAATTCAAAGATAAAGTAAATCATCCATTTATAACATTAAAGATAAGTTAAATTATTAAGAAAACCAAACCATACCAAGTAATAGTTAAAAAAAAAACACTCAAAAAATTTTAAAAAAGCCTTGGAAAGTTACATGAATAAAGAGGCATGAATAATAAAAGAAAAGAATGCTAATAGCTAATTTAAAAACCATGAAGAAGGCAATAATAAACCACTCTATCTTTCCAAGACATGGCAATTCACAGATAATAAAGAAAAGGGATCCGGGGAGAGCCATGATCATTTATATCCTGAAGGGAAATGGCAAAACAAAAAAAAATACTTTGAAGAGGAAAGGTCTGTTTTCAGATGAGGGCAAAGTCTTCATTCTTCTTTCATCCAATTTAGTACTACTAATTAATAATTCTTATATATTCTGGGAAATCTCAAAGTCTTGGTTTTTCTCATAGCCTATTCTGTTTTCTGTTGAAACTAATAACATATTTTTATTTTTTCTAGTAACTTTTTTCCTATTTGTATTTCATTAAGAATTTTGTTGTTGTGTAGTTAATGATTTCGATGCAGGCATCCCCAAAAGTTGTCTCTTCATACACACTTCCTGCTTTTTATTAACAGTCTGAGAAACCTACTCAGATCATTAGAAAACATATATGCTCATGTTCAGAACACTACAGCTGATCTCTCCACTAACCTAGCTCAATGCGTCCTGGGTGCGACGTTAAACTGCATCCAACAGCAAGGCCTATGATCAGGAGGTTTTGAGGAAGCGTGGAACTACCTCTTAATTGCTGGTGTTCCCAGGTCCACCCTGACCCGGGGTGGTAGCACCTGTTGGGGGTCCCAGCTATGGGAAAATAGTGAACTTCCAGGTCTTTTCCAGCACATTTCTTTTTGAAAAAACAATATTACCAGCTATACTTTTTTTGAAAAACAATATTACCAACTATACTTTTTTGAAAACAAAAAAACCTTTTCAGCATTAAATGGCCCAACGAAGGTCGATATGCTGGTTAAACAAACAATCTATCTATCTAGCTCAATGAAGGAAGAAAAAAAAACTTGTAACTTTCAGTTCCTCACAATCCAAGTTAGTATCATTTACATCATCACTGATTAAACCCTGAATTTTTTTCCAGTCATGATGAACAATTACTTTCTAAACAAGTCTCCATGTTTTAAGCATCAACTGGGACTTAAATTCACTCGATGCTTTAGAGACAGATTAGACGAAGACTTATGTGTTACTGCCGCATCTGACCATGTGCTACTCAATATTCACTTTCCAAGTTTGATTCAAAATTAATTTTATAGTCTTGTAGGGAATGGCTTATTTTCCACTCTGCATCTACGGACACAATGTCACAAGATTCTAACTACCATTTCCATGGCAAATGTTGAGCTGAGCTACAATATTTAGTTCCACTAGTTAAGACCTTTATAGCCTGGACTTACCATGTTATTTCAATGTAGTCAAATCATCCTCATTTTTTCCATATCCCAGTTGTAAGGAGGAAGTTGCACATTTAACAA
Organism: Acanthosepion esculentum; assembly: GCA_964036315.1. NCBI lineage: Eukaryota > Metazoa > Mollusca > Cephalopoda > Sepiida > Sepiidae > Acanthosepion > Acanthosepion esculentum. The sequence continues at coordinate 104,595,940 of OZ038483.1, forward strand.
CTTTTTCTCAAGAACAGCTACTTTGTGAAACTTCCCGAAATCCTACAGTCTTAACCTCTTCAAGTCAATAGTTAATCGTTAAATGTCCTCCTTATCCTGATAATCTTCATTTCCTTCAACCACTTCTTACATTTATATCACCTACCTCATTCAGTAACCCTATACCTTGAATGGTACTCAAGTGTTGTATTGGATGAACTTTAAAAGAAAAAAAAATGGATATCTTGTGTGTGTGTGTGTATGTGTGTATATATATATATATATATATATATATATATATATATATATATATATAATTGAATTTTTTATTATATTTTTCTAAATTTTTTTTTTTTTAATCATTTCACCCCAAGCAAGGTGATAAAGCCACTATGACAGAAAATGCTACTGAGAGTGAAAGAAAGTGAGAAAATGTTAGTGAACAAAATAAAAACTCAAAAAACAGAAGATAATGATTGATGTTAAATTTTTGAAGGTTGTAGTTAACGGGAACCCAGAAGAGAGTTCAACAGTCAAGGAGAGCAAGAGAAGAAACTATTATTAGTATTGCACTTAAATTCATGAAGTCAAGGAACTAAAGAAAAGATAGAAGTCCACTGCTGTCTTTCATGGCTCACATTTCTCATAATTATGTCCAAGTAGTTATTTTTAACAGGTTTGTACCTATGATTTAGCTAGGGCACATAATGAGGAAAGAAGGCTTGAAAAATTTGATGCTCACAGGACAGATTGAAGGCAAAACAGATAGAGGAAAATAATGCATAACCTCCTAGTGAGCTTGTGTAAATGGAACAAGGTTTAGGAGAAATAACAAAAAATTTAGTAAGAGCTATGAAGGATAGGAAATTGTGGAGAGCCATGATCGCTTATGTTCTAAAGGGACACGGAACATAAAGCAGAAAGAGTTCAAATCATATATTTTATCCTATTATGTACATCATTAATAAATAAATAAATAAAAATGACTGAAATGGCTGACAGAAAAAAGTTTAGGAGATATAACAAAAATGCAAAATTAAGATCTCCAAAGAAAAAGAAGTTGTGGAGAGCCATAATCGCTTATGTTCTGAAGGGACACAACACATAGAAGACCATTTATTAGTTATTGATAAAGCTACTACTGTGTGTGTTTTTTTCCTCTCTTTCTGTCTTGTCCAGGCTCAGCAAATAAAACTAAAGAACAATAACCCCGGCAGTAAAGGGTATTTGAGAAACAGAAGGATAAAAATTTATTGTCTAAACAAAGGTTTCAGAAATCAAAGCAAGGATGCCATGAAAATGATGGCACATCGACCAGTTTATGAAAACAGAAAGGCTGCATCTATTGAAAGGCTTTTTATGTGCTCCCATCTATTCAGGCTAAACTGTATAAATTCATTATTGATTATCTATTACGATTTATAATTTATAACCTTTGTTTTATACTTGCTTATTGAGACAAGAAAGGAAAACTTGATCAAACATGTAAATATATAATTACATACAATCTCAGCTTGCTAATGTAACATCTGTTATAATCATCCTCTTCTGATAACAAGGAACATGGAGATATGACTGTAGACATTTATCTCTCAATGTTTGGTTTTCATTTCTTTTTATGAGCCATCTTTATTATTTTAAATATTAAAAGTACATGAATGAGGAGGAATTAAGAAAGACCTGATCAAAAGTTTGATTGTTTGCAATATTAAAGAACTCATTTATTGAGATTTACTAAACATAGTATATCACAAAGCTGTAGGTTTGAATCATCTAGTGAGGATCAAATTCATTGCAGTGATGGTGGCCTACAAGAATAGCTAGCTATTGTATATATTTTTCTTTAGACTAACTTTCTCTTTTTTTCCTTTTTTTTGCACAACACTTTGTGTGAATGTCTAGTACATTCTAGAATATTGTTGAATATTGAAAGACTTTAATATAATCATTTATGATTTGTTCATCAAAATCAGTTTCAATATAAACTTTACAATAAAAATTAACAAAGATAGCTTTTGAAAAAACATTCCTGTTACATATTAACATAAATTTAAGTAAGAATTGTTATATCTGAATTACAATGTCACCTAGTTGAATTGGTAATAACAGTGAACAGTACATTTAATGTGTCGAGTCTCTTCTGGACGTGGATGATCATAGCTCTCCACAATTTCCTGTCCTTTATAGCTCTTAATAAATTTTGTCTTATTGCTATCTCTCCTATTCCCTGTTCTGTCAACCATTTACACAAGCTTGTCAGGTAGGTCATGCACTGATTTCCTGTCTCTCTTGCCTTCAGTTTGTCCTACTTTTTGACTTGAACTATAAGTGTCCTTTTTGCTTCCATTTTCCTGAAAAACTTTGTCATTGCTCACATATTCAGTCCATGGTATTCTCAGCATCCTTCTGTAGATCACATTTCTATTGCTTCAAGTTTCTTCTTCATCTTTGAGGAGAATGTCCAGCATTCACTATTATATAGGAGGAATGATATTACATAAGAGTTAAGTATTCTTTTCTTTGTTTCTAATGTGATTTTCCTGTTTTTGAATATTTTGTTTAGCTTTTGGAAGGCATTTTTCACTATTCCGACATGCTTTTTGGATTTTGGTGTCACATTTTCTGTCCTCTGTTAAAAATTCAAAGATATTTAATTTTTTTTTCTTATTCTTTTTTTTTCTTTTTTTTTTTCTTATTCTTTTTTTTTTTTTTTTTTTCATCTCCAATTTGTAATTTGCATGTTGGGCTGTTCGTTTTTGCTGACAACATGCAGTTACAGTGTATTAACTGATGACAGAAAATGTGACACAGATCTGAAGGAGCTTAAGAATAGCCATCCATTTAGCAAAGTAAAAAAGTATAGGAAAATATTGTTATAAAAAAAAAGTAAGGTTGGACTGCTACGTAATATTTAATTTCTTATATAGCAATGAACAATCTCTTCAGAGATGAAGAAGGGACTTGAAGTGACAGAGATGTGGTTCTATCAATGAATGTTAACAATACCATGGACAAGAACATGTAAGCAACAAGGAAGACATAAGGAAAACTACAAGGAAGCTGATACTTAGAATCAGAAAGAGTTGAAATTTCTAGAACACATGAGCAAAAAGGACCTGGAATATCTAACACTCACAGGGCATAATTAAGGATAAAAAAGGGAGAAAGAAATTGAGTAACCTACTTAATCATTTCACCCTTAGCAAGATGATAATGCACTAGGATGTAAGAGGTTGCTGTGAGTGAAAGAGAAAAAGAAAACTTTAGTGAGGAGAAAGAACAATAAAAGAACAGGATTTAAGAAGACAGAAGATGGTGATTACCATTGCATTAAAATTTTTGAAGATTGTAGATGACAGGGAAACAAGAATTCCAAAAAGAGTTTCACAGATGTGAAGTGCAAGGAAAGAAACTATTAAAATAGAACTTACAGTTACATTTACCTATTTCAACAGTAAGACGATGAGACCTAATTGCCAACCTGGTAGCACACTTAACAGAACAAGGAGAAAGAGGGATAGTAAAGAGTCAAAAGTTACTTAAAATAATAAAAGACAGGAAAGTTATAGAGAACCATGAACACTCGTGTCCCGAAGGAACATGATACATAAAAGAATTGATGTGGTTATTTACGACCCGTTTTCTTGTTTTTGTTGTCTGTTTTGTTAATGTTTAGATCTCGGTCTCACTTGATTCAGCAACTGCCATAGGACACCAGGGATTTCATTTGATCCACTCGAAGTAAAGCCTCTTCGTTTTCATAGCATTCATATTTAATGATCTTTGCAGAACTATTCTGTTACTGCCTTTTCCCTCCACTAAGCTGATGCATGGGGTTGGAATAAAAGTTTGTAGCATTTTTCAATATGCAGTGTTTATACAAATGATTGTGTTTCACATCTCTGGAAGCCTGTAGAAACCATTAAAACCTGTTCATCACTATGTAGAAGGCAGAATGCACTGTTGTCAATTCGAGAGAGTGTTCATTATGCAAGCTATCCTATTGAGGGCTTAAGGCCACATCACGTTGAAACACTGGTTCCTAATCAACACCAAAGTTAAGCAATGTCGAGCCTGGTCAGTACTTAGATGGGTGAGCGCATGGGAATACCAGGTGTTTTAAATTTGGATTCGCAGGTGGTGTATTTGATAATGGATCTGAATTGTTAATCGGAGAGCTGAGTTTGAATTCCCTTTGGTTTTGTTATATTCACTTACACATGAGTACCCTTTGGAAAGGTATGAATATACATCTTATCTCCCCAGCTATGGGTTAATTAGTAAGATTTGTATCACTAAACCATTATTATAATCCCAAAAAATATATTCTTGCAATCTAAAAATATTTTCTGGTTTTAAATAACCTGCAATGAGTTCATAAGCCATAGAAAAGGAATGAATCAATCGATATACGACTGGGAGCATCAAAATGAAGCCGGCAGAGAAATCTAATGATCTGGGTATTGTAGTAACAGATGACCTAAAATGTGACACAGAAATCTCAAGAGTCATAAGAATAGCAATAGATGACTTCCAGAAATTAAGCAAAGTATTAAGTAATTGGAAAATTGGAGCTGAACTGTTATTTAATATTTACTCTTCCACATGGCAATAAATGCAGGACAGTTTCTTCACAGAGGAAGTAACTTGATGTGTAAGCAAGAATCGGAAATATCTACCACAAAACTTGGACAGCTGAAATTTCCTTGACACATAACGAAGAAAGAAGGTTTGGTGAAACACTTACAGGAGTTATTGACGGTAAGAGAAGCCAGGGGAAACAACTTAGACTTTTCACAAGTTTGAGTGAATAGATGGCAGGAGAACAAAAAGTAACAAAAAACAGGAAATTATCGATAGTCATGACCGCCTATGTCCTGAAGGGACATAACACATAAAAGTAGTGGCAATCTTTAATCATCATGCCTCAAAAGATGGTGTATCAAAAGGACGATTTTTTCCTTTGACATGGCTATTATTTTAACTACCTTCACTCCTCAGTTATGTTTATTGTTTTAAAAAGCAATGATTATAATTGTAATATAACGTAAACATGTGAAAGTGAATTTATACATATTTTTTGTTTTTGAGAATTTACAGCAAAAATATTAAATATGAGAAGTGAAGGTAGTTAAAATAATAGTGGTGTCAAGGGAAAAAACCCTCCTTTTGACACACCATTTTGTTTTGAGTTTTTTTTTTTTTTTTGCAGGCACAAAGGTTAAAGATTGCCAAGGAAGTAATCATTGTGATGGTAATAAGGTGGCTAAAGTTACTGCTGATTGTAACAATATACCTAGTGATGGTAGGGGTAGAAACTGTACAGAAGATGCTAATGTGGTTAATAAAATCTGTTGATGGTAATGTGAATATAAGCCATTTACTTATATGGAAACATTTTACTTTCATTGACTGAATAGCCAAAGCTACTGTTGATATTTATAAAACCTCTCTATTAAAACAATTTTTCTGGAAAATAGGTTTCTTAAGTCCACTATTATCACTCTTTCAAGTATTGATGGGGGTCTTTCTCCCTAAACTTTTATTTGAAGTAGTGTGGAATGTCAGCATCTTGATGATGTCATTATTTTATCTTTGTGTTACATGTGATATTCATTAATTGTTGCTGTTGTTGAAAGTCTTCAAGTGATGTGGTTTCTGCTATTTGGTACAGTTCTTTGTTTGTGAATCTCTAGTGCAAATCTACAAGGTTCAAAGTAGTGTGGTCTTCACCAAAACCCATAGGTTTTATTCATAGTAAGCCATTTCCTTATATGGAAACATTTGACATTCATTGAACAAATTGCTAGGGCTACTTTTGGTTGAAATTTATAAAACCTTTCTTTTAAAACAATTTTTTAGGAAAATAAGTTTCTCAAGTCTACTAACTGCACTTTCCTTCCAAATCTTTTGTTCAAAGTAGTGTGGAACATCAACATCTTGAATATGCCATTATTTTTTCTTTGGGTCACATGACTGATTATAATGATAATAATGAATAAATTTGTATATTCTATATGAATGTAATAATTATGATACAGATGTTCATGACAATGCTTATAAAAAGACTGATATATTTTCATATCTGGTCATCAAACTGTGAAAGAACAGTGGTATTTGTCGATCAAAAGCAAGTAAGTACAATCAATATAGCCATTAATTACTGAGAAAGGATTTCTGTGTTGTTCATGATGCAGGCTGCTTATGTAACTATAAGGCATTTATACTGGCACGGAGGAAAAATCTATAACAAAATCTTGGTGATTTGCACAATCAATTTTCTATCTTTGTCAGTTACTGTAGCAGAAACAGCACTAAAAATGCTCAAATAAATTATGTAGGTTTGTCAGTAAGCTGGTAATCTAATGATTTAAAAAAAAAGTCTTTTATTTTACACAAGACATTTATTTTTCAACATAATCTCCTTCCTTTTCAATGCACTTAAATCAATGGTGAATGTATAATCATATAAATCAAACATTTTACAATAACAGTTCCAGATATTAAAAAAAAAAAACAGCTAAAATTTTTTCATGCTTGTTTGATACATTATCGTGTGTGTATATATATATATATATATATATATTTGAGGGCATGAGCGTGCTGGCCTTGTTCAGATTATTGATCATGCTAGATAACATGCTCTCTCCCAGAAATTGTAACTACGATCTGCTCAGCATAGTTGCAGTATAAACCACAGGTGGGCTCTGTGGGTCTTGAGCAAACACAAATGTGACTGAGTGAGCATCTGCAATAGGGGTTGGCTAGTCATCCTAGTAGACAGGTATCCTTGAATACGAGTGGCCAGCTATCAAGGAAAAAAGACAATCGGAAAACCTTTAGCTAATGTGTTCCGTCGAATGTGAACTTTTTCAAAGCAAAAAAAAATTAATTTATTGAAACAAAGTATCTATAAACAAACAATGTCGTCAGTAATCAGAATTTAGAAATGCTATTGTATATTCATATGGTTAACTGAAAAATGATGTCAATTACTTGTTTGAAGAGAATATTTTCACATGTAGAAATATTGTTTGTATTGTTGTGTTGGTGGATTCAACTATTTTCTTTGGATTTCTTGATATATTTGTTATGTACATTGGCTTGGGGGAGTAGTGATTCTGTTAGTAAAGGTGATATTGGGAAAAAATATTCAGCTAAAACTACAGTTTTCCTATTGTATTTTTCCTTTATACATTTTGTCTTTTTCTGCAGGTTAATTCTGCAAAATTTTATATATGTATATATACATACATATATATATATATAATGAACATAAAATATCACACATTGAGTACTGGTGTTGATAAAATAGTGCTCAATCTATAACAATAGAGCTATAATTAATAATAATAAATATACATTTTTCCTCACCGCACCAGTAAGGAAAAAAAAATATATTTATTATTAGTATATAAAACTTTAATTTTTTTTATTATATTTTTACAATTTCCAAATGTAATAACTTTGTGTTATCAATCTAGGTAGTTTGGCGCCAATTCTAATGATCTAAAATCATCAGGATTTTGACAAAATTTGTTTACATATGGTAAACACCCACCTCTTGATAATGACTCAGATAGTCAAAAGTACTTGAACAGAACAAGAAAAAACATGGACTTTGGAGAGTTTAATCATCATTTTAGTTCTAATATACAATACCCATTCATAAATTGGAAAAATAAACAGACCTTGTTGGTTGAATTTAACAAAAATTGTTTGGACGAATTGTTGCTGCCTAAATACACCTTATATATATTATTATTATAATAAAGACATTAATGGTCAGAGTTGAATTAGACCAGGAAACAGTAGTATTAAAAAAGTGCTCAATACACATATAAAAAGATAAGGATTTAACATGTAGAGCTTTTATGTGCAGAAAATTAGGTAATCAGCCGATTCCGCTACCTTGGTTTCAACCTTTTGGTATCTTCAGGCTATTTTGGTCAATTGATTTCCTAATGCTTTATTTTTTTTAAATAAAAATTTATAAACACTATATATTTTAAAAAATAAATAAATAAGTGCACAACATGAGGTGTGGTAGAAGGTGAGGAGGAGGGGAAAATCAAGTTTATTGGAAATGTATTGGTGGGAGATTAAATCAAATATACATGTGTTCTTTTTATCTCACTTCAAATGAACTCAAAAGGAACTTTTTAGTATGAATACAATGGGACATAATTTCCGATCTCAGATTTAAAAGTTTTTTTTGGTCTGGAAATGTTATAGCTAATTTCTCTTGTTGACAAAGGTTGCAGATATTGCTATAATTGTTGTAAGGTTTTACTTTTTTAATAATTTCCCAGTTTACAATCGGATTTTTTTTTCTTTCCTTTAATTTCCACACACGGTTGGCTAGTTTAGCAGAATTTCTAAAGCTTTCTAGCTTAAAAGATGACTTATGATTGTACCACCTCTTTTTAAAGTTGCCCTCAGTACACCCTATGTATATTTTTTTTCTAGTCATTTGTATCTATTATTTCTGCTTTGTAAATTACTGGTTCAGTTTTGCAAACTCCATCTAATGGACATCTGCTTTTAGTTCTATAAGTGCATATATTATTGTTAACAATGTTTTGCTGCACATTAGTTTGGAAATTTAAAAGACAATAAAAAAACAAAATTCCAGAAATTAAATTTCTGAATTTAATATGAACATTAAGAAGTTGATTCGAGAATTTGAGAGGATTAAAATAAAAATAGACATAATATGTCCAGATCATTCAGCCAAACATTCTTGAATGAGGATTTGCTACCTAAATAAATATAGATATAAATATATTGATCCTGGCTTGAAGCAATTGGATGTCTAGCCACACTGAGGAGCTGTGATACAGCAAAACAGTCTGTGGATGACATACATATATATATATATATATATATATATATATAAAAGGTGTATACTATCAGTAATTACTCAGGGTAGGCAGCTTGTAACCTTTATGTAGTAAATCTACAAAAAAAAAATATTTTGCATTTTATGGATAATAATCAAAGTAACCTTCATAATTTGCTTGATTAGGTGTGTATTGTGCCACAGAAGGAAAATGTAGCTGCTGATCTATTTTATTCAGAGTAGACACTGCATATGTTGATGGCACATCCCTTATATATATATATATATATATATATATATACATACACACACACACACACAAGTCTAGGATTGGTGTATACGGAATAAATTCAAATAACCAACAATTACTATTCTTAAAAGAGTGCTCAATACAGAGTAGAGCATATATAATTGTTTATTTAAAAATTATAACATAAATATGTTATAAAATCACTACAAAAATAGCCATTTTGTTTCAACACCTCCAGTGTCTTATCAAGTGATGATGTTGATGATGTTATAATTTTTAAATAAACATATATATATATATATATATATATATAGTGAGAGAGAAATTGTGGTTTATCATCTTGAGCAGTTTTGACTATTAGTTTAGCTATTTTTAGGAGAAGTACAAGAAGATTAGAAAAATATTGGAAAGAGAATAAGAAAATTAAACTAATGAAACATTTCAATACAAGTGTTATTGCCATCTTGTGATCATGGGTTCAATCATTGGCTCTGGTAGTAATGCTGGTATAACAGAGACGAAATATCAGATAATCAATGGACACCTAATGATGACCAGAGTGTACTTGGTCAAAACATTGTGTCTATAATAACATTTATATCAATCAAAATGAGAACAATAGTTTGAAATAATATAAGAATCATGACAATTTCTCATCTCAGAAATGAAATACTAAAAAGAAACATTTCAATTTGTAGTTTCCAGGATAATTGTGCTAAAATCCCAAGCCTAGATTTCTTTCTATTGCTTTATCAGCAAAGATCCAGATTTTCTTTTGTATGTGTCATGTTACTGAAATACTGAATTATTTAGGGTAATTTCACACCAATTTTCTTCAATATAAATGAACATTTATTTAAACTTTAACCACCACAGACTTGAATTCAGACTAAAAATTTAATAACTGTCCATTCGTATATTGTTTATCAGCAAATATTTTTTTGTTTATCAGCAAATATTTTACTTGGACTTTTCAGGAAAATATAATGTGCAAAATATTTATTAACAGAAACTATTTCATAGTAAAATCTAATTATCTATTTTTTCATTGTGTTCTCATCGTAAAACTATTTGTTCCTGAACAGTGCTGTCCAACGTAAAGCCTGGGGGCAACACGCAGCTCACAAAACAATTTCATGTGGCCCACAACCAAGGCCAACTCTGAATGACATTCTTCGCTTCCAGTTGAGGCCATAAGGTCTAAAATGCTGTCACTGATTAAAATTAATTGATCTGCATTCCCGGTTTGCTTTTCTTCACCAGCTGCACTGCATTTTACATCATCGATCTCTCGTGAGTCTCCAACTGGTATTTCACTTGTGAAAAGAGTTTCAGACGTGACAAAGAAAAAAAAAAATGTATGATGAATATTTACAAGACTTGGTAAGAGTAGTCACCACTCAGTACTGCAAGAAATTAAAGATATTGCATCAATTCAAGGTCAGAATGTGCTCATGACGTAATGGATAGCGGCTCAGAATCAGAAATCAGAGAGCCAAGTTCAAATTTCAGCCAGTTTCATTACCATTCGCTTACATGCAAATATCCTTGGGAGAGATATGTTTCTGTCTCTTCTGTCTTCAGCTGTGGGTTAAATAGTAAAACACGTATCTGGAAAAATCATTGTTCTTGTACGATATATTGTTAATGCAATATACATTCACAAAAAATTAGAATTATTCTTACAATTCAAAAAAATCAAACTTTAACTAACTTACAAATAACTGATAAACCATAAAAAAAAGTATTTCATTAATTGTAATTAATTAAAAATTGTATAATCATGAGGAGAGGGTTATCTCTTGTTACCTGTTTCAGATTGAGTTCTTTCTACTTCAACTCTATACTTCCAATGCATCTACCTAAACTCTGAAATTTTATTTACTATTTATTTTTTTATTTATTCATGTATTTTTCCTCCTCAATAGAAGTAGATAGGTTCACCTATTGTCTGGTTCACACTTCTACCCAACTTTTTGGACAGGAGTAGAGGTTTATCCTTGTTTCCAGTTTACGATTGGCTTTCTGTTTCCTTCTAAAATCTTCTCATTCTCCTTCACTCTCTGTAAACCCTTGCATCTTAGTGGCATTATTGCCTTGCTTGGGGTAAATTGATGAAAAAAGAAATTACCAAAAGATATATATAAAATGTCTATTTCAACTTTGAATCCTGTTTGTTTGTTTTCTTTCATAATTCATTTCAGCATTTCCATTAAATTAAAAAAATAAATAAAATATAAAATAAGCAAATAACCAGTACTTTTAAATTCCAATAAATATTTACTAATAATACTTACTGAGTTTTTGTTAAAAATGATAAATATAGTCACAGTTTGATCAAAAAATATCAAAAAATTAAAATATAAAATAAATTATATTAAGTAATTTAGTAATTTAAAAATAAACAAATAAATAATTGATAAGTGTGAACATTTCAAATTATATAATACTTAGAAATTTGCAAAGATCAGGACCATACATAATATCACCAATCATCACAAAAGCAATAACACAATGTGATATATGAACTAGTAGAGAAAAAATAGATATTTGCTCAGAATAGGATGATTGAAAATCCAACAGACATGAACAGCTTTAAATATATATATAAACAATTTCTGTTTTCAGTGGGCTGATGTAAAACCCAACGTACACTAACACCTGTAATATATGCTATAGATAACCAGGCACCCCAATGCTCCCTATAGTATCAGGGATAAACAAGGAGCATCACAAATTAGCTCCCTGGCTCTCATATATATATATATATATATATATATATATATATATATATATATATATATATATATAAGCAGGTTTGGTTAAATAATCTAGATGTATTATGTCTATTTATTTTAGTTTTAATCTTTTCAAGTCCATGAATTAATTTCTTGGTGGCCATAGAAAATTGATCATGAAAAATACCAATATTTTCTTTTAAATAATTTTTATTTTCCCAAGTACTTTCATTCTCATCTGAAAGCATCTTGAGATTGTTAAAATATCTGCAGATCTGTATACAGTAGCTCTGTAAGTTCAAAAGGATTTTTTCATTGCTCATTTACAGCGTTTCAAATTCAAAATAGTTTTTCCAGTTGTGCAAGGGAGGTAACTTTTGTAATTTAAAAAAAAAAAACGATAAAGATTTTTTAATTATAATATTTTAATTTAATATTTTTATATATAATGTGAACTTGAAAGGATTAAAACTAAAATAGGCATAGTACATTTAAGTTATTTAACCAAACCTGCTTGAATGAAAATATGCTGCATATATATATATATATATATATATATATATATATATATATATATATATATATATAAAATAATAAAAACACTTTCTAGTTTCAGGGGACTAATGCAAAACCCCACAGATACCAATGCCTCTAATATATATAATATAGTTATTTATTATAGGAGAATAAAACAAAAACACGTTAAAAATCGCTGCACAATGTTTTTGTTTTAATCTCCTATAATAAATAATATTTAGTTCTATGTTGTATTGAGCCCTCTCTTAAATGTTATGGACAGTGGAATTATACTTCATTTGTTCTCATCTTACTTGAATAGAATATAATATATATATATATATATATATATAAATATAAAAGTGGACATGGAAGTCAGCACTTAGAGGCGACAGTCTGTTTCATGCTAGTGCAATCGTCAGGCGACCATTATAGACTACCAACAATAAGCTATATAAACAAATTTTTTTTACTACGTTAACCAAAAACACCGATCAAAATAAAAGAATAAATAAATAAATATATAAGATAAAAAATAAAAATAAAAAAACAAACAAAAAAACAAGCAAAATAATTTGACATAAATAAATAAACAAATAAGCGACTTCCGGTAAAAGTACCCGCCAAAATATACTACCCATAATGCACCACTGACCCTTATATAAACAGCCGAGAAAAATAACAGCACTAGTCGCCTGACGATTGCACTAGCATGAAACAGACTGTCGCCTCTAAGTGCTGACTTCCATGTCCACTTTTATATTTACACACGCTCTATCTCTGATATTGAGCACTTTACCCCATAAATATAGCACACTTTAAGACTATATTTCTGTATATATATATATATATATATATATATATATAACAAGCAAACAAACAAACACTTTCTGGTTTTTGTTCATTGAATCTGATAAGGTAATTTAGTTTATAGTCCCTCTTATCCTCAAAAATCCCAAAGCATTTTCCTTATACACAGTTTTCACTTTCATACTGACCTGAAGAAGCAGAAATCAACAGCCGTCAATGGAATGTTTATAACTTTTCCACTTTGTTTTAACATCTCCACTTTTGTTTCAGATATTATACATCCAACAAACACACATCTATCTCTTTCTTTCTCTCTCTCATATATATATATATATATATATATATATATATATATATATATAATGTGAGAGAGATTGTATGCTGCTTATAATGAAACTCTAGGATGTTAAGAATTTAAAATTTGAAAATTAGAATTAGTGTTCATTAAAACTGCTCATGTCTTGCAGTGGAATGAGAACAGTCAACTTGCATAAATAAAGAGTTCAGTTCACAATTCCCTGTAGGGTGCCCAGATTGATATAGACCTGAGGAAGGCCGGAGAGCACAACTGCTGAAACACTGTGATAAAAACAACAAAGATGAAAGCTGTAGTCCGAATATGAATAGTGTAAATAATAACTCCTCATCCCAGAAATTCAGAACAAAAGAGAAAAAAAATTGAATATATATAAAATTAGATAACTGAGACATCCAGAAGAGGAATGGCACATGGAACCAGAACAGTCTACCCTGGTGGACAAAATTTGGTGTTCAGTTCGAAATTCCAATCACCTGAAGTAGTACAACAGCCAAAACATCATGAACATTACAATAAAGATGAGGACAACAGTCTGAACAATGTAAATAATGTAAAAAAAAAAAAATTTTTTTTTTTTTTGTTTTTACTAACATTGATATTAACTCATTAATACCCACTGTAAAAGTTGGTATTATAAAAATAAAAATGCAGTATTAAATGGATTTTTCTAAAAGAAATGCTAGTATAACAATTTATTAAAAATTCAGTGTTAATTACAAGTTTATAAAAAAATTCTATCTTTATTATAGGTTTCTAAGAAAATTCTGGTTTTAATTATAGGTTTATAAAAATTCACTACTAATTATAGGTTAAAAATCTGTATCTAGAGCAATTAAATAATTTTAACAATAAGAATTCACCAGATACTTTGTTTTTGTTTTAACTAAATTATTTTTTTTTAAAATGGAGCCATGGCTAGTGTAATGGATATCTGGGTGGGAAGTGAAGGGGCTGAGTTCAATTCCTGTTTGATTCTGTTTCATTTTCACTTCACAATAATGCCCTTGGAAATGGCTTGAATCCATCTCCCTCCATCTTGGGGTCTCTTGCCTTGGCTGGTAGCCAGTTTAAGAGAAGGAAAACTCTGAATTCAAAAACTAGCTTGAAGAGGGTTAGTCTCTATCAGATTATCTTGCTCTAGACACACCCACTGCTGCTATGGCTGTAGTCAATGTAGTGCCTCTATGACCCTAAGAGATTATGAAACACATACGCAAATATTTTATGGCAGTAAAAATTAATATTACCCTTTATTATCTCTTATTTAGATGTTTAAAACATATTACATTTTAAATTCACGGTCACTTGTAAATAAGTTTGGTTACAATTAACATTAAAATAGTGTTATACACGTTAATTTTCCTATGGTTTAGTCCATGATAAAAGTTGCTCTTTTTTCTGGCTATCAATTAAGTATGAATACTCTCTCAGACTTGATAAAACTATTGTAACAGTTTAGCATTTTATTAATCATAAAATTGCACATCTTTTTAAAACAACTCTTATTATAAATTGGAAAACATAAAATCTCTTTGCTTATATTGATCTATTTTCATAAATACACACACAAACATTATTTGGCTAAGTGAGAAATTTTATATTTGTTTTAATCTTTATATATATATATATATATATATAGTGCTATATTATCCAGTAGTATTAAATCAAATTCATTTTTTTTGTATTAGAAGTATATTCAGGTGAATTATATAGCAAAATACTGCAAACCAGGAAATGGGCAAAGGAAAGTTGCTGCACTAACAGCTATCCCTTCTAGCTAGTAACCCACCCACCCACTCAATGGATAATGTTGCCTACAGTTAAGTGACAGTAGATCAGAGTGGAGAGAGCATCCTCATCAACACTAGCTGTACTATTAGTTGTGCTGGAAGGAATTGATAGGTAGAAGTGGGGAAAAGCAGTGTAAGAATGGTAGATAAAAAATGTAGGGGCACTAGTGAGGTGAAATTCACAGTACATGATTTCAGATAGAATACCAAGTGTACATAATAGATTAAATTGCAGCAGGTATCAATATGGTGATTAGAATGTATGTAATTAAGATGCTGGTCGGAGGTGAAAGGCAACACAAATTTCAAAGTAGGAGTAAAGTTTGAAGATATCCAACGTGCAGTAAGTACGCAGCCAAAGAAGGAGATCCTGTGGGTATTGAAACAGAAAAGTGGAAATTTAATAAGGACAAAGACTTCCATGCAGAAAATTTCAGAGAAAAATGGACATTGGAATATTTGGGTGGGGTGACTCACCCCCTCCCTCAATATTGATGAAAGAAATGAGTTACAACAAGAGTTTGTTGAAGGACTTAGTGATTTTGAGAAAATGGTTGGCAAGATGTATAGAGGAAGGCAGTTTTGTGCCATGTGGAGAAAAACACAAAACTCCAAGTGTTACCTTTGATGGCAGTAATTCAGCCAAGAAAGAATAAGGTCAAACCAGTGTTGGACTTTAGATAACTGAACCATTGTCATGTGATATGTCACATGGGCAGAGATATAATGGATACATACAGTGGTGGGGGAAGACTATGCAGATATGGAAACAGATGACAAGGGTGGGGAGGTCAGTTACAATAGTCAATCTGAAATCAACCTATTTACAACTCCATGTGGTTAAAAAAATTGTAGAAGTACCAGCTGGATGACTCTAAAGTTAGAATATACTGTCTGACCAGAGTGGGGTGTGAATTTAACTCCATACCAATGATAATGGCTATAATCCCAAAAATAATTTTCAGGAAGTTATGTAAAATTGGGCAAGACATGTATTTATACACTCACTGGCCACTTAATTATGCACCCATTAAGAAATGCTTTTATGCAAGAAAAATGAAGCTTGCTTTTCTATAATGATTGATTTTATTGAGTTGTTTTTTACGACTTAACCCTTTGTTGATTATTTGAAGTCAAAACATATTTGGAATTGTAAGAATAATTCTTTTTATTGGGGTGGGGAGTGAACATTGCATTAATAAGTTTTTGGAGATAATGATTTTTCCAGATACAAGTCCTACTATTTAACCCCTAAGTGGGGGAAAAGAGATGGATTTACAAGGATATTTGCATGTAAGCTAATGTAATGAACTTCACTGGAATTTCAACTCGGCTTTCTAGCTGAGCCACTATCTATTACACCACCCACACATCCTTGCTTTTCTGTACCACTGAGCAATAAAAATTCTGTTACTGTAAAAGCCTGTATTTAATTAAGTATTTATGTCTTCACACTCCTCCCTGATCTTTTGAACAGGAGTAGCTGAATTTCATTTCATGCATTAGTATGGGGAAGGGGAAAGGTTGATTTAAGTGACTTTGAATGCAGCATGCTTGTTGAAGCCTGATGGGTGGGTTTGAGTATTTCAGAAACTGCTGATCTTTTAGGATTAGGATACAAAACTATATCTACTGTTTTGCAAAGAATGAACAGAAATAAAAAAAAACAATTACAAAGTAGAAATTCTGATATAGAAATCTCTTGTTAATGGAGAATTGAAGGATGTCATAATAATACCATAGAGCCACATTTTGAAAGAGTACTTCCAGAATATCTGTCTATATCTCTGAGTTGAGGTATTATGATTATTTACATTATTTACATTACTCGGACTGTTATCCTCATCTTCATTGCCATATTCACAACATTTCGGCCGTTGTATGCTCAAGCCTTCTTTAGGTGATTGGAATTACAAACCGAACCCTTTATTTCGTCCACCGAGGTAAATTGTTCCACGTGCCATGCCTCTTCTGGATATCTCAGTTATTTCCCTTTAATTCAACTCTCCAAGTTTTTGGGGTTCACCACTGCTGTAGCCTGGTACTGAACTCTCAACTCTTTGGGTCTAGTCACTAGTTTTTGGTTCACCAGCGGTGGTGAACCAAAAAACTTGGAGAGTTGAGTTAAAGGGAAATTACTGAGACATCCGGAAAAGGCATGGCATGAGGAACTAGAACAATCTGCCCCCCCCCTCTCCCATGGATGAAGTAAAGGGTTCATTTCAAAATTCCAATCACCTGAAGAAAGCTGGAACGTACAATGGCTGAAATGTTGTGAATATGGCAATGAAGATGAAGATAACAGTTCAAATAATATAAATAATGTAAAGTACTTCCAGAACATTGCCAAATTCATGTAAAGGCTTATCCCTTGTTTCCTGTTTAGATTTAGGTTTCTGGTTCCTTCTAAAGTCTACTTCAATTCTATACTTCTGCTCCACCTAAAACTCTGAACTTTTATTTACTATTTATTTACATTTTTTCTTAATATGAGTAGATAAGTTTGCCTCTTGTCCAGGTTTTTGAACAGGAGTAGTGGCTTATCTCTTGTGGATGGGATTTTTCTGAAGTAAGTTCCTTACCTTGAACGTCTATTGGGACTCTAGCTCACCCCAGACCTCATGTGACTCATATATATGATCTATTGCTAAAGATACTGGAAAAATTGTTGGTTCATAGTACTGCTCCAGTAAGTATCTGACTCAGCCTGCTATATTCAGATCAAACCAAAAAAAAGAAATATTGTTGCCATATCTGGGCTGGAGCTGCCAAGTCCTCACTTACCTGCCTTGGTAGAGTTCAAAAGCACTTATGCAGCCTTGTGGGTAATGAATCATTTCCTACCTTACAACCTCTTTCCCACAGATGAAACATCACAAGCCTCTTGCTACCCTGTTGCTATTTCTAGGCATGTATTCTGATGAACTACATTCCTTGGTTTCATCAACTCTGACCTTTGCAACTGGGACCTACCACGCTATGTACACAATGGAGAATCATCCTCATTCCCTTTGTTTTCCATTAGTAAGAAGTAAGTTCCACTTGCTTTGAGGAACATGGAACAGACTCCTGGCAGGATGTTTTCCTAACCACTACAATCTTGATCTCTTCAAGTCTAGGGCTATTATCTTTCCTAAATAACATCAGAAACTACACATCTTGCCTTTTTTTTATGCTCATACAACACCTCATAGTAAACCTCTACCTTGAGTAGCTCTTGGGCCTTGAATTGGGTGAACATTAGTATAAAAAAAGAAGTTAAATTAAAATGCAAGCATTGGAGTAGGGTGAGACAGCAAACTAGACAAAGGAAGCATGATAGAAGATATTGTGAAATGGGATGGCTCCATGAGAGGTATGTGCCAAAAAGGGGTCATGTGTGAGGCAGGCCGTATAGGAATGGGTGTTGTTCTGAAGATAAGAAAGATGACCAATATCAGCTATATCAATGTAGATAATTTAGAAGCAGTAATGGAGTAGGGGGTCTTCAAATTGGCTCTGAAGTTATAAAAAAAAAAAATGTCAATTTAAATGGTCAAAAACAGCAAAATTAATAAGCAGGGTGATCTAGATTAGCTCAGGGGAGCCAATATTTTTTTTTAACCACTACCCCACCCATCTACTAAGCACCTAAGAGTATTTTTTTTTTCCAGAGTAGCATCTGATCAGATCTGACAAGCCAAATGGTAACACTCAGGATCATTAAGGAAATCATCTTGACTCTTCCTTGATAAATCAGGATGCTAAGATAACAGTATTAGATGTGCAATGTTGATTTAGACAACTGCCTGGAGAAAGTAAAAAAAAGTAAAATAAATAAATAAAGAATTAGTGTTACTGGTTATATTAACTTCCTCAAACATTTTTAAATTTAAAGTTCAAAATCATATTTTTTTTATTTTTTTAAAATAAGCACTAAGAAGAAAATGATGTATATGACTTAAATGTAGATCTTAGCGATATGTACAAGATGGACATAGTAAGTAGGGCAGGAGAAAAAATAGTTGGCTCTCTGCCATTCCAGGCCCTGGCATCTGCTTTCCCCATATATGCACTTATGCACATATCTACATACACACTAACCATAAAAATAACAGACAGTAGCACTATCACCCACGTAGCAGGGCCAGTAGGCTGATTAGCCAACAGTTAAGAAAAACTTCCAGTCTAATTCTATTTCTGTTAAAGAAATCCGACATGTCCAGTAGTGTGGAGGATTTTTTTTTTTTTTTTTATACATGCACAGATTACGTCCTCTCTGCATTTTTATTTTAAAGGTTATGTTATGCTTAGTTTGTACAAGTCAGATGTAAATTACCTAACCCAAAAGAAAAAGAAGAAAACTGTTTTAATTTTTGCCATTAAAGTATATCATATATTCAAATAATTTTAAGGCCTCCAAAACAATACTGCTCTCTATCAATCATCTGAGAGTCCCCTTTTTAACTTCAAACAGCATGGCTGATTCTAACCTCCTGGAGAGTGACTCTTAGGATAACATTCTCTACTGATATGAAATGAAAACATAATATTGAGTCTTCTGTTAGGGAAATTAGTTCACTGTGCCATGCTAGACAATTTTTCTCTCTAGAATCTATCTTACATATTTATAAGTCTACCATTTATCCTTGCTTTGAATATTACTGCCACATAGTCTTGATAAAATCCAAACGAGAATTTGCAATGTTATTGGAACTGACCTAGCATCTCACTTTCAGTCACTTTCCTATGTACCTTTTCTATAAATACTTTCACGGTAATTGTTCTAATGACCTTTCCTCTATAGTATCTAGATGTTATGAATTTAAGCACATTACTAGATTGGCAGCAACTTTGATCTTCAAAAATTTAAATGCAATGTCAATTATTTTCTATCTTCTTAATTCTTGTTCTTTTATTGTTCTCTCTTCTTTAAAAGTTTTTTTTTTATTTCACCTATTTACTAATACTCAGTAACCTCTTGCATCTTAGTGGCTTTATTGGCTTGCTTGGTGGGAAATGATTAAAAAAAAAAAATTGGCCAATATATATACAGAGTGTGATGGACAAATTGTTGTCTAAATTAAACAAAAATGAAAATAACACTGACATCTCATTTTAACAGATATATTTACCAACATTACACAAAAATATCTTTAAATACTAAAGAGTACATTTATTCAATAAAATTGCCATTGACTTCAACCACAGCCTCCAGACAACTTTGGAATCTCCTGCAACTATTCTGAATAGTCTCCTTGTTTAAGTCGGTGAATGCTGCCATAATCCTTGCCTTCAGTTCATTTTTGGTGTTATAAGGAGATTTGTTGATCTCTCACTCAACTGCACCTCATACATAATAATCAAGGGGGTTGGAATCTTGGGAGTTTGGTGGCCATATATAAGGGGTGATGTGGTTGCAGAAATTGTCTAACAGCCATGACTGGGTTCTCCTGATTGTGAGTCCTGTTGCCAGATCTAGGGTTTTTCAGCAGCCACCCTCATGACCCAGGACAGCACTACCTCCTCAAGGCACTTGATGTAGGCCTCCATGTTGAGTCTAAGGCCCTGTGGGAAGATGAATGGAGGCATAACACTGCCATTACTAGAAATCACTCCAAACATCATGGTGTTGATTGGATATATAATCCAACTCTTTCTGAATCCTCTGCCCTGCCCTCAGATTGACACCCAAACACTCTGAAATGTTCATATTGGAACCTCTGACACAAATGCCAAGCAGTACAGCATGCTGTTTGCAAATTTCTGGCAGAATGAATTGTGTCATGGTGCACTTGTTTTCACAGATGGTATCCAACTGGCCCTGCCATATTGTGCAGACAACAAAAACAAACAACACACAAAATTAAAAATATAAAATGGCGACAATTTATCCATCGCACCTTGTATTTATATTACAATGATATCTCATGATAACACAATATTGTATTAAATATATAATAATAATCAATGCAGTCAACCATTCAGAGTTGTCTTTCTTCTAGATTGGTTACAAACCACAGCTGGATAGCCCAGTTTGCCCTGCCATTTAAATTGGGAGGAGAAGAGATGTATTCTTGCATGGAAGTGGATATAACAAACTCGGTTGGCCAATTTCTCATTCTGAGTTGCTAACAATTCTACTACCTGCCCATCCTATTAGATATAGGTAGCAATTTACTAAGCATAGCTTAGATGTTGCACAAGGCTGAAAGTATGGAGCACCTAGTGAGGAACAAAATCCCCACTCATTCGTAATTGATCTAGCAAACAAGCTTGTTAATGATTACACCACATTGAAGTGACCACTATTAAGTATATATAGTGTGAAAAAAGAAAAATAACAACTATTCAAATCTATTTACCAGATATTTATATTTATATATGTTTATTATTATTTTCACAGCAATGGACCTGGCTTCTTTTAGAAAACTTTCACCTGTGCCCTAGAATTGGCTGACCCATTCTCAACAATTATTAGCACATAACTCATCTCCACTTCAACATTTCAGGATTTCTTTTGGATATCTGGGAAAAGTCTGTAGTGGATTAGAGATGACTGCTAATGACATCCATCATTAGGAATCACTCCTCTGTGTGTGTGTGTGTGTATATATATATATATATATATATATATATATATATAAACCCAAGCTACTTCCCAAAATCTGACTAAAACAGAATGTTTTATTGAGGTCCCTTCTTAGTTGGGCCAAAAACATTTCGACACATCCTTGTGTGTGTGTGTGTGTGTGTATATATATATATATAGTTCTCAGAATGTATCTGTCATCCTTGCTGATGCATTTCAGATATATTCTGAGAACTTTAACACATTGCCGACATGGAAAACAAAAACACAGATTTAGTTAAAAAAAAAAAAAAATGGTACTAATATCCAAAAGCAGGCTTACACAGGTGTGCCTTTTTATAATTTTTGAATTTCATATAACTACACAACATTTTGCGTTGTAAGTACTATTTTCAGATTGTCTATTTTATTCATATTTATATATAATGAAATGTTCAGTTATCTTATCCTGACCTGAGAAACTTGATTGTAAAATTTATTACTATTCTTATAAAATACTATTTATTTATTACTATTAATGCTCTGTCTCTTGATATGAAGCACTATAATTACAAATACTGCTTGTCTTTCTAAAATAACTTCAACCTTTTCTTTTATTGCAAAAAAGATCTTTGTGTATGTATGCACACACACACACACACACACATATATATATATATATATATATATATATATATATATATATAGTGAACATTGACATCACCCAGCAGCAGCAGTTTGTTTCATGATTAAGTGCAATCTTCAAGATCTGAAGATTGCACTTAAGCATGAAACAGATTGTCGCTGCAGGGTGTTGACCTCAATGTTCACTTTTATATTTACAAACACTCTATCCCTGATATTGAGCACTTTAACCCATAAATATAGCATTCCTTAAAACTATATTTTTATCATATATAGGATTAATACAAATAAAAATGTAATTTGTCACTTAGCTAATTGATGTTATATTCAGTATATTATATATATGAAGAAACCGCCAGAATAGATTACCCACAATGCACCATAGTCAAAGAAAAATCCAACATTCGCGGCTTGACAATTGCTTCTAGCATGAAACAGCCTGTCACCTCTGAGTGTTGACTTCAATGTTCACTTTTATTTATTTATATATATATATATATATATATATATATATATATATATATATATATATATATATATATTCATATATAAACATTTTAAGTACATATTTCTAAAATCTGAATTCTTAGGATAATTCTGAGTATAGATTTGGTTACATATTTTATTTAGTTTTGTACACCATCATTTGTCTTGGTAGAACATGTTTTGTTTCTGTTTATTTTATCTTCAATAAAATAAGTTAATTTTTTAAGTTAATTTTGAAATTGTTGCAACTCTTTACTGAATGTTCAATTCAGATCATTTTGCAAAAACATATTTTTTAAAAACTTAATGATACGTTTTCATTTGGTAGAATATATTTTGCTTTATAAAAAAAACTTTACAGACAAATGTTTCGTAATAATATTCATGATTATGCTTTATGGTCATTAACAACTTTAAAAATGGCATGCAAGACAAAAGGGAAAAATATGTAATCATTAATGTGCTTTCATGTAAATGTTGATAGAAAAAGTAGCAGAATTGTTTATATAATTGCAAAAAAATCTGGTCAAAAGACTATGATAAATAATATTTTTAGTTGTGAAAGATAATTGTTGTCAAGTTGCACTGCTTTTCTGGTAAAGCTTTGCTTTGATTAACTATATTGATTAAATTAAATTAAATTATTTTTTACTTTCCACTCATTTCCATAAAATAATCTATACTTACTGCGTCCAGTACGTTTCATGCTTAAGAAAAACTAATTATTTAAAGCTGCATATAATGGAAGTGGAAATGGTATTAAGGAGAGGCACCAAAAAGCAATTAAGTCCGTAGACAAAAGGCGCTACATCTTACCACTGAAGACTGTCTTTTGACATACCATGTCACCCATGTCAGGATTGGTGGTGGAATTAATGCCACAAACAATGGTATTTAGATATGAGTGGAGACAATTTAATACTTACTGTAAATTAAACCAATAGGATTAGCAAGTGATTACTAAAAGAATATGGTTTTTATTCCTGAAGAATTTTGAGTGAATTTAAAAATAAAAAAAACAATATTTCTATAGCCTATATCTTTTGGATTTAAAAAAAAAATCAATTCACTTCCAAGCGGAGTGATAATTCTACTAAGACGCAAGGAGTTACTGGGAGTGAAAGAGAATAAGAAAACTTTAGGATGAACTAGAAACTTAAATCTAAAGTGGAAACAAGGTATAAACTTCAAATCTTATTCAAATGACGAAAGGAGGAGTGTGAATTTGCAAATCTGTCTACTATTATTGAAGAAATAAAATATAAAAAATAAAAAGTAAATAAAATTTCAGAGTTTAGGTAGATACTTTGGAAGTATAGAGCTGAAGTAGACTTTAGAAGGAACCAGAAGCCCAATCCTAAACAGGAAACAAGTGACAAACTTTTACTCCTGTTTAAAAGAGTAGTGTGAACTGGATAATAGGTGACCCTATTTACACCTATTGAAGAGAAAAACAATTTCAGAGTTCAGGTGGATACTTTAGAAGTATAGAGTTGAAATAGATTTTAGAAAGAACTGGATGCTGAACTAAGCAGGAAATATTTTTTAACAAATTCAGTGTAAACAAGTAATAATGTCACTAAGATGCAAGAGGCTTTTATGAGTCACAGAGAAGGAAAATCTTTAAAAGAAAATTGAAACCCAATCCTAAGCAGCAAAGAAGGGATACTCCTCTACTCCTGTTCAAGATCAGGGAGGGGTGTGAACGGGACAATAGGCAAACCTATCTCATTGACGAAAAAAATTAAATAGTAAATAAAATTTCAGAGTTTAGGCAGAGACATGAAAAGTATAGAGTTGAAGGAAACTTCAAAAGGAACTGGAAACTCATTCCTAAACCGGAAACAAGGGATAAACTTCTACTCCTGTTCGAAAGTCCGGGAAGATGTGCAAACTGGATAATTCTACTCTTATTGAAATTAATGGACAATTTCTTTTAATTTTTTCTAATTTCATAATTATAAAATCTGAAGTCTTGAATACATATTTTAAAAGAAACAGATACTTTAATAACTATTCTCTTTTTGGCTTATTGGTTTAATCACTTTCAACCACTTCCCTATTGCTTCTAACTTAATATATCTTATTTTATAATGTTTTTTCTTAAATAATATTCACTAAAAATGTTTTGTACCTTACATGTTTTATTGACTGGACTAATTTGAACTGAGCTTTATACAAGCTGTACATATCATTCTCATATGATTTTTTTTTTTTTTTTTTTTTTTAAGCTTATCACCCCAAGCAAGGCTGGAAGCCACTAGCACGCAAGGGGTTACAGAAGGTTTGGAGGAAGAGCAGATAGGAGTGGTAAAGGAGAGGATGTGGAGAAAGATAGTGGATCGATCAAGGCAAGGGGGTTGCAGAAGATTTGGAGCGAGAGCAGATAGGAATGAAAGGTGAAAGGATGTGGAGAAGGGAAGTAGATAGATCAAGGCAACTGGAGATGTCGATTGACGTTACACTTAAATAGTTGGAGATTGTATTTGTCAGGGAAACAGGAATAAGGAAGGGAGTTCCACAGGCGAGATGTGCGAGACATGAAGCTGTTGGAGTAGAAGAGACGTCTACATCTAACAGTTTCAACGGTGAAGGGGTGGGAACGGGATGCCAGCCTCATGATTAACATGCATTCAATTAATGTATTTTCAATTAGTGCGCAAAAATTTTTATATACCAAAATTTGATTAGTGCATACATAATACTCGATTAGTGTGTTAAAACATTCTTCAGTTTAACCATAGTAATTGAAAATTGATGTTTTTATAGTAACCGATTAATTAAAAATTTTCTAAAATTTAAAAGTGGAAAAGTATTACATTATCTAACTAATTACAGTAGTGTTAAAAAAAAAATACAGTTATAAATAGATAAATTTTATAATATAAGCTGATATTAAAAATACATATTTGAATATTTGTCTCTATTAAAATCTTTTGAATATTTTGATTTTATTTTCCATGTTTATTTTGAAAGTCTTAAAAGGAAATTTCTGATTTTTTGTTAAAAAAATATGGCCAATTTAATTAGATACAGTAATTTACATTTATTAAAACATATCGAAATATACAAGATGTATGCATTTACTATAGAAAAATTATAAATAAATTTTCAAGTTAATATATTAATGATTATGATGTTTTGAAAATTTGAAAGGGCCAATTTCTTAATACTGCCAATTATATGAAGAACAAGAATACTATGCAGCAAACCACTCTAAATAAGTTTTTCATAAAAATATCAAGATTAATAAACATTAATTCATAGCATTTTTATTGTATCTTCTTATATGTACCTATATTTTAATTAAAAAGTATGCAAATTAGAAATTAATTGTGAATGAGACTAAAATTCGAGGTACAAATTACATCATTTCCTATAAGTTATATTCAATTATATGTGTTTTTGATTAGTGCATATCATTTAATGTACACATTAGTTGCATTAATTAAGGGATTCCTGTACTTTGAAGAAAATAAGTATAAAACCAGTAATAATTTTACTATAAAATCTTGTTAGATTAAAACCTCAAACTCAGTTATATGTAATTTTGCATTAAAATTATCAATTATTTGAACAACTTGAATTTGTACAAAAAAAAGGCATGTTTTTTATCTTGTATAACTGGTGGAGAAAGCATTAGTCTTTTCTGAAATTTATCTTATATACAGTTTTGAATGACTAACAAGATTTCAAAGTAGTTACAAGACTGAATTCTGTAAAATTGCTTCAAGTTGAGCTGATTGATTTTATGAGACATCAACTCTTGTTGGGTTATTTAATCTTGAATTTTGTATAGGGCACTCAGTGAGGATCAAACTCACTACACAGTAGTTAGATGAACTAGCCTCACTTACCATTACTCTGCACTGTTAGTTGATTAATATTATGGCATGTTAATTGTTAATTAATGTTGAATTTTGTATGGGGCACTCAAACTCACTACTCAATAGTTATGATTATCTTTACTAACCATTACTCTACACTGAAGTGCCAATAATCGCTTCAGGTTTCTCATATGATTACACTTAATCGTATACTGTGTAGCAGACCGTGGTGTGAAGATGTGAAGAGATATCTGTGGGTTAAGATTTCCTGCTAGCTACATAGGAATGCTGGACTATAATTAAGTCCAAAGAAGACAAAGAAAACAAACGAGCGATATACATGGGTAAACAAATATATATTAATAAGAAAACAAGTTAAACAAAGACATGAACAGATACATATTGTTTGTATGGAGAAATTATGTGTGTGTGTTGTAAGTGTTCGTACGTACGTGTATTGTTCTTAGCGTGTTCCCAGAATTTGGGAAACACTGTATCTGTGAGAGGTCACATATTGGTGTAAGTGAAAAGAGAGAGATTTTACCTCACCTCCATGCGAGGTAGCGGCCCAAGGCCCGAGTCGAAAAAGAGAGAGAGGCGAAGGGTCAGCCAGTATTTATAGCCAGTGGGGAGAGACCCCTGTTGAAGGATTAAGGAAACTGAGGAGGAGCTAACTCCGACAACTGTATTCATTCTTCTGACTTGGACATCTAAAATAAACCTCTTTGTATATATGAGGGTAAATCAAAAAGCAATTCCCTGCAGCACATATATTTCACTGATGAACAAATGCTTATGTTACTTTTTGACATAGTCACCTCTGTATGGTGATTCACTTTTTGTATCATTCAGTGAGCATCAGCTTCTTTATAGTCATGACAATTTCTTATTTTTCCCAAAATGGGCCATCACAACCAGGCAACAATGTTATAACTGCCACAGTGAAAAGGTTTTAAGAGTCTATATAACCTGAAACTGATATATTGATCATATAAATATATTCTGAAAACCATACCAATGTCAGTTGATTAATATCAGTTTTATTTAAATATTGACTTGCATAATAAAATCAGATGTCATGTCAGAATCAAGTACAGTGACCGAAATGAGCTGAATGAAGTTATATGAAATGAGCTACTTTTTCTGTGTGCTATATCCCTTCATGATGGTTGCAATCCTCTCCTTTGTAGCTCTTAGTAGATTTTGTGTTTTGGCTATTGCTCCTAATCCCTATTCTGCAAACCATTTACACAAGTTCATTAGTAAGTTTCTCATTGCTTTACTCTGTCCATCCTTACCTTCAATATGTCCTGTGAGTGATGAATTTTCTAAACACTCTTTCCTCATATGACCTAGAAATTTCAACTATCTGTTTCTGATTCTGGAGTATGTGTTCTTTTTGTTTCCACTTTCTTTAAAACTTTATCATTGCTCACATGTTCAGTTTATGGTATTCTCAGCATCCTTCTGTAGAACCACACTTTTGTTGCCTCAAGTTTCTTTTCCATCTGTGAAGAGATTTTCCAGCATTCACTGCCATATAGGAGGGCCAATATTATGTAACAGTTAAATACTCTGTTTTTCATTTCTAGCAAAATTTTCTTTGTTTAGCTGTTTCATTCTCTCAATGCACCTTTTGATTTCAATGTCACATTTTATATCTCCCTGTTAAAATGCTTCCTAGACATTTAAATTTTTGTATTTGCCTTGATTTTGGTGTCTCCAATTCATAGTTTGCATCTTGGGCAGTTCCTTTTTCTGGCAAAAATAGAATGCTTTTCATTAAATGGAAGCACCAATGAAGATGAAACCAATTCCTTTAAATGCTTAAATAATGAAACAAATTCTGTTGTGGGGGTGGGGACAATAAACAGTGTTTTCTTTCTTGTAGTTGGAAAAAAATAAAATGTTGTTCTCATGGAATATGCTTTTGAAGAATGTTGATAATACCAACAAAGGCTAGAAACATCATCAAATAAACTATATCTGGTACAAAAGCATCTTTCAAGTGAAAAATATTCCTGTTTTTTTTTTGTTCCTCAGAGTTTCTGTTTTGTTTTAAATACCAACTACATTTGCCTCGATTAATTCTTGCAACAGATATGACTAAAAATCTCAAATAAAAGAATTGTGATTTACACTAGAAATACCTGCAGTCTGAATTAAAATTAATGTCCATCAATGACCTTTTGATTTTAGAAGGATTGACCTGTAGTGACCCCAATACATATTTGGTTTATCCTATGATACCAAAGTTTTGTACTTTGTGACACCACAGAAAATCAAGACCTAGGGTCTTGAGGGTTGACTTAGAAAGCCACCAAATGCAGAATCAGGCCTTAAAAGGACGTTGGTGGGTTCATCATAAACAAGTAGGTGAACACAGATGAACTTAGAAGATATGTTTATATGCCCCACAGAAGCTTCAACTGTCTGTTCCTGATGTTAAGTATTAGTTTCCTTTTTGCCTCCATTTTCTCCAAAACTTTGTTGTTACTCACAATTTCAGTCCACAGTATCCTCAGCATCCTTCTGTAGGACCACATTTCTTTTGCTTCAAATCTCTTTGAGATCATCCAGCACTCACTGCCATACAGGAGGATAGATATCATATAGCAGTTTAATAGTATTTTTCTTGTTTCTAGCAAAATTTTCCTATTTCATAGGATTCTGCTTAGATGTACTTAAAAATCTTGGATGTACAGATGGTGTAATGGATAATGGCTCAGAATTAGAGAGCCAAGTTCCAATTTCAGTCAGGTTTGTTATATTCACTTACATACAAATACTCTTGGGGAAAATATGAATCCACCTTTACTCCTATCAGCTATGGGTTAATTAGTAGGACTTGTATTAATAAATCATTAGTATCTTCAAAAAAAAATATTACCATCTAAAACATTTTCTGGCTTTAAATAATGTGCAAAATGTTAAGCTATAAAAAGCAAATCAACAACAAACAATGATAATTATTAAAAAAAAAATATTCCAGCCACTTCTTTTATTCCAACCACCATCCCATCTATTTGAAACTCAAGTGTAGCCTCAATTATTTTATGGAAAAAAAAAAATAGAAATATTATTAAAAGTTACTAAGAATTTTAGCTCAAGCATTAGCTGTTCTTGATGATTTCATTTTGGTTTCTATTTGAGACATTGAGCAAACTTCTTCTGGCCAGAATCCAATCAATAAAAAGTATCTCCATTTACCATTTTAAATATCTGTAGTATTTAAAATATTAGTAACTACAGAGGAAATTCTCCTGCTGCTCGGTCCAGGCTAAATACTAAGCTGCCCTAACTCCAAGCAATGCTTAAAGATATAAACAGATTTATCAAATGTTATGTGAAATTATACTGAGATTGCTATATCTGTCTGGAAAGTTGCTGACATTTCAATACCAGCATATACGATCTTTGGGAATCAATTGATAATGATGTTCAATAAGTTCTTTCATTGATTCTTTCTGTTATTTTATATACCATGAACAGATAATCAGGTACAGTACTTGCAAGACCAACTTGCAAAATATTTTTCTCTTTTTGGCATTTTTACTAAATGTATTCATTTGACAGATGAACAAATTGTATCGAAGCTTTTCCTTTAGTAATTTGAATAACTATTTTAATTGATTGGAGCTTTGCACATCTCTTCAGACAATTTAATACCTGCTTAACTAGTGGGAATAGTAAGGGATTGTGAAAATAATTTTTTTTTTTTTTATTCATGAAGAATTTAGAGTGATCTTGTTTTAAATTATTTTTTTTTAATATTTTGCTTCTGTCTATATTTCTGACATGAAGCATTGTAACTATTCCGAACTATGTAAATAGTTCGGAATGTTGTCCTCATTTTTGTTGGCATATTCACAACATTTCAGCCATTGTATGCTCTGGCCTTCTTCAGGTGATATATGTTGGAATTTTGAACCAAACCCTTTATTTAGTCCACTGGGGTAGATTGTTCTAATTCCACCTGCCATGCCTTTTCTGGATATCTCCGTTATTTCCCTTTAGTAACTCAACTCTCCAAGTTTTTGTTGACCTCAACTGTGTCCAGGTATTGAACTCACAATTCTTTGGGTCAAGTGTCTTTAGACACATGGCCCATTGGTTGAAGTAATCCAGTGACTTGATCCAAAATGTGAGTTCAATACCTGGCCACAATATTTTTGATTAATTCATTCATTCATTCATTTTCTACAGCTTATCAACCCATTGCAGGTTGTTTAAAGCCAGAATACATTTTTAGATTGTAAGAATTGTTTTTGTTTTTTTTTTAGATAATAATGATGTAGCAATACAAGTCTCACTAATTAACTCATAGCTTGGAGGAGAAGAGGTGGATTCATCCCTTTCCCAAGTGTATTTGTGCATAAGTGAATATAAAAAAAAACCAAAAGGTATTGGAACTTGGATCTTCAATTAACAATTCCAAAGCCATTATCCATTACACCACCTGCACATCCAAGCTTATAGCACCTACTATTGTCAAATAGTCATCTATCCAGGTACTGACCAGTCTCGACATTGCTTAACTTTGGTGATCATATAGGAACTGGTGTTTCAACATGATGTAGCCATAAGCCTTATTAAAGATTTGATACATTAACCTTAACATATGGCCCAAAATTGGGGAAGGACTGTTTGCCATCTGTCCTAGTTAGTTGACTTAGCTAGTTGCAATCTCTGAGCCGAGTATTCGATAAAAAAATCCATCCACCAAAACATCACATTCTTACCATTGTCACCATAATACCACAATTTCTCACTGAAGTCCTAACCTTTTTATTTAAGCAAATCACCCTGAAGCAAGTCAGGAGTGCCACTAGCACGCAAGGGGTTACAGAGAGTGAGAATAAGAGTAAAGAAGAGAATTTGGGAAAATGATAAAGAGGAGGATAGGGATCAAGGTCAAGGCATCAGAAGATGTCGATTGACATTACATTTGAATATTTGAATATTATAGCTATCGGGGAAGCAAGTGATAGAAAGGGAGTTCCACTGACAGGAGGTGTGAGATAAGAAGCTGCTGGAGTAGAAGAAATGGCTACATTTATCCGCTTCGACAGTGAAAGGGTGGGAGCGAGATGCCAACCTAGTAGCACAGTTAAATTCATGCAGTTTGGGAACCAGTGAAAGTAGCTCGTCGAAGCAGTTGCCATGAAAGTACTTTTAGAAAAGACAGAGGGTTGGGGAATAAAAATAGCAAGTTTAACAAATTGAATCCCAATGTCTATTTTCAATGTGTTAAGAAATATTGTTTACAGAAAACAAAGAATAAAACTGTGAGTAGTAGTTACAGACACTATAGGCACTCATTAGCAAGTATACACATAGAAATATGGTAGACATTTTCCAAATTTTTTTTGGTCTTGCACAAGGTCACGATAGCAACAGGTACTTTATGAATATGTCACTCATTAGCAACTCATTTTTGGAAATAATGGTGCATAATGTGATTTTTCTTTTATTTTACTAAAACACAGATTTTTGCATCTGGATTTTGTTTCATGGGATGTTTTGAACATTGTGAATGAATTAATTCAAACTCATTTCTTCATCTTTTTTTTTTTCTCCACATTTTGGACATGTACACACTGGCCTTTCTCAGGTGTGTTTTGTGTCCTTGAAAATTGTTGAATGGAAACTGAAGGAGTATTCACTTCTCTCTGTGCCCTCCATTATTCATTCAGAAGCCTGAGCATAGACATTAATATTTTGTGGGCATCATTAAAAATGAAAGAACTGGGAGGGTTAGTGAAGTTCAATAAGTACATTGAAAAGTAACAAATCTTTAGTAGAAGTCAAGAAAGGTAAATCTCAAAAACTCATACAGAGAAAAGCACCAGATATAATGTGCAAGAAGGAAAAAATATGCCCTACCTGAGCAAGGTTTTATGATATTCCAGAAAGGTCAAAGGGCACACATTTGAAACATGGAAAGCAAAACAATGAAGTTGAGGAAATTTGCCTGAACTAATCTACTTATAATAATATTTCTTCTTTGTTAAAATGATAATAATTATAATTAAATTAATATCAACAACTGAATTAGTTATATATGCTTTGGTTTAATGTTTAGGATAATATAGGTCAGAGGTTTTGTTTTTTTTGTCAATACTAATACATTTCAAACACATGAAGAAAGATAATTTTTATTTGATTGCATTCAAACTTAGTGTTTCTAATGGTTGAGTTTTGCTGCTGAAGGACAATTTGTATTTGTTTGTTTTTGGGAAGGAACTGTCTTTTTGAAAAGCAAATGTTTATCATGCATCTTTTTGTATATGTAAAAAAAAAAAAAAAGAAGATCAATATCATTTTAATGAGAATTGCATCAATGAACACAA
>OZ038483.1:104631544-104649044 GCA_964036315.1 Acanthosepion esculentum
CACCCCCTGTACAAGTTATGGACAATGTGATTATAGATTTAAATGGCAACAGCTCTCATAAATAGATAAATAACAAGGATTTTTCACTCGCATAGCTTACTCCCCAAGAGCCACTCCTACAGAATGCTGAATGTTACAATCTTAACCTGGCTTACAGCCACATCATGTTGCAACACCAGTTCCTGTACAATCACCAAAGTTAAGCAATGTTGGGTTTGGTCAGTACCTAGATGGGTAACAATTTGGGGATACCAGGTTCTGTAAGCTTGTGTGTGCACATGGTATAATGGGTGGTGTAATAGATAATGACTTGGAATTGTTAATCCAAAGGCAGAGTTCCAACTGCACTTGGGTTCATTATATTCACTTATGCGCAAATATCCTTGGGAAATGTACGAGTCCACCTCTTCTTTCCCCAGCTATGGGTTAATTAGACTTGTGTCACTAAAACCATTATTATCTCTCCCCATAAAAAATTGCACACAAAATATTTAGATTTTGGCATTAAATAACCCATAGAGGTTGATATGCTGCTAAACAAAAACCAACCAATAATCTTAACCTCTTCAAGTCAAGGGTCCTCTATATCCTCATAGTTTTTGCTTTGTACTTCCTACTCTTATATTCATAGTATGCACTTCAGTGTCCCTATTCCTTGAGTGCACCTGAACCTTTTATTGGATAAGTATTAGTTAAAAAAGCAAAAATCAGTCTGTCTTTACTGGTTGGTGTCTAATGAAGATGTAACACTTTCATGGAAAGTTGACAATCACATGCTTAATTCTCACAGCTAATCCTGGACAATGCCCAGTTAAAATCAAGTTGTGTAGTAGTAGTTGGAGTGGACTTACTTGAAATTTCTGCAAAGCCATGGTATTTTTTTTTGTTGAGTTTCTCTGGAAATTTAAGCTGCCAAATATTACTTGTTAGCAACGATGACCAACAACTAGAGTATTTCTTGACAAAAAAAAAAGGAAAGATTAATAAGGAATTTAAAAGGTGTTAATTGCAGGTGACTTGAAAACAGCAGCTGTGTGTGCATGTTCAATGGACTGCTTTGTTTGTGTGTTTGGCTGAATGACAGACACTGTTGTCACTAGCAGGAAATTCTTTGTCTTTTTGCTCCTCAAAGTCATTGGTTTATACAAGGAATTTAACATCACATCTCACCCAATAAATATTTCCTAATCTGAGCATTTATCTAGAGAAGCATTTGTAGGGGGGGGGGGCACATGGCTACAGAGGGCCCGAGTAAATTTTATGAGGGCCACAGAAAAATTTTAGGGGTTGGGTGGCCATGAGTTCAATAAAAGGGGTCAAAATGCTACAATTCTATTGCTCTCTCTTTTAGTTCTAATGAACTTGAATTATGTAATTGCAATATATTTTTGAGTTTTATTTACAAATGAACATCAAGCTCAAGGATCACATTAGTGATTAAATAAATGAAAATGGTTTTCCTCATTAAGCATTAACTATGTATTATCAAATAATTTTCAAGTGTCTTTTATGTTACTATTAGGTTGGTGCAAAAATAATGTCGTTTTCTCACATGAAGTTGAACGTCAAAAAACGACATTATTTTTGCACCAACCTAATAGTATGCAAATATGTAAAATTGATGTGCAGAACTTTTTTAATTTGCATAGCTTTATTTTTTTAATTTTGCAGAACCTTTTTAATTTGTGTGTACATTTATTTGCAGAACTTTCGTTGGCAAAATAAAAAGTTTATTTCATTTAACTGGTTTGGTTTTTAAAACAAGTAGCTTTGACCTTTATATGGAGAAATATTACTGTTTATTTATTCCAGAAATTGTAAAATGACCTTCTTTTTTTAAGTAAACGGCTAGGAAGGGGGCCATCAAAAAATCATCAATTAAAAGGGGGCCATGAATAGAAAAAGGTTGAGAACCACTAGTCTAGAGTTACCATTGTTTGTTATTAACTAGTCAGATCCTTAATGGTAATCATAATATTAGCTGTTTCCCTACAAGGAAACATTTAGCATTCATTGACTGAACAGCCAGTACTGCTTTTGTTTGAAGTTTATAAAATCTTCTCTTAAAACAATTTTTCAGGAAAATAGGGTTTTCAAGTTCAGGAGCTGGCATTGCTCTTTCTAGTATTGCTGAGGGTTTCCTTCCTAACCTTTTGTTTGAAGTCGTGTGCAATGTCAACATCTTGATGATATCATTATTTTCTCTTCAAGATAAATATGATTAGTTGTTGCTGTTGTTGGTAGTCTTCAAGCGATGTGGTTTATGTTATTTGGTACAATCCTCTGTGATTCTGTATTGCCAGTCCACAATGTTTAAAGAAGGACAATCTTTGCCAAAACCCCCAGCTTCACTTGCTCAAAGCTTTTTTTTATCATTGATCTTAGAAAATGTTTGTATACAACTGAGAGTTTAGATATTTAACAGGTTTTGTGCCATGCATGGTATCCATCATTGGTTTATATAAGAAATTTAACATCACTGAGTCAACAAATGTTTCTTAATCTGACCATTTGTCTAGAGTTACCTTAGGATTCCATTGTTTGTTATTAGCAAGTCGGGTCCTTACGGGTCACTTTTAAGACAGTTTGTATAACAAATTAATGTATGATAATGACATGAATATTTTAAAATTTCTCAGCCAGATAAACAGATAAATATTCATAAACAGATTCCAATTAAATCCTGGAAGTAAATTCATAGACTCAGTTTCAAGTTACTTTGACACCTTTAGCCTTCATTTTTTAAATGTTTTATTTTATTTTGATTAACCCTCAATTGATTAATGCTTTTCTTTTTCAAATTTTTCAGCCAGATTTTTGATAAACACATTCCAATTTGATAAATATCTGAATCATGTTATCCAAATCCTGAAAGTAAATTCATAGATTCAGTTTCAAGTCACTTCAGCACCTTCTCTAGCCATCATTTTACTGTTCTGGTGAAAAAAAATTTTTAAACTTTTTCCTCCTTTGATTGACTTTCAATGTATTAATTAGAAATTTTCTGATAATCATTACTTTTTCAATTCACACTTACGATCACCAAAATTAAGCAACGTGGAGCCTGTTCAGTACCTAGATGGGTGACCACTTAGAAATACAAAGTGCTGTA
Organism: Acanthosepion esculentum; assembly: GCA_964036315.1. NCBI lineage: Eukaryota > Metazoa > Mollusca > Cephalopoda > Sepiida > Sepiidae > Acanthosepion > Acanthosepion esculentum. The sequence goes on from OZ038483.1 coordinate 104,634,657, forward strand.
AACTTTCATGTGTGGCTGGTGTAATGGATAATGACTCAGAATTGTTAATCCATGAGCGGAGTTCCAATCCCAATTGGGTTTGCTATATTCATTTATGCACAAATACCCTTGGGAAAGGTATGAATTCGTCTCTTCTCCCTCCAGCTATGGGTTAATTAGTAAGGCTTGTATCATAAAATCATTATCTTGAAAAAATTCTTTTATAAAAATGTCTTTTCTGGCTTTAAATAACCTGCAGTGAGTTGATAAACTATAGAAAAAGAATCAATCATATTTCAAGTCACCAAATGCAAATTTCATGCACTATTAATCTTCAAACCAAGATTGTTACTCTGTTATATACACTGAAAGTTTCAGATTGAAATTCAGTAAAAAACTGCATGTCAAGCTATGAATTTATTGATTCATCTTCATACTTTCTTGTCTATTTTATTAGCAGAATATCATTCTCTACCTGGAGCCATAGAAATTCTACGGTTGACAGGTTGACATATCATCTTTTCATTTTAATGGTGGGGGATAAATTGTAAGCATTCATTTAATTCCCATACAGTCATATATTGCATATTATGCTTTAACAAATTTTCAAATAGGCTTTTATGACATCTGTTTCATTTAATCATGTAGAGTGGGACATGTGGACAATTCCAGTTTTTACTAATTTTGTTTACTGAGACTTATCATGAATTACATCCGACAGCAAGGCCTCTGATCGGGAGATTGGAGTGTGGAACTACCACTTAAGTGCTGTTGTTCCCAGGTACACCCTGATCTGGGGTGGTAGTACTTGTTAGGGTCCCAGCTATGGACAAATAGTAAACTCCAAAACACTATGAAAGTATAAAAATACATTTTTATAGTAAAAATACCAGCAATACATTTTTATATAAAGTTACTAACAATATCTATTCATAGTAAAATTACCAATAATACATTTTTAAAGCAAAATGACCAGCAATAAATTTTATAGTAGAATGGCCAACGATATATTTTATAAAAAAATGACCAATAATACATTTTATCTGTAGTTGAAGGCATACAGTTGTGTTCAAAATGTTTAGATTTCAGCATTAAATAACCCATTTAATGATTGATATGCCGCTAAATAAAATCAACCAATTGAGACTTATCATTTCAGACTGGCATATTTCCTATTACTATACCATTTCACTGAAGCAGATGTTAAATTCATAAGGGCATTATAGTTTCCTCTATCTTCCCTTTCTTTCTGTCTTGAAACATACATACATATATATATATATATATATATATATATATATATATATATAGCTCCAATGCATACCAGCATGGGGCTTGCTGGAAGTTTTAAAAAATGTTAGAGGTTTACTCTTTTCATTGTTGTTATAGCAAGAATTTGTGGGCAGGGGACAGGAAAGCTATTACAAGAATAATGTATGGGCTAGCTAATTAGCCAACTAATAAATGAAGGAAAAAGTGGAATTGGAATATGATACTAAAAAATAAGTCTGTTGTTCTGGATCAAAAATATTTGTCACTACTTACAATTAAAAATTTGACTGTAAATGTAAAATAACACTTGAATTTCTTCATGCTATTTTATGCTTGTAAAATCAGACCATAAAAATGTATGATAATATTTACATTAGTATTTTGTACATTTTCTTCTTGTAAAATCAGATATAAAAAAATTAATGTTAATATTTACACTAGTATTTATATTTGTTGTCAATTTGCACTTGAATTTTGTCTCTGAATTACTTGATTTAATGTCCTGTTCATTTAAATAATATAAACTTTTGTAATTTAATTTGATGTGCATCAAAAACTCTCATTGCCTTTAAGTGAAGAAATAAAAAAATGATTCTGAGAAATTAGTTACTCCTAATCTCACTTTCAAAACCATTGTCATCTTTGAATTAGTAAAAGAGGTTTAAAATCTAAATAAGGTTCATACTACATGTGAATATATTACTCAAAAATGTTTTATTTAGTTTTTCTTTTTTTTTATTGTACAATCTTCTGCTCTTATAATATAGCCATAATGATAATTATGCTATTTACATTTAATATATTTTACAAGTATAAGGAACACTTGTGATAATACAGTGGATCGTAAGCTGGTCTGACAAGACGTTAAGAGTGAATATAAACCTTAACAAGTAAGACTCTGTACTAAAGTTGACAATGACTAACAAGTATTTTTTACACCTATAATTGATCTATTAATCTGCTACAAATAATATATGGGGCGTATGGCCACATCACATTTAATCACTGGTTCTTATACGATCAACGAAGTTAAGCAACATTGAGCCTGGTCACTACCTAGATGGATGACTACTTGGGAATACCAGGTGCACTAAACTTGGATGTGCAGGTGGTGTAGTGGATAATGACTCACAATTGAAAATCAGTATGCCAAATTCCATTTCCAGTCAGGCTTGTTATATTCAATTAAGCACAAATACCCTTGGGAAAGATATGAATCCACCTCCTCTCTCCCCAGTTATGGATTAATTAGTAGGACTTGTATCAGTAAATCATTATTATCTCAAAAAAAATTCTTAAAATCTAAAAAAATATTTTCTGGCTTTTAAATAACCAAAAAAAGGGGGATAAGCTGTAAAAAAAAAAAACAACAACAATTAATATAAGGTGGTGTTTTAATTTATCACCTGTTTTTACTCAGTTTGTTCTGAAATGGTGTAGGATAAATAAACCTTTTAAGTAAATAAAAAATTATATCAAATTAGTTACAAGGAAGTTTCTATAATGATACAGTTAAAGTAGAAATCAAACCTTCATATGCTTGACATGAATCATGTTTTGTGTTGCTCATGTAGATTTAGTTGAAATAAATTTCTTTATCTTATAAAATGTCAGTTTATTACTGAAACATGCCAAACTAGCAATAGAGTGGTTCAGATAAAAAAAAAACACAAAAAAAACCTTAAGTCCAAGGTTGTAATTCCGAGGGTCAAAAACAATTTCACAAGTCAAACGTCAGAAGATACAGAGGCTGTAAATCAAAAGGGTAAAAAAGTTTGCATCACAACTTGCAATGCATAATTACCTCTTCATCCAAGAATGGCTAAAAATGATCCTGTGGTCCAAAGTAGAGTTCCTTTATTGGTGTAAGAAAGGTTGTGATTATTTAAGACTGGTGGGGAAGCGCCAATAATTACCATATTTTAAGGTCTACTAAAGTTAACCTGATCTTGATTTGGAGATATATAGCACAAAGAACATAAATCCTGGTCATGGTGTTAGAACATTTGCTTTTTGGCCATGAGACCCGGGTTTGAATCTCATCATGGTCAATTTATCAGGGAGGTGACTTCTTGATAATATTATCTTCGAAAAGTGCCTGAAAACCATATCATGGCTTAACCCAAGCCATGTGAGTGAAATTGGGTAGACAAAACCATTCAGAAGCCATCAATGATTGTGCTAGCATAAAGTCACAAGTCACCATGACCGAGAGTTTGATCATGCTGGCCATTGTTCAATAAGTTGCATTTTTTATGTGAAAAGATCTTTTGGAATTTTTCTGTTCTGCTTGCAAATTATTTTGCAATTTGTGTTCTCAGATTAACTAAATCCTTTATGGAGTTAATTCAATCATAAAATTATATTATCAACCAATGACATTGTGCATTCATATGATGGAAATATTAAGTGTCAGATATATTCAAAACTCTCTATGGTCAATTTGTCTAGGAGGTGATTTTTTGATAATATCAGCTTGGGGAGACAATTGTAACATGCAACACCATCGGGAAGTGACTGAAAACTACATTATGGGTTCACCCAAAACTTGTGCGTGAAAATGATTAGATCAAACTGTTGTTGAAACCATCACTAGCTGTGTTAGCAGGAAGTCACAAGTAATTGTGACCCAGGGTTTGAGCTTACTGGCCTTGTTTAAACTGTTGATCACGCCAGATGTGGCTCTCTCTCCCAGAAACTGTAACTAAGGTCTACTCAGCATAGTTGCAGGATAGACCACAGGTGGGCTCTGTGAATGTTGAACAAACACAAATACTTTCTCACTGTAGTAACATAGCTTCCCTGTGCCTTTTCTAGAAATATTTTCGTGACAATTGTTCTACTGAGCTTTCCTCTTTGGTACCTTGACTTCATAAATTTAAGGGTACTACTAGATTGGCAACTAGGTCTCATTGTTTTAGTGTTGAATTAGCTAGATATAACTGTAAGTTCTATTCTAATACTTTCTTTTTTCTCACTTCTCGCCTGTGGAACTCTTTTCTGGTTTCTTGCTTCCCTGTCACCGCCAATCTTCAAAAATTTAAATGCAACTTCAATCACAATCGTCAGTCTCCCTGATCTCTGTTCTTTTATTGTCTTTTCTCCTCATAAAACTTTTCTCATTCTCTTTCACTCTCAATAACCTCTGCTTTCTTAGTGGCATTATCACCTTGCTTGGGGTGAAATGATAAAAACAAAAGAAATTCAGAACGAGACAGTTGAAATTTACGGGACATGTAATGAGGAAAGCAAATAAAGACAAACTTTAAGTAAAATGGTAAAAATATATGGAAAAAAAAATAGTGTCAGTTTAAACTAATGCCAGGAAGATATGGATGAAAAACTGAACCATCTTTTAAAAAATTATAGAATATATCAAACAATTATAAAACTTTTTGAAAAAAAACTATAAAGAAATTATTTTCTAAATACTGAAAAGAATTTAACAGGGATATCAAAAAACTTCAGAAGTTAATTAATTACTCGTATCCTAATTCCATTTGCATATTTTTGGTCATTAGCATAATATAGAACGCATTTTAGAAGCAGGTCATATGAAATATGAGGAGAAAATTACTGTAAATTTAATTTAGCAAAATCTTTTTAAATCCATACAAATTATCAATCATTAATTACCAAACTAGGGTAAATAGATTCATACCAATCCATATTGACTATTGACATCGGCAGTGCTCACTGATATCACAATTATCTTAATGGATCAAGCCACAATCATAAAGAAAGCATCCAGTAAAAAATGTAAACAGATCCCATTAACACTACTACTGCTGTAGACATACTTATACATTTGCAGATATTAAAGTTTCCAGTTTCCTTCATGCATCGTTAGTTTGAATCTTGAACTTTTTTCCTTTATAAAAATGGATATTACATGTTCCATGAATATTAACCAGTTAATAGTCTGCAAATTAGAATTCTGAGCCAATTAACTCCCTTTGCCTTGAACTCTGAACCTGTTAATATTTAATTTGTCAGAAAACAATCAGAATATTTTTCTGCTGCGTCAGTTTTATTCTTGCATTTGCCAACTGGATGGTTCGAGATTTTTGAAAAAAAAATCTTTTGATTGCTGTAGGTTTTCTGCAAGAAAGTTGAAATGTTCTTACATTATCCATATATTAATATGCTTATGCCTCTGTATGGTGTATGTCATGCTTGCTATTACAGATACTGATAGGGAAACAGAAAGAGAGAGGGACATAGGGAGTAAAACAGAGAGAGAGGATGTAGAGAGACAAAAATAGAGTGCTACACAGAGAGCGATTGGAGGCAGTCATATTAATATATAGATGGTCTGGTTTCTAAAAGAAGATTGTTTTTACACTTGGTTTATATTAGTCCAGGTCTGTCTATATTTCTGAGATGAGGTAATTTAAATGCACCACTTGGACTGTTGTACTCATCTTTATTGCCATATTCACATTTCATCCGTTGTACACTACAGTCTTCTTCAGGTGATATACGTTGGAATTTCTACCCCAGTGGACTAAGTAAAGACTTTGGTTCAAAATTTTAACATATATCACCTGAAAAAGGCTGAAGTGGACAATGGCTGAAATGTTGTGATTATGGCAATAAATATGGGGACAACAGTCCAAATGATGTAAATAGTGTAAATGAGTCCTGGTGTTGAGAAGTTATTATGTTTTTTTATGGAATTATGAAATATATTTCTTATAGTTGAATAATATTTATTTTCTTCTTCTTTAGGTAAGTTCTTCAATGACAGTACCAAAAATCTGGTTTTTAGAACACTGTTTGAATGGTAAGTATTATAACTGAAATTTTTTTTTTCCAAGATGCAAACTCAAGTATAAGACTTTTTGCTTTGAGCATAAAATGAAAAAAGAGGTAGGAAAGAAAAGGTTAAGAATGTACATGGTGCGATGGGTAAATTGTCGCCATTTTATATTTTTAATATCATGCATATGCATTATTTTTGATTTAGCCAACTGCACAGTAGAGTAAGGTCAGCTGTGAGAAAAATAGCACCATAATGCAATACACCCTGCAAAAAATTTGTAAACAGCATGCTGTACAGCTTGGCATTTCATGCTGGAAGCTCCAATAAAAAGATTTCAGAGTGTTTGTATGTCAATCTAAAGACAATGCAGAGGATTCAGAAGGGTCAAGAGGGTGGCTGCTGGAAAAGCCCATGTTTGGCAACAGGACTCTGCAGGAGAACCCATCATGGCTATCAGACAATTTCTGCAACCACATCACACCTTATATCTGGCCACCTAACTCCCCAGACCCATAAAGATTATAATGTGTGGGGTGCAGTTGAGCAAGAGACCAACAAATCTCCTTGTAACACCAAAGATGAACTGAAGGCAAGAATTATGGCAGCATTCACCAACTTAAACAATGAAACCACCCAGAAGAGTTGCAGGAGATTCCAAAGTTGTCTGGAGGCTGTGGTTGAAGCCAATGGTGATTTTATTGAATTAATTTACTATTTAGTATTCAAGATATTTTTCTGTAATTTTGGTAAATATATCTGTTAAAATGAGATGTCAGTGTTATTTTAATTTTTGCATAATTTAGATGACAATTTATCCATCGCACACTCTATGTGACTTTGTTCACTCTTGTGGTTCATTTTAATACCAAAACCTGATTTACCTGAAAATGCTTGATTACACACACACACACACACACACACACACACACACACACACACACTGGTCTTATGGCCACATCACATTAAAGCACTGTAGGTATTCTCTTTTGCATTGTTAATTGAACTTTTTTTTTTTTTTAAGCGTATCACCCCAAGCAAGGTTGGAGGCCACTATCACGCAAGGGGTTATAGAAGGGTTGGAGGAAGAGCAGATAGGAGTGGTAAAAGAGAGGATGTGGAGAAAGAGAAAGACAGTGGGTTGATCAAGGCAAGGGGGTTACAGAAAACAACTTTAACTAAATATTGCAATAACAATCATAAGTTTGAATGCTGAGAGTTATTTTATGAAGTAAGGGAGGTATAAATGAGAAGATTTGAAATTGACGACTTTTTCCATTTCACTAAATCTTATAGCCATACCACGATGAGTCACTGGTCCCAGACAATCACCAAAGTTAAGCAACATTGAACCTGGTCAGTACTTAAATGGATGAGCGTTTCGGAATACCAAGTGCTGTAAGCTTGAATGTGTGGGTGATGTAATGTATAATGACTCAGAAAGTTACAGGGAAGTTATGTTATGGTGATGGGAAAGTGATTGGAGTCGAGATGACAGGTCAGGACTGATAAAATTGCAGATTCTTCATTGAATCTCTGAATATATAGCAGAAGCTCCAATCCAGATGTGGCAGCAATATTCAATGTAGAATGGTAGACTTATAAAGTTGTAAGATAGATTCTGCTAAGAAAAATTGTCTAGCATGACACAGTGAATAAACTTTTCTAGCAACAGCTATGGTTCTCAATGATGATTAACAGAGAGCAGTTTCATTTTGGAGGCATTAAAATTAACAAGCCACTTCTTTCCCCAATTAAGAACAGATTGAATATTATTTTTTAAATCTGCTTCCAGTTTGATCTTATTGAACCAGTCAAACTTACTATTAAGGCTGGAGTAAATAGTTGGGTCATCGGCATAAATATCAAGACGAGAACTGATGACATCAGGAAAGTTGTTAATGAAAATTAGGAACAAAGTAGGTCGAAGAGTCCTGGGAGACACTTTCATTAATGTAAAAAGATCTAGAAGAATAGCCATTCAAGACAACTTTCATTTCACAATTTGATAAAAAAGATTGAATCAAATCAAAAATTTGTCCAGAAATACCTTAACTCTTCAACTTGTGAAGAATACCAGCATGCCAAACCCTGTTACAGTATCTAAGCCATTTATGCTGAGCTATGGTTAATGAGTTTTCTCTTTACTCAATGAACCATAAATAGAGCCTTGTGACAGAATTAGCCTTGTCCACACAAATTAGAAAGCGTTTTGCATATACCTTCAGTGGAATACAAGAAAAATGTTGATATTATATTTTAATTAGAGTCTAAAGAGGATTTTGAGCTGCAATATGAGATTAATCAATACAAAGAGATTTCCTTCTCTTGCTATGTTTTGTTTATTTCTATTTGGTTCCATCTTGTATTATTGAAGACAGAACTCACAAAATAAAATTATCCATAACAAGCTTGATCCCAAAAGCAATTTAACCTTGCCAAGGTAGTTTTGGATGTGCGCATAGCAATGCAGATATCAACATGGGAATGTGGGATTGGTGTGTAGAGTTCAAATTCCAGCCGATGCCTTTGCATTCACTTTCGCACAGATACTCTTGGAAAGGTGTAAATCTATGTCTTCTCCCTGCTCCAGCCAGGGATTAATAGCAAGGCAGACTGGGATCTCTAAATTTGGTTAGCAACCAGTCTAGATGAATTACATCTCTGAACTCCAAACCAGTTGTACATGGAGTTAGAAACTCCACCCTGTAAAAACCTACTTACTATAAGTTTGGTTTGTTTTACAGTATATCAACCTCAATGGGTTATTTAATGGTGACAAGATTTTTATTGCTCATGATATTTTTTCAAAAAATGTGTTGCTGGTATTTTTTATTTAAAAAATTTTTTTTTTTTAAATGTATAGCTGGTAATTATTTTATTTTATTTTTTTTTTAGATGTATTGCCTGTAATAATTTTTCTTCATAAATTTATTGCTGGTAATAATTTTTTACAAAGTATTTCTGGAATTAAAACCTATTTTTACATTTTCATAGTGTTTTGACTCCAGTTTGGGGGTTAACTATTTATTCATAGCTAGGACCCTAACAGGTGCTACCACCCCAGGCCTGGGTGGACCTGGGAACACCAGCAATTAAGAGGTGGTTCCATGCTCCTCAAAACCTCCTGATCAGAGGTCTTGCTGTTGGACACAGTTTATCCTCTTACCCAGTACACAGATGTAGTTTATTGTCATACCCAGGACAATTTACTATAGAAACCATAGCAGCAAAATCTATTGTGTTGAGGCTGTAACCCTATACTCCCCAAGGGAGTCTCCAGGGTTTAACAAGATAGTTTTGCTGAGAATAAAGCCATTTTCTTTAATGATTGTTTTTTTTTATTTATTTATTTTATCATTGTTATTATCCACAATATCACAATTTTGCCTTATTCTATATATCTGCAACACAGATCAACACACAGATCTTTATGCATTGCCAAAAGATTGTCCTCATATGAAACTCATTCACAGAAGGTAGGAAATGGAAAATCCATTCCATAATTGTATAAAGAAATGTCTAGTCTTCACATTTGTTTTCTTTTTACTTTGTTCATGCCTTTTGTGCACCATTTTAAAGTCATATATTTATATATACTAGTTTTAACCTGTTTTCCTACTTTAATTTTCTGATTAGTTTTAACTCATAAATTAATGATTGAGTAAGCTCATGGTGAGTTCTACAGCAATAAAATATCTCTAGAAATTCTCCTATTGTGTTGTTAAATATTTGAGTTTAACAACTTTAACAAAATATTTCAATAACAATCATAAAGATGAATGATGGTTGTTATTGTAAGAAGTAAGGGGGAACAAATGAAAAGATTTGAAATTGGCAACTTTTACCATTTCACTCAAACAGATGTTAAGCCCTTCTTTCTTTCTTTCCTTCTTTCTTTCAGTTTCTCACTGAAACCAAATAGCATCTTTGATAAATCTTTTGTCTTTCCATGTGATCAAAACTGAATAGTCCATTATTTATGAGGTATGAGCAGGAGACATTAAACACTTCTATTCTGTCTTTCTTTCTTTCTTTTTTTCACTGAAACCAAATAGCATCTCTGATAAGTCTTTTGTCTTTCCATGCAATCAAAACAGAATAGGCTATTATGAGGTATTGGCAGAGCGTAATGGTCATGCAAACTAACAAAGGGAGGGACAAGCACAATTATAATAGGATGGAGATATATAATTTGGAACAAATAGGACAACCTTTATAGATATGCCATGTTTTGCTGCCTTATTTTAATTTCATCAGACATTTGGTAGGAATTAGGGAAACAGAGAATGGTAGGTATTTTGAATTCAGTGATATTTGTTTTCATTGGTCAGATCAATTTCACATGTTCATATTTTGTGGTGTTATTATATATTTGTGTTTCTGGACTTTAGTGGGTGTTTTGTGTATGTCTGATAGTACTGATGTGCCTAGTTCCTGAAAATGGTATTAAGCCAAAATGGGAAGTGTGTGTGTGTATATATATATATATATATATATATATATATATATATATATATAAAATTTCTAGTGGGTGTGTGGTAACTGCTGATGGATTCAAGGCATGTATTAAATGTGGATTAAATTCATGTTATATTAATTTGGGGATAAAATTTTATTATTTAGTTTTTTTTTATTATTGAGGAAAATTCATGTGTCTGGAGAAATTTTAAGTGTGTAATGAGAATGGATATATTGACATGTGCTGGATTAAATTTTTATTATATTATTATAATATAGGTTGTTTTACTATTTATAATTTTTATGCCTATTGGGAGATTTTTAGTGTGTGTTGAAGATAGGTGTATTGGCATAATTTACAGTTGCATGGTGGATATTTTTTTAATACTAATTTTCACCCAATACTAGGCCCTAGAACCACTCAAGGTAGTGTATTACTGTGTGGAGTTTTATTAACATAAGAAATTATTGGGTCTGTGCAGGAAAGATAGCAGCTAATTCTAGACTTGAAGAGGTCAAGATTTAATTAGTGAATTCAGGCAGACACATTAAAAGTATAGAGTTGAAATAGACTTTAGAAGGAACTGGAAACCCATTCCTAAAGAGTGTGCATTTTTTCTTTAATACGATTTCTTGAATATTCAGACCGGTAAACAAAAATAAAATACTGTTTAAAAAAATAAATGGAGTGTCTACTCAAATATGGGTTTCCACTAAAAATAACACTTAAAGTGATAAGATATGTTGTATTAATAAATAAAAAAAAACATTACTTCTTTAGAAACACACATATATATATATATATATATATATATATATATATATATATATATATATATACACAAGTTGTTATGGGTTAATTGTCGGCATTTATATTTTTAATTTCGTGCATGTGCATTGTTTGTTTTTGATTTTGTCAACTGCACAGTATAGTAGGATCAGTTGGGCACCATCTGTGAGAAAAAGAGCACCATGATGCAATTCCCTCTGCAAGAAATTTGGAAACTGCATACTGTACTGCTTGGCATTTGCACCAGAAGCTCCAATACGGACATTTCAGAGTCTTTGGGTGTCAATCTGAGGAGAGTCGCAGAGGATTCTGAAAGAGTTGTATGAGTCTAATGGTGATTACAAAGTTGTTTGGAGTGATCACTAGTGATGGCAACATTATGCCTCCATTTATCTTACCCTCAGGCTCACCAAGCAGGTCTACGTCAAGTGCCTTGAGTAGATAGTGCAGCCCTGGGTCAAGAGGATGGCTGCTGGAAGACCCTCTGCTCCATGTCACACAAGCAGAAGAACTCAGTCATGGCTGTCAAACAGTTTCTGCAACCACATCACCCCTTAAATCTGGCCACCTAACTCCCAGACAGCAACCCTCTTGATTATGTGTAAGGTGCAGTTGAGTGAGAGATCAACAAAACTCCTTGTAGCACCAAAGATTAACTGAAGGCAAGGATTATGGCAGCATTCACCAACTTTAGCAAGGAGACTTAAATTTTATTGGTGGTAGTAAGGCAGTGTAGAAATTGTCCATAGTGCCTATGATTTTACGTATTTTTGGACTCTTCTTTAGCCATTTTTAAGGGGACTGTTAATTGTTATTAATTTTTGTTGCAGTTGTCTTTTAAGATATAATTGTAATATGCATCTCTCTCTCTCACACACACACACACACACACACACACACACACACATATATATATATATAACCAAAAATATATCTGTAGAAAAAATTAAAAAAAAAAAAAAGTTTCATCCTCTTGATAACATCAATTGGAGGATGAAATGTGTTAGTGCAGATAAGTTATCCTATTGTTTTTATTCATATATATATATATATATATATATATATATATATATATATATATATATATATAAACTAGATTACTGTTAATTTTGTTTCTTTACCCAACATTTAAGCTGTTGCATTTGATGAACATTGAATAAAAAAAAAAAAAATCAACATCCATAAGAGCAGTTTGAATGTTTTAAAAAGATACCATTAATGGACTCCACTTCTATCATTATAGAGAAATGATTCTGCTTCTGTTGTATCTGAAGTCCCCCTCAAAGCAAAAAGGATAATTGAGGATATAAAGATTTATTTTTTATTCTTTAGACTAAATCCTCATCAACTGAAACCAATTATTTAATTTTTCACTCATTCTATCAGACAAGTAGGATTGTCTTGGAAATGCCAGTTTCTCCTGATTGCATTTTAATATTAATAATTAAAACTTGCTACTTTCTTTCTATATTATAATTTTACTCTATTTCTGTTTGGACTAATTTGATATTTTAAGAAAAGCCAGCTTTGTCCCATGATATCATTGCTTGTTTATGTTGACATTATTAATACTGCTGCTCTTTATCACCTTCTTTTAATTCTGAAAAATGTAACATAAATATTTAATCTTTAAAACATATTAGTCCTAGGTATGTGTCTGTGTCCTTTTATATGGATGACATACATGGTGCCAAGCCTGTCTGTTAGCTGTATACAACTGCTTTCTATGATCAATAGTGAAAAAATGGCTTCAAGTGAGTGGAGCCTGAGGGTTTTGGCAATGACCATTCTTCTTTGAACATTGTGGACTGGTGCTAGAGAATCACAAAGAATTGTACCAAATACTAGAAACCACACCACTTGAAGACTACTAGCAGAAGCAACAACTAAAATGGATATCACATGTAACTAGAAGAGAAAATAATGACATAATCAAGATGCTGATATTCCACTTGACTTCAAACAAAAGGTTAGGAAGGAAATCCCCAGCCATACTGGAAAGAGCAATAATAGCTACTGAACTTGAGAAACCTGTTTTCATCTGAAAACAGTACTGGCTGCTCAGTCAATAAATGCTGTATCTTTCTTTATAAGGAAACGACTAATATTACTATTATCATTACCATATTCCAAGTCAGAGTGAACAATAAGATTTCTTGAACCAATTTTCTTTTTACCAATGTCAATTCACTTTTTTCTATCCTATTTACACTTTACATGCAGATTATTGTCCTTATATTTGTTGTTGTCATTATGCTTTGGCCATTGTACCTTCCGGTCTTCACCAGGTGTATGTCAATACAGGTAATCTACATGGCCCAGTGGATTAAAGTATCACTTCATGAATTTTGTGATATTGTAATTGCGAGTTCAATCCCTGGAACTGGTAGTATGTATTCTGACTCAGTCAAAACAGGGGTAGCTTTAATTGAGCAGTACTAAAAATAAAAACTAATCAAGATATCTCTAGATATGGGCTGTGAAATGAGGACAGTCTAACCCTGTAGAATAAATAAAGGGTTCAGTTCGGAATTCCCTGTAGGTTGTCCTAATCGATATATACCTGATGAAGGCTGGAGAGCACATTAGCCAAAATGTTGTGATAAAAACAACAGCCTACATGTAAATCGTGTAAGTAATGATACCTCAACATTCAAGAAATTCAGACAGAAATTTCTGCCCTAATTTAAAATGAACTCTTGAGTATCTCCCATTTGAAAATATTTTGTTATTGTTTCTTGGGACTTTTGCTCATATGTTACTTTTTAGTAAATGATTATTTGCTTCCTGAATTTGTGAGCCAACATCACATCCTCAGTCCTGTAACCATTATGGTCTTTTGGGGTACAACATGTACTGCATCTATAGCAGTAGTGGTGTGTCTAAGGCAAGAAAGCCTAATGAAGCCCACTGCTCTTTAGACTGGTTCGAATTGAGAGTTTTCCTTCTCCTAAACTGGTTGCCACCTCAAAGCAAGAGAGCCCAGTCAGTCTTGGTGGGAGAAAAGGTAGATTCATACCTTTCCCAAGGGCATTAGTGCAAAAGTGAACATAATGAACTTGGCTGGAATTTTAACTTGGCTCAATGAATTCTCTTTCCAAGTCACTAACCAGACAGTCTTGGT
>OZ038483.1:104656544-104664044 GCA_964036315.1 Acanthosepion esculentum
TAACTAGTAAGACTGAATCATTATCTCAAAAAAAAAATCTTTCACTGTAAAAGTATTTTCTGGCTTTAAATAACCTGCAAAGTGTTGATAAAATGTAGGAAACAATCAATATATTTATATATAAAAATAAAAATAGATATACCGGCACTTGATAATTGCTTTGGCATGAAACTCAGAGTTGTGCAATCAATGTAAGGTGTTTTGTATATTCCTTAATATATATTAAATAACTCTGTTATTTAACATTGAGCACTGTTTTTTCTTACACTGTAGGGTGTGTATATATATATATATATATATATATATATATATATATATATATATATATATATGATCGCTCTCTAGTACATTTACCTATATTTACCCATTCGGTTATATATGTATGTATGTGTGTGTGTTTCTGTGTTCATATAAAAGTTCAGTTATAAAGCAAAATATATTTGTAAATAGACTATGAATAAAGAAAAAAAAATTATTATTTACTGAGGTTTCATGCTCTGATGGAGTTTATCAAGGTTAATGTAAGGATTTTATTTTGCTAAATATATTTATAAACTGAATTTAAAATATTGTTAGGTTTTAAAGATTTTAAATTTAAGAACACTCATGAATATTCTTCAAGTTAACTGTGTAAGTCAAGGTAAACTATAGAGGATGCTAATGGATGTAATTTAATGCCAAATAAATAAAAGTCAGTAAATGTTGTTATTATTGTTGTTGCAGATTTTTTTTCTCTTATTTGTTTTTATACACCTTTTTTATTTACTCTTTTTGTTAATGAAATTATTACTTATTATTTTATTTTAATTTGATAAATTATTTATATATTTCTTTCAAATAATAGGTTTTGATTTAACTGTTTTCTTTTAGTTTAAAAAAAAATTTTATAGCCATGTATGTTGGCTTCATAAAAAAATCCAGGGTACAGGTTTATATTTTGGCAAGATTCAATAGCAGTATCCTTAAGGACTTTAATCTAAGTAAGTTATTTTCTCTTTATAAGTGCAGCATTCTCGAGATCGAAGTTGTGATCGAACTTGTTTCTAATATATAACTAATACATTTGATAAATTTTTATGAACAATATCCTTTTTGTGTTCATAGATATTTGACACAAAAATGATCTTATACATAACAATTTATCAAATGCATTAGTCATAAATAGAAATAAATGATGTCAAACCAAAAATGGAGTATTACTGCCATATCTGGGCTGGAGCAGCCCAGTCTTCAGTTACCAGACATGTTCTATGTTTATGCAGCGATGTGGGCAAAGATTTTCACGGTAAATGTTCAGATGAACTCCATTCCTTTCTTTCACCAGTTAAGACTTTCACAGCTAGGAACTGCCATGCCACCTACACTGATTCAGCTCGTCCTAATTCCCTTCAAATTCCATTTATAAAGAAAAAGTTCCACTTCTCTTTACCCAAAATGGTTACGTTTTTGGAACTGATCCCGAGAGGATGCTTCCCTAGTCACTATAATCTTAAACTCTATATATCCTCATGACACACACACACACATTTATATTCATCCACATACAAGCTTGTTTGGCTGTATCACAGCTCAACAGTATGGCTAGACATACGATACATATACATACATACATACATACATACATACATACGTGTGTGTGTATGTGTATGTATATATATATATATATATATATATAGTGAACAATCACGTAGCAGTAAGTGAGCCAGTGTGGCTTGCATCTGGTGCAAAGGAAAATAAGTTCCTTGCCTCAAAGCATGGCACGTAGCATTGGCATTTTGGTCCTTGAAAATAGCATTGATTTCCACTCTTTGTGTTGGACTGTTCCAACAGTATGTGCTGTAATGGTGGCTTTTGTACAGCTTAGCATGGTTTGACCAATAGCAAGTCATGTGCTGATTGGTCGGACTGGAGGAGGCTATTTGCCTGGGTAACTGAGGACAAAAGCAAAGTATGCTAATTGGTTAGTTAGCTGTGGTGGTGGTCTGATAAAAGCGGGCTGAAGCAATGAGAAGAGAGAATGGGTTTACATTTGTGAAGTGTGTGGAACTCAAGAACGGCAGATTGAACAAGCGGTATTTTGTATTGTACAAATGACATCTGAGGAATTGAAACTGATTTAAATACAATATATCATATATATATATATATATATATATATATATATATATTAACAGATTGACCTGAGCCTTGTCAGTCAAATCGAGTAGATGAAACTGTATGGAAGTTGTCGATGATTGTGGTAGTGCAAAATCACAAGTAATCGAGACTGAATGTTCAACTCGTGATCGTGCCAGATTAGTTCATCTCTACCAGAAACTGTAACTAATGTCCACTCAGCATAGATGCTGTGGAACCTATAGGTCAGCTGTTTGGGTGTTGAAAGAACAGAAGTGTGCCTGAGCAAGTGTATGTAAGAAGGATTAGGTATCCACTGTAGCTGACGAGCAGTCAGCCATTATGTATATATCAGTCTTTCTTTCACTCACATATAATATTCTCATCAGTCTTTCACTACCCTCTTTCCTATCTCTCTCCAATTTCATCTAATGCATCTATGGACATATGTACTAAGAAATTATATTTATTCAATGAGAAAAGCAATATTCTATTTTTAAGGATTGGAAATAATTTAATCTCACTAACCTTCTCAATATATCGTCCTTCACTTTAATTTTAAAATATCCTTTCAGAAACACTGAAATAACTAATTCTCAATCCATAATACCAAAAATATGGATTTTAAAGTTTCTAATTAATGTTTTTTTTTTTAAATTTTATTTTTAATGTTAGCATGCCTCATAGGTTGTCACAGTCACTGGAAATAGTAAAGTGTGTTATAAAATTTGTAAGTAACATACTCCCAAAATTCCTATTTAATCCATTTATTTTATCAACAAATTTACACTTATTGCCCTGTCTCTAGGTGCCATGTCATTTGTTGCTCTCAGCAAAATATTCTCTTTTATGATTCCTTTTTTGGTAAATTTTTATTTTAACACCCGAGCGCTGAATGGGATGGGCCTATTTACTTTGTTTCCTTGCAGAAATTAGTACGCGCTTCCGTTAAGCGATTTTTTTTTTTTTTTTTTTTTTTTGTACTTAATTTAAGAAGAAAGTTAACTTTCATTCAAGTATATGTAAACATCAACAAATAAAAGAATAACAAAGTAATTTTTTTTTATGAAGAATGAAAAGAAAAATTAATCATTCTCTCTAACCCCAAAAAGATTAGGGCAATTGAAGTAATTATTTAATTTAATGTTTTTATTTTTTAATTTGTTCCCTTCTTCTTTAGGGTTAGGTGTTAAGGTTAGGGAAAGGGGTTTCTTTCTGTGTAGAAGAAGGGGACAAATGAAAAAACAGAATCAACCCATCTACTTTAACAAGTTTGTGCATTAATTTTTAGCGGGTACTAATTTCTGCAAGGAAAGGAAGTAAATAAGCCCATTCGGCAGTGAATTTAGCGCTTGGATGTTAAAATGAAAATTTACCCCTTTTTCTCCTTGTCATACTTCTTCTGCCATCCATTTCCACAAACTTGTCAAGTAAGGTTATTTTCTGCTTTCCGCTGCTTCTCTTTCCCCCGTCCAATGTGACCTATGCGTGTTAAATTCTCTAAGCCGTATTCTAACACTTCGTCCCCAGCCCCTCAATCTCCGGTGTCTTCCTCTTTGGGTTGAGGTGTCCACTCGGTCCGAACCGAACTTAGGGGTAACTGGCCGTATGCTCCCTGAGTACCTGTAGATTATTTCAACCGGTCAACTGGTCAAGTTCTGCTCGCTGCCCACACTGTGTTAGTTTTTAGATCCAGTAAGCGGGGTGTTGTCCATACGTTCACGGTCGACTGGGGATGTGGACACGGCTGTGAGAGTTGGTGCTAGGAAGATTAGATTGTGGCAAAATAAAACGAAATAATATCTGCAGAAGCCGGACAACAATGGGGGAAATATTGACGTCGTTTATATAAGAAAATAACATCAGAACAGCGGTTACAGGGAGAATAAAAACATTTAACATAAACGAAAAAAAAAAAAGAAAAAGACAAGATGCATCCAGTGAATTCCCAACAGAGAGGATTTGTGTGTGATAAACGCGTATTGAATTGCCTGGGGTAGGTTTATGACTAATAGTTCAGTCTCATGCAGACTTCTCAGAACAGGGGGCAGTCTTCTTTCTCTCTTCCAAAATTCTCCCGCAAATCTCTCAACTCACTGCGACGAGTCTCGCGACTCTCTCAACGACAGTCTCTTTCGTCTGGCCTCTTCTGTCCGTCTTTGTCATCAGCCTTGTAGCGCCGCGACCCATAATGGTCGCCAGCGGGTGCCCATGCACGTGACGGCACACTGCAACGACGATCTGCCGACTTATCGCAGTCTCTCCCGTCTCTTCAAGAATTCTCTCCCGACTCATCGAGAATTCTCTCCTGACTCCCTTATTAGCAAAATCTCGAGTTAATATAGGAAAAGGATCAGCTGATCACAATTGACCCTTGGCCCGGCACGTGATTATCACGAGCGCTGCCTACAGCCCCAAACCATGTGAGTTTCAAAGTTCTTCATAGCTTTAGTGAGCTCTATTTCAAATTTTAACCGATAAAAATTATTCCGTTCATTTCATTGTCTATGTAATGACCCAAATGGGCGAGATCAGATTTCCCATCCGTAAATAAAATTGCTCTGATCTAATTTTGCTACCTAGATTCACTCCAATTATTTACCTTATCTCAATCACGAGTTCTTCTCGCTTCACCAAAATTATACTTTGTGATATCTAAACATTGATTCAACCTTTTAATCAAAACAAATACTGTTAAACAAAACCAAGTATCTCGCCCGTCCCCATTGTTTACTAGTGACCCAGGTTTAAAACATCGCCTCCTGCCCTGAGATCGTGTTTCTCATCGGTAAACAAACATCTTAACTGAAATTGTACTTTGATATATACACACTATTTCCTTTTCCAGTCAATAAAAGTTATATTTGTGTGTGTGCATTCCTGTGTGTGTGTGTGTGTGTGTGTGTGTGTGTGTGTGTGTGTGTGTGTGTGTGTGTGTGTATGCCTCTCTCTGTTACAGTATATCAACATTTTGTTTAAAAAATTCCAACTCTTCCTTTTTGATTGTTAGCAGCAATGTCTTTGTAGTCCCTATTATTCTTATAACTTCCTCATTTGTTGAATGCTCCACCCATGATATTTTCAACATTCCTTGGTAGAACCCCATATCAGTTGTCTCAATTTTTTGTTCTATTTGTTACAAAAATTTAGATAATATGAAAACAATATCTGCCTATATTTCTATAGAGGTATTGTAACTATTTAGACTATTTACAGTCTGAACAATGTAAGTAGTGTAAATGTGAAAACAAATTTTATATTAACATCTTTGTAGGAGATTTGTGATTAAGGTTGGCCAATCATTCTTTATTGAAAAGGACAGTTCTTTATCTCTTACTGTCCATGTCCTTTGTTGCATTTGGATGGTAAAAACTAATGTCATATTCAATTATATTATGTATCTGTAAGAATTAAATTAAAAATTACAATTTAAAGATATTTTTTCTTTAGGTCTTTTATTATAACTTGACATAGTTGACAATCCTACATGTGAAATTAAAAAAAAACAAACAAGAATTTGTCATTTTGTTTACACCAGGCATTGGCAAACTTTTTCGAACAGTGGGCTGCATGAGGCACAGTTTATCATAAGGTGGGCCGCACTAATGAAAAAAAAAAACAAAATCAAGTTAATTATTCATTAAAGATACCGCAAACATTTTCGCAATATAAGAACATATACATAAGCATCGGCCATAGAAATGTGGAAAAGTCATTTTCTTTCTTTGGAGAAATGATTCCTTCTAATATTAGTCCTCTTATATAATATTATCACTGATGACAGGGATTAACAGACATTGCTGTGTGTTATTTGTTTCTAATCTATTCAATACAAAACAATTTTTTGAAAGATCTATATTTGTTCTCTTGAGAAAAATAATTATCCTTAATATTTCATGTATTTGAAGCAAAAGGTGTTTACACTTAAACTCTTCCTTAGTGAAAATCACCAATGGTTTAAAATGCTGGACATTACCTTCAACGAAAAGTTACAAAATTCAAGAAACATTGTACCTAATCATTGTTTATGTATGTGGCTGTGTGTGAGAGTGTGTAAGTGAATAAGTGAGAACGAAAGGAAACATTTTAATAACATTATTTTCTTCATGAAATTAAGCATGCCATGTGGCCTATGACTGATTTACACTATCACAAACTTACTTTAATTGTGACTAGAACATTTTAGTCTGTAGCTTTGATCTCTCATATTAAAAATTTTAAAGTAGTCTTTGAATGCATTCAATTTCTATGCTAGAAGCATAAAACTTTTCAAATATTCTACAGGCTAAAATAATATTCATATTGATGCAATTATATGTAAGGGCAGGGGGTGAAAATCTAAACGAAAACATCAGTTATAATTATGCATGGAGAGGAAATGCTGAAGATGTATGGATGCTAAACCTTAGATTTAAATCTTGAATTACTGGTATCTGAAGTGTCTAGATGTACAGCTTAGCCAACTTCATTCAGTTTTCCAGTGCTTTTGTTTTGGTTTTTATCACTGTTGTTTTTAAATAGCCCACATTTTTCATTAAGAAAGGTGACATGTGGTATCAACCTGGACACAAATTTACCATAGAACACTCAGAAATCAGTGCACTTTCTATATATTTTCTCTTTACTAGATTACTTTCTAAGTACTTACTTGGCTCTATGATACTTAAATTTGGTGATTGAATGAGAACTGGTATTCTCATCGTCATTTGACTGTAAGTGATTCCATGACCCCAAATATCCACTAATGAATTTTTTCATTCCAAGGAAACAAAAAAAGTCTACCCCTGTAGTGGGGGACTGCTTACAGTACCAGGTGTTACCAAGTGGTCCCCCATCTCAGTACTGACCTGGCTCTACAATGCTTATCTTTTGTATGAAAAACTGCATTTTTTTAAGTTAAAATTATGATCAGATTAATTTATGGATGAGTTGCATTACACAGAGATTTCTGTATTATGTTTTTCAGGTACTTACTAATAGTCTGATATGTAGAGTTTATATATCATATTTCTCCCATTACAGGATGTGCAGGTGGTGTAATGGGTAGTTTGCTCAGAATGAGAACTCACAGAGCCAGTTTTGAATTCCAGTTGGGTTCATCACATTCACTTACACGCAGATACACTTGGGAACTGTATAAATCCATCTTCTCCTTCCAACTATGGGTTAAATAGAAGGACTTGTATCTAGAAAATTATTTTTATTCTCCAAAACATTAACATCATATTCACTTATGAGATAAAAGAATTCTTCTTACAATCTGAACTATGTTTCAGCTTTAAATAACCCACAAAGGGTTGATAAACTGTAAAAAAAAAATCAATGAATCTCTCATGAGAGAGAATGCATATTTGGATGTTTTTTGATTAATGTGTGATACAATTT
>OZ038483.1:104666544-104679044 GCA_964036315.1 Acanthosepion esculentum
CTCTCTCTTTCTCCATGCTTTCCCATTTTTCTTTCTCCTGCACTTACCTTCTCTCTCTCTCACTTTCTTCTCCTCCTCTCTCATTTCTTCTCTCTCTTTGTCCTATGCTCCTAATTTTCCTATGCTCTACCCCTCATTTACTACCTATTATTTCAACACATGTATTCACATTTACTTTTCTTTTTATATCCTATCTCTCTCTTGCATTTTCCCATGAACCTTGTTTCTTTCTAATTATTTTCTTTGCATTTTTCCTCTTACACTCTCTTCTCATGTTTTCAGTTTTCCTTTTTTTTTCATATATTGCAGATTAGAAAAGTAAACACTTAATCATTTCCTTTTTCTTTTTTAAGGATAAATTTTATTTTAAAATAAACTGAAGCCATAGAAATCATTGAAGCATCCCAGCATTTATAACATAAAATAAAAATGTTAGACTTTTTTCTCAGATGTACTAACCTTTCTATTAACCACTGTTTATCAATTTTATCAGTTTGTTTACTTTCTTGTAGTGCTTGTTTTTAAGCTAATTGTCATTTTCTTTTGGTGTTACTTGTTTGTATGTAGAGCATGGCATACTATATTCTAATATACAATGCCATGATGTGGAAGGAAATAAATTGATAATAATATTGTTTAAAAATGAACAATTACAGGGTACATGATCATTCTCTAATGATTTGCGTGTGTTGTGCATAAACAAAACTCTCTGTATAAAATAGCATATATGCTATACCTTTGTAGGAGATGTTTAGATCCACTTCAATTTACCTTTGACAACTCTGTCCACTGTCTTAAGTTCCTGAATTAATAATTTTTACACTTAGTATTTTATCAGTGTTTCTCAACCTCTATACCATTGTGGGACTCTTTTAATCATTATTGTATCATTAAATATTTAAGTTTAACAGATTTAACCAATCATTGCAATAACAATCATAAGTATGAATGCAGGTCATTATTTGAAGAAGTAAGAACTCACTGAAACCAAAGAGCATCTATGATATATCTTTTCTGTTTTTACTTGGGATCAAAATGGAATATACGCTAACTGAAGAACTAAGGAACAAGCAGAATTATTATTATGGTTATATTAATATTTTATTCATGATCATTATATAATTACTATGATGATTATATTAATATAGTATTTATCATTATCATATAATTATTATAATATTACTAGTTTATGCTTACTATAATAATTATCAAGTCTTACTGATAATTGAGCCTTGCTGTTGAAGCCTATGAATTTAGTTTTTTGACAGCATTTTCTAGATGATGTTGGAGAACTGTGGCATTGGTAATAGTGTCAGCAGTGATAGCTGGGTGAACTGCATAGTTGATATCTATCAACTTTTTTGCAGGATATTGATTTGAGAGTCTTGGTGAACTAGATGATGATGTTTGTCGAAGGAAGTTCTCAATATGTAATCATGGATGATAACAAAGAGGAAAGGTACAATGGTGTCACCCTGAAGGACCCCTGCTTTGATGTCAAAGAAGTTAATGTCTCTGTCTGGGGATCTAACCAAAGATTTGGTATTTTTGTATAGCATCATTATAGCAGTTACTGTTTCAGGGAGAATGCCATATGCCAGAAGGATATTCTCCATTTTCCCCCTATGTATAGAATCAAAGGCTTTAGAGAAATCTAAAACAATTAAGGTGCCCTGTAGATTCTTCACCCTGACACACTCAATAATCTGCCAAACAGTCAGGATTTGTCCAATGGTTGATCTATTTTTTTAAAAGCCACTTTTATTTTTTTTCATAGTGCCTTTTTTACTTCTGGCTGTATTCTGTTGAGAAGCATTGAGTTTGTAAATTTTTGTTGCAATGTTAGGTGAGTGTGATTCCTCTATAGGTTTTTGCCAATCCTAGATTTCCTTTCTTTAGGAAAGGAAGCATGCAGCCTTCTGTCCATCTTTCTATGATTTCTCTATTATATGTGGCATTACAGATGACACAGAATGCCTCCCTAATGACCTTCCAAACTTGATGGAGGACTGTGATGCTCTGAGCAAGTTCAACAAAATGAAAAATAATAATAATTATTTGATATATTATCATTATTATCATAAGACTAAAAAAATACACATGGAAATGCCCCTATTGCCATGTTAAATATTTGTGTTTAACAACTTTAACCAAATATTACAATAGCAATCATAAGTATGAATGCAGGTTATTATTTAAAGAAGTAAGAGGGTACAAATTAAAAAATTGGAAAATTACAATTTTTTTTCCATTTTCACTGAAACATTCAACATATGAGACCATTATTGCCTCTCCTATCTTATTTTTCTTTCATTCACTGAAACCAAACAGTCTCTGATATCTTTTCCATCTCTCCTTGTGATCAAAACGGAATAGTCCATTATTTTTTTAAGCATTGACAGGATAACTAAACTAACTAAAGAAGCAGCTTCATATGATTACTATGTAAAATATATGGCTCACAGCTGATACTGTGATTGGCCTTTGATTATCATGGATGAGAAGCACTAGAATAGCTAGATTATTCAACCAGTTATATAAACTATTACATAAAAATACATGGCTCAAAGCAGACACCATAATCTTGCTCTGCACAACACACTTCATTCTTTCATTCTTTTTCTTTTCTTTCGCTCACTGAAACCAAACAGAATCTATGATATGTCTTTCCCATCTCTCCTCTCAATCAAAACAGAATTGTCTATTATTTATATGGTATTGGCAAGGCATAATGCTAATGGTAATATTAGCTGTTTCCCTACAAGGAAACATTTAGCATTCATTGAACAAGCAGTCAATGCTGCTTTCAGTTAGAATTTATAAAAATTTTCTCTTAAAAAAACTTTTTCAGGAAAATAGGTTTCTCAAGTCCAATAGCTATTATTGCACTTTCCAGTATGAATGGGATTTTCCTTAACGTTTTATTTGAAGAAGTGTGGAATATCAGCATCTTGGTTATGGCATTATTTTCTCTTTAACTTACATGTGCTATCCATTTTAGTTGTTGCTACTGTTGTTGTCCTCAAGTGATGTGGTTTCTGTTAAAAAAAAACTCAAAGAGAAAAAAACAAGAAATAGGTTTGTAGAAATGTAACCAGTAAAGTATTCAAAGTGCATTGTGTTCTTTATCCCTGGCTTTTGAGCATCCAGAGCTTGAAGCGGGAGGTACTGTTACCTGTACTGTTGGAAGTGGTCAAACAATCTGAAATGATAAAACCTTGTGAAACCTTACAACATTCTGAGGAAAGAAGACTGCTGTAATTATACTTGGCAACAGTCCTTCTTTAATGCAGGGCATAAGAATATTTAATTGATTTTGTGGAGTGTAGAGTGATGATACAATTTTCATTTCCAGTGGCACCATTTAAACACATTACTATCAGTCAATGGACTTAGTGCTTTGTCTGATTCAAATATTAAAAATATGAACGTATGCAGTTATTTGGAAACCACTTTCCAGTGGCACCTATCAATAAGTGCCACATGGCCCACTGGGTAAAATTGTTGGTTGAAGTAATCTAGTGACTTGACTCGGAGAGTTGCGAGTTCAATACCTGGCCACAGCATCTGTGTACAAAAACTTGGAGAGTTGAGTTACTAAAGGGAAATAACTGAAATTCAGAAATTCAGAAAAGGCATGGCACTTGGAACTAGAACAATCTACCCCAGTGGACTAAATAAAGGGTACAGTTCGAAATTCCAGTGTGTATCACCTGAGGAAGGCTGAAGCATCCAAAAGCCAAAACATTGTGAATATGACACTAAAGATGAAGTCCACAGTCTGAACAATGTAAATACTATAAATAGTTACAATACCTCATCTCAGAAATATAAATAGACAATACTATTGATTGGCATATTAAATTTTGACCTTTTTAGGTTCATAGCTTAATCTGTACACCAATCTGCTTGCTCTACTAGATACAGCTGGATGTTTTTGTATGCCTGGAGTTGCAATTCTTCTTCTTTCAAAATATTTATATATATTTGCTATAAATCTTTAATGAATCAGATGTTATCTTCTTCCTGCTGCCATCCTGGTTATGACGGTAAACTGCATCCGCGTCCATTTGTATAATGGTAAACTCCATCCGCGTCCATGGGTATGACGGTAAACTATGTCCAACAGAAAGGCTGTTTTTGAAAAAATAAGGTTGTTGGCTATATATTTTTGGAAAAATAGTATTACCAGAATACATTTTCAAACAATACATTTTTGAAAACCAAATGTTTCCAGCAATACATTTTTGAAAACCAAATGTTTCCAGCAATACATTTTTGAAAACCAAATGTCTCCAGCAATACATTTTTGAAAACCAAATGTCTCCAGCAATACATTTTTGAAAACCAAATGTTTCCAGCTATACATTTTTGAAAACCAAATGTCTCCAGCAATACATTTTTGAAAACCAAATGAAAGTCACTCAAAATCATTTTCGGCATAAAATGACCACTAAGGTTGGAATGCCGTTAAACAACCAAACCAACCATCTTCCTGCTGTATCTTTTCAGGACAATCATGACAGCAAAATTTCCTATCCTTTGTAAATCGTAACAGTTTTTCAATAGCTTCCTCTCCATTCACACAAGATCATAAGGTAGATGGTTTGCCTCTATTGCCCTCAATACATCCTGTTTGGGTTAAGTTGCCTAAACACATGCTATACTATACAAAAATATGGCTATATAATGACTTCTTTTTTTAAAAGTAGCAAATAAAAATGACAATATTGGTCAATGTAAATGTTGAACCAGCTTGACTATCACTGATTTTAGTTATTTGTTAGTAAAATTGTTTAGGCACAGTATCAGAACACAATTGAATTATTGTTATTCAAATGTTGCTTTTGTTAGATAAAGCAAGAGAATTTAAATTCCTCGTGCCTGATATTTGAATCTTATCTACATGTATATATTAAATAAGTTATAAGAGTGGACACTAAGTTCAATGCCAAGTTATGTTCCTTGTGTTCAGCATGAAACTGACTGTCACCACTCAGTGTCCATATATATATATATATATATATATATATATATATAAGGAAAATTAAAAACAAAGTGGAAGAAAAATAAATGATGAAATGTATCACACAAAATTTTTTCCCACTTTGTCATTAATTTTTATAACAGTGTTCTATGTATATATATATATATATATATATATATATATATATACAAAAGGAAAACTTAGCTGACACATTTCATCCTTTGAGGGACTTTATCAAGGCAAAGTCTCTCAGAGGATGAAATGCATTGTCTAGGATAAGTTTTTCTTTTGTCTTTATTCATTTTATCTTTTTACAGATATACTCTATTTGAAATTTTTACACACGCAAAATGCAAGAGCTTGGTTGGTGCTTATTTGGTATGACTTGTTTATTATTTTTCAAATTGTTTTCTCCACAGCAAAATTATTTTGTTCCTGGAATCAAAACTTCCCCCACTTATTTTGTAAGTTGAAAAGTTCCGATGGCATGATTATTCAAGTTGGCACTTTTATTTCATTCAAAAAAGAGTATATAAAATGCAATGTGTATTGTGTGCCACAGTTTCCCCAATGCACAGATACTATACTTTGATACGAGGCTGAGAACTAGGAAGCAACACGTGAATTCTTGGCAGAGTGCACAGATATATATATATATCTCAGATGGACGTGCTAAGCCATACATAAGGGATCTCATCATTTTTATAATTACTATGCTAGTTTAAAAATATGGCTTTTGTTACATAGACAGATAGTAACAATAATATATGCACACTTATTAACCTCTAAATATCTCTGTCTTTTAATGCATCTGTCTATTCTTACACAGTGTATCTGTCTGTAGTTCTCTTTATTTGCTAAGTGAATGCTTGATGTGTGACTTAATCTTCCTTCATTAATGGTTTTCTCTCATTCCCCTCGTATTCCATTAGTGAGATGTAAGTTCCACTCAAACAGCTTCTTCCCACAAACCACTACTTTGTAGAACCAACTCCTAAGAGTAGGGTATTTTAACAACTACAATCTTAACCTATTCAAGTCTAGGGTTAGGTGTTATCTTTCCCTGGTATCCCCATAAACTGCAAATTATAACTGAATAGTAAGTTTGATCCATACTTTCAGCCTTGTGCCACACCTAATCTATGCTTATTAAATTATGGAGCACTTCAACGTGGTGTAATGTTTAGCAAGCTTGTCTAGCTCTATCAATTACTACCAGGTACTGAGTTTGGTCCTCACTAAGTGCTCCAAACTTTAAGCCTTGTGCCACATCTAAGCTTCGCTTGGTAAATCACTATCCCCATAAACTGCACCTTTTACCTCTTACATACAATAGCCTCATACAGTAACCCTTTACCTTGAGTGGCTCTTGGTCCTTGTATAGGGTGAACATTATTAAAAAAAAACATCTCTTATGTAATTTGTCTCTAATGGACATAGACTAACTCGAATATTTATCAATCTTTTTATGTTAGCAAACTCCATACAACAAAAGTAGAAATCCGTTTCCCATTGATCCAGAATTTTGTTGTAAACAGCCATATGTTTAGTTTGTCCTCAGCAAACTTTATGTAAATTATTGGATATTTCAAGCTGGCTTGACAAGGAAGCTGTTCCCTCGAATGCAGTCAATGTATGTCAATTGCTTCTATATTAACATACCACCTACCATTGTTTCCCTGAAAATTCAGAATAATATTGATCTCCACTATGACATGGTGGCTTTTATAAACAATAGGTGGATATGTCAGCCTGCATTTTTGGAAATATATATATGTATGTATGTATGTATTTATTTTTTTATCATCAAGTTCACCTTAAGCAAGGCAGTAAGACACAAGGGTTACTGGGTGTGGAAGAATTAGAAAACAGAAACACTACTAAGGATCGGGAACAAAAGAAGAGCAATCAGGAGGAGATTAGATAGCAATTGACATTGCATTTAAATTTTTGAAGATTAAAGTTGATGGGAAAGCATGGAGCCAGAAAGGAGTTCTGCAAGCAAGAAGTGTGATAAAAGAAACAGTTGCATCTAACCATTTCAACTTTAGATTGATGAGACCTCGTCACCAGTCTAGTACTGTGCTTTAATTAGAAAAGATGCCAGATCAGGACCAATAATATTTTCAGGCAGTCCCAACCAGTAGTGCACACTTGTTTTTTTTTTTGTTTTTTTTAATCATTTCACCACTAAGCAAGGCAATAATACCACTAAGACACAAGGGGTTACTAGGAATGAAAGAGAATGAGAACAATTTAGAAGGAACTGGAAACCCAATCCTAAACAGGAAACAAGGGATAAATCTCTACTCCTGTTCAAAAGACAGTGAAGGATTGTGAACTGGGCAATAAGTGTACCTATCTGTTCCTATTGACACTTAGGCATACAAGAATCTTCACAAACTTACATACATATAAAATTATCTACAGTTTTAATGCACATGACAAATGTCTGACCAATGAGAACTGACCCAAACAAAATTGAAAATAACAGAGTTTCTGTCTTTTTGTCTGTTTTCTCCCATTCTGGCAAAGCTTTAATAAAAGTGAAACATGTTAGATTGATATGTTGTTCTTTATTTTATCATATATGTCAAGACATCTTACACTCCATTTATCGCATACAACTTGTATCACACATCATTTAAAGGCACATTCCTGTCCACCTTCACAATACAGGAAGATACTTGTTAACAACACCAATATACTACACTATGAAAATAATAAACAAAAGTATAAAATTCTCAAGACCCTCTGTATCAAAAGCAAACAACCAACACTGAACAAAATTTATTACAATTATAGTAGCAATGTTTTAAAATGCATTTGAGTTAACTAACATTTAAGACCATTTTGCAATTTACCATCTCTGTTTATCCTTCCTTGAATTGGGAATGCTTGTTTACAAAACACTGTAACCACAATGGTTAATTTTAACATAATTATAACAGAGCACATTCCTGCATGTTTACGAAAATCACTCTCACAACGATTACAGTTATATTAAATTTATTTTTCAATTTACCTTTGAGGATGATCTCTGAGTAGATCGAAAATACTTGGGTTAACAAAAAATACAGTTCCTGCCTTGATGAATTTCAACTTACTGTAAAAACCCATCTAATTAATGCACATTTTTTTTGCAAAAATAAAAATAAACTTTAGAGGGTGTGTAAATTACATGAATAGATCATTTCCAGGTTTTTTAAAAAATGTTTCTTGTTGAAAAAAGATGTACAAAATATAAACATTCGTACCAAAAGTTGACCCATTTAATGTCAGAATAAGTTTATACAGGAAAAATAAGGCCTTAAATGTAATGAAGTTGACTTTTATTTATACTGGACAATATAATGCTTACTTTTTCTGTATAAATTTGCCACTGGGAATGGTAGCAAGTTCAGTTGTCATTTCTAAATACATCTTTCACATAGTCCAACTTATGGCATCTAAAGCTATCCAAAATTAATAAACTATGTTCGCAGGTATTGGGATGTTGTCCCCACACCAAATCTTAGCCATTGTTTCTTGTGGGATTCAGCCATCCAGCCTTTCTTGTGGACTGATTATGCCTTTTGGAAAGTTCAACTTTGGCCATGTCTTTCTTTTGAAGATAACATATAATACCAATTTTGTTCCTTTTCCTAAACATGCTAGCATCACAGTAAATCTATTCTTTTCATTTCCAGTTGTTCTTATTTAAACTGATTTTTCATTAACATGTGTCACTGTTGTCACATGGCAGATCAAATATTAATAAGGTCTGGTCTGCATTCCCGATGCATGATGGTTCAGTATTATATTTTTTTTTCTATCTTTGATACTATAACTCTAAAAGTTTGTCAACATCATACACTCAAGTCATAATGGTTAATAAAACAATAGCACCAGTTTAACAAAGCTTTAAAGTCCACACTATCAGCATTATAATTGGTCTTAAATAACTGACTGGCATGTAATCTTATCTCAGTGGTGCTTACACCAAAACCATCATCATGTTTGTCACATATCCAATAATAAGGTTCAGTCTCTAAATGACTCCTGCTATCCTCTACCATTACAAGAGCCAGATCAGGCTAAAAATGGAGTACAGTTGCCATATATCACCAGGAGCTGCACAATCTTCACTTTCCAGTTTCGATAGAGTCAAAAAGCATCTCAGCGTCCTTGTGGGTGACAAATTATTTTCCACCCTACAACCCATTTCTGAGAGACTGAAATGAGACTGGCATTGGCCAAGATGAAAAGGAACAAAGAATTAGGACCAGATGAAATTGTAATAGAGATGCTGGCAATCTTAACTGATTTGGGGATTGATAAGTTCACCAAAGTGATAAATTAAATGACAACAGCAAAGTAATTGAGGGCTTGAGTAGATAAATCTTCATAGTGCTGTCAGCAGAGACAAGGTGCAAATGAATGTGAACACCATTAAACAGTTTCATGAGCCATATAACTAAACTAATAATTAATATTCTAATGAATGGAGCAGAATTAGACCAGAAATAAGGTAAGAACAATGTAGCTTTGTTTCTTGACACTGGAACAAATAATGTAATTTGGTTGGTTCTAATCCTTTAGGAATGACTGCAAAAGCATCCCATTCCCCAAATTTATAAACAAACCATACAGATGCAGCTGTGATTTCTTTCTAGCCCAAAAGATAGACCACTTTTCAATCTCATCCACCAAATTCTTTTTTCTTTTTTGTCATTAAGTCAGAACTCTACTCTCCCTTTGTATCTGTTTTGTATATTAACACCATTTTTAGTTTGTGAACTTTTTTACCTCATTACTGTTGCTTTGCCTAATTTTGTCTTGCATATATATATATATATATATATATGCAGGTGTGCAGAAAAATAGGAAAGAACACGTTAGGTAGATAATCCGGTGTTCCTTAGTATTTAGCTTTATTTTCAAAAAGACAGTGCTCCATACAGAAGTAGAGCTTATATTATAATAATATTTTTAGTTTTTAAAAATATGATTCCTTCGCTACATAAGAGTTCTCATGTTTCAAAAGCGAGAGCCGAGACCCGTAACATAATTTTTTCAGTTATGTAGAGTTAAAGTGTCTGGACCCACTTCCTTGTCAAGCGAGAATTTGGGAATAAGCTATCTTTTGGTTAGCAAGTATTTATAAGTGCGGTATCATTGGAACATTAGTTGCTATGGAAATGGCTAGCTTCGGCCGTTGAAGTTAGGTGGTTTAAAGAGCTAAGAATTAAGAATTCATTTTTATCTACAGGCCAGTCCCCTTTGAAAAATGCATATCAAGTTACAATGGGGATTCTATGTCAAGAGTGGTCTTAGTTTAGGCAGGTCAGACGGCGTTTTTTTTCTTTCTTTTTTTTTTTTTTGGCCTTGCCTTGAGTCGTTGAATGAAAAACTAAAAATATTATTATAATATATATATATATATATATATATATAGTTTGCTTGATATTATTTGGGGCCTGTTCTTTATCTTTCTTTTTTTATTGTTTATTGCAAACTTTGTCAATTCTGTTTGTTAGGCATTTCTGCCAATTACTCTACAAATTTTCATGACAAGAATTCTATCTTACAGTATTTACATTAGTCGGACTATTGTCCTCATCTTTGTCGCCATATTTGTCACAACGTTTCAGCCGTTGTACGCTGCAGCCTTCTTCAGGTGGTTGGAATTTCGAACCGAACCCTTTATTTCGATCACTGGGGTAGACTGTTCTAGTTCCACGAGCCATGTTTGATGGATGTCAGTTATCAGTTATCTCCTGGTAATTTTCCCTCTGAAAGATCTCCACTGCCTGAACCGGGTATTGAACTCACACTCTTTGGGTCTGTCACTGGATCTAACCAACGCCTTTATCCACTGTACCATGTGTCCTTGAGGAGCGTACAACGGCCGAAACGTTGTGACAAATATGGCGACAAAGTGAGGACAATAGTCCGACTAATGTAAATACTGTACATAATACCTCATCTCAGAAATATAGACAAATTCTATCTTAGTAAGCAATGAAAGTGCAGAAAGATCCATACCTGTGGTTAATAGATGACACAAAGGAGCACTTTGAAGTATTAAGGAAGTTTGATCTAGATGGAAAAGATATTCAAATAATCTCTAATCTGCACTGGGAACATACATTTGAATAGAGAATGAATAAATACACAAAGTGTATGAAAAATAGAAAATAGAAGGGTGTATTTTCTCACCAGATTTATTTAACCTGCATAATGAAATGATTAGAAGACCTATCAGGATTTATTATAAGCAGATGTAACTTTAATATATTCTATGAAGACAACATTGCATTGATGACACATTCAGAACTAAAAGAACTATTAGACAATGTAGCAGAGGAAAATCAAGGATGGATTATCCATTAAATATAATAAAAAACAACAAAAAAAAAAAAACAAGCAAAATGCATGAATGTTAGCAAAAGAGACAACCTAAGGTGTAAGGTACATATTGGGGATATAAAAATCAAGCTGGATTCTGTGGGTTACCCCCATATTGTTTTGCCAGTATTAACAAGAAGTTCTTAGAAAGTATCTGTCTATATTTCTTAGATGAGGTATTATGTACACTATTTACATTATTCGGACTATTGTCCTCATCTTTATCACCACATTTATCACAATGTTTTGGCTGTTGTACACTCCGAGCTTCTTCAGGTGGTTGGAATGTGAAACTGAACCCTTTATTTCACTCACTGGGGTAGACTGTTCTAATTCCACGTGCCATGTTTAATGGATGTCATTTATCTCCTGTTAATTCCCCTCTCCAAATTCTCCACCTAATATCTTCAGCCTTCATTTTTTACCAATGCTTATATTGCAATTTTTGCTGTTATCATTACATGTTTTTACCAGAGCTCATATTGCAATTTTTGTTGTTATTATCACTTTTCTCTGGCACTCTTTATTACTGATTCCCATATTGTATTCATTTTTATGCTTGGTCAGCTCAGGAGATTTTTGTAGCCTAGCATATGTGCTGATTCCTTAAGTTTACAAATTTTCCAATGATGTTCTTTGTCTATGATCTCAACCTGATCTCACAGAGGGTGGTGATCTCCCTTTTCTCTCCATATGTGGTCAACCATGCCTGACTTTTCCACTTCCCCTCATTTTAAAGCTTTCTGGTGTTCTTGAAGCCTTACCTTAAGGGGGCGGCCTGTCTCCCCTTTATATTTCTTTCTCATTAGCAATGGTAGCTACAGTAAAGTAAAAAAGGATCCTACAATGAAAACAGGACGCAAACTGTCACAGATACTAATCAAGAACAAGAATCACTTTGCACCTAAGACGTATAGGCAGTTGTTGCAGCGTTACACCAAGCTACCTCACATATATGGTCTCCCTAAGATTCTCAAATAGTGGTATTCTACTCAGGCTGATTGTTAGTTGCCAAGGCTCTGTGTGCCACCCTCTGAGTCGCTTCCTTCTAGATATAATTGACACATTGATTGGAAAGTCCTCTTCATATGTCCAAAACTCCACCCACTTTGTGGAAATAATC
>OZ038483.1:104684044-104741544 GCA_964036315.1 Acanthosepion esculentum
ACCAAATAATAGAAACCACATCACTTGAGTACTACCAACAGCAGTAACAACCAAAATGTTTAGCACATGTAATTTTAACAGAGAATAATGATATAATCAAGATGTTGGCTTTCCATTCTACTTCAAATAAATGTTAGGAAGGAAATCCCCATCAATAATGGAAAGAGTTATAATAGCTGCAGGACTTGAAAAATCTATTTTTCCTGAAAAATTGTTATCTGCCTATATCTCTGAGATGAGGTATTATGATTATTTACATTAATCGAACTGTTATACTCATTTTCATTGCCATATTCGCTTTTGTCATTGTATTCTCCGGCCTTCTTCAGGTGATTGGAATTTCGAGCTAAACTCTTTTTTTCATCCATCGGGTTAGATTGTTTTAGTTCCATGTGCCATGCTTCTTCCAGATGTCTCAGTTCTTTCCCTTTAACTCAACTCCCCAAGTTTTGGTTCACCACTGCTGTAGCCTAATGTCACCATTACTATTGCTAATGTTATAAAGGATCTTAAGAGAAGGAAAATTTGTTATTTGGAGATGATGCAAAGAAAAGAAAGATTATTGGAATTAAGGGAATATTTAATTGGGAGATCTGTGATAGTGTATGCTTAGCTAAGGCTGTTTTTATCTGGCACAACTGAAACCATTCCAACCACAACACTGTGTACATTTACAATGTTCAGCAAGGTTTGACACAATATCTGTGGTAAGGTTTGTAACTCGTCAACTGGATTCATTTGCCATTTCAATATGACACAACCAAGTCAGTGGTTTTAGTGGAAAACTCATATGCACCACGTGTGGGTTGAAGTACAAATGTCTTGCAGAGTTCAAAAGTCACTTAAAGACACAAGGAATGGCTGAGGAAAACTAAATTGGTATAAAAAGTGGTTGTACTCAGTCATGAGTTGATATTCCACCATGTATACTTATATAATAAATAAATAAATAATAACATCAAATCCATAAGTGGTAAGGATAATCCAAGTAGGTATTTTTAATATAAAATATTAAAAAGATAGATCCATGAAGAGAGCTCAATGTATTTATATACAGAGCAATATGATATACATCAAGAAGGAAAAAAAACTTAACACATTATCAAAGAACTTGGTAATAAATTTATTTTGACAGATAAATGTTTTTATATCTGCCTCAAACCAAAATTACAAAATGGTTTAAATTTATCCAGACAATTTATTAAAAATTATTTTAGAATTAAATCACAGGAGATGGACAAATGGCTTAGAGTGTTATTGTTCTGCGATTTGAATCTCATGATTCTATTTACCAAAGAGGTGACTTAAAAATATCAGGCTGTGTGGGACAATTCCAGCATCTGGAACCAGATTGTGCACCCTCTCTTTCTCTTCCAGAAACATAGTTAAAGAATAAACCACAGATTGACTCTGTGAGTATTGAAGAAACACAAATATATCTGAGTATATGTCTGCAATAGAGATTAGCTTGGTACCCTAGCAGCCGTACATTATTTATATATATATATATATATATATATATATATATATAATATAATTGTTGTGGTAGGATCCACCTAATTTGCATAGCGGAGTACCGACAATATAAATATGGTTGGTACCGGAAGACAGGGAGGCAAATCAAGAGATCCAACTAGAGACTCTGCCCGACTGCGACTTAGTCAACACATTCTCCAGGAACGGTCTTCCCAGGAATATACAAAAGACTATATGTAAATATTGTGTACACTTTCTTGTTTCAATACATTTTATTCTAACTACATTTTGTGTTTGCATTATTATTCCATGCATTAGTCAAGTTTCAACAATAATATATATATATATATATATATATATATATATATATATATATAATATATAATATATAATATATATATATATATATATATATAATATATATCCATACAACTGAATATGTTAGCTCTAGCAATGATATTGAGCGCTTTCCACTAAGTACTGTGCATATAAAATAAAATATATATAATATTTCTATATGACAGAGAACTAGTATAATGAAAAAAATAATAGTTATATATAACAATTATTTTTTTCTTTATCTTAGTTCTCTTTCACATGGAAGGTTTATGACCCCCATCATGTTGAAACACTGGTTACTCTATGATCATTGAAGTTAAGCAATGTTAAGCCTTGTCAGCACCTAGATGGGTGACCACTTGGGAATATCAGTTGCTGTAAGCTTGGATGTGTGGCATGTTGTAATGGATAATGGCTTGGAATTGTTAATCAGAGTGCCAAGTTCCAATATCCAGTTGGGTTCGTTATATTCACTTATGTGCAAATAGACTTGGGAAAGGTATGAATACACCTCTTCTCCCCCAGCTAAGACTTGTATCACTAAACTATTATTATCTCAAAAAACATCTTTATAATCTAAACATATTTTATGGCTTTAAATAACCTGCAAAGAGTTAATAAGCTGTAGAAAATGAATGAATCAATCAATCTTTCATATAGGATCAACAATAATAAAAAATTAATTTGTCTGGATGAAAAAGCTTTCCTTATTCACTATTAAAATGAATAATGTATATGTTCTGAATATTATTAAAGAATGAAAGGTTTCATGACTTTCTCTCCTCTCTCTTTTTAACTGATTTGGATAAAATCTCCTTTTACGCATTTAATAATATTCTACAATGTCCACTTTCCATGCTGACTTTTCATTAAAATAAATGCTTTTTATCATTTTCTTTTGAGAAAAATTTAAATTTCAAATTAAAAAATGGCAGCTGAAGTCCAAAAAATGCAACCAGAAAAGTGGTTTTAAAAAAAATAACTTTTTAAAATATTTAAACAAATTTGCATTTTAAATCAGAGTATTAAATAATTTATTTTTTTAAATTTTAAATTAAACTACTTTATTTTCATACCTTTTTTATTTGAGCCATTTTAACAAAATGTTTAAAAGTTCAATTGAAATTTCAAGGAGACTTTTTTCTTAATTAATTATAAAATGATTTTGTTCTGCAATTTTTCAAATTGAATTTCATCACCTTTTCAAATTTCTCAAATTATAAACAGATATTTTTGGATGATCACAAAGTTTGATTAATACTGCAAATAAAATTTGTTATTTTATTAAAACTAAATTGTCGTAGGATGTACTTAAGTATCTTATTTTTCAAGTGTAACAGTTTACAAAGATTTTCAGTTGTATTTTTGTTAATTAAAAATTATATTTAAATCAAGCAAAAAGAACTTAAAATAACTTATGTGTATGAATTTAATCTTTTTTAAAACTGCTTATGCTAAATAAAAGTCTGCAGTAATCCCATAGACATGGTAATAAAGGAAAGAAAGAATAAAAGACTAACCAGCAAATGTAAAAAGACAAAATGTATGTTTGTTAGCAAGAGAAAAATCCCAAGATGTCAAAATCAAACAAATACAGACGTTCAAATATCTGGGAAATGTTTTAACAGAAGACAGAACGTTTGATACCGAAATCTGCAAGATGTCTTCCAAAATCTCAGCAACATATAAAGAAATGCCATTAGAAACAAAGAAAAGAGTGCTCAGCTGGTATGTAATATCAATCCTCCTATATGGCAGGGGATGTTTGGCATTTTCCTTATTGTTGAAGAGGAAACTTGAAGCCCCACAGAGATATGGTTCTAGATTAGGATACTGAGAATATCATGGATGGATCTTTTAAGCAACAAAGTTTTCAGGAAACTGTATATAAAATGGACAATTATACTCAGAATCAGAAAGAAATAGTTTAAATTTCTAGGACACAGACTCAGGAGAGAACGCTTGGAAAACTTGATACTGGCAGGATATATTGAGGAACAGAGGGATACACTGAGTAACCTACCTAAGGTATTTTCTTCTTATTGGTTGGGTATCTGTCAACAAAGAGGGATGGAAAACCTAGCAGGACCAGAATCAAACACTGTATCATGATGAGCAGGGCACAAACAAGATTTTCACATGTGAGCACCACATGTACATCCAAGATACCAGAAACACAAACAAGGATGAACAAATTTGAAACAATGCTGGGTAACACAAACAGAAATCCTTGGTAACATACAGTGAATCCCATTGTGTGGTCAATACAGTACACTGCCGGTCTCTGCCTCTTCCCAGAAAATGTGCCTGCTTTTATGGAGCCTGAAACTTTAGCATTTGGCAAAGAAAGGAATCATTTGCATAGCTAACACCACTCAGCTCACCGTTCCAACTATCTCATGGGGAAGCTGGTAGACACATTCTTTCTTCATAACCAATTGTTACAGGGTTCTCACTAGGTCCGTTATGGCAGGGCAGCCATGTGCTGTATTTCTGCAGAGATAGCACACTAAACATTGTCCCTTTGACCGACGGGAGCCGGTATCATTATCAGTAGCAATTGGCTGCTCTGTCTGCATTTTGTTTCCGCAAAAAGCTTGTGTAAATGGTTGGTAGAACAAGATTGATTGTTTATTTTTTTTCCAGTTAATCAACCCTCTGTGGATTATTTTAAGCCAAAACATATTTAGGAAAGTAGAAGGTTGGTTATAGTGTTCTCAAGCAATCCCCCATCTAAATACTGACCAGGCTTGATGCTGCTTAAGTTATTGCTTTAGATATCTCAAAGGCAATTGACAGGGTTTAATATGCTGGTCTCCTTTACTACTTGAAGTGCTATGGTATTTCTGGGCATAGTTTTGATCAAATTGTAAAATGAAAGTTATCTTGAATGATCTAGATATTTTTACATTAATGTAGGTGTTCTTCAGGGCTGTAGCCTTAGACCTATTTTGTTCATAAGTTTCATCAACATTATTCCTGATGTCATCAGTTCTCAACTTGGTATCTATGCTGATGACAACTATTTACTCCTGTCTTAACTGTAAATCTGATAGGTTTGATAAACTCAAATTGGCAGCTGATCTCAAAAATGACATTCAATCTGTTAACTGGTGCAAGAAATGGTTTGCTAATTTTAACACCTCCACAACAAAATTACTCTCTTTTAATCATCTTAGGGAACCTTTCTTGCCTTCCATCAGCGTGGCTGATGCTAACTCTAGAAGAGTAACTCATTGTGCCTTCTTCAGTTCATGTTTTCTTCCAACATGATGTGGAACGATTATATATATCAATTCCTAGTTCTGCTGTTAGGAAAGTCTTCCATTCATTGAATATTGTTGCCACATCTGGGCTCATGCATCTTCTATGCATCTAGAGATTTTTGACAAAATTCAAGGAAGAAAATGCAATGTTATTAGTCCTGCACTAGCATCTCAGATTCAGTCACTTTCCTGCTTCCTTGAGCTTTCTTTTTAAATATTTTCATGGTAATGTTTCTGATGAACTTTCCTCTTTGGTACATTGACTTTACAAATTTAGATGCAGTACTAGATTGGCAGTAAGGTCACGTCAGTTTACAGTTGAAATTGCTAGATGTAACCATAAGTTATAAGCTAACAGTTTTTTTCTCTTGCAGTTCTCACTTTTGCAACTCTTTTGGCTTCTTGCTTTCCAATCAACTTTGATCTTCAAAAATTTAAGTCCAATGTCAATCATCATTTTCTGTCGCTTTGACTCTTTTCCTTTATTGTCCTCTAACCGTAATAATGATTTAATTATCTAAAAAGAAATATGTCAATAGAAAGAGATGTTTCAGGAAAAGGAAATTTTAAGGAAGAAAATCGCCATCAATACTGGAAAGAGTGATAATTGTGAATTCGAGAAACCTATTTTCCTGAAGAATTGTTCCAAAAGTGTACACTGGACTTTTTAATCAATTCACTACAAGCAAGGCGATAATATCACTAAGAAGCAAGGGAAACCAGGAGTGAAAGAGAATATGACTTTAGAAGGAGGCCGAAACCCAATCCTAAACAGGAAACTAGATAAAACTCTACTTGTATTCAAAAGAACTAAGAGGAGTGTGAACCAGATGAAAATCCAATATACCTATCGAGGAAAAAATAAATAGTGAATAAAATTTCAGTGTTTAGGCAGAGACAGAAGTTCTTTTAAAAAGACAACCTCTTCTAGTTTGTTTTGGATAAATGTAAAATCAGAAAACACCATGCATACGGAAATTACTTTAAAAGATCTTCTACCATTCCATTCATCATATCTCTGTGTTTATGGTTTCTCAGGCAAGAGTATCATTAAAGCAGAATTCAGTAATACTTTGAACGTTCTTTCTTAGCTGAACTGTCATCAGTTGAACCCAGATGTTAAGGAAAGAACAGGCAAATAGTAAAATTTCAGGTTTTAGGCGGAGACGTTAGAAGTATAGAGTTGAAGTAGACTTTAGAAAGAATCCGAAGTCCAATCCTAAACTGAAAAGAAGGGATAAACCTCTTGTTCAAAAGACCTGGGAGAGAAATTTGAACTAGATAATAGGCAAACCTATCTACTCTTATTTAAGCGAAAGGTTTTATACAATTCAACCAAAATTAGCACTAGCTTCTTGGTCAATTAATGCCGAATATTTCCACATAGATTTTAGTTGTTACCATTGTTGGAAGTTCTTAAGTGATGTGCATTATGTTATCTGGTTCATTTCTTTGTCTGTGATTCTGTAGTACCTGTCCACAATGTTTGAAGAAGAACTATAGGCTTCAACCACTCAAAGCCATTTTTAATCATTGGTCTGAGGAAGCAATTGTATTTCTATGCATATTTATCTATTCACTGCACTAAAAAAGCATATTGTCAGTGTTAATATCAAATTTCTGGGTCTTACAACTGAATAAGTAATGTTTATTCAATGGAAACAGGTGAACAATAACTGAACAGTAATATAAATAAGAACTAGATGATATCTCTAGACATGGGCAGTGAAACAAGAACAGTCTATCCCTCATAGATTGAATAAAGGTTTCAATTTAGAATTCTCTGTAGGTTACCCAGATCTATATACAGCAAAGGAAGTCCAGAGGGCACAATAACTGAAACTTTGTGATAACTACAACAAAAATGAGGGCAATAGTCCAAATATAAATAGTGTAAATAATGATAACTGCTCATCCCAAATATTCAAACAGAAATTAATGTTTGCGTCTAAATTTCAGTTTCTGCATCTTTTATACCTGCATTAAAGAAAATCGTCCTGGGTTTGATGATAAACCACATCCAGCAGCAAGGTATTTGATTTGGATGTTTTGAGGTGCATGGAATTACCTCTTAATTGTTGTTGTTCCCAGGTTCACATTGATTCAGGGTGGTAGCACCTGTTAGGGTCCCAGCTATAGGCAAACATTTAACCCCCAAACTGGGGTCAAACACTATGAAAGTATAAAAATAGATTTTTATAGTGAAAATACCAGCAATACATTACGACAAAAACCATCTTTACAAAAATAAGTCAAAGAAACCTGATCTAAAAGCTGATTTCTTACAATGAATACATATTCTGTTTTTCAAATCTACCCTAAAAATCTTGCTGACATTAAATAACCCATTGAGGTGTTGATATGCCATAAAATAAACCAAACCAAATTAAAGAAAAGCTTAAAATAATTTTGTTTTGTTTAGAACAAAAACCTACAACTTTCACAAAACTGCAGCCATCTTTGCCTCCCCACTTAAAAAATGGCAACTATTATTTAAGAAAGCAAGTAACTATGTTTTTCAATATATCTGTATGTATTCTGATACATGACCTTGCAGACAATGTATTATTTGTGACCCTACAACCCCTCTCTCACAGATGCAACATTGCAAGCCTATCGATGCTCTCTCACTATTTCCATGCATAATGTTTTGATGAGCTACAATCCCACATTCACCAGTATATACCTTCACAGCTAAGAACTGCTATGTATATAGTGGCAAACAATTCTCCTTTCCTGTGTATTCCATTTGTAAGAAAGAAGTTCCATTTTGACAGTTTCTTCCTAAGAGACACTACTTTATGAAACAGGCTCCCAAGAGGATGCTTCCCTGACCACTACAATCTTAATCTCTTCAAGACTAGGTTCAACCATTATCTATTGTATATATCTTCATGATCTGCACTTGTTTTCTCCTCTTACTTGCATACAACAGCTTCATTTAGGAACCCTCTACCTTAAGTGGCTCTTGGGCCTTGTATTTAGTAGAAAAAAAAGACAAAAAACAATGAAGTGGATCCATAAATCCATAGCTTGACACTGTATTTTAATCAGAAATGTTTGCTGTGTAATATGCATGGTAATGATAAGGATAAACATTCGGCATTTATCGCAAGCAGCCAGTACTACTATCAATCGAAAATTGGTTTCTCAAGTCCCATAGCTATTATCATTCTTTCCAGTATTTATAGGGTTTTCCTTCCTAACCTTTTGTTTGAGGTAGTGTGGAATGTTAACACTTTGATTTTATCGTTATTTTCTCTTTAAGTTACATATGCTATGCACTTTAGTTGTTGCTCCTGTTAGTAGTCCTCAAGTGATATAGTTTCTGCTATTTGGTATATTTGCTTGCAATTCTAAGGTGCCAGTCCACAAGGTTCGAAGAAGCGTGATCTCTGCCAAGGCCTATAGCTCAAAGCCATTTTTAACCATTAATCTTAGAAAGTGGTTGTATACGACATATACTGTTTAGGTATTTCTGAATGCCTTGTGTAACATCCATATGAAAGTGTCAATCTAATGAGTCTATTAAGGAACATGATTCCAGTTTTAAGTTTAATTTGGGTTTTAGTTTGTTTTCTTTTACGGCATATCAACTTCAATGGGTTATGTAATGCCGACAAAATCTTTATTTCTAGTAATATTTTTTTTTATCAAAAATCTATTTCTGGTAATATTTTTCCTTCACAAATGTATCGCTGGTAATAATTTTTTTTTTTTCTTCAAAAATTTATTGCTGGTAATAATTTTTTTACAAAGTATTTCTACCAGTACACTTTCATAGTGTTTTTACCCTAGTTTCGGGGTTAACTATTTGCTCATAGCTGGGACCCTAACAGGTGTTACCACCCCGGGTCAGGGTGGACCTGGGAACACCCCAATTAAGAGGTGGTTCCACGCTCCTCAAAACCTCCTGATCAGAGGCCTTGCTTGCTGGACATAGTTTATCACCTTACCCAGGACACAGATGTAGTTTATTGTCATACCCAGGACGGTTTTCAGTTTAATGTTTAGTTTTTGCAGCTATATGTGGTGTAGGGCGGGACTACCTCTAGTGCAAGCTATTCTATGTTCAATTTCCTCATCTCCTATACTAAATTTGTAATTACTGATTCCTACACTGAGGTTTTTAAATTGTTTGGTATGATTAATATTCACTGCTGAATTAAGTGCATTGACAAGAAAGGAGATTATATTGAAAATGAGTTCTCTTTTCATCATTAGGCTGTATGCCTACATATATTACCATGTACATTAGATATAAGATAGGATGAGAAATTAGAATTTCAGATTATATTATTAGTAAATTTTAAGTCTTTTGTTATCTTTCTCTTAGATTTATTTGCTGTGAATCACTGCCTACACTTATGAATACTATCTTCATTTTCTTTATCATTAACTTTCTGCGATTGTGATTTTATGGTGTCTGCATAGCAACAGCAGTGGCAGTGTCTGTGTTGTGCTCTTATTGTCCATCTTGAACCTTTTGTCAGAAGATGGTTTCATTGGACAAAACAAATCGCTTATCCTCACAGTTGACAATGCGGACATTACTTGTCTGCCTTTAGATTGCTAATATACTGACCACTTGTGATTTATACTATATATAGACAAAATTACACACTTCCCCCTCCCTCACAATCATGGCTAATCAGTTAGCTAATCAAGGATGCTAGCAACCTTTTCTAAGTGCAGCTTGTCCCACCAATACATGCACCAATTATTTGGCAGACTCCTGAAGGTAATCACTTCTGAGTTTGGAAGAGACAGAACTTACCCAAGCTGTTGTATCAATTTTGCCTTTGCACTGATTTTTCACTTATTTTCACTTTTTTCATGCTTCCTTTCTTTCTCGCATGCTTCCTTTCTTTCTTTCCTTCTTTCTTTCTTGCATGCTTCTTTTCTCTCTTTCTTTCTTTCTCGCATGCTTTCTTTCTCTTTTTCCTTCTTTCTTTCTCTCTTTCCTTTCTTATTTTCTTTCTTTGTTTCTTTCTTTCTTGCATGCCTTCTTCCTTTCTTACCCTTGCAGAAGAGTACTGTGTTTTGATCTTGATAGACTGCTAATTTATTCGGTCAAATTGGATTAAATCTTCATAGCATTACTGCTGAATGCTGGGTTAGGTAATAGAGTGGAAACTGATCAGTCTCAAGTGTCCTCCATCTTATCACAAGAAGAAAACTGATTAATCTTCTTGTTCCCTCCCTACACTTTATCACCTGTTCATCCAACATTGTTTCATTGCATTTCTTCTTCTTCTTCAGCATTTAATCCAAATTCATATACTTACTATTTCTGCTCTCAAGTGGGGTAACTCTGGTTGTTTTCGGTACAAATTTCAAAATATTTTTGCTTGCCAGATATTCTTGGAAACATAGGCCAATATCTC
The DNA here is from genome assembly GCA_964036315.1 of Acanthosepion esculentum. Lineage (NCBI taxonomy): Eukaryota > Metazoa > Mollusca > Cephalopoda > Sepiida > Sepiidae > Acanthosepion > Acanthosepion esculentum. The sequence goes on from OZ038483.1 coordinate 104,694,513, forward strand.
TCTCTCTCTCTCTCTCTTATCTGTCTACAGATTTGTAATAAGTAACCAAAACCCCAGTCTTAATTAGTATATATTTGTGCCTATAACCAAGTTAGCTGATATTCCATGATCAATTCCATATTAGATCACCAGTGCAAATATTACTTACTATAACAATCTGCATGATATAGTCGAATACAGCAGGATCAATCCACCAGAAGATCAATAAAATTGGATTCTACATCAATGTGCATGCAATTAACTCTTTAAGGTACAAAGCACCCAAATATGCCTGCAAGTTTCATATGCTTACAGTCTGGAAGCACTTGAATGTACCTGCAATCAAGTAGCACTGTATTTCAATACACAGCATTAACACCTGTCAACTATAGGAGCCAGAAACCTACAACTTTGTAAAAGTTGCTGATTTCAAAAAGTATATCTCTTAACCAGTAATACCAAGGAGGCTAAATTTGGTATCATTTACTTTCATATAAAATCAACTTGCATTATTCAATTGTCAATAGCGTTTGTGATATATCAATTTAATTGCACTAACATCACATGTTCAGATTTTTCAGCAAATTGGTCAGGACTCCAGACATTTAACAATTGAAATCTCTTAAAGGCTGATAACTTAAAAGACAAAAGTATTTGCAATCAATAATCAAATGTTAGACAGGGTTTTATTTTGTGATTCTGTTGGTACCTCCAAAATCAGGCTCATTTTCACTTTTAACACATGAAAAAAAGAAGAAAATGTCACCTTCCTGCCTTTTAAGAAAAATTATTAAAAGTCAGAGAATTATCAAATTTCATTTAAATCTTTGACAGTTTATTAGTAAATGAACTTTTTTTTAATCATTTTTTGTGGGAAAAAACTATATTTTCAGGACAGTTATACCCCCACCATTACTCAACATGGTCAATTCATACAGTTAATTTTGGATGTTCCTAATTTTCACATTTCTTATAAAGTCCCTGAAGATGTTATATCATTAAAAAAATATTTAATTTTTATTATTAAATTTATTTTTTTTTAATGATATAACATGAAATTAAAGATGAACAATGTAGGTACTATGCCAGAAAGGAATATTCTCAGTTTGAATTTCCCCATTATAGGCAGTACATCATTATATTCATTATATAATAACAACACCTTGATACACAGACAGAACAGAATAACTGAGGAAAGGAATGACAAACATCATTGTTCTCAGAGATTTTTTATACCAATATACATACTTATCACAAATTTGTCCCACACAGAGAAATTATAACATATGTATACAACAAGCATTGTGAAAGTGGTGAAAAGAGTAATATTTCCCAATGGCAAAAAATGTGCAATTTTTTTTTTTTTAATCACTTCATACCAAGCAAAGTAATGAAATCACTAAGATGCAAGGGATTAGTGAGTGTGAGAGAATATGAGAAAAAACATTTGCAATAACTGAGCTGTACTAAATAAGAACAAGATGAGATATCAGGAGACATGGACAGCAGAAGAAAAGAACAGTTTACTCCCCTAGATTAAATAAAGGGTTCAGCTTTAAAAGTTTAACTGGACTGATAAGCATCTGAAGAAGTCCAGAAGACACAATAGCTGAAACATTGTAATAGTAACAACAAAGATGAGGACAACAGTTCAAATACAAATAATAGTTGTCATCAGTTGCAAATGACATGATATTTTATTTATACATTTACTTATTTTATTTTTCTAAGTGAGCGCATTTTAGCAGTATCTTAATTCAATAGCCCTCTTTACAATGTACTATTATGGTGCCCTTGATTTTCTTTTTTATCATTTTACTGTAAGCAAGGAAATAAAGCCACTGAGATGCAATAGGTTACAGAGAGTGAAAGAAACGGAACAATAAAAGTACAGGAATACAAAAACAAAATGACGATTGACATTGCATTTAAATCTTTGACACTTGTAGTTGACAATAAGGTAAGAGGCCAGAAGAGAGTTCCACAGGTGAGAAGTGTAGGAGAAGAAACTATTGGTATAGAACTTATGGTTACATCTAGTAATAGAATAGCATCATTTATTTTTTTAATTATTTCACACCGATCAATAAAGCCACTAAGACACAGGGATTACTTAGTGTGAAAGAATATGAGAGAAAAAGAAAAACACTATTAAGGATAGAGAACAATAAAAGAACAGGAATTAAGAAGACAGAAGTTTACAATTGACATTGTATTTAAATTTTTGAAGGTCAAAGTTGACTGAAGTAAGAAGTTGGAAAAGAGATTCACAAACGAGAAGTGTGATAGAAGAAACTGCTAGCATAGAACTTACATGGCATATTTTTTTTACTTATTTTTTTAAGTGAGCACATTTTTGGACTATTTTAATTTAATACCTCTGACTACAATTTACCAAAATGGTTTCCTTGAAAAATTAGCTTAGCGTAAACATAGATCCCATAATATTCAGTTGCAAATCACCCAGATTATTTTTGCATTCTTTAAGTTAGTGAATTTTAATTCAATACCTCTCATTACAATGCGCTACTTTTGACTACTTATAGGTTACATGTAAAATCAAAGTTTTAGTATTATATAGATTGCTCATATATTGATTTTGAGTCAACCCTGATCACTGAAGTCAATTCAAAAATATGTCTTTGTCCTTTACATCTGACTACTATTTGGGTTAATCAATAGTTTTAGGTGTGTGCAAAGGTTTCAGCAAAATCTAGTTTTCAATGTTGCATTCTTTTATGTGCTGTGTCTGTTCAGGATGTGGGTGATCATGGCTCGCCACAACTTCCTTTCCTTTGTAGCTGTTACTAAAGTTTGTCTTTTTCAATATCCCTCCTGTAATATAGTAACAACTCTAAGTAGAAATTTATGAAGCTTTATTTGACTCATATTGCTTTAGTGCTGGAAAACATCACCTTTTAACTGCTGATGTTCCCAGGTCCACCCTGACCCAGAATGGTAGCATCTGTTAGGGTCCCAGCTATGGGCAAATAGTTAACCACCCCCAAACAATTAACAGTACTTTTTTATATAATAAAATGATCAACAATACATTTTTATAGCAAAATGACAATGCAACACTACAAAAATATAAAAATACATCTTTATAGTAAAATTACCAACAATACATTATATGATCTACAAAATATATATCTAAAAACATACCCTTACCCTGAAAGTATAAAATTATGTACAATATATCTGGAGTTGAAAGCATAAAAATTACATACAAAATATTTAGATTTCAGCATTAAATAACACCTAGAAGTTGATATGCTAAACAAAATCAACCAATCAACTTTCACCAAAGTACATGAGACTATTTCAAGAAAGGATGCTAGCACCTGTTAGGGTCCTAGCTATGAGCAAATAGGAACACACCCTCTCAACCAACAAATCAACAGGTCATTTTTATAGTGAAATGACCAACAATACATTTTTATAGCAAAATGGCAATCAGTGCAATACTAAAGTATAAAAATACATTTTTATTTAAAAAAAAAAAAAAAAATGCCAACAATACATTTTTTAAAAAATACCCACAATACATTTTATGATCTACAAACTATATATTTAAACATACCTTTACCCTGAAAGTATAAAATTCATGTACAAAATATTTAGATTCCGGCATTAAATAGCCCATAGATTTTGGTATGCCAACTAAAAAATGTTTATTTTATTGTGATGGATGGTTACAAGCAAGAGGCAAGATGGGATGTGCCTATTTTATTACCACACCTCCTAATCCCTGTTCTGCCATCCATTTACACAAACTCATTAGGTAAGTTACTTACTTACTTTCCTCTATCCCTCTTGCCTTCAATATGTCCTGTGAGTTAAAATTCTCCAAGCCATCTTTCCTCTTGATGTATACTAGAAATTTCAACTTTCTGAGTCTAAGTAGAAGTGTTTCCATTTTCTTTAAAACTTCCTCATTATTCACATGTTCAGTCTATGGTATACTCATCATCCTTCTGTAGGACCATATTTCTGTTGCTTCCAGTCTCTTCATCTGTGAAGAGATTGTCCAGCATTCACTGTTATATGGGAGGAGTGATATTAAATAACAGTTAAGCACTCTTTTCTTTGTTTTTCTAATGAAATTTTCCTGTTTCACAGTATTTTGCTTATCTTTTGAAAGGCATCTTTCACTATTCTAATGTGGATTTTGGTGCGTTTTCAAAAAAGGAATTCTGGGAACTTTGACACACACCTAATACCAACCCGTGGACAAGCTGATTACGGCAATGAGGAGAGGATTAAATAATAGTAACGATACCTATATAATTGTCTAGTATAGCTTTCAGATGTTGTTGGATATGGAATCAAAAGAAGAAAAAGGAATAGAAAAAAAAAGATTCTGGAAGAATTCAAAGATCTAAAGCATTCTGTGAGAATCTGTTTTCAGGTTGTCTGCTACTTTCTGCCACTATTTGTTAGTGTCACTCTTTTATGTTCTTGGCATCATTCAGATCAAAGGTTTCCACCATTTACTTTTTACTTGCAGTACTTTTTTTGCTTGTATTTTATAGAACCTTTCTAGGAATAAAACCTAGTTTCTTTGTAAACATCCCTGTAGAAATTACCATTCTTTGAAAGTTTAAGATCTTTGCTTTGCTTTTCTTTTTTTTTGCATGTGTAGACAATAAGTTAATACATTTTATACTGTATATTATATATTGTACATGGTGTCCTAGAAGTCACTTCATTATTTTAAAATTCTAACAATTTCAACTCTATTATTCAAAAATAGTTTTATACAGAATGAAAATTCAAACACTGGAAAGGTATTACCATTTAATTGTGACATCAATATTTTTCTACGTCACATAGATATGTTCTTTCTATGGTTTTCATGATGACAGTGGTTCAACCCTCAAATTTCTGTACAGATGTTATCCTTGAGTTGCTGAGTTGAGTCTTTGGTTTATTGACACATGCACCCTCCTTAAGGTATCTTCTATCCTATTATTTAACTCCTAGTTGGTGGAGGGGGAGAAGATATAGATTCATAACTTTCCCAAGTGTATTTGTGTGAAAGTGAATGCAATTCAACTGGAATTCAAACTTGGTCTGAGCCACTAACCATTACATCACCTGCACGTTGATATATTTCCTTTCTTACAAATACTTTTTTAAAATTTGGATATATGAAAGACATGGACTAAAATTTGGTAAGAAGAGTGGATGATGTCTCCAAATTCTTCAAAACATCTAGCAAAGCTCTTTCAGCAGGCATATGGTCTTGCAAAAAGAGAACACCATTCTGCAGTTTCTTTTACCGTATTTCTTTCAAAGCTTTCTTTAATTGGCCTTAAGTTTGAATAGTATTTTGCATTAACTCTTTCACCCTTTAGTCATCAAAATACATTTCTTATCTCCCTCTCCATCAACAAAATAAAGATAGCCATAATCTTTTCTGTTGACTTTTGGTTCCTGAATTTCTTCAGAACCCAAACTGTTTGGTTTCTGGATCATAGTGGTATGAGGATGTGCAGGTGGTATAATGGATAGCCACTCGGAATGAGAAATTGGAGAGCCAAGTTCAAATTCAAGTGGGGTTAGTTACATTCACTTATGCACAAATACCCTTGGGAAAGGTTTGAATCCATCTCCTCTGTCCAACTATGAGTTAAATATTAGAACTTGTATCTGGAAAATCATTGTTATTCTCAAAAATAAATTGTTAATGCAATATTCAATCACAAAAAAAGAATTGTTCTTACAACCCAAAATATGTTTTGGTTTTGAATAACCCACAAAGGGTTGATAAGTCATAAAAAATATCAATCAATCATAGCAATATAATCATGTTTCACCAACAGTCATTCCTAAAAAAAAATCGCATGATAACAAAAATGCTGAAAAATTAATTTAGTGGTGTTCACCCATTCTCATTTCTGGTTGGTGTTCAAACATTTTTTATACCTACTTGGCTGACAGCTTCTGCATACCCAATTGCTCATGAATTATAAATCAGTATTCTCTGAATGTCTCATGTTTCAGTAATTATTTTGACCAGAATTCATCGATCAACCAAAATTAGGTCATAAACAGGATCAAGAATTGATCTACCATTGAAGGCCTCTCAAACGCCGCTGCATTTTCGGTCTTAAAATCTCCATGCTGGAAGTAGACACATCACTTTTTCAAAGATTAATATGATAGGCACTTGTTATCCAATATTTGCAGTTTTCTTCTACAAGAAGAACAGGAACTTTATAATATCCAGAGTTCAGCACTTGAAAATTCCTCACTTTCTTTTGATAGGGTTTCAAGGACAAGTGCAACAGTCCTGCAAATTGGCATTTTATAATATAAAGGGACACTCTTTCCAGTTGTAGGACAAAATGCTGATTTTTGAGAAGTGGGTTGGACAGAGAAGTTTTCAGTGTCACTTACATATTGTCTCTTTGAAAGTCATCCATTGGTTTATAGTTTCTTAGTAACTCTTCTCTCACAATATACAAAAAATTAAAATTATGATGTTTTGTCACTGAAATACAGCTCTACTGCTAGAATTTCTTATAAACCATTTGAAAATTTTCTCTTGCAATCTTTTCAAGGGTCCTGCAAATGACAACTTACAATATAAAAGAATACTCTCTCCTGTTACATGAACATAATAACTAAAATTTGGGGAAATAGAGTGGGCTTTTTTTCAGCACTTCCTCATAAGACAAGGATTTTTGGTTATATTCAGAAAGTTTGTTTGAACTTATATAAAAAGCTTTTCTTTAGTAGGATTTCTCAGTCTCTAGGCCAGTTGACATTTTAAAAAAATATAGGGATATCAATTCAAACACATATACCCATCAAATATATAAGTAATAAGACATAAGAAAGTCCTTCTTATATCTTGTTTTTGTATAGTAATAAGATATAAAAACATTGATAAACAATTTCACATCAAGAGGAAATAAGTTGAAGATGATTACCTTAGTGTCATTGTCTCATTTATTGCATTGACCTTGTTTCAATCATTTCAAATGTCATTTCCTTTTCTTAACTGAAATATGAAATATTATCTCACCATATTTATCAGTTACATGTATAGATTTGCTGTATGAATTAAGACATTGCATGCTTTTACAGTACTAACTCTCATAGACATTTTTAAAAAAAACATCTGTTGATTTGATTTCTCATCAGCACAAGCCAGAATTGCTTGGTAATGAACCTATATTTTTACCAGTTGAGCTGTGATCCTTTCCCTCAGCACATGAAAAGGACAAACTATTCTTTCAAGCAGACCAATTGCTGTCATTGATTTTTACCGTTTACTTTGCTCTGGGCTCTGTCAATAAAATTCTAGTAAAAATATTGATTTGTGTTTTTCTAATTTCAAATGTGCTCTTTGGTCCAAAGACCATTAAAGATTAGATCTTTTTTGCTTCACTAGATTCAATTTTGTTTCCTCTTCCTATTTGCCTTCCCCACCCTTACAATGAAAAGTTAGTGTTTCTAAGATCTTCATACCTAGGAAAGTAGAATAGGTTACAGGTACCAGCTTTCTATGATTTTTGATTGTAGGAACAAAGACTCACAATTAATATAAAAAAAAAAATGTTGGTACTATTTATTGCCAGTAAAAAAAAAAAGAAGAAAGACTCGTATTTGGAAAATATATACTGATAGAATAATCCAGTAAAGTTATGGAAGTTGAAAGGTTGAGTGTTTGTGTGTGTTTTAAGTGTGCACATGTTCACATATGATAAACAAAGAGGAAACATACAAAAACTTAGGTTTCTGCTACAGACTGTTTATTCTTATGGTAACTGTAGTAAGACAAAGTTCTCAAGGTCACTTGGGTATATCCATTTTCTTTTGGTTCAGGAGTAATTTAGAATAACAATGGTTAAAATGGTTGAGCTCAGCTCAACTCAGCTTAGCACCAAGTTGGAACAACCAATTCACTTGCTTCATGAATAGGACTGCCAAAACACGTCCAAATACTGTCATTGGAAAGTGGAAAATACAATAAACAAAAAAGCATACAAAAACTTTAGTTTCTACTATGGACATTTATTATTTTTATGAAAACTAGTGAAACAAAGTTCTAAATGTCTCTTGAGTATGTTCATTTTCTTTTTGGTTCAGAAGTAAGTTAGGATTACAATGATTAAAATGGTTGAACTCAAGTCAGCTTTGCACAGAGGTAGAACAACCAATTTACTTGCTTCATGAATAGGGCTGCCAAAACACATCCGAATGCTGTCATGGGAAAGTGGAAAATAGTTCAGTTGTCTGTGGACTGGGGTGGAAATGTAGTTACCATGTGGTTCTACATCTTGGAGCAAAAAGGAGACAGAGACTGAGGCAGGAAATGTTTGACTTTTTATTAACTTCAACACTGCCACCTAATGGCATTTTATCAAGCCAGGTGGGGTAATCATATTTCTGGTTACTTTACTCTTAGCATCATGGGAAAAATTTTTTTCTTTTTTATTATTCATTATTATTATTATATTTATTGATTTTATTTCCTTTTCCCACACAGTCTTGGTTTAAATTGTTAATGTCACAATAATTACTGATTGGCTATTTTAATCTGTTATAACTTTATCATAACAAATATGAAATAGAATCATTTCTTTTTGTCAGAATTTTTAAAATAAGGAATGTAAAAAAGAAATACATATGTAAAACATGTAAGAATTTAAATAAAGGAATTTATGATTACAAAAGAAACCTTTTCTTTTTAAATTTAAGTAATTTTATTATTAATAATCGCAAAATCTGTAGTCATAATGTAGTTAGACTTCAGTGCCAAATACAAGTGCAACCTGAAAGAGTCAGGTTGGTAAGAGAATTGTTCAACTTGTATGAGTATAAATTATATTAAACTGGAACTAAATAATCATGCTGCAGAAAAAATATTTTAAAATAATAAGTTTGTTGTACCAAATACATCCCATGATGGTGCAGGGATTGTAGGAAGTTATTTAATCATGGTGGCACTTGTATTTGATAGACAACAACATAATTACAATAATTAAAATACTTCATTTTAGCACAATGATAATGGCAATATTTTCTGTTTTCTTACAAGAAAACATTCAACATACATTGCCCAAGCAACTAGAATAAGCTTTTGAAATTTATAAAATTTTTCCCTTAAAATTATTTTTCAGGAAAATAGGTTTCGCAAGTCCAGTAGCTAACAGCACTCTTTCTAGTACTGATAGGGGTTTCCTTCCTAACCTTTTATTTGAAGTAATGTGGAATGTCAACATCTTGATTCTATTTTTATTTTCTCCTTGAATTACATGTGCTATCCATTTTAGCTTTTGCTGCTGTTGGTAGTCCTCAAGTGATGTGGTTTCTCTTATTTGGTACAGTTCTTTGTCATTCTGTAGTGCTAGTCCACAATGTTCAAAGAAGTGTGGTCTTTGCCGAGTTTGTTACAGAATTTTCATATTATAATTCTTATTTTTATACTTAAATAAGTATAAAGATAAATATAACATGAAAATTATTATTTTTATTCATGTTGTCAAAAATGATGGCAGATTTAAGTAATTTTATTATTAATAAAATTAAAACTAATAAGCTGGAAAAAAGTATTCTTATACTGCAGAAAAAAAATGATTTGAAAAATAATAAGTGTGCCATATCACATAAGCACCATGCCAGGGTTGGAATTAAAAGAAATAATTGTGGCAGGACTTGTATTTGGTATGCAAGAGCACAGTAGAAGCTGAATTTGTTTCATCAAATCATGCGAGAAGATGATATATGAACTCTATATATCAGACTAATGGGGCAAATATGAAGCATGAGTTTACACTGTAGACTGTAATAAATGCCATAGAAAATACATTAGTGAAACATCTAAGAATTTAAATAAAAGAAAATATGAATACAAAAGGGGTCTTTTAGAAAACAATATCTTCAATGTATTAGTCATTGACATAATAGTTCTGATCATAATTTTGACTAAAAGAATCTACTTTAATTAAAGGAGAAAGTAATTGATTACGGTGAAAATGTTTTGAAAGTGCACAAATTTCTGAGTCTTTTATAGCAAATTTATGTCCAGGATCATACAGCATATTACCTTTCTTAACGAATCTACTCAATATGAGATATTTAAAAAAAAACACAGTAGTGATAAAAACAAAAATAATAGGAAGCTGAATGACATTGGTAAGTTGATGCATCGAGACATGTAAGACACCTGTAATTTATAATTAAAGTTACATGTCCCTGAATCTTCATCATTTTTCATAATGTATAATTTTAACCACTGTTTGTTGTATTTTGTTTGGTAATACAGGGTACTATGGGTAATTGTCAGCATTTTATATTTTTAATTTCATGCATGTGCACTGTTTGTTTTTGATTTTGTCAAATGCACAGGAAATTAGGGTCAGTTAGGCACCATCCGTGAGAAAAAGAGTTGGATGAGTCTAATGGTGATCATGAAGGTAGAGCAGATCGGAAAACTAACTCTGATCATTCTGATAAGAAAAGAACTCCTGAATTTGTTGGTGAGGGACTCAGACTCAACGTGCAGGCCTATACCAAGTGCCTTGAGGTAGTGCTGCCCTGGGTAAAGAGGATGGCTGCTGGTGGACACTATCTGGCAACAGGACTCTGCACCATGCCACACAAGCAGGATAACTCGGTCATGGCTGTCAGACAATTTCTTTCTGCAACCACATCACCATTTACATCTGGCCACCTAATTCCCCAGACTGCAACTCCCTTGATTATTATGTGTGGGGTGCAGGTGAAATATTAAATTTTTCATTAAACACTGAGTTTATATTTTATTTTTACATATTTTAACACTTTTTGATTTGTAACTATTTATATTTCCTTCTGAGTAGACTGGGAGATTTGTGCACTAAACATAAGTATTTAAGCTAAAAAAAAAAGCACCCTTGGAGTTGAGTGTCACAGTTTCTGTCCTCTGTTGAAATACTTCCCAGATATTTAAATTGTTGTAATTATTTGTTAAAGGAATAAAAAGTTTTGAATTGATAAATTGGATATAAAAAAAAAATTTCTTGTATCTATGCAAAAAAATTTCTGCAAGTTCTTGAAAAAATATCAGCTATACAATTTGATTCTACCAAAATAAACATTATTACACAGTAAATGTCAAACGCTTTCAAGGAACTGGTTCACAGGAAATCTTTTTCTTTCTCTATTGATAAAATTTTCCATTAATATTAAAAGAATATATATATATATATATACATATATATATACACATACATACATACACACACACCAGAAGAATCAATCTATTTTCATCAAATCTTCTGTGCTGCATCCCTTCAGAACATAAGTGATTATAGCTCTCCACAACTTTCTACCTTGTATGGCTCTTAGCAGTTTTTCTCTCTTTGCTAGGGGAACCACCCTAGTTCAGACAGCCATTCACACAAACATGTTGGATAAGTGGCTTGCTACCTTCCCTTATCTCTCTTGCACTCAATATGCCCTGTGAGGGTTATGTGTCCAAGGAATTTCAACTGCTTTTCCTGATTCTAAGTGATCTTTTTCTTGCCATTTTCTTTGTTGCTTACTTGCTCCATCCATGGCATTTTCATTATTCTTCTGTACAGCATCACATTTCTACTGCCTCTAATTTTGTCTTCTTCCATGGGGAAATTATTCAATATTCACTGCCATATAAGAGAATGGATACCACATAGCTAATCTAGTGCTGGATTGCTATTAAAATTACCAAGTCATAAAGAAATATGTTATTTTAGCTTAAGTGAGATATATATATGTGTACACAGGGTGCGATGGATAAATTGTCATTTAAATTATGCAGAAATGAAAATAACACTCAATTTAACAGATATATTTACCAAAATTACATAAAAATATCTTGAAATACTAAAGAGTAAATTTATTCAATAAAACCAGCACAGCCCCCAAATGACTTCAGAATCTCCTGCTACTCTGGACAGTCTTATTGTTTAAGTTGGTAAATGCTGTCATAATCCTTGCCTTCAGTTCATCTTTGGTATTATAAGGAGTTTACTACAGTTCTGGAGAAGAAGCTGTTTGAGTGGAACTCCCTCCTTTCCAATGGAATACAAATAGATGAGGATAAGTCAATTCTGTGTATGTAGCATGGTAAGTCCTACTTGTGAAGGTCTGAACTGGTGGAACTAAAAAAAATGTAACTTGTCTGTTTTTTGTTTTGTTTTTTATAATAAAAAGTAGGTGATAAATATAACTTTTAAGGTTTTCATGTATTTTATTTAAATTTCTTTTCTTATGAGTAGTGAATCTATGCAGATGACAGTTTATAGGTGCATCTCCAAAAATCTGGATAGCCAGAACCTAGTAGTGCATCTCCTCTCTGACCTAGCTCAGGTGGCTCAATTGAAGAAGAACAGACTTGTTAAATTCAATATGGCCACAGTCAAACTAGTAACCACCACCCAGCAGACTTTGAACTTTCACCTGTCATGATCGATCATGGTGGCTCTTTACCTTTAATATCTATTGAGACTCAAGCTCTTCTCAGACCTTGTGGGACTCATATATACAATCTATTGCTAAAGATGCTGGAAATACAGTAGGTTCATTGTACCACTCCAGTAAGTATCTGACTCTTCCTACTATACTCTATCTTTACCAGAGCCAGATCAGACTGAATATAGAGTATTGCTGATATATCTGGGCTGGGGCTACCCAGTCCTCACATTCCTGTCTTGATAGAGTTCAAAAGTGTCTACATAACCTTGTTGGTGATTAATTATTTTCCTCCCTACAACTCCTTTCCCACAGATGAAACATTGCAAACCTCTCACTGCTTATTTGCTATTTCCATAGCATGTGTTCTGATAAGTTACATTCCTTAGTCCCACCAGTCCTGACCTTTGCAACTGGGACCTGCCATGCCATGTACACAAGAATGAACCATCCCCATTCTCTTTGTATTCCTATAGTGAGAACTAGATCCAGAGAGCTGCTTCTTGTTGCTTTGTAGAGTAGACGCTTAGCAGGGAGTTTTTCCAATCACTACAATCTTGTCCTCTTCAAATCTAGTGTTAACAGTTATCTTTCCTGCATAACTCCACTTCTTACCTTTTCTTATCATCATACAACACCATACAGTGACCATCTAGGTTAAGTGGGTTGTGGGTCTTGTTTTGAGTGAGCATTAGTATTAAAAATAAAATGTTGCAAGCAGGGGGCCACAAGATAAAAAAGGGCTGTGTCTAAATCAGATATTAAAATTTGGAGGGTGCTAAATCAGATATTAAGTTTTAAAGATTCCTGATTCTATATTCTTTATCAGATCCTCTCATAAAATGAACATTTTTTTTTTTCGTAGGTATATTAAATTTCTGTAAACATTTTATTTTTGTTTTGAATTTAAATACACTATGTGTTTTTCTTTTGGTTTGTACTAATTTCATTGTATAAGACCTATAGATCCTTCTGTATATAAAACTTACATAAAAGTTTTAGAAGCTAATGTTTTTTGGGGGGGGGGGGAATGGAAAATGCTGAATTTTTAATAAAATTGATTGATTGATTTGTTTTTTTATAGCTTATCAACCTTTTGCAGGTTATTTAAAACCAGAAAATATTTTTAGATTGTAAGAAGTTTTTTGGAGATAATCATTTACTAATCCAAATCCTACTAATTAACCTATAGCTGGGGAAAGAGAGGTTGATTCATACCTTTCCAAAGAGTATTTGTGCATAAGTGAATATAAAAAACCCAACAAGAATTGGAACTCTCCAATTCCAAGCCATTATCCATTACACTATCCACACATTCAAGCTTACAGCCTTTGGTATTCCCAAGCAGTCACACATCTAGTTAGAAACCTGGCTCAATGTTACTTAATTTTGGTGAAGAGGTGTTTCAACCTGATATGACATAAGCCCTGTAACTAACTACAACCTGAAAAAGTATTTTCAGTCATTTTTCTTTTAAAACTTGAAATGCTTATATGCACTTTTTCTTTATGCTTTGTTGAGCTTACCTTTAAATGGCCTATGATCAAATCATGCTGAAAACACCAGTTCCCATTTGTTAAGCAATTTCAGTCCTGGTCAATACTTAGATGGGGGACTATTCATTTACTGTAAGCAAATTCTTACAATCCAAAATATGTTTCAGCTTTAAATAACCCATAAAGGGTTGATAAGCTGTAAAAAAAACTCCAAAAAAGCAATAAATCAATCAATTAACTTTAATTGAAAGACCAGGTACCTCTGGCCTGTTCTTTTGGTTGACAATGCCAATTCAAGTGATAATCAACTTTTATGGGACAGAATACCTCCATTGTCACTAGACGGTGATGGAAAGCCCATGCCATTAAGTTGGGAAGAAATATTACAATGAGCTAAGGATTGATTCAAGAATAGGCTTCTAGATTTGAGTTTTGTTTTTTTATTTTTTAGAAACCTAAAAAGTAAACTTTTCACTTTAAAAAATGTCAGTAGATCATGGTCAGTTTAGCAAAATTCCCTTAAATGCGGCTAAGAAATATACACACACACATACACATATTTATGTATAGATTAAAAGCGAGATTCAATAATGATTGCAGGCCCACGAAAATTTTTAAAATATTTCAAATTGCTTATATTCAGGACTGGGAAATTTATGCAATTCAAGTGATGATACATCTGATAAGAGCTGAGGAATGAAGCGTGTTTAAAAACACCATGTCTACATAGGTGTTGAACTTTCTGAGCAATCATCAGAAGGATGTGTTTCAAACCCCATTCATGGTCCAAATAATTGACACAGGGGGCATCATTTAGAAGTCAAGAAATCAAAGGAGATGGTATCTCAGCCAGGTGCATTATGGATTTCAACACTTGTTCTTTCTCTCTCTGAATTCCATGTATAGTTTGGAACTGGTAGTATGGTGTATCTAGTGGTATGAATTGGTCCAGTTTGTGTATTAGAAATCGCTTTCCAATCACCATTTTTTTTTTTTTTTTATTAAGAAAATTTCAAATTACTTGTATGAAAGATTAGACATGTCATATTTAGGACTGGCAAATTTACTGCTACACATTTTTGCCAAAATTTGACGACCTGTTCCTTTGGTCAACAATGCCAATTCAAGTGATAATCAACTTTTATGGAACAGATCACCTCCATTGCCACCAGACAGTAATGGAAAACCCAGGCCCAGGCCATTAAGTTGGGAAGAAATATTACAATGAGCTAAGGATTGATTCAAGAATAGGATTCTAGATTTGAGTAAACTTTTCACTTTAAAAAATGTCAGTAGAAACATGGTCAGTTTAGCTTAGCAAAATTCCCTTAAATGCAGCTATTTGTGAACTAAGAAATATGCACACATACATACACATTTTTATGTATAGATTAAAAGCAAGATTCAACAATGATTGCAGGCCCACTGGAAAGGAGAGGAAATTTTTTTAAATATTTCAAATTACTTATATTTAGGACTGGCAAATTTATGTAATTCAAGTGATGATCAGCTTACATCTGATAAGGGCTGAGGAATGAAGTGTGTTTAAAAACACCAAGTCTACAAAGGTATTGAACTTTCTGAGCAATAATCGGAAGGATGCGTTTCAAACCCTATTCATGGAAATTGTACGGTTTTCAAATTATTTCAGTTTCATATTCTTTTAAGAAGTTCAACATCAGTTACAGATATGAACAACATTCTCTTCCAAGTGTTTCAAGAAGGTAGATTTAAGATAAATCTTTCCAAAACAGAATCTATAATCTTTTTTGTTTATCATTTCAAACCAAGTGAGGTACAAGGATACAAGGGGTTACTAAGAGTGAAAGAAACAGTGAACAATAAAAGAACAGGATTCGAGGAGATAGAGATGATGTTTGACATTTCAATTAAATTTTTAAAGATCAAAGTTAACAAGAAAGCAAGAAGCCAGAAGAGTTCCATAGGCAAAAAGTTCTTAGAGCTTATGGTTACAACTAGCAATTAGAACAGTGAAATTGAGACCAAACTGCCAATCTAGTACTGCATTTAGAATGAGAATAATTATGTCTCATACTCTGAATCTATTATAAAAATTCAGAATGTGGAATTAATAAATTTGAGATATTTTAAATACCTTGGTGTATGTACAGATTTTGTATAGGAATTAAGGAAATTCAACACAGAACAGATTGCACTATAGGTTCTTTTGTACAACACTGTAAGATGCTACAAAACCAAGTCATAATCTTAAATAGCTTTTTCTGATCTAGACTCTCATATGGATATCATGCATGGCATCCAAGTTCTTCAGAAATGTTTAAACTATCATCTATATACAACCATTTTCTCACTGATTAAAAACAGCTTCAAGGAAATGAATCCTTTAGGCCTTAAAGATGACAGACCATCATCAGACCCTATATGCTTGTGCTAAAAGATTCAGATCACCTGAAGACTTCCAACAGCAACAAAAAACAAGTTTCACATGTAACTGAAAGCAAAAATAATTATATAATCAAGATGTTGATTTTCTACACTACATTAAACAAAAGAGCAAGTACCACAGGTCAGATCCAGCTGAAAAAATATACCCCAAATTTGACATCACAGTCCAGCTAATGTCCACATCTTATCATTGTTATTATTATCAAAACATTTGTATTCTACGACCTTCTTCAAGTGTTTGCCTATTCAGGTAAACTTTTATGTTATACCAAATAACAAAATGCATATTATTTGAACACAGCAGCAGCAACAAACTAGCAAACTTAGTTAATTAGAGGAGAAAATAATGAAGCTGTTAACTTACCCCATTATTAAACAACAGTTTGGGAGGAAACTCCCAACAGTACTAGAAAGAGCAAAAACAGTGAGCTTGAGAAGTATAATTCCTTGAAAAACTATTTTAAGAAAAATACATTATAATTGATTGATTGATTTGTTTTTTACAGTTTATCAACTTTTTGTAGGTTATTTAAAGCTGAAACATATATTGGAATTGTAAGAATAATTTTTTTTTTTTTTTGAGCAAATATTGTATTAACAATTTCCTAGAGATAATAATTTTCAGATACAAGCCTTACTATTTCAACCCATAGATGTGGGAGAGAAGAGGTGGATTTATACATTTCCCAAAGGTATTTGCATGTAAGTAAATGTAATAAACCCAACTGGAATTTGAACTCTGCTTTCCAACTTCTCATTCTGAGCCATTATCCATTACACTACTTGCACATTCAAGCTTACAGTATTCCCAAGCAACCCCTCACCTAGGTACTGACCAAAGTCAGCGTTGCTTAACTAATGACCAGAGCAGAACTGGTGTTTCAATGTGATATGGCCAAAGCCAAAATGACTTTATAAATTTCAAACAACAGTAAAAAATAACTGTTCAGTCAATGAATTCCTAATGTTTCCTGTATAGAAACGATTAATTTCACCATTATCATTTACAATGGCCTGATGTAGAATATTTCAACTATTATAGTGATAAGTAGCTGTGAAACTTAAAATTAATTTTTTTTTTTTGGTTGAGTAATGTCATGTAGGCCTAACAATAATGTATAATATTTCTACTGATACCAAGATATGTTAGTGGTATCCACCCAACTTACAGCCTCATGAGCAATCCCAAGAACATCTCCCAGCATTTAAAATCATATCAGACAGTATTTATTTATTTTGCTTTGTTGTCTGCTTACCGCCTGAGCATACCAGTGCATCTACTGCCTTGGGTGAAAAGAGGGGGGAAGCTATTATTTTGGATGAGAAACTGTAACGTGAGGATTATTTCAAATTCATGATCTTTCCCATTTTACAATGGGTCCATCAAAACATTAACCCCCCTTCTCCATCATATGCAGAGGAGCCTCTGTAATTCCTCACCTAAACAGAAACTGCAGCCAAAAGACAATATACATTATCCTTCTCAGAAAAATTAAGTTTATTTAATATATCAAAGAACCTTTTCATTTTCTCTTTTGTATGTTTTCGTTTTATAGTTGGGATAAGATAATTTTGTTTTATGCACAAAGTAGCATCCATGAAAGAATCTGCTTTACATTTTTGTTTTTAAATACCTGAAAAAGTAATTTTTTTTGGTGCTACTGGTTCCAGTAATGGTAATGGTAATATTAGCTGTTTCCCTACAAAAAAAAAAAAAAAAACATTTGTTGACCGAGCAACCAGTAATGTTTTCAGTTGAAATCTATAAAATCTTTCTCTTAAAACAATTTTTCAGGAAAATAGATTTTATCAAGCCCAGTAGCTAGCACCACTCTTTCCGATATTGATGGCGGTTTCTTTACTAACCTTTTATTTAAAGTAGTGTGGAATGTTAACATCTTGATTATATCATTATTTTCTCTTCAAGTTGCATGTGCTATCCATTTTGGTTGTTGCTTCTGTTGATAGTCCTAAAGTGATGTGATTTTTATTATTTGGTACACTTCTTTGGGATTCTATAGCGCCAGTCCACAATGTTCAAAAAAGGATGCTCTTTTCACCAAGACCTACAGGTTTCACTCACTCAGAGCCATTTTTAACCACTGATTTTAGAAAGTAATTGTATATAACTGACAGTTTAGATATTTCTGAATGGGCTTGGTGCCATGTATGTTATCCATATGAAAGTTTCATACTGATGAGGCTATTTAAGAACATGACTCTAGTTTTCAGGTTAATGTTTTGTTTTTGTAGCAATTTGTAGTGTTGGGCTTAACTACCTCTAGTACAACCTATTCTAAGTTTTTTAAAAATTTCCTTATCCCCTATACTAAAATTGTAATAACTGATCCTTACGCTGAGATATTTGAATTCAATATTTACTGATGCTGTGTTTTCAGGTTAATGTTTTGGTTTTGTAGCAATTTGTAGTGTTGGGCTAAACTAGCTCTAGCACAACCTATTCTAAGTTTTTTAAAAATTTCCTTATCCCCTATACTAAAATTGTAATAACTGATCCTTACACTGAGATATTTGAATTCAATATTTACTAATGCTGTGTTTTCAGGTTAATGTTTTGGTTTTGTAGCAATTTGCGGTGTTGGGTGAAACTATGTCTGATGCAGAAACTATCTATGTTAAGTTTCCTTTTCTCTTGCAAGCAAAATTAATGTTATGGCTTTTCAAACATTCCTTCACTTCTTTTCCTGAATGCAACCAGACACTTGCATTGGAAAATCTTCTCTTGAAACACGAGTTTATACATGTATTTATTTAACAGCCCTCTCTGTTAATTTCTTCTTCTCTACCCAGATTGGCTGCCGGAGATAAATCTGCCTTTGCTTGTTTATTCTTTCAGCTGAAATAGCTTTGGAAATAGTTAGTCCCTTCGTTATATTATCTATCTGGCACTTGCTGCTTAACATCATTTGTATCTTGTAACTACTTTTTGTTGACTGGTGATTCTGGGGGATATCTTAAAAAATGGCAAAGAAGATTGATTCCATGCCTCTGCTTCTGCTTGCTGAGTAGAATCCTACTAAGCATTAGACATCTGGATTATCTCTTGTATACCACTGTTTGCTCGCAACCTGGCATCAGGCCCTTCAAACAAGTTGGCTTCAAATGGACGAGGAGTGTTGGTAACTTATTTCAACAGACAAGGAACTGGTCACTATTTCCTCAGAATGTAAGAGAATAAACATTTTTCTGAATAAACGCACACACACACACACACACACACACACACACACACACACACATATATATATATATATACATAAACTCATATTTAAATGTTTTATTAAATTCAACTGACATGGAGGCTTATAGTCATATCACATGGAAATGCCAGTTCTCATCCGATACTGAAGTTAAGCAATGCCAAACCTGGTCATTATCTAAATGGGTGATTGCTTGGGAATACCAGGTGTTGTAAGCTTGGATGTGCAGGTGGTGTAATGGATAATACCTCAGAATTGGAACTCAGCTCCAATTCCAGTTGGTTTTGTTATATTCAATTATATGCAAAGAGAATGTTATCCACCTCTTCTCCCCTCCAGCTATTTTTTGGTTTTAACTAACCTGAAAAGGGTTGACAAGCTATAAAAAACAAATCAATCAATCAACTGATATGGTCTATTTGTTTATTTTTTTTATTGATTTTTTTTTCCAATTTTCATATAAGCAATTGTGGATAAATTGTCTAAAGTTTGTTTTTGCCTCATTTTTCCCCATTTTGAATGTCTCAGTCATTATGAAGGACTACATGTCTGTATGTTAGACAATATTTTGTTGGCATACATTGTCTGAATGCTAGAATTCAAATTAATTTGAATATATGCCTAGCATATAAAAATATCATATGTAAGGCAACAAAATTTTGCCTACTCTGCTAATAACAGTTCTTGATAATGGCTAAGACAGTCAAAAGTCCTTGGACATAAACAGAACAGAACTTTGGACACTTTATCTATAATTTTCATTTCATTGTACAAAAAAATGGAAAAATTTAATAAAGAAAATAAACAAGCAGACCTTGTTAGTTAAATTTAACAAAATGTTTTCAAACGAATTCTTGCTATCAAAATATACCTGATGTGTTTGTGTGTATAGGTAGTCTCTGGAAGAGAACACACAATCTGGCATGGTCAGTATTTGAACAAGGCCAGCATGAACCCTCAGTTATGATTTTATTCTAGCACAACCATTCAGTTTCTGAACATTTTTGTCTACCCAATTTCACTCAAGTCTTGGTTCAACCGAGGTATGGTTTTCAGACATTTTCCAATGGTGGCACATCCTGGGATCATCTCCCTGCGCTGATGTTATCAAGAATTCACTCCCCTGAAAAATTATCCATGGTGAGATTCAAACCCTGCTCTCATATTTGGATGGCTAAAGCTTTAACCACTTGACCATGCGCTCATTTAATAAACATGTATAATATATAAATAGATGGCTGTCTACTTGAAGAAAAGTTTGTTTCTTATTTCCATTTTAAATCAGTATTTAACTTATCCCAGCATAGTATCCACTTTCTGATTGGAACTTACACCTTACCAACAGAACAAGAAGGAAATGAGGATGATTTACCACCGTGAACATGGTATGGCAGGTCTGAGCTGCAAAGGTCTGAGTTGGTGAAACTAAGGAATGTAGCTTGTCTGAACATCTGTCATGAAAATACCAATAAAGTAATGATAGGCTAGGAATGTATCCTCTGTGGGAAAGATTGTAGAATGGAAAATAATTAATCGCCTACAAGACCATGTAATCGCCTTTGAACTCTCTTAAGGCTAGACAGTGAGGACAGGGCATCACCTGCCCAGATTTTTTTTTTTTTTTTAAGCATATCATCCCCTAAGCAAGGTGGTAAAGCCGCTAGCATGCAAGGGGTTACAGAGAGTGAGAGCAAGAGTAAAGTGGGGTGTTTGAGGAAAGGATAAAAAGAAGGATCAGGATAAAGATCAAGGCATCAGAAGATTATTGACATTACATTTGCATATTTGAAGATTATAGCTATCAGTGAAGCAAGTAAGAGGAAGGGAGCTCCATCGTTGGCAAGTGCAAGAGAAGAAGCTCTGGGAGTAGAAGAGATGGCTACATTTAACCGTTTTGACAGTGAAAGGGTGAGACTGAGATGCCAACTTAGTAGCACGCTTAAATTTATGCAGTTGGGGTACCAGTGGAAGTAGCTTCTCAGAGCAGTTGCCATGAAAATATTTGTATAAAAGACAGAAGGAAAACCACAGTATGTCTGTGAGAAAGTGACTGTAGAGAAGATGCCAGATCAGGACCTATCACATTGCATATCCGTCTCTGGATGTTGTCGAGGACCTCGAGATGAACAGCAGAGACACTAGACCATATATGGTAGCAATATTCAATGCAAGGACGAATGGTTGATTTGTAGATTTGAAGGATGGACTCGGGTGAGAAAAAAAACCTTCTGGCACAACACTGAGAACTAACTTTCCTTGTGGTGGATGAAGCTATTGATTCAATGTAGTCGTTCTACCTCAAGTCAGTGGAAAGCGTGAGACCAAGCAAGTACAGAGAAACGCTCTCATGGAGTTGAGCATCAGCTATTCTGATAGCAGGCAGGGAGGGTTCTCTATGGTGGATAAATGAGAGCAGCTTCATTTTGGAGGCATTAAAGTCTACAAGCCATGGCAACAATATGAATATGTGAATTATCGTATTCTAGATTCAACACGCTTTTCCTCTCTAAAATTGAATAACTATTAAGGGATAAATTTAGTATTAATATTGTATGTGTAATTCAAAGTTCTCATTTTATTTAAATACATTTCAGTGTTGCATTAGTATCCGTGATTCAACACAAACTTGCACTATAAATGTAGAATAAAATTTAAATAATTCCCTGTTTTACATTGTTTTATGTATTTAAGAAAATTTTGTCCAGCGAACATCATAAAATGGCAAATTCCCTTGAAGAAAGGAGTAAATTAGAATGAAAACAAAAATGAAGTCTGATTACACATATTTCAAGATCAGATACAGGTACGTTGGGAGGCTGATAGGCAAAGATATTTGCAGGCATTGCAGTAATGCCACGGAGCAATAAGAGCACAAGCCAAGAGATGCAAGGCTCAGAAATGAACTAATGAGACAGAAGAAGAGGTTAATAGGAGGAGAGCAGATGTGAGAGAGAGGGTGGTATAAAGAAGACAAGAAGAAGAAGCTAACGCAAGAAGAGCTGCTATGAGAGACCATGTAGCTGAAAGAATTCAAAATGAAACAGAAGACAAATCTAACTCAAGATGAGAAAATGTGAGAATGCAAATGGAAGAACATCTTCGACAAACAGAAAAGCAAGGTGACAAGAGGAGGAATGAGAATATTGAGTTATCAATAACTGCAGTGGATAAAAAATAAGCCATCATTTTTTATGGAATATGTACGCTAGTGTGTGTGTGTGTGTGTGTATATATATATATATATATATATGCTACTAAAGAAAAGCATACTATGTTGGTGTGACCAACAAACAACCTGCCAGAAGATCTATCATTTTAGACAAGAAAAAATGTCGAACAAGGAAGGAAAAGGAAGGAAAGACTACAAGGCAAACACCTACCTACACAGTAAAGTGCCCAATCCTCAGATTATCTTGACAGGCCAAAAAAGCTTCACAACATCAACACTTAACAAAGGACAGCCCAAGTCATTACTCTGGTTTCATGCTCTTGTGATCTTCAAACAACTAAAATGCTTCCAAGTTGTCTGAAGATCATGAAAGTATAAAACCTGAGTAATGACTCGAGCTGTCCTTTGTTTTTTTACATATATATATATATATATACATACATACTCACACACAATGATGTCTCAAATATACAAGTATTTTAGCATTTTATTGTTATCCTTGTGACAATCATACTATGACTAAAACAATCATTTCTGTGTAAGTTTTTATTATCAGAGGTCAATAGAATCTTTCAACTTCTCTCACCATTGCTAAGTGTTTAAAAGCAATTTTTATTACCAAGATTCTTTTCTATCTGAACTTAAGAGTATTTTATCTGTTCTTAATATCTGTTTTTGCTTTCTCTGCTAAGAGGACTTCATGCTTCTAAAGTATCACTTTGATTGGATAAAGACTGGCACTTTTCTTTGCCCTATCCACCTTTATTCTCCACAAGTACTGCAGTTGTAGTGAAAGAGATAATCACCTACCTTGAAAAAGAGTTTGTTTTGTGTGTGATCTGCTGAAGAAAAATTCATGAAAGTAGTTAGCAAAAATCTACTACTTTAAGTATCCAAATCTATGCTAATATTCTTTCCTTCCCTGAATGGTGTGGCCAATCAGAAAAATCTCTCAGTGAATAAAAGCCATTGTTTTTCCACTTACAGGGTAGAGTTTTTCTTAACTTGGCGGACAAACAAAAGTTTTTGCTGGTGAGAAGTGAAGGTTGCATTTGTGACCCCATTTTGTCATTTCTACATTGCCTGTTGGACTGTTACGACAGACTATCATTTGAACTGTGATTTGGCTACAAGTGTTGCAGTCGAGAGACAGAAGAAACCTATTGCAGGCGTTTATTGCTACTACAAGTTTCCTTTTCTTTTTTTTCTCTTTTCTTTACTACAACAGCTGTATGGTGGATTATTCAACCCTTATCTAATCTCTAAAATTAAACAATGTTAAAGCTGTCCAGTGCCAAATGAAGAACAAGAATACTAAACTTTCTACATTAACATACCATATGATATTGAAGATGCAGTAAAGAGCCTTCTTTTCTAAGTTGTGTCAGTTGCTAGTGTTGATAAAATTTTCAGGATATATATATTTATACACTTCTATGCTAACAGTTTCTTTTCTTGCACTTCTCACCTGTGGAACTCTCTTCCAATATCTTGCTTCCCTGCCACCTGCAATATTCAAAAATTTAAATACAGCATCAGTCACCATCTTCTGTCTTTCTAAATCTTGCTCCGTTATTATCCTTTTTCTTTTTTTTCACTTCTTTTCACTAATCTTCTGATTTTCGTTCACTCACTCTAACTGCCTACATCCTAGTGGCATTATTTATTGCCTTGCTTGGGGTGAAATGATTAAAAATATATATATATTTTTATTATTATATATTATATATATTATTCAATATATTTATATATATTTTTACTGTGACTTTCTTTGGGCAAGCTTGGTAAAGCACCCTGGTCAATGGTGGTTTCCCCTACAAAGAGGGGCTCAGGTTTGATTCCTGCTAGAGAAAACATTTTCTTTATGGAGATTTCTCGAATGCACAGGCTTATAAATGTAACTGTTTAATAAATAGAAAAGGACATCTATTTTAAATAAACAGTGTCTACGATAATAATGTTTGAAGTAATATAATTATCAGCTTAAAAAGAAATCCATTAATTCTTTAGAAGTTGTTTTGTTTACATTCTGGATACGAAACTGAGCAGAAATGGCCTTTTACAAAAAATAATGAGTGAAGAGGATGAGCTTTCTTTAAAAAGGAAAATAGTACCTTGTTTGCTGTGATATGAAGCCATCTTTAACAAAGCTAAAAAAGATTATAAAACTGCCTTAGAAGATAGTGGATTTTGAGAAACACTCACATACACACCACATGGTACAAAAAGCCAACAGGAAAAGCATCACCATCTGGTCAAAACCCACTGTACAACAAAAATGTAAAAACAAACATAGGAAAAATATTCATTAAACCCATACAGACACTCCCTCCACAAGATATTCAACAAAAACACAGTAAAAATCAGCTACAGTTGTACCAAGAATATGACACAAATAATAAAAAACACAACAAACCACCTGCACAAGCCAAACCTACCTATAACTGCAAAGCAAAGAACTATTGTCCCTTAAATGGCAATTGATTTCAAAACAATGTAATCTACCAAGCCTTTGTAAAATCATCAAATAACAAAGAAAAAAAATATACCTAGGAGTAAGTGAAGAACTCTGGAAACAAAGAAACTATGCATGTAAAACCTCCTTCACAAATAGTAAATACACGAACAGCACAATGCTTTCTGAATATATCTAGGAGATAAAAAATGAATCATACCAAGAATATCATGGAAAATAAGGAAAACAGCATCAGCCTACAATAATAAATCTGAAAACTGTAAACTTTTTCTAAAGGAGAAAATAGCCATAATCACCTTCCCAGACCAACACAAATTACTAATAAACAATCAGAACTCATTTATTCTTACTCAATAACCATTAGAATAATTTGAAACATAACTGTCACCACCCATCCAATAACTGCTAAAGTTATACAATAGACCTTGCTAACCATAATTCACCATTGACCAACATATATGAATAGTTAAGCCAAGGCACAACAGACATGGCCTGAAGACTGCATTCAAGCATGAAACAGAATGTTGCTACTCAGTGTTAACTTCAGTGCCCACCTTTACACATAAATATCGCAAAGCTGAAAATAATATTTTTATCACATACATATATATATATATATATATATATATATATATATATATATATATGTATGTATGTGTGTTAGATGTTTTGTTGAACAAGACTGACAAAGTACATTCGGTAAGTTTGTTTTCTGAATTTTTTTTTTTTATTACCCATAAATATAACATTCTTTAGGAAAATCAGAACAGTTACCATGAAAATATTTATAAAAATGGCACAGGAAATCTACATTATGGCTGTGGGAAATTAAGTGAATCTGAGATACCAGGTCAGGACTGATAACATTGCAGATTCTTTGTATTTTATCAAGAATCTCTAAATATATAGCAGAAGCACCAGACCAGATGTGGCAGCAATTTTCAAAGCATGAACAAATGGTAGATTTAGAAATGACTAAGATAGATTCTGGTGAAAAATAATGTCTCGCACAACACAATGAACCAGCTTTCCTAGCAGCAGACCTAGCAATTGATTCAATAAAGTCAATTTATATGAGAAACATATATGACATTCAGCTTACACTATCTATCCTTATTAAAAATATTGATAACTTGTTTCGGTGATGTCAGATTTTATTATGCAGACAAACTAAGTGTAGCAACATTTTTTTTATTTTTTATAAATAAGTTCAAAAGATATAGGCCATAAAAACATTTTGCTTAGATACCTGAATAAATTTATTTGACATGTTAATGTTGGTTCCTTGGCATTCTATGATTTTCATCAGTCTTTCAGTCATTTTTTTTTTCACTTTTGTCTTTAACTTTTCTTTTTCTATTTTGACTTTAACACTACTTTTAAGTTTTTATTACTTGACAGAGATCAATGTGAGGAAAGTAAAAAAATAAATCTTCCTAAAATAAATGTAATCAAACGAAGCACTTGATCCAAAAAATAAAGACAAGGATGAGTTTTCATTAAAGGTAAATCTATTTATTACAAAATTAATGCAAAATGGTAGGCTATTCGTCAGATAATATCCTGATGATTAATATTTCTCTGTGTGTGTTGTGACCTTTTATCAAATGTTGTTAGATATTGCTAATGAGTCAAAATGTCTTCTTGTAAAGATTCACAGCCAAGCAGTTGAAATATTCCCAACTAATGTTTACATTTACTGTAACTTGAAGCACTCGGTTTTCTCTTTAATGAAATATGACTTTTCGAGAACTAAATACACAGAATATAAAAATTATCACAAACACTTTTAAAACAATTAAAAACATTAGTACTAGACATATGTGTATCTTGCAAGATAAAGGTAGCATCCTCTTTGGTCAAAATTCAGTCTTTAGGTGGCAAGACTGGATTGCTGGCCTGAGCATTGGTATATGGAGACCATGCGTTGCCCAGATGACATGGAAAATTGTCAGTGTTGACAGTTAACTGTGTTTGGGGCTCCACTCTGGGTTTTCTATCTGGATTTACTTCCATGGCCTTTTCTGTACACAGAGGGGGTTTAAAATCATGGTTTTCTTTCCCCTATATAGTCTGCTTTCCTGGGCTGTAGAGTTGCATCTACCCAAAGCAGCTGGTTATGAGGTGCCAGTTGTCCGCCTTTATCCATTCTCCTGCTTTGAGCTGGACTTAGTTTGTGATAGGCTATTATAATGCCACTATTATATGGCTATTGTTATAACTCACTCTTACTTTATATAAATTACTTAGTATAGTATTTACATTGTTCGGACTATTGTCCTCATCTTTGTTGCCATATTTATTACGTTTCAGCCGTTGTACGCTCTTCAGGTGATTGTAATGTCAAACTGAACCCTTTATTTTGCTCACTGGGGTAGACTGTTCTAGTTCCATGTGCCATGTTTAATGGATGTCAGTTATCAGTTCTCCTGTTAATTTCCCTCTCCAAGTTCTTCACTGCCTTTACCAGGTATTGAACTCACACTCTTTGGGTCCTGTCACTGGATCTAACTAACGCCTTTATCCACTGTGCCATATATCCTTTAAATATAGACAGATCCTTAGTATAAGGATTCTCTATATGAAATGTTTTGGCTACTTGCTATGACGCCTGGAGACTGACTACAAACGGTTACTAGTCTTACCTCTAACCTGGAGTACTTATAGTAATAGACTAGTTAATATAGTCGCTGGGGGGTGTAAATTGAGGCACATGCCACAGAAGCATTTTATAGACCCACTATCACTCACGGCTATGACAACCTTTGCAACATATATAACATGTGTATATCAATTAAAAACTTCAATCAAATAAAAACAAACAGCAAACTTTACATCAGAAGCAGAAATCTACCAAATAGGATGTAAACCCCAAATTATATCAGTGAAACCTCCCAAAATCAAAAGGAAAGAATATATTATTTCAAAAGAAATGTTAAATTTAACAACATTCTAAATGCACTTGCATGCCACTGAAACCTTCATAATCAGAATTTTGACCTGGAAAAAGATAATTCACTCAGACAAAGATGCATTCAAAATAGCATGGTCTACTTGTGATTAACATATGACTGGGTTTCTATCTTCTCTTCTTATGTAGAATTTTGAGGGGATAAACTTCAATACAGCAGCTGCTTGTCTCAAGAAATTCTCCTTCTTGCCGGGTAATGTCTCAGTGCTAATTCACCGGTCACATGCAGCACCTCTTTATACCTAGGTCAAGAAGTCAGCGAATGGTTGAGGCATGACCAAAAATTTGCATGACGTTCTCATATATAAACAAGAGTCACGTGTGCACTTTCTTTTGTAACATAGGATACATGTGACACACAGTCACTTGGTTTGACAAGATAAGCCATCATTTTCTTCACTACATCTTACTAACCTGCTGCTGAAGCAGTGTAGGTTATGAAAAATCTTAAAATGAATGAATATGTAAATAAAAACTGAGATGAAATTTGTAACATCTTTTAAAAAAATTGATACAGTTAAAGAAAAAAAACGGAAAAATCAGCAGTTCATAGGATTGACGTGAATCATTTTCTTTCTCACCAATGCAGATTTAGCTGAAATAAAAATTAGTTTGATCAGCGAAATTTGTCAAAATAAAAGTTTTCAAAATGGTTTTATATACTGACCAATATGAAGAACACAATCTGTAACTTATAACTGACCATCAGACATTTATTCTTTATAACTACCCAGTGAAAGAATGGTGGATAGCTTTCCCAATATATGGTTCATTTCACTTGCTGAACTAAATTCCAGAAATGTTTTTTTTTTCAACTGTTTACATCTGTCATCATTGTAACTAATCATGATATAAAATCAAGTCAGTATTTCCATGCGTGTGTAATTTATCATCCATTTGTTTATAAGTAACTAGCATATTGCATCTAGCTTCAAATGGATTTCTAAATATATAAAATCAGTATAGTCATGTGGGTTTACTATTTCATATCAATTGCTTTTTAAAGAATGCTGACAATTTCTTGGGAAAAATAGTGGAGTGGTTTCATTGATTGTTTCATTCATTAATTTTTTATGTTTTAACCCATTGCAGGTGTTATTTAAAGCCAGAAAATTTTTTTTTTAGACTATAAGAATTTTGTTTTTGTTTTTGAGATAATAATGGTTTAGTAATACAAGTCTTTACAAACAGCACAAAGTAAGGAAGAAAAAAATCAAATCTTTCTACTCCATGATAGACAATGCCAATTCCAAGAACATCCAAGACGATTATGGAAATGGAGGAGCTCAGGAGGAGAAACTAAAAACCAAATTGACTACATGACTATCAACAAAAGATTCAGGAATGCAATGGTTCACTGCAAAACCTACCCAAGTGCCAACTGCAGAAGCATTCATTGCCCTGTTATATGTTAACTAAGAGTGAAACTACGGAAACTGCAGATGCTTAACACAGCACCCAAATTGCAATACAACAAACCCCTGAGCGACTCATACCGGAAAGAAAAATACATAGATAGTGCGAAAAGTAGATACAAGAGACACAATGGAAATTGAAACTGGAAATGGGATGCCCTAAGAGAAGTTTCAGTGACATCAGCAAACAATATCACCCCAAAGGAAGAATGGATGAAGAAGAAAAAACAAATGGATGACTGAGGAGATTCTCAACATGATGCAAAGGAGACAGAAAACTCTGCCATGATATGAAACAGAATACAGAAAGCTACACAACAAAATAAGGACCAAATGCAGGCAGGCTAAAGAAGAGGGGTTAATCAAAAAATGTGCTAAAATAGATTGAGTACCACCAACAAAGGAGATATGTGTAAAAAAAAATAAGGGAACTAACAGGACATGCTTGTCAACAGGCTGCATAAAATCAAAGGATGGAATGTTCATGTTAGAGAAGGAAAAAATTCTTCAGCACTGGAACAAATATATTGAAGAACTCTTCCATGATGAAAAAGAACAACCAGCAATACACAGAACTACCAACAGGCCTGAAATTCTAAAAACCAAAGTAGAAGCTGCACTGGCGAAATTGAACAGAAACAAGGCGGCAGGGCCAGACAGAGTTGTAAGAGAAATGCTGACAGCCTTAGATGATTTTGACATAGATAAGATGACAGAAATAATAAGTTAAATCTGTGACAGTGGTGATATACTGGAATATGTCAGCAGATCTATTTTCATAGCACTGCCTGAGAAACCAGGCGCAAACAAATGTAAACTCCACTGAACAATCAATCTAATGAGCCACATAACAAA
Organism: Acanthosepion esculentum; assembly: GCA_964036315.1. NCBI lineage: Eukaryota > Metazoa > Mollusca > Cephalopoda > Sepiida > Sepiidae > Acanthosepion > Acanthosepion esculentum. Next base: position 104,724,972 of record OZ038483.1, read on the forward strand.
ACTCATTATCTGTATTCTGATGAATAGTGTGTGCAGCAGAATCAGGCCAGAGATAGTGCAAGAACAGTGTGGGTTTGTTAAGGACACCGGAACATGATATTCATGCTCAGAATGTTATCAGAAAGAGTAATGCAAATGCAGAAAGATGTGCGCCCTTGTTTTATAGACTACGCAAAGGCATTCGACAAATTACTCTACAAAGATCTGTTATATAAGAATAATCAAGAACCTATACTGGCAGCAAACGACCTGTATATGGATAGAAAATGAGTTCAGCATATATACAAAAATAGAAAGGGGCATAAGGCAAGGATGTGTCTTCTTACTGGACTTGCTGACTCCACTGTTTGTACAGATAGTTGTTGTGCTACCTGCGCATATCTATCCTAACTGCAACAACAAATATAAATATAACAAAAACATGTCCAAGAATTAAATTTTCTTAGAAATTTTTCTTTTTTCTTTAACGTACTTTACAAATTTTCAAATGCTTCCCACTCTTTAAACAACAGTTACAGCTTACATAGTGGAAATGTTATAAAAATCTATTGTCTTTCAGATCTTCCCCAGCTAGGGCAGATATGTTTTGAAAGGATATGGCACTTCATTAGAAGTTTTGCTATAATTCTTTTTTTGGAATGAGACTATTTTAGTCAAAGAGAAGGACATGTAGATGGATATTTGTGTTACAAAGCTTTACTTACATATTTACATTTTAGAAAGTGAACAACTTAACTAAACCCACTAGTGCTGCAGCTTATCAAACACCGACATTAGATGAGTGCATTTCATTATACGATAAGCCTATATTAATAATATATGTGCTAGTACATTATTTTTTCCAGAGACTGATGTATATTGTATATCTTTGCATCTATATTTATTAACATTATACATATATATATATATTTCTGGAATATAAAATAGAAAAATTCTGTGTAATGCATTTTGCCCTCTAAAATGACCTCATCAGCTTAAAGAGAATGTAATGCATTATGCTTCCAGCTTCTTGCATTCAAGTCAACTTCGATCTTCAAAAATTTAAATGCAATGTCAATAGTTATCTTTTGTCTTTTTAAATCCTTTTCATATGTTCTTCTCTCTTCATAATGTTTTCATTTTCTCATATTGCCTCACACTCAGTAACCTCTTGTGTCTGAGTGGATTTATTGCCTTGTTTGGGAGGAAATGATTAAAAAAATAAAAAAAATAAAAACTGCATAGCATTTATAAATTCTTTAATATTTGTTGAGAAATAACTGGTATTTTTACATTACTCTCTAAAGAGAACATATTGCAAAAAAAAACAAAGTTCTTCCCTACCAGCAATTAAAAAGTTTTCTAAAATTATCATAGAATGGTGTAGAATAGTTACTAGTCCAATCCATTTTCACATTACCTAAAACACAATGTTAGGAAGAAAACTATTACCATCAATACTGGAAAGGGTTAGTAGATTTGAGAAACCTATTTTACCTGAAAACTGTTTTAAAAGAAAGGTTTTATTAATTTCAACCAGCAGCAATGGAAACCATTTGGTCAATGAATGCTGAATATTTCCTTATAAGGAAACGGTTAATCCCAACATTACCATTTTAATGACCAAACATCAGAATATTTATTTTAGAAGTTTGTAGATCAAAGAAATTATTCTCATCTTACTTTTAAAGCCAGAGCCGTCTATTGCATGCAAATTCTGTCGGGAATAATACTATGGTATTTTATTAGAAAAAAAAGCTACACAGTTCCTATACCAGATTTCTTTAGCAAACAAAGCATTATTATTCATAAAAAGAAGATATAAGTTATGAAAAAGAAAGGATGTGTTATATCTGATCTTAATGATGTATTATAATTGTTTGTGGTTGTTTTTCAAAACTATTTTTGATCTCAGAAACAAATCCTTGATTCTGTCTCTGATCATGTTTTCATTTTTTATTATTTCTAGGATGCTGCCTTGAAAAACAATTGTATCTGTTATTACCGCCATAAGCCCTACCCTATATCTGCTTCAAACATTCAATGATTCTCTGACAGTTCAGACAGGTGCATCCTTTGTTAGTCAGTTTATCTCAAAAGCTATTGTTACACATTTCTAATAGGACAGCAATAGTTTAAAGTAAAGATGCCAATCCAAATGTAGATTCTGTCTCCTTCCTGATATATTTACTTTGAAGTTAATACAGCAACTCTTGGAATGACTTTCAACTCGTCTTGCTTCTAAAAGAAAATCCATTCTCTTTTTATCTGTTCTTTTGATTTTCAAAATTGATTAAAACTGTTACCAACATTAACAAAAGTTTCTTTTTTCCTTCATTTTCCATTGATAATTACTAGCTTCTCCCTAGCATATTTTTTTTAGTATTGTTTTATTTTTTTTTCCACTTAGTTTATAAGCAAAATTTGAAGCTGTTCTTAGTGACTCAATAAAAACAGCTTTGAATTTTACAACTTGTCGTTAATGTTATTTTCTTTCTTTTTATGAAATCATAATGCTTTCTTCACTAAAGTCTTCTGATATAATAACTGTGCAGTTGTCCTGAGTATGACAATAAACTACATCCAGCAGCAAGACCTCTGATCAGGAGGTTTTGAGAAGCATGGAACTACCTCTTAATTGCTGCTGTTTCCAGATTCTCCCTGACCCTGGGTAGTAGTATCTGTTAGGGTCCCAGCTATGGGCAAATAGTGATGCTCTAAACTAAGATAAAAAAAATTAACCTTGAGTGGCTCTTAGACCTTTTTATTGGGTGAACAATGGTAAAATAATAATAATCCCAAATTTAAATATTTTAAATGTCTGAATTCTGGTTATATAATAGAAATTTGTATCTACTTTCAGAATGTCATTGGCTTAATTACCTGAAACTGTTGTGGCCAATACAGGATGTCAAAAATCTCACATTTTGAATATTTTTTTCATTTTTAGGACTCCCTGGAAAGAAAATTGGATTATCTAAAATCCTTAATTATTATTTGTTTTTTTAAGTAGATTGCATGTACAAAGTTCCCAATATTGAAAATGTTTCACTCTTGAGATATTAGAGTTTAAATATGGCACCAAATTTGGTGAAATCCTCAAATTTGGCTCAGCACCCTAACTGAATGAACATAAAATTGGAACCATACATAGTTAGGAGCTGAAATTTCCAGGATTGACTCTGTACAAAGACTATTTCACTTAGGAAAAAATTGAGTCGGTTTGAAAGATACCACCTTTTAAGCTTGTCTCACTATGTGCTGGAATTTCCCTCCCTCTTCTATACCACTTGCTATGAGACATTGCTTTGTAAAAGTGGTAGGTTTCCAACACCTCTAGTTGATCATATGACCGGTGTTAACACTGTGTATCCAATTACAGGCACATTCAGACCCTCCAGGGCTGTAAGCATGTGAAACTTGGAGGTACATTTAGACCATTTCAGCATTAAAGGGTTAAACACAAATTTTATTGGAGACACGAAAGAATAGTTTTGTTTCTCATATATTTGTTGTTTACTCAGAAAAATTATCGACACAAAAGGAAATATTACCACTATAAGGGGAGGAAATTAACCCTGATACCAAGCACTGCTTGACCTTATAAATATTGGTCTCCCCACCTCAAAAAACATCATAGCCATCAAATAATGGGTTTTCATATTGATTAATTATTATATTGTATCATTTTAAAATATCTTAAGTTTGTTTTGTAGCAAAACAAGTTTTTTTCCCCTAATAACTTAAATTAGAAAATGAGAAATTTGTAATATCTGACAGAATTTCTGAAATGAGGGATTATCATTATCTATTTAGGTAACCTTCTGGATTCAAACAGGTTAAAGCAAGAGTAACGTGAAGAAAGATGAATTACTGTGGAAGAAATAACTAACACAAGAATTAGAACAACATGGGCTTTTTGAATGGATTTTTTTATCCAATATTATTTCTTATTACTATAAACATCATCCTGGGTATGATGATAAACTACATCCAGCAGCAAGGCCTCTGATTGGGGGATTGGAGATTTTGAGGAGATTGGAACCACCTCTTAATTGCTGTTGTTCCCAAGTCCACCCAGACCCCAAATGGTAGAACCTGTTAGGTTCCCAGCTATGGGCAAATAGTGAACTCCCAAACAAAATTCAACAGTACATTTTTTATATTAAAATGACCAATACATTCTTATAGCAAAATGACAATCAACGCAACACTAAAAAAATATAAAAATACATTTTTACAGTAAAATTACAAACAATATGATCTACATTTTTTTTTTAGATATATAATCTAAAAAACAACTTTATGCTTTCAGAGTAAAAGTACATACAAAATATCTGTGGTTTAAACCATAAAATTATGTAAAAAATATTTAGATTTCAGCATTAAATAACCCATAGCGGTTGATATGCTGCTAAACAAAATCAATCAACCATGAACATTGTTTTTTTTTCCTGGGTAAATGTATTTGAGCTGCTACCCCTGTTTTTTTCTTTTCTTCTTTTCTTTCTTAAACAGTGAAATTGATAGCCACAGGCCAAGATTGAGAAGTCCTACTAAAGAAAACTTATTCCACTGACAAATCTTTCGGCTACGGAAACAGTTTCTCTGATGAAAAAGAGGACACACATTCAATTCCTGCTGGAAGCACAATCTTTCTGTAGTAGACTTTTCATTCTAGGAGGACAGTTATTGTTAATTTCACTGTTTAAGAAAAATAAAAAAAAAATAAAAACATACCAACTGAAATACATGCACCCAGTAAAATAACATCTATAATAATACAAAATAATTTGGATTAAAAAAAAAAAAAAAATCACTCAAAAATTACTATATATATATATATATATATATATATATATATATATATATGCTGAGAGGTTTTTAATGTAGTGAGTCTCCTGACTCACGTATGATTTGTGAGGTTCCTTGGGAAATTCAGTGGGTCCCAACTGAAGTTTATTAATAAATTGCAGTGTTATTATAAACAATGTTATTAGTCTGATGTTTCCATTCAACTATAATGGCAACAGGAAAGAACACTACAAAATTAAGTATATATTATCACAGCCAATCATAACAAATATGTCTCTATTAGTTATAATGTTTGAATTAATAATTTAAAAAATATGTTTCTAAAGCACAATGTACGTGTGTCTGTCCGTCCATTTTTTGGTCTCAGCAAATCATAAACAACCTGAACGAACAGGTAGTACTACTGTAGTTGCATGCTATTAAAAATCAAATAAATAATTCATTTAAAGTTAAATTTAAATATCAAACAGAGTGAATGGTTTTTTTAAACCTTTCACTCTGTTTGATATTTATTAAAGGTTTAATTTTAATTTTGCTTTGTGTCACAATATATATCATCTAATTAAACCAGGATTAAAACTTAAGTGGGGCATGGCACATTGCTCATATATATTTTTTTCTTTTTCTAGCATGCATACTGTGGCATATTCAAAATATTATAATTTGAATTCCCTAAGGTCTTTTAGGTGTGACTTTATGTGAAGGGATCATAAAAAATGTTGATTTTAAAAGAAGATAAAAATTGTGCACAAAATAAATGTAAACAAACTATGGAGACCAGTTGCATACACGAAGAAAGATTATGTCAAATAAAGATATAAGAATTTAAAAATAATAAAATTATTTTAACTTTTACATACATAGAATGCTGAAGATAAAAGGCTGAAGGCCTAAAATTCCTCCGCAAGAGCTAACCTAAAGTCTGCTCAAAGGCAGGCTTCTGGACTAGTTTATACCATGTTTAACAACAAAAATACAAAATATCTTTTTAAAAAATATATCTAAGCGCTAATTGCCCTTAGTATCTATCACAGTTCATTTGACAAAAGATTTGCATTCAGTTACAGAAAGAATATATTTTAAATTTAAAATGGACACATTATTGGATAGACATCCTTGTTTACTAAGTAAAAAGGAATTCATTGTTTGTTGAAACTATCTCATAACTATATAGTTACATTGTTCTGGAATTGTCATCAATGGTCGACTGAACTTGCTTTGTTTCAATGACTTTTGTTTTGTTATTATTAGTTACTTTGTTCAATAAATGATTTCTTAATCTCATAACTGTTATGGATTGGTTGTGTGCAATGTATCCTTTTTCATGGGAAAAATGAGGTGTGGCCTTGGGATGCACAGAGATAGAAAGTTTACTGTCTCATTTTACATTTTTGTATGTCAGGGACTCAGGATGTGTACCTATCAGCACATCTCTCTCTCTCTCACACTCACACACATACTCACACACACACACACACACACACATATAATGTAGAGAGAAAGAGATAACGTAAATTATTTTCAGATAGATTGTATCTGTAAAGAAACAAAATGAATAAAAAGATAAGTAAGCGAGTAATATTCAAGAAATTTTTTATTTATTTATTTTATCACTTTCTTACTTTTGTCTTACCAGACATTGAATTATGGCACTTTGTACTCTACTACATGTTCTGGTTGACCTTTCAACCACCTGATGAATATTCATGAATGTTCTCAAATTAAATTATAAAAAGCCTTGATAAACCTATGCCATCCTTGCTCTTGTATATAAACATGTGCAACAAAATAAATCATTGCATTTGCCTCAGAGGACGAAATTCATCAGCTAAGAATAGTTTTTCCTCTGGTCTTTTTATTCACACACACACAGGTGGGTGGGTGTGGGGATTGAGCAATTCCTCTATCATTGTTTCTCTGGCAAATGTTGAGATAAGCTCCATTCTTTACTTACACCAGTTCAGACCATTACTATCAGGACATATCATGCCACTTCCAAATAGTTGTATTATCCTTATTTCTTCCATGTTCCAAATGGAAGAAGAAAGTTCCATTCCAAAGGACTACCAATTTGTGGAACAGACATCCCCATGCATGCTTTCCTAAATACTTTACTCTTGACTGCTTCAAGTCAAATGTCAATCGTTATCTATCCTCATAAACTTTATGCCATCTCTTTTACTCATTTCACTCATCATTACCATTTTAGCTGTAACTTCAGTGACTCTCAAGCCCTATACTGAGTGGTATTTATTAAAAAAACAAATAGACACACTGTTCCCAGGTTAAATAGACTCACTAAACCTCCTTGAAAAAGAAATAGGATGCAAGTGCTGTTACATCTGCTTGTTAGTTGAATTCAACAAGATATTTCTGATTTTTATCAGCTATAAGCAGTCTGCATTATACAAATAGCTTTCATTACACAAGCAAAGATACCGATAATTGCACAGGTGAAAATAACTTCTAAGATCATGACCTTTGTTGGCTATTCTTCCTTTCTGATATACATTTAACAATTTAAAATAGACTCCAGAAGAAATGTCAAGTCACTGTATGAGTGCTACTGGTACCAAGTAATCCAGTACTACCTGCCACATGGTTGGGCCATCGGTGACTAAGCCAGCTAAACAGTTTTTCCTATTGAGGGGTATGGCTAGACATCCAGCATAACTAAAACCAAGATCTGTCAAAGGAGAGATGAGTCTTGTAATGGCCATTGAGCACAATTGGTAGACTGGGCTCCATAAATATGTCTGCAGAGAGTGTGGGAATGACACAGCATCGTTGAGCAGAGGGCTTAATAGACTGAAGTCAATGGCCAGGGTAGTGGTTTACATTAATGGAATCAATGGCCATGGGTCTATGACCAAGGCAAAACTTCAAGTTGGAGGACATTGGCTGTTTCTTTTCTCACTTGTGGAACACTCTTCTGGCTTCTTGGTTCAAAAGTTTGATCTTTAAAAATTTAAATACAATGTCAAGCATTATCTTTTGTCTTCTTAATTTCTGTTCTTTTATTGTTCTCTCTTCTTAATAGTGTTTCTTTTTTCTATTCTCTCACACTCAGTAACCCCTTGTGTCTTAGTGGCTTTATTTCCTTCCTTGTGATGAAATGATTAAAAAAAAAAAAGAAAAAAAAGGTGATTTTTTTCAGTCCTAATTTTAGGATCATAAATTACCAAAAGAAAATATCCAGTTTCTTATAAACTGTATATGTGAATCAATATGTGAAATCATATGAAAAATGACTAAAATTTTTTCTCTCTCCGTGGAATATATACCAAATTATATTGTTACATACTTGGAGTATATAGTTATTTTTGTATCTTTTTTGCTTAAAGATTCATTCATTTCTACTAATGTTTCACTTTTTAAGCAGCTTTTGTTTCTAAAATTTACAGAAAACCAAACAATTTTATATGGTTTCTCAATGTCTTCTTTGATGCACCATGCCCCTTCAGGGTGTTGGCAATCATAACCCTCTACAATTTCCCGTCCTTTGCAATTCATAGTAAATTTTAGTTATCCCTCTTAAACCCTGTTCTGCTATCCATTTAGACAAGCTCGTTAGGAAGGTTGTGCACTGCTTTCTTCTATCCCTTTTGCCTTTAATATCTCCTTTGGGGAGTCAAATTTTCTTCACTATGTGCTCTAAATATTTCAACTCGCTCTGATTTGACATATAAGTGTTTTTTTTATTTCCATTTTATCTAAAACTTTGTTGTTGCTCAAGTGTTAAGTCCATGGTATTCTCAGCATAACTTCTATAGAATCACATGTTTGTTGCTTCAAGTCTCTTATTCATCTGTTAGGAAACTTTCCAGCATTCACCGCCATATATGAGGATCAATATTACATAACAGTTGTGTAGTTTTTCTTTGTTTCTAATGAGATTTTCCTGTTTCTTAATACTTTTTTGCAGCTTTTGGAAGGCATCTTTCACTATCCCATTGCATCTTCAGATTTCAGTATCGCATTTTATGTCCTCTGTTAAAATGCTTCATAGATATTTTTCTACTTGCTTGATTTTGTCATCTCCAATTTGTAATTTATATGTTGGGCTCTTCTAGAAACATGTAAAGGCTGAGTTTTTTAAGATTAAGACACTTCCATTACTGCCTATTTAATTTTAGTATGGATTTATTTGCTGATATTTATTACATCTTTAGCAGTCATTCCTTCCAGTCTTTATATTTTTTTCTCGGTAAAAACTGTAACTTATTTTATTTGTTTTTTTTTGTTGTTTTTTTTTTTGCATGAAATAAATCAATGTGTTTAAATACCTGTAAAGCACCTGTCAGCATCCTGTCAGGTTTTACACGTGAGTAACTGCAACATGATTTGGAAAGAAGCAAAAATCAGGTGCAAAGTATTTCATTTTAATGTGCCTAGATAGATTTCTTTTGATGTTATCTTTTTTTTTTTCATCCTGGATGCTAAGAGTAAAGTATAAAACATATTGTTGTAATAATTCTAGTTTACCCAAACCATCAAAAATGACAGCAGATGTTAAGTTCTTTCTATTATTAGGTTTTCCCATGTAAGTCTTTCAATATTATTTTCCAATTATTATATTAATATGGCCTAATCATGGATGGATCATATTTTTTTTTTTATTCAATATCAGTAGAAGATTGATCCCTCATTTTATATCCTGTAAAAGCTTATATTAATATTAGTTGACCTATGTCATTAAAACTGATAGCATATTTTATTGAATTTTTACTTTTGTTACATTTTCACATGTGATTCTTTCACTATCTTTTTTGCAATTATTGTATTAATATATCCTAATCAAGTAAGTACAACAATTTAAATATCTAGGCAGTGTTTTAACAGAGGACAGAGAATGTGACAGTGAAATCTGAAGGTGCATTGGGATAATGAAAGATGCCTTCCAAAAGCTAAGCAAAGTATTAAGAACATGCAAAATCTCAGAAACAAAGAAAAGAGTACTGAGCTGTTATATAATATTGCTCCTTGTATATAGCGGTTTATGTTGAACAATCTCTGTACAATTGAAGAAGAGTTGAGGAAATAGAAATGTAGTTCTACAGAAGGATACTGAGAATACCATGGACCGAACATATGGACACTGACAATTTTAGAGAAAATGAAAATGACACTTATACATCTAATCAGAAAAAGATAGTTAAAATTTTTAGGGCATATAATGACGAAAGAGGTCTTAGAAAAGGGCATATTACAAGCAAGAGGGACAAAGGAAAGTAGCAAATGACCTACCTAATGAATTTTTGTAAATAGGGATTAGAAGAAATAGTGAAAAGACAAAATTTACTATAGGTTACAAAGGACAGGAAATTGTGGAGAGCCATAATCATTCACATCATAAAGGGACATGGCACAAAGAAGAAAAAAATCCTGGATGGATTCCATAAAAATACAACATAGGATCTTCATTTTCTGTCCAGTAAAATCTTATATTAACACTAGTTTATCTATGCAGTCAAAAATGGCAAAATATTTTATAAGTACTTATTATTATGAAATTTTCACATATAAGTCTTCAAATTTTTAAAATTTTGTTCCAGTTATTGTTGGTATATTCTGCTTTTTTATAGAGTCATTTATTTTTCATCTCTCAACTTTGTAAACATTTTGCAACACTGAAATCTGAAGATGCAATGGGATAGTGAAAGATGCCTTCCAAAAGCTGCAAAAAAGTATAAAGAAACAGGAAAATCTCATTAGAAACAAAGAAAAACTACACAACTGTCTGCCATTGTCAAAGCAAATACATTACTGCAAACGTCATTTTTATTTATAAAAGAGATAAAGGAATCATCTTTTTTGCAACCTCCTCAGAATTTTGAATTGTGACGTGTCATCACTAGTCATATGCCATGATTCAGTTGACAAGACAGACATGTGATATAAAGCATATAGACTAGAGAAAATTAAATGCTATGATATATCCCTTGAGTATGGAAAGCATGCATTGAAGAAAGCATTTGATTCAAAATTCAAAGTTTATTGGGTACAAAAAATACTTTAAGACCAGAGAGTACAACAGCCAAAACTATGTGTGATTATCAACCCAGACACACTGCTCCTAAGGGAAAGGCATATAATAATGATAATTCCTCATCTCAAAAATCCCAACATTAATGAAAGAAATTCAAAGAATAGAAGAGTAAAATATTGTGAGTATAACAACCAAGATGAGCTAAGTATTAGGTTGGTGCAAAAATAATGTTGTTTTTTGACGTTCAACTTCATGTGAGAAAACGACATTATTTTTGCACCAACCTAATATATAAGAATAATAATTTGTCATTTAAAGAATTGCAGCATAAATTACCTTTGTATTAGGTTGGTGCAAAAATAATGTCGTTTTTTGACGTTCAACTTCATGTGAGAAAATGACATTATTTTTGCACCTAACCTAATATTCATAAAAAAAAAAAGTATTTTTTCTTTATATTTCTTATAGTTTATTTTCTTATTTCTTTCAGAATTTTGAATGTTCAGATTAGGATTACCATTTCTAGAAGCTGTGACTCTGAGAGAATTTGCTTAGCTGTCTATTGAGAAAATTACAAAGTCAATATTGTATGTGGTAAGTTCAAAGACTTTTGTCTATTTTTGCTTTTCAGACAACTATCCCACATTTTCTTCAACCCTGTGTGTGTTTAGTTTGTAATCCCCACTGTGTGTGATATTTTTCTTACCTTCATTCTCATTTGAAATTTATCACAGAAGGTCATAATCACAAACATCCATTTTTGGTTTTTGCAACACTTTTATACAATAATAAGAATGGTGAACTTTGGATTTACATTTGGTATTGATTCATTTAACAAAAATATGAAATTCTTTCTGTAGATCTATTTATTACATTGGGGTTTATTAAAAGTATTTTCAGGCTTACAGCCATATCACATTGAAACACTGGTTCTCATACAATCACCAAAGTTAAGCATTGTTGAGCCTGGACATTACCTAGATGGTGACCACTTTGGAATACCAGGTTCTTGGATATGCAGGTGAGGTAATAGATAACGGCTTGGAATTGGAAATTGGAGAGCCAAGTTCCAATTCCAGTTGGATCCATTATATTCACTTACATTCAAATACCCTTGGCAATGGTATGAATCCAACTGTTCTCCCCCACCCAGATATGCATTAAATAGTAAGACTTGTATCAGTAAGTCATTATTATCTCCAAAAAGTTCTCTTAATTTAAAAATATTTTCTGGCTTTAAATAATCTGCAAAAGGTTGATAAGCTGTAAAAAACAATCAGTCAAAAGTATTTTCATTTATTATCATGGGGATCATCTTATAAACTTGTGTATTTTATTTGACATTAGCTGTTACCACGTGTAGGTAGTTTTATTGTTAGAGGCTCAGAACAAGAAATCAGCAAGCCGTCTTCAAATTCTATATCGAGATCATTACACACACTTTTTGCATCCTGGGTAAGATGATAAACTACATCCAACAGCAAGGCCTCTGATCAGGAGGTTTTGAGGAGCGTGGAACCACTTCTTAATTGCTGGTGTTCCTAGGGCCACCTTGACCCGGGGTGGTAGCACCTGTTAGGGTCCTAGCTATGGGCAAATAGTTAACCCCAAAACTGGGGTAAAAACACTATGAAAGAGTAAAAATAGGTTTTAATACCAGAAATACTTTGTAAAAAAATTATTTCCAGCAATATATTTTTAATAAAAAATATATTACCAGCAATACATTTTTGAAAAAAAAACATTACCAGCAATATATTTTTGATGAAAAAAATATTACCAGCAATATTTATTTTGGAATAAATTATTACCAGCAACACAGGTATCATTGGCAGGACAATGAGTCACATTGGCATAGTTGGCTTACTTCTTGTTGTTTTGATGACATTTCAGATGGTTTACTTAACCTGCCCTCAACAACAGTATGTGCTCACACACCACATTTTCAAGACTGCAAATCACAGTGGGACGAAGGCATTGCATCCCTTCCTTATAAAGTGTCTCCCACTCTACGATTTGAAGACAGTTCTTCCCAATGCTGCACATCCATGTACAATGCATTCAGATTAGCCTTCAAATTATCTTTAAACCTCTTTCTAGGTTTCTAAGCTTGTGCTGTGGACACTTTGCCATCTTCAGTTCCCTATAGAAAAGTTGCTTGGGAATACTGTTATCCCCTCCCACCATTCTCACAACAAGTCCTAAGGGGTTTGGTTTGAGTTCCAGCATATATGACCTGAAGGCCAGAACATTGTGAATAGAACAATAAAGATGATAAATGTAAATAATGTAAATCTATATATATGCATACATAAAACAATCCATACATTCAGTTAAAAGTAAAAATAAAATTCATCCTTGATGATGACTAAAAGTAAAGCCAAAAGTGCTCAGACATATAAAACATTTGGACAATTTTTATATAATTTATGTCCAGAAAAGAAAACATATGAAAACATGAAAAATAATATAAAAATCTTAACTACAGTATATATATATATATATATATATATATATATATGACTAGAAAGTGCTTTAATCACTAATTTGGCCACAGTAAATTTATGTCCAGGTTCTTACAATGTATCTCAATTCTTGGCAGATTTTCTGTTATTGCAATGTGGGATATTTAAAAACAAAGATGATGGAAAGAAAAATAATATAGATGAATTTGGTTAGATTGAAAAAATTATTTTAAAATATTCTTTCAAAAAATTTTGAAACTACCAGCATCTCTTGTTCATGCATATGTATAGTCACAACAATGTCAACAAACCCAATCTGATGAAGTCATAATGGATGAAATGCATCACAAATAAATTTTTTCATATTGTCTTACAGTTTCCTCAAAATATATATATATATATATATATGAATGATAGGATAAAGAACAAGTAGGAAACTGATCTTAATCTAACATGTTTCATTTTATTAAAGCTTTGTCAGATCAAGATAGAAATGATAAAAAATTATAAAAAACAAAATGATACAGATTAATGGAAAGCTGTGTTTGGCTATTATTGGTTAGATGCGTGTCATTTGTAATGAAGTAACAGATAATATTCAAATAAGTGTAAGAAAACATTCTGGATGCTCAAGAGTGTAAAATTTAGTGAGACGCTGCAGGATGTTTTGAAAAATTTTGTTTTGATTTTTCATTAATGTATATCACGTGCGTATTTTGTATATATATTAATTTATTTATTCAGAAGAGATTAGTTAGATTCATAAATAATGGATCTGGAGAAAAATGGTGATGTAACATAGTTTTTTAATATTTTCTCTTTAAAGGGTTATATTCTTTCTTGATAAGCCTGGCATTGGCAAAAAAGTTATATCTTTTATCCTATCATTTTACTGGGTTCTTATCTATACTATATATATATTTACTTTAAAAATCAGATCAGTTGAATCTGCTGCCTTAGTTTCAACCTTACTGTATTCTCAGGCGATTTTTAGCAAATTACCTCTTAATGATTTATTTTTTAGAAAATCTAATGAAAACTATATTAATTTAATAAAAAATAAATGAAAAAAACACATGACATTGAGTGTAATAGAAAGGGAGGAGGTGGATGTGAAGAAGGAAGGAGAAGAGAAGAAAAGCAAGAGTATTATAAATGTATTGGTGTGGGGGTAATTGAAATGTACATTTTAAACTTAAAAGCTCTACTTGTTATTTTTACTTTTATTTTTATTTATTTATTTTTTCACACATGTATTGAGCACTTTTTGATACCAGTGTTTCCTGTCTGATTCAACTCTGACCATTAACCTTTTATGTATTTATACACACACACACACACACATTCTCTCTCTCTTTCCCTCATTAATCATTCTTCCTCTACAAATACAGTGTAACCCGGATATAAGAGAGTTGTTGGGGCTGGAGAAGAAGTCTCTTATATCCAGGTTTGGTCTATTATATATACATTAACACACTCTAATTTGGGACCAGATAAAAATCTCTCTTATATCCGAGTTTCTCTTATATCCGAGTCTCTTATATCCGGGTTACACTGTATATCAAATTTTAACAGACTATATATGATTATATTTTTTCTATCATTTATGTTGATATTCTTCTTATTAATGCTATTAATTGTCTATGAATTCCTCATGGTGCCGTTCCCATGAGATTTTAACTGAAGTTGTTTGACTGATGTCAAACAACACTAATTAAAATTGAAGAGAATCATTTCCATAACCAAACTGATAGAGATTGGATTAAAATTAGTAACATGCTAAATGACAGAAATGTTCTTAATTTAATTTTCCTCTTTTCTGTTGTGTGGGCTTAATTTCATGTCCATAGTTGTTCCATTCTATCTCGCCAATTCAAGTGTTATACCAACAATGTAGCTAACACCAGAGACATAATGATCTCAGTCTGATCATTAGACGTTGTTCTGATGGCATTAATCATGTGTTCAACATTTTTGAGGTTATTTATAATTTAAAAAAATAGTTTCTTCATACAGTGAATTGGAAATGTGTAAATATATTTCGACAGATGAAGTTTAATTAAATTTTCTAATTCCTGGTCCCAAGGAAAGCTGTGTCCTTCTGCTAGTTTACTTTCTCAAAAGAAATTTCATTTTAATGATTCAACAAATAATCTTTCCATTGTTGCATTGGTAGTTTGAGATGAAGCAAATACATGTTGGTATCAATGATTGTTTTAGTATTTAATTCTTTTATAATGACTTATTTAGATAACTGAATGACAAAATGAAGAAAATATTTTATGTAACCAATTTCATCCCTAGCAGGAACATCTTCAGATTAATAATGTTTTTATCGATAGGCAGTCATTTTTATGGATGATTGAATGGCAAAAGTGAAGAATTCTATGTGAAGGACTGCTTCAGACTACTGTTTTCACTTAGGGAATCATAGATATATGGGGGTGGAAATGAAGTATAGCAAATGATGGTTATAATTATATGTTGAGAGAAACACTGAATTGTCCTTTCAAATGACAAAACATATCACATAAGTTTTTTTTTTCTATTTGGTCATTCAGTAATTCACTATTAATCTGATGTATTGAGTTCATATATCTTATTCTCCCATATACAGGATGCGATGGATAAATTGTCATCTAATATATTTACCAAAATTACACAGAAATATCTTGAAATACTAAAGAGCAAATTTACTCAATAAAATCACCATTGGCTTCAACCACAGCCTCCAGACAACTTCAGCATCTCCTGCAACTCTTCTGGATGGTCTCTTGCTTAAATTGGCAATTACTGCCATAAGCCTTGCCTTCAGTCCATTTTTGGTCTTACAAGGAGTTGATCTCTTACTGAACTGCACCCCACACATAATACTCAAGGTGGTTGCAGTCTGGTGAGTTAGGTGGCCAGCTGCAAAGGGTGATGTGATTCCAGAAATTATCTGACAGCCATGACTGGGTTCTCCTGCTTGTATGGCATGGTGCAGAGTCCTGTTGCCAAACGTAGGGTCTTCCAGCATCCACCCTCTTGACCTAGGGCTGCACTACCTCTTCAGGGTACTTGATGTAGGCCTCTGTGTTGAGTCTGAGGCACTCACCAACAAATTTGGGAGTTCTTTACTTATCAGAACGATCAAAGTGACTTTTCCAAGATGCCGTAGCTTTGTAATCACCATTAGACTCCTCCAACTCTTTCTGAATCCTTTGCACTGTCCTCAGATTGACACCCAAACACTCTGAAATGTTTGTATTTGTAGATTTTGCTGCAAATGCCAAGCAGCACAGCATGCTGTTTCCAAATTTCTGGTGGAGTGAATTGCATCATG
>OZ038483.1:104749044-104761544 GCA_964036315.1 Acanthosepion esculentum
AACCATATTTGTCAGAAAGAAGATCATGGGATGTAAGCTGCTTAACCACTTCAGCATTGATTAAAGCCTTGAAGACTTTGCCAAAGAGTAGTAGGAGACTGATAGGATGGTAGTTAGATGGGTCAGAAGGGTCTCCAGAGTTCTTGAAAACTGGGACAACAGATGAGGACTTCCAACAGGCTGCAATAGTTATATAATTTGGAGAGGACTGGAGCCAATTCAAGAGTACTGCTGGTATCCTGTCCCCACCACTAACCTTATGGGTGTCTAATTTAGAGATGATGTTCAGTACTATCAATGGGGTTATGTTCATGTCACTCAATAGAGCCCCAGTTTAAGGTGGGGAATCAGGAGTGGGTACTCCGGATGAGTTGAGCATTGAAATGGATGAGAATTTCTGAACAAGAAGAAAAATAAGGCAACAAATTAGTTTTCTATTCCCAACCGTAAACCTGGGATCTCATGTCATTCGTTTTTTTTGCATGAGTGAAAGAACTAGTAATTCAAAGTTTGTAGAAAGAATGAAGACTAAATTCACTTCAATTAATATAAATAATAAATAAAAAGTGAAAAAAATAAAATAAAAAAACAGATTTCATAAAGAATTGGTACCAATAAAACAATGTAATGTCTTAAAAATAATGCTTACTACAGGAGACTTCTTTATTATTTTTCTATTTTATGACTATTTTTTTCTTATCACAAATCAAAGTGCGCTCAGAGTTTTAGTCATACTACAAGTGTGTCCTGAAGTAAAAAAAAAATGTTTGGGAAACACTGATAGATAGTCAAAAAGAAAAAACCCTAAGCTGTAAATATGTTTTAAATTGTTGAGGATTCTTCCATCTTTCTGCTAAATTTTCATATAAAAGCAATTGCCTAACAGTCAGATTACATATGCATCCTGAGATTTTTAGTCTGGTTGTTAGTAAATGTCCTAGTAGATATGAAAGTTTTGATTAGATCATTTGTATTGTAGATATAGTTTTATTACTATTTGCTGAATGTGCCATTATGATTTATTTATGAGTTTCCTATTCCCTCAATTTGATAGCATGAATTTGTTTAACTCAGCTTTAAATCAGATTCTCTTAGCATTAATTAATACTTCATAAGAAATTCACTTGAGTTCATTAACCTCTTGGGATTAGTGTAATGTCTACTAAACAAGCTTTAAAAGTTGTCACTTATTAAGAAACAAAAATATTTCATTAGAAACAAAGAAGAGTACTAAACTGTTATGTAATATCTACCCTCCTATATGGCAGTGAATGCTGGAAAATCTCCGATGGACTAAACATGTGAGCAATGACAAAGTTTTAGAGAAAATTGACAATAAACTACATCTTGCAGCAAAGCCTCTGATTAGGAGATTGGAGGTTTTGAGGAACATGGAACTATCTCTTAATTGTTGTGGTTCCCAGATCCATCCTCACCCAGGTGGTAGCACCTGTTATGGGGTCACTACGAAAGTATAAAAATACATTTTTATATTAAAAATACCAGTTATATATTTTCATAGTAAGAAAATTACCAGTAATACATTTTTGGAAAAAAATATATTACTAGCAATATATTTTTGTAAAGAGAATTACTAATGCTCCCAAGAAAAATTAATTTAATTTTGGCATTATTTGGCAAATTGACCCATAAGAAGTTGATATGCTACTAAACATATACATAATATTTAGAAATGAAAAAACTCATAAAAACATTGAGAAAATTTTATAGAATGCTTAAAAATCAATTCTCTTTTTCTCTGTGCTGTTTTCCTTCAGGATGTAGGCAGTCATGGGTCTCCACAATTTCCTCTCTTTTTGTTATCTTGTATAAACCTTGCTTCACCATCCATTTGCTCAAGCTTGCTTGCATTGTTTTCTTCTGTCACTCTTGCCTTTAATATATTGTGTGTGTATCAAATTTTTCAAGCCCTCTCTCCTTATGTTCCCTAAAAATTTCAGTTCCTGATTCAAATTATAAGTGACCTTTTTGTTTCTAGTTTCTCTAAATGTTTGTTTAGCAGCATATCAGTCAGAATTTTTGGACATGCCTTTGTCTTTTTTCAACAAGCCGAGAAATAAACAAAAAAGTGGGACTCATTTTTACAGGGAGTAGTGTTGTTTATTTTTGGGTTTTTTGTCATGTGTTGTATTTCTGTAAGAAATTTAACCTGGGCCTAATAGTTTGTCAGGATTAGGGTTGTGTAGGGTTTGTAGATGGGTCCCTGTGGAAACTATATTCTCTGAGTAAACCCAAATCCCTGTTTAATCCTGTAATATGTGATTTTGAAAAAATTTGAAAATGCATTTTAACTCTGATATACACACACACACACACACACACACAAAACTGACTTATGGCTATATCAAATTGAAACACTGGTTCTAGTACGATTACCGAAGTTAAGCAATATCAAACTTGGTCAGTACCTAGATAGGTAATCATTTGGGAATATGAGGTGCCGTAAGCTTGGACATGCAGGTGGTGTAATGGATAATCTGAGAACTGAGTTTCAATTCCAGTCAGGTTCATTATATTCACTTATAAGCAAACACACTTTTCCTTCCAGCTATAGGTTAATTAATAGGACTTGTATCAGTAAATCATTATTATCTGCAAAAAATTCTTACTCTCTAAAAATATTACCAAGCATTAAATGGCTTGCAAAAGGTTGATAAGCCATAAAAAACAATTCAGTCAATCAATAACACACACACACACACACACACAAAACAATGATGAAAAATTCTTCTCCCAACCTAATCTCCAAAATCATTTTTCAATAACCACATATTAGAATATTGATTTTGGGATGTGGGTCAAGCTGAGAAATTTTCAGCATTCTCTCTCATGTGTGTGTGTGAGAGAGAGAGAAAGAGAGGGACAGTTTCATATACTGAAACTGCAAGTTATCATACAGTTTATATCAATATTCAATCTATCCCTGATAAAGACCATTTTTCCCTTATAAATATAACAAATTTTAACCTCTCTCTCTCATATACGTGTATATATATATATATATATATATATATATATATATATATATATATGGTATAAGATGACAACTGGAAAAAATCATAGTTTTTTAACAATGCATTTCCGACTTTTTCAAAGCAAAAATGAAATCAAAATGTTTTTGTTGTTATAATTACATTACAAAATCCAAATTTAAAAATTTACATATAAATATATATAAGTGGACATTGAGGTCAACACCCAGCAGCAACAGTCTGTTTCCTGCTTAAATGCAACCATCAGGCCTGACAATTGTGTTTTAGCATGAAACAAACTGTCGCCACTTGTTGATGACCTCAATGTCCATTTTATATTTACATACACTCTATCCCTGGTATCACTTTAACTCTTAAATATAGCATAACTTAAAACTATTTTTTTTATTTTATATATAGAACAAAATTAAATAGGGCAAATATTATTTACGAATTTAAATGCCTATTAAGGAATTGTATTCCTCATCAATCAAAATTCATAAATAATTATATAGGCCACACTACAACATGTTTGACACACAGATTAACTCTACACCTTTCTGACAGTAGCTCAATTAGATCTCATTTAAATATTCATGGAGACCTACTGGACAATATTCGAAACATACTTGTTGACAACACTGATATAATAGCATCATCTACATGCAAAAAAATGCTAAAAATAATGGAAGCCTTATTAATAAAAACAAACAAACCAACACTTAATAATATTAACTTTGAACATGGACATAATATATTGACCGTGTTTTGAAACAAAAAAATGAAAACATTTTATAAAACATACATACAACAAACTATTTCTAATTTTAACAGTTAAAATCTAATCCTTGAAAATGGCTAAATGCATAGCCGAAAGCGCTTGAATAAAAAGAACATTCGGACAATTTTTATATAATTTATCATCCGAAAAGAAAAAATTATTAGATCGCATGAGAAATTGTATAAAAACTAAATAAAAGCACTTTGTCTGTCGTTTTTAATGAAATGTGCATGAAAGAAGGATTGCTGCCTAAATACACAAATATATATATATATATATATATATATATATATATATATATATTGTTTGGTTTGTTTTATAGCATATCAACTTTTTCCAATTGAATTCTCTCATTTTGATAAACAGTAGATAGGTAGAGATGGGACACATGACACCTCCCACACACACATTTTTTTTTTTTTTTAAGTGAGTTACGCATCTGCATTGGGATGCTGTCAATGTATTCTTAACCACTGACAGGACAAACAAGGTGCGATGTGTAAACTGTAAACATTTTATATTTTTAATTTCACGTATGCACATTGTTTGTTTTTGATTTTGTCGGCTGCACAGTATAGTAGGGACATTTAGGTACTTGTGTCTTAGTGGCATTATTGCTTTACTTGAGGTGAATAGTCATGCTGGGTGGAATTTTCCAACGTATAAAATAAGCTTGCTGATTCATATAAACATCAGACTGGATGTTTTCTGACATGGCAAGATTCCTGGAAGACAGTAATTATGCTACAGAAAAAATTATTTGAAAAATACTGTATTTGCTTTTACATAACACACAAGCACCTCACATAAGGCACCAATTCCTATTTTACAATATTTTGTGGGGGACAAAATTTAGTAAGTTTTGTCACATATTTATTGAAATATATTAAAAGTGGTTTTGTAAGGGAAAATGTGTGATTTTGTGCATACAAATTCTTCTCTATATGCTGTGTCCCTTCAAGACGCAGGTGATCATAACTCTTCATAATTTCCTGTCCTTTTGCGCATCTTAATAAATATTGACTTTTTGTTATTTCTCCTAAACCTTGTTCCACCATCCATTTAATCAAGCTCACTAAGTGGGTTATGAGTTGTTTTCTTTTGTCCCTCTTGCTTTCAATCTGTTCTGTGAATTACCAAGCCCTATTTCCTCATTATGTGCCCTACAAATTTCAACTGCCTCTTTCTGATGTTAATTATAAATTTCCTTTTTGTTTCCATTTTCTCCAAAACCTTGTCATTGCGCACGTCCAGTCCATGGTATCCTTAGCATCTTTCTATAGAACCACATTCCTGTTACATAAAGTCTCTTCTCCATCTATGAGATTGTCCAGCCTTCATGGACATATAGGAGGACTGATATCATGTAACAGTTCAGTACTCTTTTCTTTGTTTCTGACAAAATTGTTCTTTTTGTTAATATTCTACTTAATTTTTGGAATGCAACTTTAGCTATCCTAATGCACCTACAGATTTCAGTGTCACAGTTTCTGTCCACTGTTAAAACACTTGTCAGATCTGTCTATATTTCTGTGATTAGGTATTATGTACATTATTCGGACTATTGTCCTCATCTTTGTCGCCATGTTTATCGCAACATTTCGGCCGTTGTACACTCCGCCCTTCTTCAGGTGGTTGGAATGTCGAACTGAACCCTTTATTTCACTCACTGGGGTAGACTGTTCTAGTTCCACATGCCATATTTAATGGATATCAGTTATCTCCTGTTAATTTCCCTCTGAAAGTTCTCCACTGCCTTAACCGGGTATTGAACTCACACTCTTTGGGTCCTGTCACTGAACTAGAACAGTCTATCCCAGTGAACAAAATAAAGGGTTCAGTTCGACATCCCAACCACCTGAAGAAGTCCGGAGCATACAACGGCCGAAATGTTGTGATAAACATGGCGACAAAGATGAGGACAATAGTCGAATAATGTAAATAATGCACTTGTCAGATATTTCAATTTTTGTACTTGTCTGATTTTGGTATCTTCGAATATTGTAACAGTTAACTTGAATAAAGTATGGAATCATATATTGTAACTTTAACCTTCAAAGGAAACTAAATAAAATTTGCCAGAGTAGAAAAAGTAGCACTGGTTCACAGTGCTACTTTTTCTACTCTGGCAAATTTGTATCAAATTATGAACAGTTGATTTGATCTTCAGTTCTCCAACTTAACTCTTAACAAACTCTATTCAATGAGCCTGAAACTGGTCCCAATCTAATAAGTCAAGTTTCTTTGATAGCTCACCAGGACATCAGGACCACACTTTATCAAGTCACAGTTTAATTCCTTCCACATCCATCCAATTGTTTGGATGGACATGAACATAAATACCATTTGGTATTCTTTTTTCAGGTAATGTTTTTCTTTTAAAAATTAAAATAGATGGCAGTTTTCTGCCATTTGCGCAGCATTCTAATACAACTGTGTGATGTGTCTTTTCATGGTCATATGTTTTAAGTGCGATTTAGCACCATTGCATTCTACTATGATGTTTGATGGCACATCGAATGTCCATATTCACTATTTGTTCAAAATTATTTTCTGCCATGCATAATACAGGTGTACTAGGTGCAGAGCATTTTTTTTTTTTGTACATTTAAAAATAAAAAAATGTGTCTTACATGAAGGCAAATATAGTAATAAACATGCCATACAAAATAAATATATTGTTGTTTGGGAGGAATTGAATGAAATAATTTAATCATGCTAACATTTGTATGCAATACACAAGAATACAAGAATAGCTTCATAACTATTGTTGTCTCGAAGGTGAAAAAGTGAGAAGACAAGTTTGGGATAAATTACATAAACATTGTTCAGTATTAAGTGTAACAAAAATGTTATTCAATGAGAAACTCAAATATTCATGTGAGTAGATAATATTTATCAGAATATATAATTTTCACTCTTTTTAAATTCTTTTTTTTTTTTAAATGGGTGTTTATATATAACTTACAATTCATATTGTAGATTCATTATTACTAGAATCTCTCTTGTTCTCTGTCACAAATTTGCATCAGTTAGAAATGCATACAAAAGTTAATAGCATTCATTTTCTAAAACAACCATGACATGTCTGAAAACTAAAATGATTTTGACAAAGCCATTAACCCATCAATGTCTGCTATAAATTGTAAAAATTTAAATAAAATCTGATATTGATTGTAGATTTTTTTTTAAATCCATTATTATGGGTTTATAAAAAAAAAATGTAGTCTGTAGCTTTACTATAACTCTTTTCATGATAATTGTTCAGATGAGCTTTCATTTTATACCTCAACTTCACTAATTTAAGCTCAGTATCATAATCCCTGTTGAAATTGTTGTAAGTTCTATGCTAATAGTTTCTTCACCCACACTTCTTGTGGCACACTCTTCCAGATTCCTGCTTTCCTATCAACTACAATCTTCAAAAATGTAAATGCAATGTCACTCATAATTTCTGTCTCCTTGAACTCTGTTCTTTTATTACCCTCTGTTTCTTTCACTCTCGGTATCCTCTTGCATCTTAGTGGCTTTATCACCTTGCTTTAGGTCAAATGATTAAAAGAAAATAAAAAAATCTGGTATTATATTTTTCTACCTGTAACCCATTAATGTCCACCATTTCAGAAATTGCACAGTGGGCATTAATGGCATAATTTGTAAAATATTCATCCAACATTTTTGGGCTTTACCTAAATGAAAGTTTTTCCTTTTTTTGGTTTCTATTTAGTAATAAGCATTAGAAACTTAACAATTGTTATAGAGCTGAAAACCCATTGAATTGCAGTCTAATATTGTACTACTAAGTGCTACTTTAAAGTGCTTCAAAGTATCTGAATAGTTATGAATGTCATATGAAGTGCCTGAGTAGCACTTAACTGTAATTCATTTCCTGATAACTAAGATGTCTGTTAGAATTTTCCATCATCTGTTAATATAATCGCCAGATATTTAAATTTCTACATTTGCTCGATTTTAACATCTTCAATTCTATCTCTCTGATTCTAAGCAGAAGTATCCTTTTAGTTCTCAAAACTTCTTCGTTGCTCACATGCTCTGCCCATGATATTCTCATCATCCTTCTGTAGAACCACATTTCTGTTGCCTCGAGTCTCCTCGTCAACTGTGAGGAAATTGTACAGCATTCACTGACATATAGTAGGATTGATAGTACATAGCAGTTTAGTACTCTTTTCGTTGCTTACACACACACACACACACATATATATATATATATAAACAAGTTTGATTAAATTTAACTGACAATTGTTTTTTTTTGGGGGGGGTGCATTTTTTTTTTTTTTTTTTTTTGCATTTTTTCTAATTTTTTAATCAGATGATGTATAGGGTGTAATGGGTACATTGTTGCCTTTTTATATTTTTAATTTTGCACGTGAGTGTTATTTGTTTTTGATTTTATCAACTGCACTGTATAGTAGGATCAGTTGGCCACTATCTGTGAGAAAATAGCACAATGATGCAATTCACTGCACCAGAAATTTGGAAACAGCATGCTGTACTTCTTGACATTCATGCTGGAAACTTCAATACAAACATTTCAGAGTGTTTGGGTGTCAATCTGAGGACAGTGCAGAGGATTCAGAAAGAGTTGGATGAGTCTAATGGTGATTACAAAGGTACGGCATCTTAGAAATCTTTCTCTGATTGGTTTGGAATGATCACTAGTGATGGCAACATTATGCCTCCATTCATCTTTCCACCGGGCTTCAGACTCAACATGGAGAACTAAATCAAGTGCCTTGAAGACATAGTGCTGCCCTGGATCAAGAGGGTGGATGCTTGAAAACCCTATCTCTAGCAACAGGACTCTGCACAATGCCATACAAGCAGTTAAACACATCCAGAAGAACTACTCGAAATTCTGAAGTTGTCTGGAGGCTGTGGTTGACGCCAATGGCAATTTGATTGAATAAATTTACTCTTTCATATTTCAAGATATTTTTCCATAATTTTGGTAAATATATCTGTTAAAAAGGGATGTCCATGTTATTTTCATTTCAGAGTAACTTAGAAAGGCAATTTATCTATCGCACCCTGTATATTTGGATCAAAATTGTGGATAAACTGTCCTAAGTTCATGTTTGTTTTGTTATTTTGTTCAAGTAAAAATGAAATACTGGGATGTAACCAATGGAATCTTGGCTATGACAACACATGGTTTTTGATGATGGCTGAGGTGGTTGAATTACATAGCAGTTTAGCACTCTTTATTTCTAAGTTAGTTTTCCTGTTGATTAATTGTTTCACTTTACTCTTTAAAATTAAATTTTTCATCTTTTCTATATGTCATCCTTCTAAATAACTTTTAATCATCAATTTAATTTTAGGTTTTAGCTGGGGGAAATTAAATTTCAATTTAATAACTAGTCTACTTTAAAACTAATATTGAGAAAATTTAGTTCTAAATTCTATAAGTAAACTTCAGTTATCTTGTGAATCTGTCAGAGGATCTGTTGGGGGAAGATTGAAACAGAAAAAAAATGCAACAATCAGATAAATTACATATATTTGGATATTAAAATAAATGCAAACACCACAACTTCTTACCCCTGGCCTATAATGTCCTCTGTCCCACCATCCATTCATACAAACTCGTCAAGTAAGCAGCTTGCTGCCATTCTCTATCTCTCTTGCTTTTAATATGCCCCATGAGGGTTAAGTTTTCCAAGCCCTCCTTCCTCGTTATGTGTCCAAAGAATTCCAGCTTTCTTTTCCTGATTCTGTGTATAAGTTTTTCTGTTGCCATTTTCTTTAAGACTTCCTAGTTGCTTACTTGCTCCATCTATAGAATTCTCAGTATCCTTCTGTAGAACCACATTTTTACTGCTTCCAGTTTTCTCCTCATCAGTGAGGAGATTGCCTAGCATTCACTACCATATAAGAAGATGGCTATCACATAGCAATCCAGTACTCTTTTTTTTGTTTCTAATGATTTTTTTTCCATTTCTCAGCACCTTGCTTAGATTTTGGAAGGTTTCTTTCACTAACCCAATGCATGTTCAGATCTCAGTGTTGCATTTTCCGTCTTCTGTTCAAACACTTCACAGATATTTAAACTTCTGCACCTGCTTGATGTTTGATAAAAATCCAGTATTCCCAGTGGAACTTATATATTTGAGTTATTGCTAAGCAATACTGGAAAAACGATTGGTCCATTGTACTGCTCCTGCTAGACTTTATCTTTGCAAGTGCCAGATCTAACCAAAAATGGAGTATTGCTGCCTTATCTGGGCTGGTATTATGATAGTTGGTGAGGAATTTGAACTCAAGCGCAGTATAACAAGCACCATATTATAGTTATAATAGTGGGTGACAAGATTTTTGAAACTCATACATGTGCAACAGGTGTTAGAAGAATTTCAACCACTTGGTTTTCAAAAAAATTTTCTTACAGATATGGAGAAAATTTTGGCTTCAATAGTTGAAATTCAACAATAACAACAACAGAAGCAACAACAAAATACCCAACAGTTTCTACAGTTGCAAAAACAACAAGAGTTGTTGGAAGTGGTTTTGAAGAAAAATGCTTGAACATCTCTTATGCCAGACATGGTGCAAATCACCATATCAGAATTTGTATACAATCCTGATGACAAACTGACTTTTGCTGCATATTTTTGTGGATATGAAGAAATATTTAGTCAGGAATGCTTTGGCTGGGAAGAAGATAAAAAAACAAGTTCTTGTTAAGAAAAAAAACTCCAATAGAGTGTGCAAAATACTACAATTATATTTTACCAAGAAAACCAGGTGAAGTAGGGTCTGACCACACAGTACCCATTCTGATGAAAATTGTTAGTGACAAGTGCTCTCTGTTCCATTCTTGTTGGAGGTGCATGAATTTAACCAAAAAAGAGGATGAAGATCTTGTCACATATGTAGGTACTGTCAGCAGAGAATGTGAACAGTCTAAACTAAAGGAAATGAATCCAGATATGTTCAAGGGAATCATTTTTGTGCAAAGTTTAACAGCGGAAAAAGATGCTGAGGTACAAACAAAAATGTTAGCAAAGATTGAACATAATAAATTACACTACATGAAATAGTGGATGATTGCCAAACAATGCTAAGTCTGAAACATGATGCTGAAAAACTTTAGAATAAAGAATGTGCATGGGTAGGAAAAATGCACAAAAAGGAATGTAAAATCTTGTTTCAGATGTGGAAAATTACATCTTGGGAAAGACTGTCCATTGAAAAATGCAGAATGCTGCAACTGTAGTAAAAAAGGACATATCAAATCACACTGCAGAATTAAACCAAGATAAAACTTTTGCAGGAAGAAAATTATACACAATATTACAACAGAAAAAATAGGCATATGAAACAAAAGAAAATTTGTTAATGTGCAGATCAATAATGTGGGAATAAAAATGCTACTAGATACTGGTAGTGACATTTCAATAGTAAGTGAAACCACATGGAAAAAAAAATGGAAAACCTTTATTAAAAAGGACTTACAAAGTTACAACTTCAGTTTCTGGCAAGAAATTATTTTTTTGGAAGAATTAACACGTGATGTTTATTTTTTAAATAATCAGGTAAAAACAAAAGCTTATGTTCTAAGAAATGTGACAAATCTATTTGGTACGAACTGGATAGAACTAGTTGAAATGTGGGATTTGCTGATAAATGCTTATTGTGAAAATATAAGTGGACAAGCAACAAATTTAAAAAATCACAGCGAAAAACTGAAGGAAGAATTAAAAAAGGTTTTACTGATCTTCTGTCTAACAAACTGGGTCGGTATTCAAAATTCAAGGTGAATTTTCAAGTAAAATAAAGATTCGGCGCCAGTATTTAAACCAAAATGGAATATACCATTTGCGGCAAAAGAACAAGTAAATAAAGAGTTGGACAGACTAGAAAAAATAATGGTATATTCCAAATTCCATATTTTAAATTTAGCTTTTGGAAGCACCCTTTGCTATTCCAATGCACCTTCACATTTTGGTGCAATATTTTACTCAGACGTATGCGAGAACTACCGACCTTCCAATAGTAGCACTCACTACTGGCTTGACCTTGTGAATAACTGTTACCTTTATACTTATTGTACTGTTTTGTTTTGTTTTTACAATAAAGCTTTACTTATTTTATCCACCTTGTTTTTCAAGTATATATTCCTATTAGCACGAATATAACAATAACAAAGATTGTTAACATCAGGTAAAACACCTACTACCGTAAATTACTGGAATTTAGTTCATTTAAGCAGGTTTTTGTAAGCAAAGGTGGTCAATATTGACAAAATTAATAGAAAAAAGTTCAAAACTTACCTTTCCTTCAAGTTTCTCAGATATACCACTCATCAGTTTCAGATAAAATCTATTCTTTATATAGATTCATTTAACTCTGACAAATGGGGCTTATGGCCATATTACATTGAAACACTGTTTCTCAAATGATCACTGAAGTTAAGCAATGCCGAGCCTGATCAGTACCTGGATGGGTGACTGTTTGAGAATACCAGGTTTGGATGTGTGGGTGGTGTAATGGATAATGGCTCAGAATTGGAAATCGAAGTTCCAATTCTAGTCAGGTTCGTTATATTCACTTACATGCAAAAACCCTTGGGAAAGGTATTCTCCTATTCTGCCTATTCTCTCCTTAGATATGGGTTAATCAGTAATACTTTTATCAGTAAAAATCATTATTATCACAAAAAATTTCTTGAATCCAAAACTATTTTCTGGCTTTAGACTACC
>OZ038483.1:104766544-104816544 GCA_964036315.1 Acanthosepion esculentum
AATAGGGAAGGGAGTTCCATAGGCGAGATGTGCGAGACATGAAGCTATTGGAGTAGAAGAGACGTCTACATCTAACAGTTTCAACGGTGGAGGGGTGGGAACGGGATGCGAGCCTCGTAGGATATATATATATATATATATTCTGTTTATACATTATTTTTATAGGTACAGTTATTTAAGAAAATGTTCTGTAGCTAAATAGCACGTCAGGCCAAATGACAGTTGGATACAGGTTCGATTCCTTTCAGAAGGCATATTTTCTATGAAATTTCTTGGGCATTCAGGTCGGTAAATGTAATTAACACTGTTTACTATAAACAGAGCATTTACTTAAATAATTGTATCTATCAAAATAACATATAAACAGAAAATATATTAAAATAATTGTTGGACTTAATCCACACACACACACACACACACACACACACACACATATATATAATTGGAAAAACTTACCTTTATAATACCATGGTTTCATCAGGCAGTTGGTCTAGATGTTACATGTCAAAAAAAGTTACTTATAAGTTTATAACTTATAAACGTATTTGCATTGGTATCTGAAATGGGAATATATATATATATATATATATATATATATATTAAAACCTCTAACCTTATAGTTATAAATAATAATTTACTTCATAGGGCAAATATTATTTACAAATTTAAATGTCCATTAAGGAACTGTATTCCTGATCAATCAAAATTTGTAAATAATTATATAGGCCATACTACAACATGTTTGATATGAAGACTCACACTACACCTTTCTGACTATAGCTTGATTAGATCTCATTTAAATATCCATGGAAACCTACCAGACCCTATTCGTAACATACTTGTTGACAACAAAAATATAATAGTATCATCTTCATGCAAAAAAATGCTAAAAATTATGGAAGCCTTATTAAGAAAAAAAAAATAAATAAATAACACTCAATAATATCAACTATGAACATGGACAGAATATCTTGACTATGTTTGGAAAATGAAAACATTATATAAATACATACATACAACAAACTATTTCTTGTTAACAGTTAATATATTTTAACCTTGAAAATGACTAAATGTATAGCTGAAAGCGCTTGGATAAAAAGAACAATTGGACAATTTTTATATAATTTATCATCTGAATAGAAAAAAATTATTAGATCACATGAGAAATTGTATAAAAAAAACTAAATCAAAGCACCTTGTCTGTTGTATTTAATGAAATGTGCATATATATATATATATATATATATATATATATATATATATATACACACACACACACACACACACACACACCAAGACCAATAATATCAAGAATTCACCTTCCTGACGGACCAACCATGGTGAGAGTCAAGACCGGGTCTCATGGTTGGAAATCAATATACATAATATTAAATCAAATCTTTTGTTTATATTTCCTAAATGTAAGTAAAAGGCATGAATTGTTTTGAAGAAATATCTTTGATATATTGGTTTTGTCATTACACATTTTCTGATGAATTAACTTGTCTGTGCTTGTAGCCTTTAGTGTGTTGTTTAAAAGAGATTCTTATAAAATTTAATACAATGTTTTATCTTTAAAATGCCTTTTTGATTTAGTAAGAACTTACTGGGCATGTCAGCAACAACAATGTTTTAGGGAAAACGGAAATCAAAAAGAGCTTTTATAGTTAACATCAGAAAGACACAGTTGAAATTTCTTGGACACATAATGAGGAAAGAGAGCTTGGAAAATTCAACACTCACAGGACATATTGAACTCAAGGAGGACAGAGGTAAACAGTGTATAACCTGCCTAACAAACTTGAGTAAGTGGATAGCAGAACAAGGTTTAGAAGAAATAGCAAAAAGACAAAATTTACTCAGAGCTACAAAGGACCGGAAATTGTAGAGAGCTGTGATGACCAACGTCCTGAAGGGGTATGAGAGAAGGAGAATTTTAATTTATCTTTTTCATAGCTATCTAGACAGTAAAATTACTTTTTTTTTCTTGTTACAAATACAAAATTATAACCATCTCATGGCAGTTTTACTTTTGTAATTCATGGCTGAGTGATTAGAATGTTAACATTCCAACCTAGAAACCAGGGTAAATTTATCACTGTGCTAACCTCTTGATAATATCAGCTTGAATGATGATTCCAGCCTACAACAGTGTTGAGAAGTGTCTGAAAAATATAGTTGACTGAAACTTTGTGAGTGAAGGTGGGTAGATGAATCTATTCAGCAATGGTTATGATAGCACAAAGTCACAAATCATTGTCACTGAACGTTTGAATATACTGGTCTCGATCAATTACTGATCATGCCATATTATGATCTCACTCACACACACACACACACACACACACACACACACACACACACACAGAGTAACTAAGGGTCACCCAGTATAGTTGCTATAGGTTGGCTCTGTTAGAGTTGAAGAAACACAAATGTGCCTGGGTAGGCATCTGCAATAGGAATTAGTTTGCTACTTTACCATAGTCTTTCAAGGCTGACTGATAACTATGAGGATATTTCATTTATAAGTTAAACACAATACAGGATTAAGGACAAAAATAATTATTATTATTTTTTTATTGTAACAAGATTGATTGATTTGTCTATTTTTAGATTGTGGGATTTTTTGGGAGATATGCATTTTTACTGATACAAGTCCTACTAATTAACCCATAAGAGAAGAAGAAGTGAAGTCAAACCTTTCCCAAGGGTATTTGGCAAATAAGTGAATATAACAAACCCAACTGAAATAGAACATGGCTTTCCGATTTCCAATTCCCAGCTGTTATTTATTACACCACCTTCACACCCAAACTTACACCACCTGGTATTTTCAAATAATCACAGATGCCTACTATATAGCCATCTATACAGAGCAAAAATCTTACACTGTCAGAATTTTTTATTTTTTCTGCAACAATAAGGTTTTTTTCTTGCTTTTCTTTTCTTTTTCAATGTACCACGCTCTTTCAGGATGTTGACAATCATGGCTCTCCACAATTTCCTGTCCTTTGTAGCTCTTAATAAATGTTATCTTTTTGGTATCTATCCTAGACTTTCTTCTGCTATCCATTTACCCGAGCTTGTTAGATAGGTTATGTGCTGTTTTCCTCTGTCCTTCTTGCCTTCGGTATATCCTGTGAGTGTCAAATTTTTAAAGCCTCTTTCTTCATTATGTGTCCTAGAAATTTCAACAAACTCTTTCTGATGTTAAGTATAAGTTTCCTTTTTGTTTTCATTTTTTTGAAAACTTCATCATTGCTCGCATGTTTGATCCACAGTATTCTCAGCATCCTTCTGTAGAACCATATTTCTGTTGCTTCAAGTCTCTTCTTCATCTGTGAAGAGATTGTCCAGCATTCATTGCCATTTAAACAGGATTAGAAGTTTATCCCTTATTTCCTGTTTAGGATTATGTTTCTGGTTCCTTCCAGTAGCCCTATATGTCTTTATGGCAATATCACTTTGCTTGGGGTGAATTGATTAAAAAATAAAAATGGTGAACTGATATTATCTAACAGTTCACTACTCTTTTCTTTGTTTCCAACAAAATCTTCCTGTTTCTTAATACTTAATACTTTTAATCTTCGGAAGGCATTTTTCACCTTCGGATTTCAATGTCACATTTACTGTTGTCGGTTAAGACACTTCTGAGATATTTAAATTTTTGTACTTACTTTATTTTTCTACCTCCAATTTGTACTTTGTATGTTGGGCTCTTCTTTTAGTTGACAATCATACATTCTGGCTTCTTACAATTGAGGCTCAGTCCTTTCTTCTTGCTTTCTTTTACTACTTTCTGTAGAGTGTCTGTAGTTTACTTTTTCTGTTTCATATGTGTATCTTATATTGTTAAGATTGTGGCCACCAATAATGAATCCTGGTAAGACTTTTAATTCTCTCAGGATTGCTTCAAGTCTCTTCTTCATCTGTGAAGGGATTGTCCCACATTCACTGCCACAGAGGAGGACTGATATCATATAACAGTTCATTACTCTTTTCTTTGTTTCTAACAAAATCTTCCTGTTTCCTAATACTTTGCTTAGCTTTTGGAAATTACATGTTTATAAAATAAATATCTCTTTTTTTTTTTCTTTTTTTTTTCTTTTTTTTCTTTTTTTTTCTTTTTTTCTTTTTCTTTTTTCTTTTTTTTCTTTTTTCTTTTTTTTCTTTTTTTCTTTTTTTTCTTTTTTCTTTTTTTCTTTTTTTTCTTTTTTTTCTTTTTTTTCTTCTTTTTTCTTTTTTTTTCTTTTTTTATTCTTTTTTTCTTTTTTTTTCTTTTTTTTTTTATAAACAAAATCATCATCAACTGCTTTATTGTGTTCTTAAACTCATTTGCATTTTGAAGCCTTCTTTTCAGCAACAGTTTTACCTTTGAGAAAATCCAGAAGTTGCAGTGAACTAAATCTAGATTAGTATATACCTGGACAATAAGACACAAAAATCAGCAGAAATTCTCATAATAGAATGCAATATTCACACAAAAAACACTGCCAAATGAGTAATCCCATATGGGATTCTGTTTATGCATGCGCAGTAAAGGTCCCCTTTCATCAGCTACAAAGTTATGTCAAGGCCACTCGACCAGTTCTTGGTAATATTCAAAATAGCTTGATGCTTTCCGGACATACCTCATAAACAATATTCTGGCCATTGTGCCTTCATCAGGCATATGTTGATTCAGGTAACCTGTAGAGAATTTTCAAACAGAACCCTTTATTTATTCTATGAGGGTAGATTGTTCTTGTTTCATTGATAATATCTAGGGATATCTAGTTCTTATTTTTAGTACTGCCCAGTTATTGCTCACCCTGTTTACACTGAATAAAAGTGCACACTGCCAGGCCCAGGGATTGAACTCTTACTATGTCACTCAATATTATGGCTTTCGCTGTTTCAAAGCTTTTCCAGATCAATGTTTTTGCCAAACTAACCAGTGTTAATAGCGATCCTGTAAGATGTTTCTAACTTATACTTACATCACTGATGAAGGTCTGAAGTTTTTTTGTTTTTTTTTCTCAATATTTCAAACTTTTCATTGACTGGTATTTTTTATTTATGCTACTATTCTAAGGAAGTAATGGATTTTATTTATAATCCTTATTTCTTATAACTTTAAATCTTATAGTGGGTACTAATGTTTGAGTAGATATTCCTGTTTTTTTTTTTAAACTGTACAAACCTATGCCTACTTGCTTGAGCATTTGAGAGTACTAATAAAGTAAATGTGCCTTCTGGAAGAGTTTGCACCTGCATCTCTCTTGTAGGGGAAAACACCATTTAGCCTGCTATGCTTGAAGACCATGGAAAACTTTCACAGTCAAGTAATGTTCAATTATCCTATTTATAAAATGCACATCCACAGATGTTCACAGATATGGGCTTCGGTAATCCAAACAAGAAGTGTGCATTCTTGAAATAGTGTAATTGAACTTTGCTTGACTGTAACAGTTTACCATGGCTGAGACTATGTATGTATGTAATGTATGTATGTAATGTATGTAATGTATGTATGTATGTATGTAATGTATGTAATGTATGTATGTATGTATGTATGTATGTAATGTATGTATGTATGCATGCATGCATGCATGCATAAAATATAGATTTAGGATACGCTATATTTGTGGGTTAAAGTGCTAAATATCAGGGATAGTGTATGTAAATATAAAAGTCGATATTAAATCAACAAGCAGAGGTGGCAGTCTGTTTCATGCTTAATCGAAATAGTGTAATTGAATTTTGCTTGACTGTGAAATTTTACCATGGCTGAGCCTTGTATGTATGTATGTATGTATGTATGTATGTATAAAATATAGTTTTCAGGTATGCTATATTTATGGGTTAAAATGCTCAGTATCAGGGATAGAGTGTATGTAAATATAAAAGTCGGCATTGAATCAACCCCCAGAGGCGACATTCTGTGTCATGCTTAAATGCCTCATGATTGTGTTTAAACATGGAAAACAGACTGTCACCTCTGGATGTTGATGTCAATGTCCATTTATATATATATATATATATATATATATATATATATATATATATATATATATATATATATATATATATATATATATATATATATATTATAAATTAACTGATTCAAAATGCTTTTTTTTTCACTACACAGTAATAACCATGTTTCAAAAATGGAAGCTAAAAACTTCAAATTTAATTATATAATTAAATTAAAAGCATTAGTTTTGTTTCATCTTCAAGCGAATATTGGAATCCAATATTCGCTTGAAGATGAAATAAATAAAGACCGACACAGTCTATCTTTTACTTTAGAATATAGTTAAAAAAAAATTCTTATAAAAAACAATTACGTAATACGATTTTATAGCCATCATTTTTTTTATTAGTATATAATGGTCCACTCTTTACAAGTAATTACTTTATTTGGTTTATTCAACTTTAATGTTGCTATGTTTTGCTGTCTATTCAGTATTATTAGCATTGTATATAGATGTTCAACATTTTTAATTTTATCTATAGGCCTTTTTAAAAAGCTCTCTGAAATTAAAAAATTTGTTTCTGATAACTTTACACCTGATTAACCGCCCCCACCACTTCAACAAATAGAAAGTCATATTTGGCTACATCTATGATACATTTGACGCTGTCATATTCTCCCCAATCATCAAGGATGACCTGTCTAAGCACCAGTTTATCATGACATAAAAAAATAACTCACCCACCTCCACCCTCTGACCTTATTTTTCTGTTTAGTGTAGATCTGACTTTCAATTGGTTAATCAAAACATACCCACAAGTATATTTTATATAAAAAATAATTTTTATCACCAGTTACCGACTATCGCCTGAAGAAGTAAAATCATAGTATTGAAACATGGAAGCTTTTGTGTAGTGATTTAAGGTGTTTTTATTATAATCTCTCATAATAAAAATAATAATATTCTGCTCTACTTTATATTGAGCATTTTTTTTAAAGTAAATGCTACAAAACTAGATTTTTACTCCATTTGTTCTTTCTCTTATTTGTGTGTGTGTGTGTGTATGTATATATATATATATATATATATATATATATATATATTATAATATTTTTTTTAAAATATGATTCCTTCGCTACATAAGAGTTCTCATGTTTCAAAAGCGAGAGCCGAGACCCCTAATATAATTTTTGAAATTAAGTTGAATTAAGGTGTCTGGTCATGCTAATTCTTGCTTGAAGAGGAAGCGTGACCAGACACCTTAATTCAACTTAATTTCAAAAATTATATTAGGGGTCTAGGCTCTCGCTTTTGAAACATGAGAACTCTTATGTAGCGAAGGAATCTTTTTTTTTTTTTAAATATTATAATATAAGCTCTACTTCTGTATGGAGCAATGTCTTTTTAAAAATAAAAGCAAAAATACTAAGGAACTCCGGATTATTTACCTAACGTGTTCTTTCCTATTTTTCTGCATACCTGCATATATATATATATATATATATATATAATAGACCATTCTAAAACTAAATAAAATAATCTGTTTGAATTTCTTGGATGTGGTGTTATCATTATTTACACTATTTATATTCAGATTATTGTCCTCATCTTTGTTGTTATCACAATGTTTTTGTTATTCTGATCTCCAGCCTTCATCAGGTGTATATCAATCTGGGTAACCTACAAGGAATTCTGAACTGAACCCTTTATTTAATCTACAGGGGAAGACTGTTCTCATTCCACTGGCCATGTCTAGGGACATTGTTTAGTTATTAATTTTAGTACTGCTCAGTTATTGCCCACTCATTTCCACGGAGTTCACGTACATACTGCCCAGCCCAGGGGTTTAAGAAATACTTATCTCCTGTTCAGGATTCCTTTTTTTTTTTAAGCTTATCACCCCAAGCAAGGCTGGAGGCCACTAGCACGCAAGGGGTTACAGAAGGTTTGGAGGAAGGGCAGATAGGAGTGGTAAAGGAGACGATGTGGAGAAAGATAGTGGATCGATCAAGGCAAGGGGGTTACAGAAGATTTGGAGCGAGAGCAGATAGGAATGAAAGGTGAAAGGATGTGGAGAAGGGAAGTGGATAGATCAAGGCAACTGGAGATGTCGATTGACGTTACACTTAAATAGTTGGAGATTGTATTTGTCAGGGAAAGAGGAATAAGGAAGGGAGTTCCACAGGCGAGATGTGCGAGACATGAAGCTATTGGAGTAGAAGATACATCTACATCTAACATTTTCAATGGTGAAGGGGTGGGAACGGGATGCCAGCCTCGTAGGACGTTTAAATTCATGAGGCCTAGGAACCAGCGAAAGCAGCTAATCGGAGCAATTACCGTGAAAGTATTTGTAAAAAAGACAGAGCGAGGCAATGTCGCGTCTGTGAGAGAGCGACTGCAGACGAGATGACAGATCAGGGCCAATTACGTTCTCTTCAAAGAATTTAATATCAGAAAGATAGGCTGAAAATTTTGTAAAATTAGGTGATTACAAGAAACCTCTGTGGATGTCCCATAAATTAGTTTGCCAATGGCTGAAACTTTCAGGTGTTCATATTTGCTTTTTATTTTCTTTTTTGAAACATGTAGCATCACAAAAGATTACTTTCAGTAAATATAAAGCAATAACTGCAAACATTTACCAAAAAAAAATAAAATAAAACAGTCACAAAGAACTAAATCTCTGATTTTTCAGTTCCTGACATGGGTAATGCAATATTTTGCTGACAAACCACATAACTTTACTAATACAGTGTAACCCGGATATAAGAGAAACCCGGTTATAAGAGATATCGTCTCTGGTCCCAAATTAGAGCCTGTGTTAATGTATATAAAATAGACCAAACCCGGATATAAGAGACTTCTTCTCCAGTCCCGACAACTCTCTTATATCCGGGTTACACTGTAGCTTCCTTTTGCCTATTCTATAAATAATTTCATAGTAATTGTTCTGATGAACTTTCCTCTATGTTACCTAGACTTTATAAATTTAAACACAGTACTAAACTGGCAGCAAGGTCTCATCATTTTACAGTCAAAGTGGCTATATATAACCATATTTTTTATGCTAACAGTTTTTTCTATCACACTTATAGAACTCTTTTCCTGCTTCCTAGTCAAGTTTGTCAATTGTTATCTTCTGTCTTCTTAATTCCTGTTCTTTTATTGTTATCTCCCCTTAATAGTGTTTTTCTTTTTCTTATATTCTCACTCAACAACCATTTGTATCTTAGTGGCTTTATTACTTTGCTTAGGGTGAAAGGATTTAAAAGAAAAAAAAAAACTTATTGCCAGGATCAGTGTAATGTTTGCACAGGCCACAAACAATGAATGTGACATCTAAGAGCTTACAATTCTTTTCTGTTTATGACATTTTGTTTTTTGTTTTACTGTTTGTTTTGTTGTTTATTCTGTATGTGATTTTTGTTTTTACTTATTACAAATACAAAAATATAACCACCTTACAACATCTAAATTTTACTTTAATGCATAAAACTCACTTTTATTTTACATCTAGATAAATTTTAAATTTGATAAATTATGTATATGTGTTATTTTTTCTCAAAAAATTCACTATCAGTTAATATTTTTAAAAAAAGCCTAAATTTCAGTTAATTACATATCTCAAATAAATAGGATAAATTATTAGTTGCCTGTTATATATTTACACCAAATGCGTTTGAAATAATAATATTGAATACTATAGAATTGTTTTCTTTTCAGTAGGCTTCCTTTAAAAAAAATCTTATAATCTCTTAGGTTTCAGTAATAGGCTCAAAAAATTCCTTATAAATAACAATTTTATGCAATAATCACAGATTTCTTGATGCATACTAAGTCAAACCAAACTTATTCAGAAATGATGTAGAAACAAAATTATTGATTTTCAAACATTAAATTTCATAAGCAGCTAAAGAAGTTGCTAATATCAAGATAGGAGTTTGTTTTATTTTTCCTTCTCTTTTTTTTTATATTCATAAGTTTAAACTTAACAGATTGTTGCCTTATTTCAGCATTAATTTTAAGCCTCCCCTTTAAAAGCCCCCTGAAAGTAATAGTAATAGTTTTAATAATGTAGTTTGCTCCAAACTTATATAAAACAATACAATATAAAATCATGGAATTCTTAGATATTTGACATGCCCACATAGTTTTCAAAAGATTATAAATAAAAAGAAAAAACATCTAAATGATAAAAATAAATTTAAATAAGCAGCAGAGAATGGTTTTAAAAATAATTAAATTTATGATTGATCCTTCTAATTTTATCAAAATATTTTGATATAATTTTCTAATGGTAATAGTAATATTAGCAGGAAACATGCAACATTCATTGGTCAAGCAACCAGTGCACCTTTTGACTGAAACTAATTAAAATCTTTGTCTTGAGTATTACTGCCATATCTGGGCTGGAGCTGCCCTATCCTCTCACTCCAGTCTTGACAGAGTTCAAAAGCATTTACCCAGTCTTGTAGGCAGTGAATTATTTTCCACCCTACAACCCCTTTCCCACAAACAAAACACTGCAAGCCTGTCACTATTCCATCAATATTTCCATGGCAAATATTCAGACAAGATATATCTCCTATTACCACCAGTTCAGACCTTTACATGTAAAACCCCACCATGAGGTGAGCCAATTTTTATTCACTTCATATATCATTGTTAAGAAAGGGGTTTAATTTGAACAGCTTCTTTCCAAGAGCCACTACTCTCAGGGGATGCTTCCCTGGCCACTATAATCT
The DNA here is from genome assembly GCA_964036315.1 of Acanthosepion esculentum. Taxonomy (NCBI): domain Eukaryota; kingdom Metazoa; phylum Mollusca; class Cephalopoda; order Sepiida; family Sepiidae; genus Acanthosepion; species Acanthosepion esculentum. Next base: position 104,777,253 of record OZ038483.1, read on the forward strand.
TAACCTCTTTAAATCTAGGGGTGAACTATTATCTGTCTTGCATATGCTCATAATCTACAATTACATCCATAAAACAACTCCATTCAGTAATACTCTACCGTGAATGGTATTGAGTGAATAGTGAAAAAAAAAAAGAGAGAAGGTGCTTATAAGTTCTCAGCCCAACCAAGAATCCCCCCCAAAAAAACAAATCGATGCTCTCTTTTTAATGGTGGGTCAGCTTGAGTCCTTATCAGTATCCCCCTCATATATTTACATAAATCTTTTTAAAAAAGACAAGTGTTTGAAGTATGTATCTTAAAAGAGCAAAGTTGTATGTGAAGTTTGTCACTTTGAGTCATATTTATTCATTGTTCCTCAGTAAAAAACATGTCCTTCAATGAATGACTGAATGAATGACCTTTGCCAACTGTTCTTATTTTGATTGGTTGAGGATAAGCAATTGTCTCTCTTGACTCTTTTAGATAGAAGTCTTTCTGATGCCAAACATGGTGAGTTTAGTTCACATACTTTTATTTTATCCTAATCCCTCTTTTACTCATTCACTAACTCACTCTCACTCTCTCTCTCTGCTTCAATATCTGTTCATTTTCAGATATCCTTTACTAATACCTCAGTTCTTTTAATGACCTAACTGCACAAGATCCTCTTTAATTAAAATAACCTTTCCTTCTCCATCATCATCATCTTTTGCTTTCTGTATAGTAAAATCCCTTACTGGATTATTACCTTGTGTAAGGGAAGGTAGTAAATAAATGCATTCTGTTTGCACAAATTCTGATGTTAAGTGATACTTAACATTAACAGTGTTTATATTTTCTTGTCATTGGTCACCCACTTACCAAAAAAAAAAAACTTGAATGAAAAACATTGCTGAACCTTAAATCTAGATTTTATGCAAACCTCTCCCCACAACAGCAACACCACCACCACACACACCAAAACTCTAGCCTTGACATTAAATAATCCATAAGGGTTGATATACTGTTAACCAAACCAAATCTTTACGTTGATAATACTCTCCCGAATGGATTTTTTCATTTCACACTTTTTGTTTATTATTTTTTTATTTATTGTTAATACTGTTTAAAGATTTTCTTGGTGGCACAGAATTTAATTATGGCATCGAAAATGGACATACTTCAAATATGAGTTAAAAAGGAAGAGAAAAAAGTAATCCCTGAAAACATTTTTTTTTTATCATCAATTCTCTCCAAGCAAGGCGATAATGCCACTAAGACACAATAAACACAAGGGGCCACTGGGAGTGAAAGAGAATGAAAAGACTTCAGAAAGAACTCGAAATCAAATCCTTAACAGGAAACAAAGGATAACCTACTTCTGTTCAAAAGACCAGGAAGGACTGTGAGCAGGACAATAGACCAATCTATTTATTCCTGCTGAGGAAAAATAAATAAACGGTAAATAAAGCTTCAGATTTTAGTAGGAAGTAGAATTTAGAAGGAACTGGAAGCCCGACCTAAACTGGAAACAAGAGACAAGCCTCTACACCTGTTCAAAAAACTGGGAAAGAGTATGAACTGGATGATAGGCTGATCTATCTAATTCTGCTGAGGAAAAATGAATAATAATAAAGTTAAAAAGCAAGAGAAAAAGTAATCGTTGAAAATTGTTTTTTAATCAATTCACTCCAAGCAGAAAACAAGGGATAAACCTTTACTCTGATTAAAAGACTGGGGAGGAGTATGAACTCGACAATATTGCTCCTTTATTTTTTAGTGCTTCCTTTTTCTCTTGTTTTTTTAATTCAGATTTTAAATATGTCCATTTTCTATGTCATAATTACGATTATGATGATTTATTATTATTGTCATTAATGATCAGCAGTAGTTAGATTTACAAATTATCTCTAACCTGTTTCTCTAAGCTATGTATTTCCTTACTACCAAATATTTAATAATTACTATTCTAAAATAGTTAAAAATGGCAATGCATAATACTGAGCTTTCGTTATTGCAATGATCTAGGACATCGTAAAATAATGTATAAAAAAAAGGTCAGGCCTTTTTTTCTTTTCATTTTGTGCATTGTTTCACCAGGAAAACAATTGTTCAAGTTGTGTATGCATTTAAAACTAACATTTAAGATAATGATGTTTCATTCAGTAATTCTCTTCAATTAGTCCTGCATTTGATCATCGGTATACAACTGCTATAGATTTTGATATGTTTTTCCTTGAATTATGAATTGCAGATGAGATAAGAACTAGACTGTAAACACTAAGTTAGTTGGTTACTATGATTGGTTGATTTTACATATCAACTTTTATTGTGCTATTTAATGTCAAATTATAAATGGAGCACCCAGTGAGTAGTGTATGCACTACTCAGTAGCAATAGTCAACCAGACTAGCTTTATTAACCATTACCACCACTAAATTAACACTCTATTACTAAATTATATATGTAAGTAAAGTGTACTTTTTTTTTTTTTTTTTTTTTTTTTTTTAATCATATCACCCCAAGCAAGGCCGGAGGCCACTATCACGCAAGGGGTTAAAGAAGGGTTGGAGGAAGAGCAGATAGGAGTGGCAAGGGAGGGATGTGGAGGAAGAGAAAGACAGTGGATCGATCAAGGCAAGGGGGCCACAAAAGATCCGGAGCGAGAGCAAATAGGAATGAAAAATGAAAGGATGTGGAGAAGGGAAGTGGATAGATCAAGGCAACTGGAGATGTCAATTGACGCTACACTTAAACCGTTGAATTCTTCAAATAATTTAAATTATATATAGATATAAGGATAAACATTATAACGAGATATAGTGCTGGGTTTTCTCATTAAATCATGACTTCCAAAGTTCACACACACACATTTTTTTTATTACTTTAAATGTTATTTTTAGTGGATGCTCATATTTGAGTAGATGCTCCGTTTATTATTTTTTTAAACAGTATTGTCATCTACCGGCTTGAATATTCAAATCTTATTAAAGAAAAAATGCACCCATCTAGCAGGATTTAAACCTGTGTCCACCTTTTCAAGCGAAACCGTTGTTCTTTTAACCAACTTGCCCATGAAGAACATCAATTAATCAAGCTTCTATACTGCCTTTCAGGCACATTTCCCTCTCGTTCTGATTATTCGTTTTGTATTCATAACGTAAACAAAGTAATTTCTAAAGAAGTGATGGATTTTTTTATTTATTAACCTGACAGTTTCTCCTGCAAAGGAGGATACAGGTTTGAAACTTGCCAGAGAGCACATTTCTTCTTTAATAAGATTTCTTGAATATACAGGCCAGTAGACGAAAATATATATACGTTTTAAAAAATAAACGGAACGTCTACTCAAATATGGATATCCACTAAAAGTAATGTTTAAAGTGATAAAAATATGCTGGACTAATAAATAAAACATTAGTTACTTCTTTAGAATATATATAATTCGATGTAATACAACAGAACTATTTAGTATATGTATTAATAAGTATGCATATTAGTCCTCACTGATAGTACAACTCGGAGGTGCTGAATATAAACTGACCGTTATGTAATTTGAATTTTAAAATACTGAGTATAATTTTTAAAATTAAAAAAAAAAACTCGTAATCCCAGTATACTATATAAATGCATCCAACATTGGGATAACCAGATATTTTTTAAATTCAAATTATGTATATTAATTAAAATAAATAAATAAGTATATATATATATATATATATATATATATATATATATATATATATATATATATACTCATTTCCAAGTACACCTAACTGTATCCATTGTGATTTTTACCTTACTAATGATCCTAATTTGTGTTTTTTTTTTAATATCAATAAACTTGTTTAACATGGACAAATTGTAATGCATTTTCACTATTTTGACTAAATGTATTCAAAATTAAATTAATCTAATGATTTGATACTTAAGAGTATTTTAAATATTTTATACTTAAGAGAATATGAAGCTGATAGTTAGTATCCCTGTAATTTGTTATGAAAATAAACTATGTTTGGCTTCATTTTACCTTTCTCCCAAATAGTTTATATGCTATGAGCCACTAAAAATGTTTTTTTTTTTGAGACGGCCTACAAAATATTTAGCCGAACAAAGAAACTAAATAAAGTATATTAAAATAAAATACTTATTTTAATATACTAAGAAACTAAATAAAGTATATTAAAATAAATCTATTTATTTATTTTTAATCGCTTCATGGTTAGGCTGAAAACTTTTTAGGAGCCCTCATATATGTGTTTTGGAGAGTCTACTTGTGTTATGATATTTGAATGATTTTCTTTATACTTGTATTACTACAAAGCATTGTTCTTGCTAGATATAGATGTTATTATAGATATAGTGTTTCAACCAAGTACTCTCAGGTCATCATCATTGTTTGGCTAGTATAGGATATCTGTTGATTATTGTGTTATTTTGTCCCAGTGATGCCAGTTATTGTTCCTTTATGTGGAACCAGTACTCTGCTTCCTAATCCAGGGATTGAACTCAAAACTACTAGATGACATTAACACATATATAACCAACTCCTATATTCTATACACCAATATATCAAGTAAATTTTATACAAATAAAATGTGATCAATTTTTTAATAAAATGTAAAATACTATGTAAAACATTACACAATAAAATATTTTATTGTTGAGATTATATATCAAACATATCTGCTACTATCAACCTCACCTTATTTAACAGTGGGAATGGAGTGTTAAAAATAGATTTTAACAATAGAAAGACAGTCATGCAAATTCCAGTGAAGGCTCAGAATAAATGCTCCTATTCAAAACACCACAAAAATAAAATACAACTTAAATAGTCAAAACACGAGGAAAAACTAACAAAACCAAAAGCAAAACCCATTGAAAATGGCTGAAGAAGTGTCCAAAAGCTCATGGGATAATGAAAATTATGGAAAGTTTTTGTACTCCTTTACTCCTACAAAAACTAAATAAAAAATCAATTAAATCTTCCTTGTCTGCCATATTTAACAAACAATGCTTAATAGAAAGATTGCTGCCCAAATATACATTAATATATATATATATATATATATATATATATATATATATATATATATATATATATATATATACACACACACACACACGTGGGTGCCAAAAAAGTTATTGATACAACCTATTTCCCAAAATCAGAATGCTGTTTGATCATCAATGCCCTGATTTAGGGAAGTGAGTCTGGCCCAAAACCTTTCATCACCACCCTGTATAAAGATGTGTATGTATTCACAACTTCTGGAAAATAAGTATAAATTCAGCAGTTTTTAAAGAATTTTTTCTCAAAGTTAATGCATGATTCTCTTTTAAAAATAAAATATTTTTTTATCTTTGTAATTTCATTCATTTCCTAAACTGCCTTATCCTAAATTTAATTCCATTAAAAGGCTTTCTTTTTCTTTTAAACAAAAAAAACTACTTTTTTTTTATCAGTTCTAAAACTATTATATATCTTCTATCTTGGTGTATACAACATGCACATTTTAATACTTTCTGCAAATGTTAAAAAAAAAAAATTTTTTATGTTTTGTTTTATTCACTTGTTTCTTTGTTTTTTTTCCTGTTGCTTTTTTCCTGTTTTTTGTTTCTATTTTTGTGTTTCTGTATTTTTGTTTTGATGTTTTCCTGTTTTTTGTTGTTTTTTTTTTACATATAAAATATGACATCAGTTTTTGTTTTTTTGTTTTGTTTTGTTTTTTTTGTGTTTTGTTTTTTCACTATTTTTTGTAGAGTGGGAGGTTAGATAAATTTTTTTTCTTCCCTGTCTGGCAAATGTTTCTCTGGATAATAATTTTGCAGTTTATTTAAAGAAAATCTTTTTTCCACAAAACCTGCATTAATTAATTTTTGCTCACAAATAGAAATTATTTAATGATCAAAATCAGAAAATAGTTTCAAATTTGATATACAAACAACTTCAAGGAAAATTACTTTTATTTTTAAGATTAACAGTTAAAATAATTTTGTAGATTTTTTAAATAGTTTATATTATTTATAACCTCATATGCATTCAAATTTAGCCAAAACCTTATCATTTTCTGTTGTTGAGTCATAAAAATCCAAAATTGTTTTCAAATTTATATGTTTAGGATATATAAAATAATTATTAAATACCGTTGAAATTTATTTTTAATTTTTAATTTAAATTTATTTTTATTTTATTAATTGAAATATTGTTCTTTTTTTTTTTTTAAAGAAATTTGTCCTGGTTTCATGTTATTTTAATTATGTCTTGGTTTTGTTTTTGTCTCCTTTACATGTTTATTCATATAATTCCAATAAGGATGCAACAAAAATTTGTCATCATCAGCTTCATGGATCATAACAAAACAATGTTATCTATTATATATTTGATAATACAAAAGAATTTCAGATACAGTGTATCCACTATAATAATGATTAAAGTAATAAAAATGGTGGATTAAAAATAAATCTCTTAATTCTTTAGAAATTGCTTTGTTTATGTTTTGGATATGAAACTAAGCAGATATGAAGCTTTTGAGAAAATAATCTAGGATGCCCTTTCCTTAGAAAAGGAAAATTGGACCTTGCTAGCTGTCATTCTTCATGGCCAAGCAGTAAAGCACACTTGATCAAACAGTGGTTTCTTATACAAAGAGGGATGCTGGTTCAATCTCTGCCTGGGAGTACTTTTTTTTTTTTTTCACATTTCTAAAATAAAAAGTAAAGCAAATTAATTTGTCTTGACTTTGTAGTTTTGGTTCAGCCTCAGATTATTTTATTAGGTTAACTTGTGATATTTTGAAAAGAACAAAATATTTTTTAAAAAGTGAAAAATACAAAAAGAAAATTGTTCTATAATCCATGCAATGGTTAATATGAAAACAATGCTTAAAGTAATATTTGAAGAGGAAATTTGGATTTGGATCTCTAAAATTGGCCCTGGTACTTATCTATAAATTGGAATCAAACATGGATCGGAATCTGACAGAATGATAGGATAAAGAACAAATAGGAAGCATTTATCAATGTGACATGTTTCACTTTGATTATTATTTTATTATTCTCTAAAGAAGCTTTAATAAAAGTAAAACATGTTAGATTGATAAACATGTTAGATTGATATTTATTCTGGTGAGAGGTTTGATAAACTGATTTAGTTGTTTACACTACTTACATTGTTTGGACTGTTGTCCTCATCTTTATTGCCATATTCATGACATTTCAATTGTTCTAAGTTCAGACCTTCAGGTGATATATGTTGGAATTTTGAACCAAACCCTTTATTTAGTCCATGGGGTAGATTGTTCTAATTCCACATGCCATGCCTTTTGTTAATATCCCAGTATTAGTTAATTCCCTTTAGTAACTCAACTCTCCAAGTTTTGTTCCCTCTGCTGTGGCCAGGTATTGAGCTCACAACTCTTTGGGTCAAGTCACTTTTTCAATTACTCAACCAACACTTTTATCCACTGGGCCTTGAGGACAAAAGTTACTAAAGGGAATTAACTGATATTGAGATATCCTAAAGCGCATGGCATGTGAAATTAGAACAATTTACTCCATAGACTAAATAAAGAGTCCAGTTGGAAATTCCAATGTATATCACCTAAAGAAAGTTGGAGTGTACAACAACCAGAGTCTGAACAGTGTAAATAGTGTAAATAGTTACAATACCTCATCTTGGAAATATAAACAGATATTGGTTTAGGTATTTTTAATCATTATATTTCAGTATTGCCAATTTACAGTTATATATATTCGACTCACCTGTCGTATTCGACATATGAGGGACAAGCAGCTCAGTTCCTAAGAACCGACAGCCATTCACCAGCACATGAGATTTGATTATAGTGGTGAAGGCTTTGTGAAGAACCATCCACACTTTTTGAAGGGCCAAATACATAGACCTGGTGCACTACGTGCCATAAGGTCCCTAAACGACCCTCTGCAGGTTTTGAATTCAGTGTTGTCCATCTCCTAAACCAGTTGCCATCCAAGGCTATAGAACCCAGTCTGTCTTGCTATTTACCCATAGCTGGAGGGAGAAGAAGAGGATTCATACCTTTCCCAAGGGTATTAGCATGTAAGTGAATGTAATGGATTCGACTGGAATTCAAACTCAACTCTCTGATTCCTCAATCCAACCCACTATCCATTACTCCACCATGCCTCATATATATATATATATATATATATATATATATATATATATATATATATATATATATCACCTTTTTTTGTTATGAATTTTCTTTTATTATGTTGTTTTTTTATTGCTGAAATATTACAGAAATTATTGGTCATTAGCAAAAATGGCTATGCTAGCCGTGATGAATAGTCTGCACTGTACAGTATATTGAATGCCTTTTAGGAGGCCAGGCTGTTTCACTTTAAATAATAAACTTATATTTCCCACTATATAGGGCATAGTTTTATTCATTATCTACTAAAGTTACACTTTTACAGATTTGTATGATTTTGCAGGAGTGCTTCACAGAATTCCAACAGTCATAACAATTTTCTTTTTTTCCTAATACCGATCCTTCAAGACATAGGTGATCACACCTTTTTACAGCCTTCTTTTCTTTTTGAGAAAGATAGCAGAGTGGTTTCCCTTAGCCTTCCCTACAGCTTTGAATTTCGAGTAAATGAATGTAATGAACCAGACTGTATTTTGAACTTGGCTCTCCAATTTCTCATTTTGTGCCACTATCCATTGCACCACCTGTACAGCTCTACTCAATAGGGATATCATTCTTTAGTAATTTTGAATGAAAACAATGTTTTTATTTTGTCTGAAATTAATAAAATATATTCTAATAGTGTGTCCACTATAATTTGAGTCTTTAATTTTGTTCTGGTTTACAGCCATATTATGTTGAAACACCAGTTCTCATATGACCACTGAGGTTAAACAATGTCGAGCCTAATCAGTACCCAGATGGGTGACCACTTGGGAATACCAAGTGCTTTAAGCTTGAATGTACAGGGTGTGTAATTGATAATGCCGTGAAATTAGATAGCTGAGTTCCAATTTGGGTTTGTTATATTTGCTTACATGCAAATACCCTCAGGAAAGGTATGAATCCACCTCTTCTTTCCCCAGCTATGGATTAATTATTAGTACTTGTATGAGTAAATCATTATTATCTCAAAAAAAAATTCTTACAATCTAAAAATATTTTCTGGCTTTAAATAACCTGCAAAAGATTAAGCCATTAAAAACAAATCAATCTATTTGACTTATTGCCAACTAGGACCAGGGAGCTCTGTCTACCCTGCTATATAACCCATAGCTGAAGAGAAGAGATGGATTTATACCTTTTCCAAGGGAATTTGTGTGAAAGTGTGTGCAACAGACTAGGACAGAATTTGAACTCGGTTTCCCAATTTTCCAATCAGTACTGGTAATTGTTACACTAAAAATACATCTTCTTATTACCACAGTATTATTTACAAGACTATTAAAATATCTTAAGGAGAATATATTTTTATATGTGTTTTTTTATTTATTTGTAACTCTAGTTTATTCATACCATGAAAAAATGGGAGTGACCTTTTTCCCATTGCTCTCTTTGTTTTCTTCAGTTCCTCCATGATTTTGAATTAAATTGTCATCTAGTAATTTATTTCAATTTTTTCAATATTATCCTAATAACTTATAAATATGGCTGAAATTCACTGCCTTACTAAATTTCACCATTTTAGATTTTGAATTGCTCCCTCGAAAGGCAAATGTCTCTTATTTAAGCATCACTTCATAAAGCATGCAAAAACTATCAAATTAATAAAAGAAATATTTGTAATTACATGTTAACATCACCCAGTCAGAAAACAACAATGAAAAGAATTTGAAAATAAAACTGTAAAAGGTGAGAATATGTTGTCCTCTTGTGCAAATATCTTAAGTTTTCTTTCCAAGTCATAATCTGCTATTTACACATGAAGTTCTCAGGCTATACAAATCTTTACAATATCTGTGAGAGCCTGGCATTCAAATGTTCCCTTTGCTACCAGAAAGGCTTGAGAATTATTACTTTCTACTCCTACTGTCACTACCTAGCTAATCGGGAAATGTCTATCATTCCTTCATATGAAGTTTTACATAGAGAAGTCACAAAATCTTTGTTCTATCAATATTTTTTGTCAACATGACCAGTTTCCTCAAATAATGTCACAGGATGATTTGATATCAGCTGCTAATAATTGCATTCAGACCAGCAAAACTTTAAAGTGACTTTTTTTAAACTTGTAAGTTCTGCCTACAAATATTTGCATATCAATCGAAGAGAACAAAGTGTCAAGGGAGGTAAGGTTAATAAATTGCTTTTTCTTTATGTGCAATATCTCTTCAGAACATTGAGGATCATGGCTCTGCACAATCTCCTGTTCTTTGTAGCTCTTGATAAATTTTGCCATTTTATCCTAAAACTTATTCTGCCATCCATTTATTCATTATTGTATGTTATGTACTGCTTTCCTCTGTCCCTCTTGCCTTCAATTTGTCCTGTGAGTATCAGATTTTCCAAATGCCCTCTTTCCTCATTATGTACCCTAAAAATTCCAACTGTCTTCTTCTGATGTTAAGTATAATTTTCCTTTTTGTTTCCATTTTCTCTAAAACTTTGTAGTTGCTCACATATTCAATCCATGGTATCCTCAGCATCCTTGTGTAGAATTACATTTCTGTTGCTTCAAGTATCTTCTTCATCTGTAAGGAGATTGTCCAACAATCACTGCCACATAACAGGATGGATATCACATGACAATTCAGTACGCTTAATGAAATTAGAATATTTAAAAAAAAAAATAAAATGACTATCATTATTTGCAAATTGTATTAATTTGACAAAAAAAAATGATCTGATTACAGGTTGGGTTACTTTCTAGTTTTATACACACACACACACACACACATACACACATCTATCTATCTATCTATCTATCTATCTATCTATATATATATATATATATATATATATATAATATTAATATATATATAGATAATATTAACTTGAATTTGTAAGTCTGATGAATTGGATTGTTATAAATTATAACCATGGAATATTAGTGTTTGATCCTTTTATATTATATATATATATATATATATATATATATATATATATATATATATATATATATATATATGCAATTAGGTAGCAAGAATTCTTTTAAACAAGTTTTGTTAATACCAATGAGATGTGTCTATTCAACTTTTAAGTCTTGCTCACTTTCAACTCAGTTTTATGTAAAAATTACAATTGGTAAACTTCAAAAGTTTTTTTTTAATAATTTTTTTGTATTTAATATATATATATATATATATATGGTTTCACAAAAAATCTACTCACTTTTTGACTGACTATAACTTTTTGAAATTTTTTTTTTTCAGATTCATGTTTTTAATTTCATTTAATATTTAATTTAAATTGTTAATTTTATTTATATGTCAATAAAAATTAATATTTAATAATAATTATTAATTTTCGCAATTAATCTTGTTTGCAAGACAATAAACACTGAATTTATTATCATTTAAAGAGTGATTACATTTCAAAGTGATGTTTACATTGATATGCACAAAGGAGAGATGATACTGAAACTTTTTTTTTAATTTTTGAATGTGTCTTTTGGGAATAGTCTAGCTGATTTCATTTATTTCTTTTTGTTCATGTTTCCATCACTTTTCTTATTAAATATTCCATATTGTAACAATAGAAGATTTGCCAAGAAAAGTTAAATTTTGGAAGAAACTGCACCTAAATTTATTGTAGATTATTATGTAGATTATTGTAGATGATTTAGTGAATAAAGCACTTTTTATGCATTTTCATCTTAGTAAGTTGCCTTCTCTTTTAATTAAAATTCTTGATATATAAAAATTTATATATTGTTTCCTCCCATATATATATATACATACATACATACATATATATACATACATACATACATACATACATACATATATATATATATATATATATATATATATATATATATATACACACAGACATACTGAGGGTGCTTACACAAAAATGAAAATAACACTGACATTTCATTTTAACACATATATTTAACAAAATGACACAAAAATATTATGAAATACTAAAGAGTAAATTTATTTAATAAAATTATCATTGGCCTCAACCACACCCTCTGGATGGTTTCAGAATCTCCTGCAACTCTTCTGGATGATCTCCTTGTTTAAGTTGGGGAATATTGCCATAATCCTTGCCTTCAATTCATCTTTGGTCTTACATGGAGTTTTGTTGATCTCTCGCTCAACTGTGTGCCCCACACATAATAATCAAGGGAGTTTCAATCTGGGAAATTAGGTAGCCAGATGTAAGTGGTGATATGGTTGCAAAAGTCATCTTACAACCCTCACAGCATTCTGTTGCTGGTGGAGCATGATGCAGAGTCCTGTTGCCAGCCTCCCTTTTGATCCAAGGCTGCAATACCTCCTCAAGGCACTTGATGTAGGCCTCTGTGTTGAGTCTGGAGCCCTCATAAACAAATTCAGGAGTTGTTTTCTTATCAGAACAATCAGAGTGAGTTATCAGAGCTGCCGTACCTTTGTAATCACCATTAGATTCATCTCTTTCTGAATCCTCTGCACTGTCCTCAGATTGACACCCAAACACTCTGAAATGTTTGCATTGGAGCTTCTGTCACAAAATGCCAAGCATTACAGCATGCCATTTCCAAATTTCTGGTGGTGTGAATTGTGTCATGGTGCTCTTTTTCTCACAGATGGTGCCCAACTGACCTAATATACAGTGAAGTTGACAAAATTAAAAACAAACTACATGCATATGCAAAATTAAAAATATAAAATGGCGATAATTTACCCATCGCACCCTCTGTGTGTGTGTGCTGTATACACACACACACACACACACACACACACACACACACACACACACACATATATATAAAAACAAGGGCTGTCTGTTTAATTTTTTATTGTATTTTTCCAATTTTCAGATAAGGTGTTGAGTATTCAGGTGGAAGTTGTAGATAAAATGCCTGAAATTCATAGTGTGTTATTTTTGTCCAAGTACTTTCGATTTTCGCAGTCATTATCAAGAACTGGTGTGGTGTTTGGGTGGTAGTTAGACTTCCTTTGTCAACATCCTGGTTTTCCCTGAAAAGCTGAACATTTGAAATGGTCTCACTTGACGACATGTGTAACAGTTATTGGGAATGAAGCCGCACAAAAAAATTGCAATTTATTTATTTATTAAGTTAAAAATTATTATTATAAAATATATGTGCACATTAATTATATCCCTTAATTATTACCAACAACACCAGGCCTTATAAATCCCCCCTATGTAAAAAATAATTTTGTTTATAAATTCTCATACCCCCTGCAAGATTGCATCTCCAACACTTATAATCAAAAAACAACTATGAATACTTACATTGGGCACACATGCACTACACTCTCTCACAGATTGACCTGTCAACCAGTACATCATGAATGACCAAAGTACAACTATCAACATAAGACAAATATTAGTAGATAACACCAAAATACTCTACAGCACTCAGTGCAAGGAAAGACTCAAAACTCTAGAATCTATTATTATTATATAAAATAAACAGAACATATTGAATAAAATATCATTCACTACAGTAGAAGGTATCTTAAAGTGCATATAATTAATGTGTGAAGTTATTTCATTATAATAATAAAAAAATAAAAATTTAAATTAATAAATAAATAAATCACAATATTTTTGTGTGGCCTCATTCCCAATAACCATTACACATGATGTCATGCTAGACCATTTCAAACATCCAACTTCCCAAAGAATACCAGGATGCAGACAAAGGAATTCTAACTACCGCACAAATGCCACATTGGTTCTTGATAATGACTGCAAAAGTCGAAAGTACTTGGACAAAAATAACAAAATATGAACTTTGGCAGTTTATTCACAACTTCAAGCACAATACTCAACACCTTGTCTGAAAATTGAAAAAATACAATAAAAAATTAAACAGACGGACTTCATTGTCGGTTCTTTTTATTCAAACTTGTTTGGATGAATACTTACTGCCTAAATATACCTTATTCATATATAAGTTTCATTGAATGTTGGATTTCATTTTTACCTGTTACTATTTGTCGTAAAACAAGGTTTTTTTTTCTGAATGTTGTAGTGTTACTTTCCTTGTTGGCCGCCAGGTAATATTTGGGCAGAAATCCTTCTTTTATACAAGTTTTTCTGTTAAAAATTAAATCCAACATTTAACGAAATTTATATAAAATTAGGATTGCTGCCCAAATATGACCCAGCAGCCAACAAGGAAAGCGACACTACAATATATATTGGGTTGGAAACAAAGTTCCCACACAAGTTTTATTAACAATGATATGCAATGATAGAATGGAGAAAAAGACACATATCAAACATCAGGATAATCACCATTATTGTCACTTACCTGCTTTCGGTGACAGATTAGGTCAAAGATACAACTGTTATAAAATTTAGCCGGCTTGCTATCAAAAAAGTTACCAACTACAGTTTTCAGTTCATTATCAGTTGCAAATGTTTTACCATTCAAGGAATTCTGTAATGCCCAGAATAGATGGTAGTTTGTTGGCACCAAGTTGGGTGAGCATGATGGATGAAGAAGAACATACCATTCCAACTATCAAAATTTTTCACATGTGGTCTTTGCAATGTGGAACCAGTTGTTATCTTGAAGAAACATGACATCAGTCAGTTCTGGATGTTTTTTGTGCAATTGCATTTCAGTTGTTGACAGTACAGTTGAGCGTTGATGGACTGATTACATTCCAGCATTTACCAATGAATCACACCCTTCACATCCCACTAGACACAACCCATGTCAATGCATGAGGGTAAACCACTTCTTGGCTGATCTTGGCAATCGAAGTGGCCATGCTGGAACTTCTGGAACTAATCATTATCTGTGTGATGACCAATTGTGTTTTCTCTAAATGCTTGGATGATACAATGTTGCGATTGACCCGTGTTTAGGCTGGACTTGTAATCATACAGCAACAACGTGTGTTGCTGTTTGTGAAGGAGGGTCATTTGATGGGCCATTTTTGGAACTTATAAGAAGCTCTGAAATAATGAAAATAATCAAATCAAAAGATATTGCATTTACTTATATATATATATATATATATATATATATATACACACACATATGATATGACATAATGATACATAATTTTATATTTCAAGAAACAGTATTGAGTAAATAGCATGACAAATTGGGAAAAAGTTTTTGTGACACATTTCCTCCATTAGGACTTCATCCAATGAAACACATCACAAAAACTTTTTTTCAATTTTTCGTACTTTTTTCTTAATAAATATATAGATAAATAGGTGTGCAAAAACTTTGTTCTCAGCTCAATATATATGTACATGTGGTAGTCTGGGTTTACACATTAGAATAATTACATTGTCACAAAGTAATTTGATTTCTGCACTTTGTAATGTCTTCATGAAAAATTCATTGTCATGTTGAAAAATGAAAGCTTATTCATTAATTTATTTTTAAGTAATAGGCTGCATCTTTGAATTTGTAGGAAACACATTTTGAATCCTAATATATATTTGGTTTATTTTTACTATTTGTTTTCTATTGCTTAACATTTAAACAGTTCAACAGCAAAAATAATTTTTATGAAATTTTTATATATTTGGGGATTATTTTATATTATTTATTCATTGCTTTCCAATATTTATCAATTAAATATATTGTCATATTGTGTTGTTCTACGACACATGATCAGCAGTCAACTTCTTTTTATAATCTCTGAAATTTCTACAATAATCAAATTCTCTAATTGCTTGAAGTCTGCCATAACAGAAATTTATAGCTTTACAAGCTGCCAAAGCTAGAAAGTGGTCAGTTATTTCATTTTCTTTCACTCTTGCCTGGTTGTCTTTCAATTATTTAGTCTTAGCCTGAGCTGCAAGATACTGGATTCAAGTCTTGACAAATTCTGGTTCATTCAAGCAACTTAAACATCTTATTGGCAACACCATATATATTTTATTGTAATCATAGTAATTAGTATATTTGATGATGATCTGTTTGCTCCAACATCCAGTGTCAAAAATATGTTTGGAGTGTCAGGGAAGGACAGTATCTCCGACTGATGAACAGTCATACTCATATAGGAGTAGTTTGTTCATGTTGGCACCCAACTCCCAACTGCGGCTCCAAATACCTGTTTGCATGCATCAGCAGCCACATCCTGGCAAGCCACTTCAACTGGCAGGCTAACCAGGTGAGGGTAGACTCTTGATAATTTCAGACCTGGCAGAGTGGGCGGGTGAGATCTCCTACAGATCCAACATTTCATGAAGGCAGTGTCAACAAGTGCCATGGATTGCATCAGAGCCTAGACATGACATATAGAAGTCCTAGTTATCTACTGCAACCTGGAAGTCTCCAATTGTAATGATTCCTTGTGCCATCGAATAAAGTCTCCCCAGAACAAGAGAGTGGGATTATTCCAGTGCAATGATTTTCCTACTATATATTCTTTCTGCACATGTCAGTTTTGAAAATTCATTTGGACCCAAGAAATGAATTGCAAGACAAAGACTTCTTTAGATCCAAAGGACAACAATGATTCCTTACAACACCAGCTGTGTTATTGTCCATTTTTATACATTTTCATTGCATTAGTATTTTAAGTAAAAAGATACCTTACATGTTCTTTGAAATAAAAGAAAAAAAATTGCACCAATGATAAGTGCATAAAAATGAAAAATCAAAAAATATAAGCAGCCAAATGCCACCCGCTGAAGAATGGCCAGATAGGTTTGTCTGCAAAACTCTAGAGTCAGGATACTGAAGGTAACATCACTCAGACAAGTAACAAACTTTTACTTATATTAATTCTCTCTCTCTCTTATATATATATATATATATATACACATACATACATACATATTGTAACAAATATGGCGACAAAGATGAGGACAATAGTCCGACTAATGTAAATACTATACATATATATATATATATATAGTGGATAACCATATTTGAGTAGGCACTCCAATTATTAAACAGCATATTTATTTTTGTCTACTGGCCTGAATATTTGAGAATTCTATTAAAAAGAAAAATATGTACTCTCTGGCAGAAAGTGAACCTACATCCCCCCTTGCAATGACAGAAGAAACTCTCCATGTTAAGGCACAGAATTGAAAATGTGTTTCGAAAAAGGAGGAGGACATTTTGAATAACACACATGACTCGTAAATAAGATTTTCATGTGTAATTATACTTTTAATGAATCATCCCTATGGGGAACAACTATTGTCTCACCCTGTATATTACAATCCTTAATATCAGAGATAGGATATTTATAGGTAGAGTGGACATAGGAATCAACACTTTGCGGTGACTGTCAATTTCAAGCCTTGATCTGAAGATCTTATTAAAGTATGAAACTTACAATCATCATTTAGTGTTGCTTCCTAGTCTACAGTGTCTTATATATATTTATGTGCATATACACACATCCAGAGGTTGCACCATCTATTTGCAAACACACTTTTCACAAGATGTAAATAAAAGACTAGCACATATAATTTAATATGGTATGCACCAAATGTTTGCATTGTCATTTCTCTTTAATACATACATTGTGAAGATTAACATGCCAGCTTCCAGTCTGACTCAGGAAGTGAAAATGCATGCCATGCTTATGGCACTAACCACCAACCACAGTGACTCAGTGATAGGCAGTTTTTAGAAAGTGGCCAGGTGAAGAGGTGGAGTTGGATCTGCATGGACTTCATGGCAGTACCCACAGTGATGCACACAATGTTCACTCTGTTCATAATATTCCTGCAGGTCATGAACAATTTTAGGCCATGTCACACTGCACAACTTCTTCCTGCAGGTCAACGTCACCACTTTCATTGAAGTCACAGTAGTAAAGACCTATTTTAAGGCAGTGGCCTAAGCAAGGGTATATGTGTTGAAGGAGGACTCTATTTTCTCACACATTAGCTCACGTGACCAAAGAGTAGCTGGCCTGTCTTCATGGCTACCATGTCTCCTGGTCCTCTTGTCTGCCATGTCTCCAGGTCCTCCTGTCTGTCTGCCGTGTCTCCAGGTCCTCCTGTCTGTCTGCCGTATCTCCTGGTCCTCCTGGCTACCGTGTTTTCTGGTCCTTCTGGCTACCATGCTGTCTCCTTATGGCAACCATGTCATTGTTCTGGTAGCTACTTTGTCATCTTCTTTACTATAGCTGCCATGTTACCGTGTTCTCTTTCCTACCATATTTCCTCCTCCTGGCTACAGTGCCTCCTTGTTCTTATGGTTAACATGTCTCCTAGTTCTTCCGATTTCTGTGTCCGTTTGTTCTTCTGGTTACTGTGTCTTGGGTATCAGCAAGCAAGAAACCAACCAGCAACTCCACAATATCAAGCACTTCTGAAATGTCATTATTATGAACACGATGGATATCATGAACATGAAACACCTGATCTGGTCATACACCTGCTTCTGAAAGCATCCTTGAGGCTGAGTGTAGTTTTTTTAATTTTTTGTTCTAAGTTGAACATACATACAAATACTTTGGAAAATATACTGACTTTTTTTTTTCTATTACTTTATATTTGTTCTCAGTTATTTGGCATGCATTATATACATGTATGAATTACAATCAAATATAGATCAGAATTCAACAGAAGGATTGGATAAGGAACAAATTGGAAATGTTTATAATTTTAACATGTTTCACTTTTACTTAAGCTTCATCAGAAAATGAAATATGGAGAAGAAAAGAAAATTAATGTATTTTTATTTTTGCATTGCTTGTTTATCATTGGTTAAGCAGACCTCACGTGTATCTGCCCTGTCAAGCAGCATTCATGTGTATAATTTGTGTGTGTGTTCTAGTTAGTCTATGCATGATTCATTTGATAATGTTTCTGTTCATTTGACTGTCTAGTGAGCATTTTCATTTATATTCTGGTAATTGTCCGTATGATGATTGGGGGATGTTTTGTGTGAGAATGAAAGAACTTAAGTTACATCCATTGTGGTTGTAGGTAGATACATACACATAGATGTGTGTGTGTAATTTTTACTTTATTGTAGCCATATCCTTCGACTTTAAGGTTATGAATAGTTGTTTCTCTTTATATAGAATTCAAATAGTTATTCATCTTTTAAATCAAATGTTGCCATAAGAAATATCTTTTTAGAAAATTCAGTGATATTCAACTTTTCAATCATAGAGAAGAAAATGTCAAGTGTAAAAGCTAGAATTTTACATAATTACAGGTTCTTTTATATCGACTTTGGTGAAAATAATTTTCACTGCGTGCACATTTTAAGTGGGAATACACATATCGGTCATGAAATTATTCTTTTTCTTCCCTACGATCTATTGTGAGTAAAACAGTCAAAAATATTTCAAAATTTTGTGTTTAAAAATTTTTACAGAAGGTCACATTAAAGAATTAAGGAAATTGATATTCAAAATAGAATATTTTGTTGGAACATTCTACAAGCAACATGCTTCTTCTACACACCTCATTTTTTTTTTTTTAATCATTTCGCCCCAAGCAAGGCAACAAAGCCACTAAGACAGAGGGGCTACTGAGTGCAAAAGAATATAAGAAAAAGAAAACATTAAGGAGCAAGAACAGGAATTATGAAGACAGAAGATAATGATTGACATTACATTTAAAATTTTCAAGATCAAACTTGACTGGAAAGTGATAAACCATAAGAAAATTCCACAGGTGAGAAGTCTGTGAAAAAATCTGTTAACACAGAACTTATGGTTGCATCTAGCCATTACAACTGTAAAATGATTAGATCTCACCAAACTAGTACTGCACTTAAATTCATAAAGTCTACGTACCATAGAGGAAAATTCATCAAAATAATTACTATTTATACAAAAGTCATCGAGAAGCTACATTATGGTGCTGGAAAAGTGACTGACGCCGAGATGCCAGGTTAAGATCACTGACATTGCAGATTCTTTGTATTCTTTCAAGAATCTCTAAATATATAGCAGGGGCAATATAGCAATAGACTTCCCGGCTCTGTCAAAATTATTTTAGCTAAATTTTAAGTTTATCTTGGGAAGACCTGTTTTACAGTGTTAGGAAAACCTTTTTCTTATTTATTATTCAATTTTATATGAATTTTATATGAATACATTTTTAGGGAAAACTGTGATAAATTAATATGAAAATTAATATTCTGCAAGACAATTATTAACATGACTTCTCAGAATTTTGCCACTTCTTTTGACACAATTTATTTCACATAATCTGACAATATATGGACAATAAAACAGTTTGTGCAAATGAATGGCAAAACAGTTACAAAGAAGGATGGTAAAAGGTCAAATGTTACTTAGAGCAACAAAATCAGGAAGCTGTGGAGAGCCATGATAGTCCACATTCTGAAATGACTTGGCACGTAAAAGAATAATAATTAGTAATTAAAATATTCTTCTTTTATGTGCCATGTCCCTCATGATGTAGGCAATCATTGCCCACCACATCTTCCTGTACCTTGTAGCTCTTAATAAATTTTGTCTTTTTGTTATTTCTCCCAAACTTTGTCTAACGTCCTTTTACTCAGGCTCATCAAGTATGTTACGTGCTGTTTTCATCTGTCCCTCTTTCCCCTCAATCTGTCCTAAGTATCAGGTTTTCCAAGACCTTCTTCCTCATTATGTATCCGATGTTTTCTGTTGTCCCTCTTGCCTTCAATCTGTTCTGTGAATTTCCAAGCCCACCTTCCTCATTATGTGCCCTACAAATTTCAACTGCCTCTTCCAGATGTTAAGTATAAGTATCCTTTTTGTTTCCATTTTTTCTAAAACCTTGTTGTTGCATGCATGTTCAGTCCATGGTATCCTCAGCATCTTTCTGTAGAACCACATTTCTATTGCTTCAAGTCTCTTCTTCATCTATAAGGAGATTGTCCAGCAGTCACTGTTCATACAGGAGGACAGATTCCCTAAGAAATAAAATCAGTGTAACTAAACTCTTGGATCTTAAAGTTTTTCGCTGCAAAATTTTGTAAATAAACATGCATTACTCCTCAAATAATTTTTAAACCTTTCTTTATATTTATCATGGACTTTACAAATACTATGCTGCATGTTTTGGAGTGGGGTCTGGAATTGAAATTATAGTTCTTTTTCCATATGCTAACAAATGTTTCTTGTCTGACAGCAGGATAGCCTATTCTGGGTCTAACCACTGAACCAAATTCATCACACTTTTTGTGGTCTTCTAAGTTGAACCCAAACCTTGATTACAAAAGCTCTACCTTGCTCTAACCTAGGGTAAGTCATAGAAATATTGATTGATTTGGACTACAATTGTTTGTATCTACTGAAAGAGAAAGAATAGATAATGAATGTCTTTTGAATCAGTCATGAACACTGTTTTCCTGTTCTGTATGCCTTGCTATTTAATATTTATTATTGTTACCACAGGTAACATTCAAATAGGTAGATTGACAGGAAAAAAGGATTGGAAAGAAAGCCTTTGATTTCTTTTGAAGAAAGAAAGAATAAAGATATCTAGAAAGAGTATGAAAAATGAGAAGGGTTAAAAAAAAAAAAAAAAAGAGAGAGAGACAGAAATATATAGAGAAGGAGAAAAAAAAAAAAGAAATCTGAGATAGAGAGATACTAATAAAAATAAATAAAAGAAAGAAAAAGATGAAAAGTGGAATAGGAATCCTATGAGTTTTAGGAAGGAGGGATAGAGAGAGAGAGAATAAAGTAGTAGAAATCGGAAAGTGAGTGACAGAAACAAGAAGAGTTTAAGTAAGAGAAACGGAGAAAAATATAAAGGCTGGGAGAAAAAATGCAAAAAGAGAAACGGAAAAGAAAGAAATTTAGACTGAAAAGAGAAAAGGGATAAAATATTAAAACAATTCAAGGAACAAGGGATAAAAAGCAGACACAAGTTTAAAAAAAAGATCGAAACATAGAGATAAATGTAAGTAATACACATCTACCTTTATCCACCTGACGATCACCTTTATTATTATGTTCTATGCTTGTAGTGCTGTTGCATGTACTACTATTTTAATGTTATTACAGTGAGAGTAGGTAGCAATCCAACTGCCAACAACTACTGAATACAACTAATACTAAATACAACTCAATGTAGTCATTGTATAATAAAGACGACTTACTATTCTCTTGTTGTGCTGACTGATTTTACCTTTAATAAAGATCTATTTTTTCCTATAAGTATTTACGGTAGCTAACAAGAGCCATGTAAATTACATGGATTTACTAATAAATTTCTTATCGCTACATTCTGTACTTTCCAATCCATGACCATTCCCAGGTAGTTATAAGAAAAGTGACATAGTCACTCTTAAAAACTGCTGAAATGTCCTTAACAGATCATTAGGTCACAAAACAGGATTTAACCCCTCACTATAAGCAACTGCCTTTATCTAAGATTACTCCCCCCACCTCCAATTTCTTTCTGTATCACACTCTCTCTTTGTCTATGTCCCTATTTCTCTTTCTATTTTACTCTCTATGTACCTCTATCTGTCTGTTTCCCTCTCGGACGCTCAACACAGTCTGGGTTCCCTGAGTCTGTAACAAATTTGCGAAGATAAAATTTACGAAAAAAAGAAAAATTTTAATTTCAAAAGGTCACTAGCAGTTCAGGGGTGGATTTCTCCTCAACAAATCGTTAGGTCACAAAACGTAATTTAACACCCCCCTACTACATACAACTGCCTTTATCGAAGATGACATCCTTCCAGTTCCTCTCTCTCACATGTTTTGTCTCTCTACATCCCTCTCTCCCTTTTTTTTTTTTTTTTTTACACTCTATATGCTTCTCTTTCAGTTTCCCTTTCAATATCTGTGATGCCAACTGTGACACACACCATATATAGGTACAAGTGTATTAATATATAGATAGTAATATTAGCCATTTCCTTATATGGAAACATTCAACATTTATTGACCAAACGGCCAGTACTACTAGAGTTACACATTTTGTTGATCCGTGGCAATCAGACTGGGATCAAAGTGTAGTGTCTGTTCTTACTTTGATTGATAATGTTAGCCATTTCCTTATGGAAACATTCAACATTCATTGACCAAGCGGCCAGTACTACTAGAGTTACACATTTTGTTGATCCTTGGCAATCAGACTGGGATCAAAGTGTAGTGTCTGTTCTTGCTTTGATTGATAATGTTAGCCATTTCCTTATATGGAAACATTCATTGACCAAGCTACCAGTGCTACTAGAGTTACACTTATTATCAATCCTTGGTCATTGGGCTGGGATCAAAATGTAGTATTTGTTCTCTTCACCTCTAATGGTAATATTAGCTGTTTCCTTATATAGGAACATTCCTTGACAGTGCATCCAGTGTTACTGCCAGTTAAAATTTATAAAACCTTTTGATTATAATAGTTTCTTAAGTAACTGTTATCACTCTTTCCAACATTGACGAGTGAGGGGGTCCTTCTTAACCTTTTGTTTGAGGTCTTGTGAAAATACATCACTTTGATTATATCATTGTTTTCTCTTCAAATTACATGCACTACCCCTTTTAGTTGTTTCTGCCTTGGAAAGTACTTCAATGATGTGCTTTCTGTTATTTTCTTATTCATGCACATCTTTCAAACATCACATTTTAATGCCTTCATTAATAAGAGTAAATATATTAATTTTTCTGCCTGTCATGAGTGAGATGATTGGATTTCTCTAGCACTTGTGTACACTTCCCTGGTTTCAGTATATCTTTATCAATCTGAATTTACAGTGATAATATGAAATTGTCAACAAGTAACTAGACACCCACTCTGTCTTGTTTGCAGTTAAGTGCATTTGCCTATCTGTCAATAGGTGTTAGTGATTTGTTACTTTCTTATTGCTATCACTGTTTTCCTCTGTATTCCAATTCCAATCATAAGGAGAAATGGCCACTTGGGCAGCTTTTTTCCAAAAATCACTGCTTTGTGGAACAGACACCCATGTCTCTGAGCACTACAGCCTTAACCTCTTCAGGTCAAGTGTTAATCATTATCAGTAACCCTCTACCTTGAGTGACTCCTGAGCCTTATATTGAGTGAACATTATCAAAAAAATGTTTCTCGGTTCATGTGTGTGTGTGTGTGTAAGGATGATTAATACTAAGAAAGAAGTACCTATATGGTATTTTTTTTTTGTTGTTGATATTATCATCATCATCATCATCATCAGTCCCCTGATTGCTTCAATTGTTGGGGAACCTAAGGGCAGGAGAAACAGACAACTTCCTCCAGGATGGTCTGTTGGCAGTGGCACTCGGGAGTTCCAGCATTGTCATGTTCATCCACTCTTTGATGTTGGTTGACCAGCTTTTGAATTGCCATCGCCACTTGCATCTGCCTTCAACAGTGCCTTGTACAATGGTCTTGCAGAAGGCAGATGTGCCATATGACAGGACCAAACCATAATACCTTTCGATGCTTAATAGTGGTGAGAAGAGATTCCTGTTGGCCTACAAAACTTTTGACCTTGCTCCATTGAAAAGGATGGATACAGCCAGCAATTTGTGGAGCTTGAATTTGGTCTGGGAGCTGATGTTGCTCTTTCATATCCTTTCCAGTTTGACCATCACTGCTGTGGCGATCCATGTGCAGATTTCTGCATTAAAGGTGCCATCTTTTTTATATTATATATTTTTATTACTATGTAGCTTAATAATATTAAGCATTTATAAATAGATGTATTTGTATAAATATATGCATTGTATTATAGCTTAAATTTAACCCAAAACTAAAGTATGGGGCCTCTGATAAAGTTATATTATCTTGAAGGCTAGCTTAATAACCATTATGCTGCAACAAGTTATTTTAAATGTATACATTGTAGTTAGTTATAGCTTAGATTTGACCCAAGACTACAAGTATGAGGCCTTCAATAAAGATTCATTATTTGAAAAGCTAGCTTATTAACCACTATGTCACAACAAGGTGTCTTAAATGTATATATTGTAAATGTTTCAGAGCATATGTTGTGAAATGTTTTTCTTATTACTAATGCTTTAAGACAGGGGTCACTAAACTATGACCAGCAGCCCAGATTCAGTTCACGATGACAGTTCATTTGGCCTACCACCACATTTTGCCACAAATGACCTAAAATATTATTATTTACATTGAATTATCATTAGATTGTAGTTAAACTTACTATGTAGAAAAAATTAAAATAAATGTAAGTAAAATGCCAAAATTTTACCAATCTGATTTTTGTTTCTGACAGTAATACAAGTTTTGGGAAAATCGGTAAACTGAAAGAAGAAATTTCTCTCATTTTCAGCATTTCAAAGAGTTTTGCACTGGAATCGTAAGTGTCAACTTCGAGTTTCCAAAGAAAATTATTGATGGCTTAAATAAGCATTTTTTGGAGAGATTTTCAGATCTTGAGAGAATGGAGAGTGACATTCTTCTTTTCCAGAATCCGTTTGACTGTAACGTTGATTACATGCCAGTTGAACTACAGTTGGAACTCATTGATATGCAAGCAAGTGACTTGTTGAAAGAGAAGCACAGAGAAGAAAAACTTCTTGAATTTTATAGCTGCTTACCTAATGATAAGTTTTCAGAGTTGAAGAAATTTGCCTTTGGTATGGCATCGGTGAACAATTTTTATCTATGAGCAAATATTTTAAAAAATGAAGTACGTAAAGTCAGCACATCAAACGAGGTTGACTGATGAACATTTGAAAGCAATTCTCTTAGTTGGATGCCACAATTCCAAAGCTAATATTGATTCTATCTTAAAAGATAAATGCCAGTTTCACAAATCACACTAACCTTTTTTTTTGCTGCTTAGTTTGTGAGATTTGGATATGTGTTCACTGGGTGTGATATAACTATTCTATTGCTAATGTCGCCTTCCTTGCTAACTTTTTGGTAAATGTTTGTTGTCTTCCATTTTGGTGTATTAACAAAATGGTTATCCGGCCCATAGTTTGTCATTCTCTCACTTATCTGGCCCTCTGTGAAAAAAGTTTGGTGACCCCAGGTTTAAGATTTAAAAATTGCCTGCCACCCCACCTTCCTTTTAGCATTTCAAGGGACACAAAGAAATGTTACATACAAATTAGAGTGTCGCAGACAACTTCTAAGATATCGTGCCTCTACACTGTTTTCTGTTCACCGGCTTTCTTATTGTCTATATGCTCTTTTTATCTACAAATTATTGCTCCTAACAAAATATAGAAGTATATCTGCCTCCAGCCTAATATACATACATATACATATACATGCACACATATATATATATATATATATATATATATATATATATATATATATATATATATATACTCACACACACACAGGGTGCAGTAAAAGTAACACACTTTTTTATTTATTATTGAACAAAAATAAATTACAGTAGCTTAAGAAAATTTATAAGTATTGTCACATGAAAACAACATGAATTGTTATGATTGATCAAAAAAAAACTTCAAAAAGTTTCATTTCATGTTCAATAAAATGATGAACTCTATCAGCAACACTCCTACAAACCATTTGGCATGTTTGTACATTAATTTAAAAAAATCAGAAAATGCTTGCTTTAATTCAGGAATTGTTCTCAGTTCGAGCCTGTAAACAAGATCTTTTAGTGCAGCTGACAAGAAAAGGCCTGGTGGTGTTAGGGCTGGTGATTGTGATGGCCAATCAGTTGCTCCATGTTGTCCTATCCACCTCAGCTTGAAATTAAGATTTCACCATTCTTGAACACGTAAACCATCATTCATCTTAAGCCATCTTAAACTACTGTAATTTATTTTTGTTCAATAAAAGTTAATAAATATAAAAGGTTGTTAGGGTCTGTCTATATTTCTGAGATGAGGTATTATGTACAGTATTTACATTATTCGGACTATTGTCCTCATCTTTGTCGCCATATTTGTCACAACGTTTCGGCCGAAACGTTGTGACAAATATGGCGACAATAGTCCGAATAATGTAAATACTGTAAAAGGTTGTTACTTTTGCAGGACCCTGTATATGTGGTATCTCTCTGGTTGTATATGCATATGTATCTACCTCTATAGGTATTTATGTGGTATATTTATACTTACCTATCTGCCCACAAAAAAGTATGCATAAATAAAAAAAAATATGTGTAGGTGAAGAGCAAGTGTCCATTTGTCAATACCTATCTTTGATAAAATCAAATGAAAATATCTTACAATACTTATTTTTTAATTCTTTTTTTTTCTGTTCAGTGTTTGTGTGTAATTTCTGAAATGAAGTGATTAAATACTACTTACTTGTTACCTGTAAGTATCTTTTTTAAAATACCATCTCTCTTCAGGGTGTAGACAAGTCTTTATTTTAATCACCCAATAGTGTGCCATCTTGGAAGGCCAGGCTGAAATGCTCAAAATAGTTCTCCACACTGGAAAAAAAAGTAGAAATATACTATCAACTTATGTGTTTAGCTACTGTGATATATGAGGATGGGTCAATACGTAATGGAATTGAGGTATTTCATGTCAAATCAACAAGGGTCTGACCATCACCGAAACCGATTTTTTTTCAAATTTAGTACATTTATAGAGTGTCATGATATGAATCGAATGTTGTCTAATTTTAATTCATGATGCTTTTTTTAAATAATTATTTTCATTATATCACTTTTTCATATAGAAATCTATTTGTTGTATAATAAAAATGGAAACAAAATCAAAAATAAGGTTATTTTTCACCAAATTGGTCAAGATTCAATCATAAATAACAAATTCTGTTGATTTTATGATCATGGTTCTTATGTGAATATTATCATTAAAAGAGCTTCCTAAAGATATACAAATTGACCATATTGGGAGATATGAAAATGTTAGCATATGCTGTTAGATGCCAAAATCTGCCATAAAACCCTTGTAGCCCAGGCCACAATCAAAAGTTCACTACAAAATTTTGAATATATCTTGCCATAAGGCAGGCAAATTTCTAACATGTTACTCAAATTTCTCAGTCATTGTAAAGATTGCGGTATCATTCCAACAAAACATTACTAAACATTACATAATAATTGAATACTAATAAACAGCAAGAATCTTCTTGGTAAACTGACTCACTAGACTAGGTACCAATGAGAATTCACTGAATATGCATTTCTGTTGAACAGTACAGTTATAGCACAGACATTCCATGAATTTTCCAATAACGCTTTGTGAATATCACTGTTAGTAGTTTGGGCTACTATTGCTTTTAGTATAAAGTTTTAGTCTTTCTATCACTTTCTGTATATGTGCATTGTGATGTAATGGATATCAGCTTGGAGTGAGAACTTGAAGAGTTGAGTTCAAATTCCAGTCAAGTTTGTTATGTTCACCTACTCGCAAATACCCTTGAGAAAGGTATAAATCCATCACTCCTCCTCCCAGGTATGGGTTGAATAACAGTACAGACTGGGTTCTTTAGCCTACCAGTCTACTGCAGAAAGAAATGTCAACATACTGTGGGAAAATTCTTCTGCCTCGTCAGACATGTATCAAAATATACATGATCACCCAAGCATGTATCACGTGTGACACTTAACTGACTGACTGATCACTTAGATTATTATAAAAATTTATAAAACGTCTGATATGAAATATCTGAACAAAGTATGTAAGGCAGAATATATAAAATCAATTGCATGTTTAATTTGTTTTATTCTGTTGCTAATGTTTCAACAACAGAATAAAACCCTCCACCAGGATGGCTGACCCCCCTCTTTCAGCCCTCAGCATGGCTGATGCTGACCTCCAGGAGGGTGACTCATTGCACCTTCTCGGGCTAACATTCTCAGCTGACATGAAGTGGAAAGACTATTGAATCCATTGCTAGGGCAGCTGCTAGGAAATTTGGTTCTATTGTTTTAAGTCTCTTCTTCATCAGTCAAGAGATTCTTCAACATTCACTGCCATAGAGGAGGACTGATATTACATAACAGGTCACCTATGATATCAGGATTTAAAATTTCCCTCTTTTTTTTTAAGTACAAGTTGAACTGTTGACCTTCGTTTATATAACCATAGCACTAAACTGAAATACATAAGAGCATTTTTAAGTACTGTATTTGACGCCTTATGAGGCGCACTTTGTTTTTTACTAAAAATATCTTTTAAAATTCCCCTGAATCTTATATGCCATATTACTAATAATTTTACTATTTGCTAATTTTTTCTTGATCTTCCCTGCTGAACGCCTCTTATATGCCGTCGAATGTGGTAGTTTGTATCTTCTGAAGGGAAAATCTCTTAGTTTTTTTGTTGATGGTAATGTTACCTGTTTCCCTACAAGGAAACATTTGACATCCTTTGACCAAGCAACCAGTACTGCGTTCAGTTGAAATTTATAAAATCGTTCTCTTAAGAAAATTTTTTAGGAAAACAGGTTTCTCAAGTAGCTATTATCGCTCTTTCCAGTATTGATGAGGGTTTCCTTCCTAATCTTTTATTTGAAGTGGTGTGGAATGTTAATATCTTTATTTTGTCATTATTTTCTCCTATAGTTACATTTGCTATCCATTTTAGTTGTTACTGCTGTTGGTCTTCCTCAAGTGATGTGTTTTTTGTTATTTGTTACAGTTCTTTGCTTGTGATCCTGTAGTGCCAGTCCACAATATTAAAAAAAAGTATGTCCTTTGCCAAGACAGTCAGGTTTCACTCACTCAAGGCCTTTTTTCACAACTGATCTTAGAAAATGGTTGTACACAGCTGACAGTTTAGATATTTCTGACTGGGTTTGGCACCGTGCAATTGCATCCATGTGAAAGTCTTGATAGGCCCCTAAAATATACTTGAAATTTGAAAAATAGACTTTTTTTCTTTTTCTTTTTTCCATCTCTTTCTCTTGACACTCTAGGCATCACCCACAAATACAGAAAATCAGTTTTTCACCAAAGGTTAATTTAACTTTGAAAATCTCATGAGAATTTCATTAAACTGGTTTTTATGCTGACTTGTCAGTCAAATCATTCTAGTGGATGTACTGGTGCCTAATGTCTGTGCTTAAAACCAATTTGACCAACTGTTCTTCTGACCTTTTTCAACCTTCATCTGTTCATCTACCCCAACTCCCCTAGGAAGTCCGGTGTTAAAATTAATATGAAGTGATATGTCCACTTGATATGACACAGAGGCTATCCAGCTTATCCACTTAGACCTTATTGACTTAGAGGTCAAATGTTAACGCCCAAAGCCACTTCAGGAACATTATTTGCAAGAAGTGCAAGGACTGGTGTTTCTTGCATTAACACAAAAGACTACTTGTCAGAGTTAGCATTGTGCTCTTTGATCCCTGTATGCATATGCAGGTTCAAATCCTGCTGGAGGGCACATATTTTTTTTTATTAAGTTTTCTCAAATACACACGAAATAAACACTGTTTAAAAAAAACAAGATGTTCTATTCAAATAGAGCATCCACTAAAAATAACATCTGAAGTTTTTTATATATATATATATATATATATATATATATATATATATATATATATATATATATAAAGATTTAATGGATTTATTTTTAATCCAACATTTTATTACTTCAAATGTTATTATATGGATACTCATATTTGAGATAGACACCCATTTTTATTTTTATTTTAAACAGTGTGTATTACATCAATCAGGCTGCACATTACAGAAATCTTAATAAAGAAAAGGTGCTCTCTGGCAGAGAAATGACCTACGTATCACCTTTGTAGGAGAAAACACACATTTTGTTACAAAGAAAGGGAAACAAGATCCTTGCTAAACTGTGGCATTCTGTAGCCCAGATCAAATGGTGGTTACACTTCAAAAAACCTAATCATCTAAATTGACTTAATATCAAAAATTTATATATATATATATATATATATATATATATACACACACACACACACACTTTATTTAGTCTCATTTATATTATATTTATAGTATCAGTATTCTTTCTGCCTCAAAATCATTTGTGATGAAATGTAGGCTAATAAAAATAAATACGTTTTCCTTCTCTTATATGAGTTAATGTGAGTTTTATAGAGCTTAGCCAACTTGCTCATGAGGATAAAAAGCTAAAACCTTAAAATTTTCAGTAAAATTAACTATTTTGTCATCAATATATTATTATTTACATGCAGACTATTGTCGACATCTTTGTTGTTGTTATCAAAATGAACCCTTTATTTAATCTACGAGGGTAGACTGTTCTCGTTCCACTGTGCATGTCTTGGGAAATTTCATCTAGTTCTTATTTTTAGTACTACTCAGGTTTTGCTCGGCTTGTTTCCATCGAGACAAAGTGCACACTACCCATCCCTGGGGTTGAACTCGCAATTACTATGTCACCATATTCACATATCAATACTTTAATACACTAGGCTATTGTACTGAACAGTAGTAAAATAAGAATGAGACGAGATATCCCTATGACACTGCCAAATCCCCCTTCTTCTTTCTTTTTTTTTGTTGTAGGAATTGGTACTATCAGCTGACCCTATCTATTATATCATGTTTCAGAAATTTGATATATTTCTGACAACCTGTGTGATTTTTTTTTTTTTTTTTTTTTTTCTTAGTTAGGACATTTTTTTTTTTTCTCAGAGAAAAGAGTACTGAACTGTTATGTGATATCAGTCCTCCTTTATGTCCGTGAATGCTGGAAAATTTCCTCAAAGAAGGCAACTTGAGACAACAGAAATATGGTTCTACAGAAGGATGCTGAGAATACCATGGACTAAACATGTTAAGCATGTCAAAGTTATAGAGAAAAGGGAAAACAAACAGGACACTTATACTTAACATCTGAAAAAGATAGTTGAAATTTCTAGGGCAAATAATGAGAAAGGAGGGCTTGGATAATTTGATACTCACAGGACAGATTGAAGGCAAGAGGAAAAGAGTAATAAAACACATAACCTATCTATCAAGCTTGAGTAAATGAATGACAGGACAGGTTTTAGGAAAGATAATAAAAAGACAAAATTTATTAAGAGCTACAAAGAACAGGAAATTGTGTGAAGGCATGGTTGCTCACATTCTTAAGCACATAGCACATAGAAGAATTTTTAACCATAACTTATTTTCCTCTATTTTACCCACATAATGTTAGATTTTTCCAAATTTTTCTCTTGGTGAAACAAGTGTTAATGCTTCTTCTTTTCTATGTACCATGTCCCTTCAGGATTTTTGGTGAGCATATGGCTCCCCACAATTTCCTTTCCTTTGCAGCTCTTAATAAATTTTGTCTTTTTTGTTATCTCTCCTAAAATCTGTCTCAATATACATTTACTCAAGCTCGCTAGGTAGGTTATGTTTTTTTTCCTCTGTTTTTCTTGTCTTAAATCGATCCTGTGAATATCAAATTTTCCAAAACCCTCTTTCCTCATTATGTACCCTAGAAATTCCAACTGTCTCCTCCTGATGTTAAGTATGAATTTTGTTTTTGTTTCCATTTTCTCTAAAACTTTGTTGTTCACATATTCAATCTATGGTATCCTCAGTATACTTGTGTAGAACTACATTTCTGTTGCTTCAAGCCTTTTCTTCATCTGTGAGGAGATTGTCTAGCATTCACTACCATATAGGAGGACTGATATTACATAACAGTTCAGTACTTTTTTTTTTTTTTTTTGTTTCTAAAGAAATTTTTCTGTTTCTTAATACTATGCTTAGCTTTTGAAAGGCATCTTTTGCTTTCCCAATGCACCTTTGGATTCCAGTGTCACATTTTCCCGTCCTCTAATATTACTTAATAAAGTATTTATAAAGCCATTTCAAATAAAATTGCACTTAAATTATTTAAATTCAAGTTAATCTGCTTTTTGTTTTGAAAGGAATAATTTAAAATGTCACAGCACTTGCCATTTCTTTCTTGTTTTGACTAAAACAACATTGAAATGATGATAGCCTGCTAATGCCATGATATTGTCTCCCTGCAATTATGACCTGATGCTGCCACTGGTGGCCAACCACTGTGAGCAGATTGATTGCATACTTGATGACTGGTGGCAATGACTACTGTGGATAGCTCTATCTGATGACTGGTCACATAAACACTAATTAAGACGTTTCATCAATGCATCTTTCAACTTGGCTCAGAGGACAGTAGTGAGTGTCAGTCTCTTATTATAACAGCTTTCACATTTATTTACCTTTTTACGAACTGATCTTTAGATCTTCTTAATTCTTCTTTCAATTTCTTTTTACACACACACCCCATATGGTTTGTCTCGGTCTTGTACTCTTCATTCTTTTTTTTTTTCTTTTTTTTTTTCAATTTTTCTTTCTTTTCTCTCAGCTTCTTTCTTTGGTTATTTCAGCCTCTGTTCTTTGATAACAACCACTTTTGGATTTATATAATTCTGGCACTGCTGTAAATCTGAGAGAATTTGAACTTTTTTAAGCAAACATTATATATATATATATATATATATAAAATTCTTCTTGTTTCTCCGTTAGCACAACTGTTACACCATGTGGATGCCTTGTAAATAATGAACTCTTCCATTTTGATCATTGGTAGGATGGAAAAGACATATCAGAGCTGCTACTTGGTTTCCATGAGAAAATGAAAGAAAGAAGCACTTAATGTCTGTTTCAGTGAAATGGAAAATGTTGTCAAGTTCAAATCTTTTCATTTCTACCCCCTTATGTCTTAAAATAATGACTGTCATTCATATTTATGATTGTTATTACAATATTTTCTTAAAGTTGTTAAGCTCAAATATTTAACGATGCAATAGGGGAATTTCTACAGATATTTTATTGTCGTAGAAAAACTCCATGAGCTTATTCAATTGTTAACTTAAGAATTAAGATACATCAGAGAATTCAAATAGGAAACTGATGAAATTTTCATGAGTACTTCTATTATATACATAATCTGCCTGATGATTCAAATTACAACCAGATTTTTATATTATTATATTAATAATATTATCATATTAAGTCTCTGTTAACTTGGGTTTATTTTATACCTTTAGCTGTTATTCTTAATATTTGTGTGTGCATATGTGCAGATATATATATATATATATATATATATATATATATATATATATATATATATATTGCTGATATCTCCTGAAGAGTGGACAGACAGGTCCAACCTACAAAATTCTGGAGGTAACATCAATCATATTAATCCTATATATAATATATATATATATATATATATATATATATACAGAAATATAGTCTTAAAGTGTGCTATATTTATGGGGTAAAGTGCTCAATATCAGAGATAGAGCGTGTGTAAATATAAAAGTGGACGTGGAAGTCAGCACTTAGAGGCGACAGTCTGTTTCATGCTAGTGCAATCGTCAGGCGACCCGCCTGACAATTGCACTAGCATGGAACAGACTGTCGCCTCTAAGTGCTGACTTCCACGTCCACTTTTATATATATATATATATATATATATATATATATATATAATTAATAAAAATTTATAATTTGTCATTTAGCTGATTGATGCTATGTTCAGCATCCCAATTCCAGAATTGCATAAACAAAACTTTTTTGTAATTGTTTGGTCCACTCATCAGGAGGTATCAGTCTGTCTGTGTGTGTGTGTGTATGTATGTATGTATATACACACACACACAGATTACAAAAAAAGTTTGTCTATGAAGACCTTAGAATTGGGGTGCTGAACATAACATCAATCAGCTAAGTGACAAATTTTATATTTGTATTAATCTTATATACAGTGTAACCCGGATATAAGAGAGTTGTCGGGGACTGGAGAAGACGTCTCTTATATCCGGGGTTTCTCTTATATCCGGGTTTGGTCTATTATATATACATTAACACAGGCTGTAATTTGGGACCAGAGAAAATCTCTCTTATATCCGGGTTTCTCTTATATCCGGGTTACACTGTATATGAAATGAGAACAAATCAAATATAAATTCAAAAGTACACAACATTAATTTAAAAATAGGGCTCAATACAATAGTAGAGCGATAATTCTTTATGATATTACATTCAAACGTATGTAACCGCTACATAAATGCATTCATGTTTCAATGCATATCATCGCATCTCATTTGAGTAGATACTCTGTTTTTATGGATTTATTGAACTGTGTATTTATTTATTTACATCAACCATCCTGAATATTCAAGGAATCTTGTTAGAAAAATATGCGCCCTAAAATATGAGTCTCCATTTAGAAAAATAATCTTTGAAGAAATAAATTTAAAATCTGTTGGATTTAATCCATTGTCTTTGTTTGTGTAGGGCAAATATGTATATTTCGAGAATATGTTTGTTCAAAAGCACTATTCGAGGTTTGTTTGATCTGGAGGTTCTACATGGCCAAGTTGGTCTAAATTACATCATATGTATGTATGTATGGAATTAAATCCAAAGTAGAGCCCAAAAGGTTGTTTGCTATCAACACTGATAACCCTCCAGCAACTCCTCAACCAAGCTGGCCCCAAAAGTAATGCCTTGTGTTCCTTGTCAGTACAACCATGATCTGTGGACTGGGCACTAAATGGCCTTCATATACCATGACCTTGGCCTATCCAAGGCACTCTAGTCTCACAACCAAAAGACTGAATTTTAAACAAGCAGAGGACTACTTTAGTCTCACAAGATAAATGGATGCCTAATATATATATATATATATATTTATTAAGGGAAATGACAATAGGAAAGCTGTAGTTTGAGTCAACGCATTTCGTCCAATGTAGACTTTTCAAGGCAAAAGACAAAATGAATTTATTGAAACAAAGTATCTATGAACAACAAACAAAATGTCGTTAGCAACTAAAAGAATTTAAAATGCTATTGTACATTCATATGGTCAACTGAAAAATTATGTCAATTACTTTCTGTTTGAAGAGAATATTTTCACATGTAGAAATATTGTTTGTATTGTTGTGTTGACGAAGTTAAACGTTTTCTTTTGATTTCTTGATATATTTGCTGTGTACCTTGGCTTGGAAGAGTAGTGATTCTGTTAGGAAAGATGATATTGGTGAAAAAACCTGGGTGTAGATTAATATTTGGATAATCTTCAATGGCGGCACTCTCAAGGATTTTCCTTCTAAGTGAATTATTTTCTTTTTTCATGAGTAGCATTTATAAAATCAAAATTGTGGTTGAATTTATTGTCTTTTTCTGTAGGTTATTTCTAAGAAATATATATATATATATGCGGATTGCAGCTCGGAATGAGAAATCAGAGCCAAGTTCAATTTCCAGTTGAGTTTATGACATTCACTAAAGTACAAATAACCTTGGGAAAGATATGAATCCATCTCTTATCCCTCCAGCTATGGGTAAATAGCAGAATAGACTCAGACATATAGTCTTAGTTGGCAACCAGTCTTTGAGAAAGAAAACTCAGCATTCACACCAGCATGGAGAGGTTCTGGCTTCATCAACACAATTCACTGCTGCTAATGCTGCAGTAAATAAGGTGCTCTTATGACTCTAATAATCAACTATATATATATATATATATATAGAGAGAGAGAGAGAGAGAGAGAGAGCATTATAACATTGTTTTATAGTAGACACTATTCTCTTTCACTTATTGGCAAGGTAGGCAATGGCTCATTTGAAAGGATAGATCCATATCTCAACATCCTTTTTACTAACAAGACTTATGGGTTCAATCACTCTCAGATTAACTCAAAAAATCCCTCAGGATTCTACATTCATTAAAATAATTATTTAATTATTTTTAATGAACTAATACACTTAAAATTGTTTCCGTTCATCTCCCATGGATTTCATCTAAGAGAAGATTAGCATAAAGCATGTGCAAGTAGTATAATGATTATTATCACCAAATTGGAATCAGCAAGCTGTGTTCAAATTCCAGTCTTTTCAGTTGCATTCACTTTCACACTAATACACTTGGGAAAAGCATGAACCCATCTCTTATTTCCCTGCACCCAGCTGTGGGTTAAATAGTAGGGTAAAGTTGGTTCTCTAGCAGCCAATCTAGGAGAAAGACTACTATGAATTCAAAACCATGTAGAAAGCAGCAGGTAACCATTTCAGTATCTTCCCCAAGAACTTATGAAAATTCACAGACAATAAAGAAAAGGAGTCTGTGGAGAGCCATGATCGCTTATCTCCTGAGGGAAGATACCATGGTATTAAAAAAAAAAAAAAAAAAAAAAAAAAAGGCACAATGCAGTATCCTATATCTAAATATGTTTTATTACTAGAAACAGTGCTATAGTGTATAGCATCCTTTTCTACATTTCAACCCAGACACACCTTCTCATTAATTATTAATTACTCATTAACTTAGTATTCATTAATTATCAGTTAATTCAGTACTGCTGATTTGAATTTGTAGAAGTCAAAATCTAGCTTTGATACAATCATTTTTTTCTACAGTATATTCCAGTTATCTTTGAGGTATAAAAACATTTTTCAATTTCTCTCATTGTATTTTACATGTAGTTTTTCTGTTAGCTTTTTTGATGAATAATTTTCATAAAGGGGAATAACTTTTGTCACCTTATTGCATGCTTCTGGAGATCCATTGAAACAGACTATTGTTTCGTTTTTTTTTGTTTTTTTTTTTTGTGACAATACAGTTGGAGTAAAATAGGGGTTCTTTTGACTTTAAAGATTCTTGTAGGTTATCTATAGGATCAGATATGAAAATAAGCAACACATAGCTTTAATATACCTTTTATGTTTCTTTACTTCTAAAGACTTGTTCTAAAATTGACTTAATAACTTTTGTTTTCAGGCTTTGTAGCATCAGAGTGTGCTAAATAGCTATAAATTAAATAGAGACAGAATAAATATAGTAATAAAAATCACATAAATGTGATGGGCAAAAGATAGGCTTCCCAACGAAGCTTCAGGTTACTAAATAGGTTTATTAAAGTATTGTTATCTTTTAGCAAATTTTCTTAGTCTAGTTGCTCATATGGTAATGGTAATATTAACTGTTTACATTTGGCATTCCTTGACCAAGTGTATATATATATATATATATATATATATATATATATATATATATATATATATAAATAAATAAGGAGGCACGGTGGAGTAATGGATAATGGCTTGGATTGAGGAATTGGAGAGCCAAGTTCGATTTCCAGTCGAATCATTACATTCACTTACGTGCTAATACCCTTGGGAAAGGTGTGAATCCTCTTCTTCTCCCTCCAACTATGGGTAAAAGGCAGGACAGACTGGGTTCTATAGCCTTGGATGGCAACTGGTCTAGGAGAAAGACAACTCTGAATTCAAAACCTGCGGAGGGTCGTTTGGAGACCTTGTGGCACTCGCTGCACCAGGTCCCTGTATTCGTCACTCCAAAAAGTGTGCATGGCCCTGCACAAAGCCTTCACCACTATAATCAAATCTCATGTGTCGGTGTCGGGCTTTCAGTTTCTGGGAACTGATCTGCCTGACCCTCGAGTTTGACGGGAGAGTCCATCATCATATGTATAAAATAATATAAAATCCGTAGGTGGAAAGGATAATCCAAGTAGGTATTAAAAAGAGGGGTCCATAAAGAGAGCTCAATGTATAGTATACAGAGCAATATGATATACATCAAGAAAAACTTAACATATCATCAACAACACAATTATAAATTATAATTGATTTGTTTCTTTTTTGTAGTATATTATTTTCACTTCCCCCTTTTATTTATATATATATATATATATATATATATGTGTGTGTGTGCGTGTGTATTATGTGCACATATATATATGTATAGATATATATATATATATATATAATTTGTATTATATATTCATGCATTTTATTTCAATTATTTTCTGTTAATTTATTATTTTATCTTCTTTCTTTTATACACACACATCCACACATACATACATATACATATATATACATACATATATATATATATATAATGTGTGTGTGTCTTTATGTTAGTATATTTCTTTATCTATTACTGTGTTCTCTCAACCACTGCACAATCAATTGGATTGAAAGCTAACTCCCCCTTCCTACACATGTCTTCAGTATTATAAATCCCCAGAAAATAGCTTTTTTAGGTCAAGCATCTAGACTTCCTGTTATCTTGTTTTTTTTTTAATATTCTGGGTAAATTTAAATTTAAACCATTTGTAATTTTGGTCTGATGAGATGGGTATTAAAAACTTCCCTGTTAAAATAAATTATAATTTATAATCATGTTTTTGATGATGCATTAAGTTTCTCCTTGATATGTGTGCGTGTATATATATATATATATATATGTATATATATATATATATATATATATATATATATGTATATATATATATATATATATATATATATATATATATAGTTAAGTCATACAT
>OZ038483.1:104828099-104833099 GCA_964036315.1 Acanthosepion esculentum
AATCCTTTAGGTTTCGCTTTTGTAGTATTTTGGGAATTACAACCCTTTCGTTGTAAAGTAGCACATTATCACATAGAGAAAAGCTGCCCGATATTTGCTCATTTTTTCTGCTATTTTTGCTTTTGTTTCATTTATGAATTCGTCGTTTTTGGCTTCATTTTTATGTCTTGCAGTGTCACTGGGAGGTTTCTAACTGTACAACATAGTACTGTCCTGATATCTTCTTCATTTCTTAGGGCTGCGATTACCGTATCTTCCAATGGCCCTGTCTTTGTTGGTATAAGTCTCAACAGACCATCTGCATGCCCGATCTTTTTCATTGGTAAATACTCCAATCTGAAATTGTAGTTCAGGAGAATTGTTCCCCATCTAAGTAACCTATTTGCAGTGTAAACTGGTAGACCTTTTTCCGAACCAAAAATTGTTAGTAACGGTTTGTGATCCATCTGTAGAGTAAAATATCTACCATAGATGTACCTATGAAATCTTGTGACAATGAAGATAATTCCAAGAGCTTCTTTCTCTATTTGTGAGTAATTTTTCTCCACGGGTAGTTGAGTTCGAGAAGCATGTGCGATGGGTTTTATTGTCCCATCTGGCATTTTATGTAATATACACGCTCCGACTCTGTAGGCGCTCGCGTCACTTGCTACAATAATTTCTAGTTTAGGATCATAGTGTGCCAAAAAATAAATCTGAAGTTAACGTTTTAATTATTTTTTCAAATGTTTCCTGGCATTGATCTGTCCACTGCCAAACTTTTTCTTTCTTTAGCAGCTCGTTCAGTGGTGCGCGAAATTTATGCATGTGAGGTATGAATTCCTGGTACTAATTCACTAAGCCTAGGAAACTTTGTAGTTCTGTAATGTTCTTAGGAACAGGCATTTTTTTTTATTGCTGTTACCCTTTCAGGGTCTGGTCGTCTACCTTCTTGATCTATGATATGGCCAAGTTATTTAATTTCCTTCATGAAAAAATCGAATTTGTTTTCTTTTACCTTGAATCCATAGCTTTGTATTCTCTTAAACACCTCTTGTACATGTTGCCAATGTTATTCTACGATTTCGCTATTAATCAATACGTCATCCAGGTATGCAATTGTGTACTCTAGTCCGGCAAGCATCGTATCCTTTGTCTGTTGGAATATAGCCGGCGGGACCTTAATCCCAAAAGGTAATCTTTGGTATCTGTACAATCCTTAGTGTGTGTTTATGCACAGTATTTTTTAACTTTCCTCATCGACTGGAATTTGCAAGTATGCTTCACTTAAATCAATTTTTGAAAAAATTTTACGCCATTTAATTTAGTGAATACTTCTTCTGGACTGGGTAGAGGATAATGGTAGTCCTTTATTGCTGCGTTCAAACCTGTAGAAAAATCAGTGCAAACTCGAATTTATCCTGATTTCTTTTTGACGTAGACCGTTGGTGCGGCCCATTTACTGTATTCTACTTTTGTCAATATGCCAGTGTTTTCGAGTCTAGCTCATTCTTGATCAATTTTTTCTATTGATGCAAACGGTACGCTCCTTTTTTTCTTGAAGATAGGTTGAACGTTTTCTTTTATTTCGATATTTTCTGCCATTTTCTTACATCTGAGACCTGCTGAAAATACTTCGGGGAAACTCGTTTTTAGTTTCTCTTTTAATTTGTCTGCCTCGGTTGGTAAGCTTTTTACATTTTGGCAGTATGATCCCACAGTTCGAATTTTTGCATCCAGTCCGTTCCGAATAGGTTTTCGGTATTTCTTAACACGTACATTTTTAACTTTTTCATCATTCCATTAAATGTTACATTTGTAATTACTTCACCCTCAAATTTTATCTTTCTCCCCGTTACTGATCTAGCAATTTTGTCCGTTTTTAACATGGCAGGTTTGTTCAGTTTTCTCCATGTTTGTACATTTATAATAGTTCAGTCTGAGCCAGAGTCCAGCTGTAGCCTGACTTTTCTGTTTTGCATTTCAACTTGTACGTATTCTCTTATGTTAGTCTCATCTGCTTGGTCAGTCCTCGTAATTCTTATTCTGCTTTTGCTTTCTCTTCTATTCCAACAGTGAGAACTTTTGTGCCCTATTTTTTTACATGATAGACAAGTTTTGAAACGGTATATACAGTCTTTAAACCAATGCCAAGTCCCACAGCAATAGCATGGACTAGGTGGTAGTTTTTTCTGATATTGATTTTTAGAAGTAGGAAATTTTGTTTTACCTGTTTTTGAGGGGGGGAAATTGGTTTGGTTTGTTTCTGAGGAGGGAAAGTTGGTTTGTCTTCGTACTTTATGTATGTGTGCAGTGCCAGCTTCTTCTATATCTTTTGAGTCTTTCTTCACACTGATGCATCTCTGGCAGTCTTCGGCTAGTTTTTGAAGTGTCAAATCTTGTTCACTCTCCAATTTAGTAAGGATTCTGTGTCTCATTTCCGCGTCTTTTGTTGAAACCAGGCCTTGGACATAAATTAAGCATTTGAAATTGTCCGCACTGAGTTCCGGTAATTTAAAATCATCACAATATTTATTAACGATGGACGCGAAAGTTATGTAATCTTCGCTGTCCTTTTTTGTAAGGTTCAGACACTTCCATCTTTTGTGGAATAGTGAGGTATTTTGGCTGAAAAGTTCTGTTAATAGTTTTGTGGCTTCTTTGAAAGTTAGCTCATTTGTTTTTCTTGGAAGGATATAATCTTTTTTTTTTTTTTTTTTTTAAGCGTATCACCCCAAGCAAGGCTGGAAGCCACTATCATGCAAGGGGTTATAGAAGGGTTGGAGGAAGAGCAGATAGGAGTGGTAAAGGAGAGGATGTGGAGAAAGAGAAAGACAGTGGGTCGATCAAGGCAAGGGGGTTACAGAAGATTTGGAGCGAGAGCAGATAGGAATGAAAGATGAAAGGGTGTGGTGAAGGGAAGGGGATAGATCAAGGCAACTGGAGATGTCGATTGACGCTACACTTAAACCGTTGGAGATTGTATTTGTCAGGGAAACAGTAATAGGGAAGGGAGTTCCATAGGCGAGATGTGCGAGACATGAAGCTATTGGAGTAGAAGAGACATCTACATCTAACAGTTTCCACGGTGTAGGGGTGGGAGTGGGATGCCAGCCTCGTGGGGCGTTTAAATTCACGAGGCCTAGGGACAAGCGAAAGCAGCTCCTCGGAGCAATTACTGTGAAAGTATTTGTAAAAAAGGCAGAGCGAGGCAACATCGCGTCTGTGAGAGAGCGACTGCAGACGAGAAGGCCAATCACGTTGTCTATCTGTCTCTGGATCTTATCAAGAACCCTGAGGCAAACAGCAGGGGCCCCAGACCATATATGGCAGCAATACTCCATGCAAGGGCGAATGGTCGATTTATAGACTTGGAGGATCGATTCCAGGGAGAAAAATTTCCTGGCTCGGCACAGAGAACCAACTTTCCTTGCGGTGGCTGATGCAACTGACTCAATGTATTTGTTCCATCTCAGATCAGCAGACAGCGTGAGACTGAGCAGCCGCAGAGAGGAGCTCTCGAGAAGTTGGTCTTCAGACATTCAAATGGGATGCAGGGATGTACGAATTTGGTATATTCGCATGTGCCTAATTTTCTTAGTAATAGACGTACTTTACGTGCATCTGACCAATCTTTGCAGTCAAATTCATATAGATCTTCGTATCTTCAGGAAGTAATTTGCAAAAGTTTTATCTTCGTCAGATGCGTACGTGAAATCTTTGATAGTTCTCCAAATATCGTCTTGTGAGAGAACTGTTTCATTCTCGGAATGTTGGTCTTTATTTGACATTACACATAGCAATAATTCTTGTAACTCAAGGTGTTTCTGTTCGTACTTTTGTTGTTGTTCAAATTGGATTTTGATAAGTTCCACAATGGTTGACTTAAAATCTTCCATGTTGACATAATTTTGTGTACGTATTTTACCTTTAGTGTAACCTGATATTCTGTAACCTGTGTACGCAAAAAAACAATGACTTTGTTGCCAGTGAAAAAAGAAAATTCTTTTTATTTTTTTTATGTGTTCGCGTAGAACATGTTTTTTAGAAATCTCGTGTAGAACTTGTTTTTTTTAGAGTTTACTCGTCGACCACTGTTATGTGTGACAGAAAAAAAATGGTATGTCCTCTGCGTATAGAGTTTGTTTTTCCTTTGGGTTAACTCGTCACCACTTGTTATGGTCCAAGTTCCTTGTACCACGGTGATGGTCCAAGGTAGAACCAATGAAGAATAACTCGAATACAGCTATGGAATAACACAAATATATTACAAACAGAAATATGTACAAAGAAGTAGAAGTGTTAGTAATGAATATCAGATTTGGTTAGAGTGAACTATGTTGTCTTGACCAGTATCACTATTCCAATGTCTTACAGTAATCGTCTGACTCTGTCTCTGTGACTGTGACTCTGACTGCTGCTCCCTCTTGAGGTGCAGTATTTATGATGTCCAGAATAGTCCATTATTATTATGGGTAAGTTCCCATAATGATATATATGCGTATGTATGTATGTATGTGTGTGTGTGTGTGTGTGTGTGTGTATATATATATATATACTGAAAATTTGCACGTCGGATCAAAAAAAAAAATTTCAACCTTAGCATTGCGACTGCATGCTCCAAAAGTTTGTGTTTGTTAACAATAACACATTTAAAAAAAATATATTTTGATTCACATTTAATTTTTTCGCCTCAGATGCTACCTGAATTTTACCAAAAACAAAGTAATTTACATTCCTGAGGATGACTGAATATACAGTTGAAAGTACTTGTATATTAAAGACAGACCTTATACAGTTTATAATTTTTAGAAACAAGGATCATAACATTCATCAAGTGATTTGTAGGTTAATGCGCCTTTAAAATTTTGTATGTGAAAGGATTTCGCCATTTTATATCATTTATTTTAATCTACTTTTTGTATGAATGATTTATTGTAATATAAATTGTACTGCACCACATACAGTGGCGTTGAATAAGTGCTCGTACACATGAAAATATTTTTATTTGTATCATATTA
>OZ038483.1:104840599-104928099 GCA_964036315.1 Acanthosepion esculentum
ATATATATATATATATACCTATATATATATACCTATATATATATATATATATATATATATATATATATATATATACCTATATATATATATATATATATATATATATATATATATAC
The DNA here is from genome assembly GCA_964036315.1 of Acanthosepion esculentum. Lineage (NCBI taxonomy): Eukaryota > Metazoa > Mollusca > Cephalopoda > Sepiida > Sepiidae > Acanthosepion > Acanthosepion esculentum. Next base: position 104,840,716 of record OZ038483.1, read on the forward strand.
CTATATATATATATATATATATATACCTATATATATATATATATACCTATATATATATATATATATATACATATATATATATATATATATATATACCTATATACATATATATATATACATACCTATATACATATATATATATACATACCTATATACATATATATATATATATACCTATATACATATATATATACATATATATATATACATACCTATATACATATATATATATATATATATATATATATACATATATATATAAATTTTGGTTGAATACTCTCGTACTGATTCTTGCTTTTGTGTCAACTGCAATCTTCAAATATTAAATCATCTTCCATCTTCTGGAATCCTGTTCTTTTTAATGTCTTGTCTCCTCACTAATGTTTTCTCAGTTTCCTTCACTCTAAATAGTCTCTTGCATCTTAGTGGCTTTATAGCCTTGCTTGAGATGAAATGATTAAAAAAAATGAGAACAAGACAGAATGGAATGTTAAATACATATGACAATTAGGAAAACTTCTATTTTGGTATGTATTGGCAATGAAAGAGAATTTTGCCCTGGAAAATGCCATTTTAATGAGTATATAGTGAATATAATTTCCTCAGACAAAGAAGCATTGAATGTGTCACGAACTATGAATCCCCTACAATTAATATACACCTGAGCTATTTCAGTTCATCGTCTGTTCTTACTAAATTAGTACTGAAATTATATGTGTTGCGTTAACCTTAAAATAAATGGATATATAAATAAAAATAATTCGTTAAACCTGATTTTAAAATAAAACAATTAAAAAAATCAATTCTTATGCTTAATGGGAATCACATGTTGTCTCACTCATGTAGAATTTGTGGAAATAAAATGTTTTTTCCTGTTGAAGCCAATTCAGCAGCAAAACATCAAAGTAGTGGTTTTCAAAATTGTTCTATATATTTCACTTCTAAAGTGTTCCTCAGACCAAAGTTGATTTTTACGTTTGCATTGTTTATATCCACAAACACTTCAGACCCCAACATTGAGCACTCTTCTTTCATCAGTATAGAAAATTTTAAACTGTTTTTTTTTTCTTTTGAAAAGAAAGATTAATCAATGAGAACTTCAGCAAAGTTTAACATACAAATAGTGTGTCAAAAAGACTGTTTTTTACTTGATACTGCTAAATCCTTCAGCAGTTTTTATTGATTTAAAAAGCTATCTTGAAAATTTTAATAAAATAATATGAAATTGTATTTATGCATTCTATTTTTTTTGTTTTTTTTTTTACAAAAACACTATTTATTTTATCAGATTGTTTATTTGTAAGAATAATTTTATATTTACAATTATATAAAAATACTTGAACAATAGTGCAATATTTATTATTTAGCATATTATAAAGAAATAACTATGAAAATGTCTAGAAAGACAACTGACCTTTGCTACACTAAAGTGTTGAACATGAACTCTTCCATTGACTATGTTAGCAGTCACAAGTGGGACACAGGAGTCGCAAAGAATGTCGCACTATGATATTCACTAATATTGTAATAATAATCCACGTGATTAAACAATTATTTCACTAATCTTAAGTTCCAGTGTTTTCCTTTGGAATATTATTTACCCAAACTATGAGTTAATATGAGCATTATAACAGAAAACTTTTTTTTTTATTCATAAATTTATAAAAATGACTGAACAAAAGAACCAGAAAATAAACATACAATGACGAGTAATTGTAATAGACTTTGAAAAAAAAACATTTTCTCTTGATACATAAATTCAGTAAAATAGATCGTAAGCATCTGAATGTTTTTCTCAAGAATTTACAACAAAAATGTTAAACATTTTTTATTTATTAGATTGTTTATTTACAGGGGTACTGCTTCTTATCTGCTTCTTTCAATATTAAATAAACAGGTGATATATCTGACCAAGTAAAAACAAACACCGAACTAAAATGTACTAAAACATTCTCTACCACAATTTGTTTTCCGCAAATTTCTAATGAAGCTTGAATAAAAGCAAGACTTGTTAAATTTATAAATGTTCCCTATTTGTTCCTAATTCTATCAAATTTTAATCCATATTTGATTCCTATTCATATATATATATATATATATATGCATATACACACATACATACATACATACACACACACACACACACACACACACACACACACTAATAAATGTACATTTTATTCCTCACCATTTAATACAACTCTGTGTTTCGTGCATGTGGCAATTGTCAGGCTCCTGATGATTGCCATGCACATGAAACTCAATTATTATACATTGAACACTTTTTATTACCACCACCACTCACTGTATGATAATCTGTGTGCATGTGTGAAGCATAAAAAGTAATGAACTTTGAACTTTATGTGCTCTCCAAACTTTTTTTCCTGCTACTGACAGTTTCATGTGCAACACAAGTTCATTATTTTGTATATTTCTTATATTTTAACTCAGTAATTTTTACATTTTACATTAAGCACGATGCTTTTTACAACATTGGCATCTTTGACACACATTTTGTATTTAATTTCATATAACATATATATTTTGATAACAAATACAAACTTTTGGAGCATACAGTTGCAATGCTAAGGTTGAATTTTTGAAAATTTAAGTGAGTGTTTTTTACTGATATGGCAATTTAAGAATTTTTTTGTTGCAGGAGTTTATCAGTCAATGTGGCATGAACTAAATTGTTCAATAAGTAGAGTAATGTCTCAGCTGTTATTCTGAAAATTTGCACGTCGGATCAGTTCTTTTAAATCAAATATGTGGTGCAGTTCAAATTATACTACAATGAATCATTCATACAAAAAGTAAATTAGTAAAGTTAATGAGATGAAATTGCGAAATCCCTTCACTAAGTAAATTTTAAAAATGCATTAACCTACTAACCACTTGATGAATATTATGATCTTTGTTTTTTAAAATTATAAACTGTATTAGGTCTTCCTTAAATATGCAAGTACTTTCAACAGGTTCTCCGGTCACTTAAATATTCAAAAATTCAACCTTATCATTGCGACTCCACAATTTTGTATCTGATAAAAATAATGCACTTCAAACAAACATATTTCAATTTGCATATATATATATATATATATATATATATATATATATATATATATATATATATATATATAAAGAGGTAGATATTACTCCTTAACCACAGATCATATTCTTTTAATTATTTATAGTAAAAAATGAAATAAAAAAATACCTTTTATCAATTGTTATGGGTATTATTGGGAAGAATAAAGTTAATCTTAATTTATCAATGTTTGGTTTTTGTGTTATGACAACTGACAAGTGAGATATGTCATTAAAATTGTATTATCCATCAATTAAAAAGAATCTATGTAAAGTTAAGATAAACTTTGTGACGACGACTTCATAAACAGTTATGTGATTTAATCAACAGAAAATAGGGCATTCCAACCTCTTCAATCCAGCACTTTTAAGACTCGGCCACTGCCAGATCATAGAAAATGCCAGATGACAGAAATCACCCCTTAAAAACCCTTCTAGTTCTAGTTCATTCCACATATATATTGCTGAGTTATCAAAGGTAGAACAAGGCTTAAAACAAGAAATAAAACAATCATTAATGCTCTTAAAGTTTTTTTATTGTTTCATGCAATACAAAGACTAAAAAAAGACTAAAGCCAAAAATAATGTATACTTAATATCCTGAATTTGTAAATATGCAGCTATATGTAGGAAATGAGTATGACTATATCATCAAAACTCTCTGCTGCTGTCAGCTACTGTGGGAAGTTTTAAACATTTGGCACTACCCTTGTACCTACTCAATGAACTAATGGGGGCTGATTTAAAAAAAAAAAAAAAAAAAAAATACCAAACCATGAGAGTTGTCAGACCATGGAATTACCTGATTAAAGATTTCAGACTGTAACAACATTAAACCTGAAGCAGCAATTTTTAAAAATAGATGGATAAATAAAATAAATAAAAAACACAATAAAAAAAAATATCAGAGGTGTGAGATCTCGGATTTTAAATAAAAGATTATATGAAAATGAACATAAAAGTTTCCTAATGCTCATTTCTTACATATAGCTGCATATTTACCGATTCAGGATAGTAAGCATATATTATTTTTTGGCTTTAGGATTTTTATTTTTAACAATATACTCAATGCATTAGTCATTCATCATAAGTTTGATGATGATCTGGAACAGATCCTCTACCAAGTATTCCCAGGAATAGAGCTCAAGATAAACCTCACCTTTTTAAAGGGATTTCCAACATCTAGAAGAAATGTGTTTGCTTTTTCTTTAGCGGGAATGCCACTTGTACTCAGAGGTTTACAGAGCGTGAAGGTGAGAGAAAAAACTGGGCATAGTGTGGATTGAAGAAAGGATAAGAGACGAATGGGATTCAAGAAGATTAGAAGATCACAATTAACATTGCCTTTAAATTTTTGAAGGTCGTATTTATCAGGGAAGCAAGGGAGTTCCACAGCTGGGAAGTGCGAGAAAAGAAACTCTTGGCGTATAAGTGGCAGTTACATTTAACTATTTCAACAGTACAAGGCAGGGACCTAGATGCCAATCTAGTAGCACACTTAAATTCATGTAGTCAGGGCACCAGGGAAAAAAGCTCATCAGAGCAGTTGCCATGAAAATATTTGTAGAAAAGACAGAGGGAAACCACATGAAAAATGCATACAAAGAATCAAGTAAGTAATTTTTAATTGACACAAAGTTGTGAAATACATTTCTTAGTAATTCATTTGATTCTTTACAATTTCGTATAAGAAGTTGTGAAGCCAATTTTAAAAAATCTATTAAGTTATGCTTTTTATTTGTAGTGTACTTCTTTAATTATCCATACCTTAATTTCCTGAGGCTTAGAGCTATATTATGTTGGAACACCAGTTTCTCATACAGTAACTGAAGTTAATCAACATCAAGGCTGGTCAGTACATAAGTCCCTGACCGCTTGGAATGACCAAGTGCTGTAAACTTGGACGTGTGTGTGGTGTAACTCAAAATTTTGAATTATCTGAACATATTTTTTCAATCCCTGTCCCAAGCTGTCCAGTTAATAAACAAAGTACTGATTATAACAATCTGTTTTAAGTAGTTTCCCTCTGACTTTTCTGCAAATATCCTCATGAGCTTTCTTCTTTGGTACTTTGACTTTACAAATTTAAACTCAGTACTAGATTCAAAATCAGAAAGCTGAGTTCAACTTCCATTTGCTTTTTTTTTACACATGCACAAATACCCTTGGGAAAGGTATGAATCCAGCTCTTCTCCTCCCAGCTAGGAGGTGAATAGTAGGATAGACTGGGTCCTATGGCCTTGGTTGGCATCTAGTCTACCACAGAAAGAAATGGCAACCTAGTGCAGGAAAAATCTTCTGTCTAGTTGGCTATGAATCAGAAGAGACATGATCACTCAGGTGTGCATCACTTATGGTACATAACTGACTGCCTGACTAGATTGGCAGCTAGGTCATTTTACATTTCAAAATGCCTACATGTAACTATAAGTTCTATGCTAACAGTTACTTCTCTCGTGCTTCACACTTGTGGAATTCTCTTCTGGCCTCTTATTTTCCAGTCAACTTTGATCTTCAGTAATTTATATGCAATGTCAATCATTATCTTTTGTCCTCTTAATTCCTGTTCTCTTATTGTTCTCTCTCCTTAATAATGCTTTTATTTTTCTCATATTTTCTTACCCCTTGTGTTTTGGTGGCTTTATGTCTTTGCTTCGGGGTGAAATGACTAAAAATAGTTTCACTGACTGACAGAAACAATACTTATCACAATCTGTACTAAGGAACAATTTTAATACCATCATTACCAGCTTTGATCCAAGTCTTTAACCTCCAACATAGATGGGTACTTCAGCTAGTATTATTGTCAGCATGTTTTGTCTTGTATATTAAAATCTGTAGATGTAATGAAATTCTATTTTATTATTATTCCCTAATATTATAACTTTTATTCTGCTGCCACCTGATAATGATTAATGTCAAAACACCTCCTCAGCTCATCCAGGTAAATACAGACTATCAACATTCTAATATTGAGACTGTAACACTTATTTTAAGTATTATGAATACTTTGAGTACAGTGTTCTAACCCTTGTTAAAGCTTTCATTATTATTTTTAGTAATGTTCACCTTATACATGGTCGAAGAGCCACTCCAGGCAGAAGGTTACTGAATGAGGTTGTTATATTAGTACAGTCCTAACCCTTGCTAAGGCTATCATTAATACTTTTTTAGTCTAAGAATCACTCATGGTAGAAAGTTACTGAACAAGGTTGTTGTATTAGTATAGAGTTCTAACCCTTATTAAAGCTGTTATTAGTATTTTTTAGTAATGTTCGCTTTATACATGGTCCAAGAGCCTCTCAAGTTAAAGGGTTCCTGAAGGAATTGTTATATGACTATGGATTTCGTTAATCGGACTGACTTCCTCATCTTGGTTGCTTTCCTCACAACGTTTCGGCCGTCTGATCCTCCGGCCTTCTTCAGGTGCATCTCGAACTCGGGAACCGTCGGTCTGGAATTTCGAAACGTTGTGAGGAAAGCAACCAAGATGAGGAAGTCAGTCCGATTAACGAAATCCATAGTGAAAACCCCTCATCCCAAAAATATAGACAATTACTATTGTTATATGAGTACAGATTTCTAACCCTTGTTAAAGTTCTCATTAATTAAAAAAAGTTTTAAAAACATCTCATACTACTCTTAAGTGCTTAATAAAAGGGGGGATCTTAATAATTGGGGTGTCAGAATTTTTCTCAATATACAATAAATGGGGGAGGGATTGGAAAATAATATAAAGATCAAAAAGGGCAAAATTAATTAACCGGATGGTCTTAATAAGCTCAATATGGAGTGTGGGGTCAGAAAATTCCCTCCCCCCCCCCAAAAAAAATAAAGGCCCACCCCGTCTATTAGGCACCTAAGAATAGTGCATATGATCAATTCATTAAGCTTAGAAGTTTATTTTTCATGGTTAATTTTAGTTTTCGTTAATTTTATCCTCATTTTTTTTTCTGCTATGCCAGATGACTGTTTGTTTTTATTTTCAACAAATTTTATTTAAAAAAATATTACAAGCAAATACTAACTTATAACACCTGCATTTGTAGAATGCTACAATGTCTTCTATCAAATCTACTAATTAGAAATTTTTAATATCTTAAAAAACAAGGACTGGTTAATTGCTTACCTTCACAAAGAGAATGACAAAGGTGAAAAAATATTTTGGTAGCTTAAAGTACTGACACGTTCTATATATGCATGTTTATTTCATGTCTGCTTAGGCAATAATTAGCTAGAAATCAAAGCAAGCAGTGTGCAATGTCAAAGCTTCTTTTCTTTTCTTCGGACGTTGCTTGTGGCTTCCAGAGTTGCATGCCTGCCTAATCAGTCAGTTAAAGCTATTTTGTATCCTCCTGTATACCTGAAAGTATATTCTAGTGCCATGCACTGTTTGCATAATAAAGTAATATTTACTCATGTTGCCTCTACAAACTGCTTTTTTTACTTTTTCTTTTTTTCATTAATGAATAGATAATACTTCATTGATGCTGAAGTCATCCATATTGCTTTTCAGGTCATCTTTAAGCTATTTTCACTCATGTAATGTCTACTCTTAATTCATAAAGATCACTTTATAAATTGAATTATTAATTTCATGTCAAAAAAAATTAACAACTCCAACAGAATTGATTAATAATATTGATAATGTTATATATGTAGAAGCTTAACTCTCACCCCATTCTAACTAAGAAGCAATTTAAGATGAATATAAACTGTTTTATTATGATGCTTTGGATTCTCTGAATACAAATATCCTACTGATTACCTCCCTTGCATCTCTTTAAAAATTATTTCAGAACAAATCTTTTGGCTTTAGATCAACTTCATAGCAATATTATAATTGTTTGGAGACCATGGGTTACATTATGAATTAAGGGTTTCTTTTTTAACTAGTAATCCAAGGTTATTAAAGGACATTGGAAATGCTTATAATAGACTCGGCATTAATGCAAATGCATCAAATCTAACATTCAGATATTACAAACAAAAAAAGATATTTTCTATAAGTATTTAGCCGTTTCAACATTTTAAAATGCAATACAAAAAATAACTGCACTAAAATTAATAGGAAAGCTTCTTTTTTTTTTCAGTAGTTTATAGAGGTTACAGAACGTTCATATTATGACAGCTTACAAAGCAACAAGCTTTATTTGTTAGTTTTAACAATGTTTATACGATCTCTATAAACAGCTTGTGTCATTATCTTGTGTGGTTATTTGTTTTCTATTATTGTTAAGTATTAAAATATTGCTTGTATTTTTTTACACTGAAATGTATGAAAAAAATTTTTAAAAAAAATATAAAGAAAAGAAATGAAACAAAATGACTGCAGTTTTTCTTCATAGTTTCCAATTACCAAACTGTTTTGTTTGTTTTATCCTGATAAGAGATGCGTCTAAATGTCTTTTATTTTTGCTATTTTACTGGGGGTTTTTTGCTTGTTTTTGTTTTTTTTTAATATTTTGGAGGAGTTTGGCTGAAAATATTTTAAATTGCTTGTTATCGAAGGAGCTTGCTTACATATTTTTATTCATGTTAATTTTCATCTCAGTTTATACCAGTATATTGAATAATACATTTTTTTCATTAAAGAATTCATACATATGAGGGTGGAGGAAAAAGCACTTCAATTCCTAAAATAAACAGAGAATCTAACTTTTTATATGTGATTATAACTAAAATCTAATAGATTAAAAAATATATATATATATATATATATATATTTACTAACTCCAAAATTATATCACATTAAATATGATTTTTTAAATAAATAGGTGCTATCATTGTATATAACTTTATACCATTCATTATAATACTTTATGATAAAACAGAAGGAACTACTTAAATATACAGGTCCACTCATAAAAAATAGAGGAATTTTTTTTAAAGAATAATTACTGTAGATTTGCATTCATTAGACCTTCTTCGGCCACAACATTTGTCAGAATTTAAAAAGATTCATTGTTTATCAATTTAGAATAGGGGGTTTAGTTTAAAACATCATCAATACAGTTTAAAATTAATCCCTGACTTTTTACAGCATTATTGGACATAGCCGATATATTCAAATGTCAAGTTTGAAACTGTTGTTATATCATTGATATATTCTTTTATTTTTTTTAAATTTTCTGAATTTTTTTAACTTATTTCCTAATGATTTTTTTTTTTTTAAATATTTTGTGGGGATTTTATTCAGAATCACATGCAACAGCATTGAGGGATAATAATTTTTTATTTTAAATAAAGAATATATATTTTTTTATTAATTTATCTAAATTTTTGTTCTTTAATTAAAAATGACATATCCATTTGTTGTTTATTTAAAATAAATCTTTGTTTAAACAACTTTCTGTTTTCATACATAAAGCAGCAAAGTCCAAATAACTCTGTAAAAATTCAGGAATCAATTTTACACTGTATTTTGAACAGACCCCCGCCCACCCCACTTCTAAAATGATAAACAAAAATCAATATTTTTCAATTTTAACAATGTCAGTAACCTTCAGTAAGATGAAATGAATGCTAATCTACAAAAATTATTTCAAAAAACTTTTTCCTATATTTTATGAGTGGACCAGTCTACTTAAGTAGTGCCAAACAGAATAATGTTACAATTCTGTGTGTTCCTCTCTTCACTTGTCCATTAGACCCTGTCATGATCTCAGATAAATAATGGGCCATTCCATTTTGATTGTGAGGAAAGACAAAACTAAAAGATATATTAGCCACACTGTCTAGTTTTAGTGATAAAAAGAAAGCATACAAAATAATAAAGAAAAAAGAAAAAAGCAATAATTCTATCATACATTAATTTTGAATCTCTTTATTTATATTCCTCTTCAGTCAGTCAAGTGCCGTATGTGATACAAACTTTGGCGAATGTGTCTCTTTCGATTCATGACTGACTAGGCAGAAGATTTCCCCACAATGGTCTGCCGTTTCTTTTTGCAGTCTTCTTCTATGTGTCATATGACAAAGGGACAAGGCACATAGAACAAGAAATCAGTTAATGTCTGCCGCAGTTTATGGTTAGTGAATTTAACAACATTTCATTTCTTGTTTTGTCTTTTTCTTTTTCTTACTTTGCTTTATTTTTAATTTCTCTTCAAGAACATCTTAAGGAAAATAAGAACCTTATACTTGTGATTAGAAAGAGACAAGGATAGAGGGTTTGGAGAGTTTAACACTTTCAGGACATATTGAAGGTAAGAGAAGCAGAAACAGCAAGTAACCTGCTTGAGTTTGTGTGAAGCGGATGGCAGAACAGAGACAAAGAGGGATAGTAATGGGTCAAAAGTTACTTCAAGCAAAAATTAACAGGAAGTTGTGGAGAACAGTGACCACTCATATCCTAATAGGACTTGGCACATAAAATAAAAATTATCAACCAAATATATATGTCTTAGAGGACAAAAATCACAATGAAAATAGTGCATATATATATATATATATATATATATATATTTATATATATGTGTGTGTCTGTCTGTCTGTGTAAAAATTCAGATACAAGTAAAATATATCTGTAAAAAGACTATAAATAAAGACAAAGGGAAGACTTTTCTTTACTAATACATTTTGTCCTTTGCAAAACTTTACCGAGGTAAATGAGTTCATTTTGCAAGATATTTTTAGAAACAGAAGTAAAAAATATTGTTAATTTTTCAATATTTTTAAATTTAAGAACACTCTAAAATATTCTTGAAGCTGTTTACCTTTAATTACACAATTAGCTTTAAGAATATTTTAGAGCATTCTTAAATTTAAAAATTTTGAAAACTGTGAATGACAAATGTTTGGAAAGAAGTGGTCAGAGGAGTAACAAAATTATATAAATGATATCTGTGTTCTTGATTGAACTCACAAAAAAGACAGATTTTAGAATTGCAATGGCATGGACAGCACAATCAAAATCCCATTTGGAAGTCAAAAATGAAAAGTCTGAAAGGGCAACTCATTAGCTTAACAAGAGAAACAATCGTCTTAGGCGTGTCAAGCAGTTGACAAAAAGAATAAAATACATTGACAAAAAGAATAAAATCACCAGCAAAAACCTTCATTGATCACCTCATAGATGAGTGGAATCAGAAATGAAGAACTGGGTAGAACTATGGATGACAGAAATGGTTGGAAAGAAGTGGTCAGCAAAGTAATAAAATGATATATACAGTGTAACCCGGATATAAGAGACCCGGATATAAGAGAAACCCGGGTATAAGAGAGATTTTCTCTGGTCCCAAATTAGAGCCATACTTACCTAAACAAAATAGACCAAACCCGGGTATAAGATAAACCCGGATATAAGAGACTCCTTCTCCGGTCTCGACAACTCTCTTATATCCGGGTTACACTGTGTGTATATATATATATATATATATATATATATATATATATATATATTAGAATTGTAATGGCATGGACAGCCCTATCAAAAATGAATACCATCTGGAAGTCAAAAATGATCAAAAGGCCTTATTCAGGTCAAGCAGTTGGACAGTAACTCTTTTTTATAAGGGACAATGTTCAAGAGCAGATCATCAGTCTGGTGAAGAATACTAACTTCATAAATATAATGGTGGTTCCAAATTTAAACCTGGACAAGAACTGGTCATCCATAACAGCATCTTGTTTTGTATAAGTTTTAACAAATACTATAAAAGATGCGATTTATGCTAAAAACTTCACTTATAATCACTTATATATTTCAATTACTAGAGAATGTGGAAACAAAAAGGGTACTTATACTTAATATCAGAATGACATAGTTGAAATTTCCAGGGCACATAATGAAGAAAGAAGGCTTAGAAAACGACACTCACAGGACATATTGAAAGCAAGAGGGACAGAGGAAAACAATGCATAACCTACCTAGTGAGCTTGATTACATGTATGGTGAAACAAAATTTATGAGAAATACCAAAAAGACAAAATTTATTAAGAGCTACAAAAGACAGGAAAAAAATTAATATCTGGTATCTTGGTTGAACTCCTTAGAAAAAGACATAGATGTCAGAATCCCAATGGCATTGACAGCATGATAAAAAATGATTCCCATCTGGAAGTCAAGAATGAAAAAAATTACTAAGTGGTACTCTTTAGTTCAAAAGTAGAAAAATTCCTCTTATACAGGTCAAGCAGTTAGACATTAACAAAACCAGATATTATGTACTCTCAAATGTCAGATGGAACCTACCAAAGGGTATAGACACAACTAATGAAAGGTGAATACAGTTTAATGGCCAGTGCTAGAGAAGTAAACAAGAAGTTGTATATATATTGTATATACTATAGGAAACAAATTATGGGGAAACATCAAGAAGTAGACCAGCAATAACCTTCATTGATCAACTAGTAAATGACACTAGAATCAGAAAGGAATAACTGGAGGGAGCTATGGATGAGAAAATACTTGGAAAGAAGTGGTCAGTTGAGGACACTCAGTTTGTTTTTTAATACACAAGATGTTTGTTAATATTTCAATATTCATTGACTTCATCTTCAGAAACAAAAATTATCTACCAGAAAAAAAAAGAAAAAGAATAATTATTATTGATTTCTGACACTGTGCGACAATGGGGAAAATAAGACAATTAAAAAAGCAAAAGAAAAAAAAGAAAGAATGGTTTGATGTTCATGATGGTTTAAAGAAAAAACTTTAATCTACAATAAAAATCACATTTATAAAAAGATATTACAAAGGGTCAATACAAATCTTTTGCAAAATCAATCTTATTAATAGCCTATTAAATGTCGATTAAAATCTAGCTTAAGGTTAAAATATCAGTTAATATCTAATTAAATCAGTTAAAATAATTGCAGAAAGTATTTTTGATTGTGCCAAAGAATTTCCTCAGACCATTAACACTGTAGTACTAATCAATCTATACATTAAAAACCTTTTCTGTTTTAATTTCTGGGATGAGGTTTATTTACATGCAGACTATTGTCCTTATCTTTATTGCTGTTATCACAAATTTTGACAAATGTAGCCTTCATCAGGTGTTTGTCAATCCAGATAACCTTCAAAGAATTTTAAATTGAACCTTTATGGGAGTAGATTGTTCTCATACCACTACCTAAGTCTAGGGATATCTTATCTAGTTCTTATTTAATACTACTCAAATATTGCTCACCCCAATTTTCAAGTACACACTGTTCATATCCAAGGATTGAACTCACAATTACTGTGTTACCAAATTCATGAACCAGCACTTTAATCCACTTGGGACAATAGCCAGATGAATGTTGGAGGGCACAACGTCCAAAACATTGTGATAATAACAAAGATGAGAACAATAGTCTGTATGTAAATAATAAAAACTTTTTCTTGTTACTCTTGTCTAAGACAGTTCTTTTGAAATAATTGAAAAAGAATCTCCATATCTGCAGAAATTTCAGCACATATTCAAAATCATTATTAGCAACTCATTAGACATTGATAGTCCAATTCTTGGATTTACAAAAATAGATTTTTACATACCTTCAATTTTTCTCTCAAACATTTGGCTACCTATTGTACAAGAATAATCCCATAACTTTGACTAAGAAGAGCTGATATATATATATATATATATATATATATATATATATATATATGGGAATGGAGATATTTAAATCTGCACCCCAGAGTTTTTCTAATATATATCTCCATTCCTAAAAGAACTACTCCTTTGCCAAGCCAAGATACATGACTATAAAAATGTTAAAATATTGAAATAAAATGGTTAAATCTTTAACATATTTTATTCAAAATATATAACAAATTAATCCCAAACCAAAATAATTTAAATACTAATTTGCATAAAAAAAATGTCAAAAGGATGACTTTTGTTTATTAGACATTTATTTGTATCACATTTTGTCTTCCATAGCTACCCTGACTTTTCAGCTCACCTGATGAATATTTATAAGTATTCCTAAACTTTAAAATTTTGAAAAACCAATTACATTTTTACTCTTGTATATAAATACCTGTTAAAAAAATAAAATCCTTACATTTGCCGTGATAAAATAGGATGAAATGCATTGGCTGAGATAAGTTTTCCTTTTGTCTTTATTTATATTGTCCTTTTACAGATATTCTCCATCTGACATTTTATATACATACATACATATATATATATATATATATATATATATATATATATATATATATATATATATATATATATATGAGAGAGAGCACATAAACTATGTGACAAGCTCGTGCAAATGCTTGGTAGAATATGGATTAGGAGAGGTAGCAAAAAGACAGAATTTACTGAGAGCTACAAAGACAGGAAATTGTGGAGAGCCATGATTGCCCATGTCCTGAAGAGACATGGCACATAGAAGAAGATATAAGAAATATAGAGCATATTTTATATTTATTTAATTCTATTACCATCATCTAAATTTTCCTTGAATATAAATGTACTATTTACTTTGGACATTGATATGCTATCATGATCACAATCATGAGTCCCATACCCATGACGTTCATAGGGGCACTGTATATACGGTAGCATTAGTAGAAGTGGTGTGACTTGGGCAAGATAGTCTGATGGAGCCCAACCCTCTTCAAGCTGGTTTGAATTCAGTTTTCCTTCTCATAGACTGGTTACCACCTAAGGCTATACAAAACAGTCTGTCCTACTATTTACCTATAGCTGAGAGAAGAAGAGTCAGATTCATAATTTTCCCAAGGGTATTAGGACATAAGTAAATGTAATGAACTTGACTGGTCTTCAAATTTATATATATATATATATATATATATATATATATATACACACACACACACACACCAGATGTAACAGCATCATTGTCCATCCCACAAAATGTTTAATATCTAAAAAACACTAAATTAATTGGGTTTCTTTTTTCAGGTTTTCAGATAAGACATTTAGCCAACTTGGGACCATTTGTCATAAGAATCACTGAAATAATAGAAATAGAACAGGTTAAAATTGTTTTGTGTCAGCTCCACTGTCTTCCCAAATGATCAATGGTGAGAGGAAAAAGATCATTCAGGCCTTCAGTAATGGCACTAACATTGATACTCTGGCTCCCATCTTCAAAGTTCATTCAAGAACCATCAAGAGAACACTGAATAAGTTTAAAAAAGAGGGAACAGTAGAGAGGAAAACTGGACCAGGAGGTCACAACAGGAAAAGTGATCATCATTTCAACTTAGAGTTAAAGAGATCAATTAGAAAAGATCCAATTCAATCCATAAGACATTTGGCACGTGAGAGAGGAGTTTCAGCTAAAAAGACTTGAAAATGAAATTGTACATGAAACGTGAGAGGCAACTTGTTACTCCAGGACAGAAAGTTAGAAGGTCAGAGAGGGCCAAGATCATCTTGAATAAGTTGGAAAATGATCATGGAATATATGTGAACTTTATTTCAATCCTTCATGAGCTTCCAATCCTTAGGTATGTTTGATTAATGATGAACATGTCATTTTCGTTTATGATCGATTTTCATCATCTGTTAAACTTGGAGAGTAATTATACATTCTTATTGCTCAAAGTAAAGTCGAATAGAGTTATAAAAATCTCAGATAATTCCAGTAAGATATCTTTAATCATTTCTAAGATACAACAGTTCAAAGCTTCATCTAACAATTGGACAATTTTGCAGTTACACCCTCTGTCTGTGTGTGTGTGTGTGTGTGTGTGTGTGTGTGTGTGTGTGTGTGTGTGTGTGTATATATATATATATATATATATACTATTTACATTGTTCAAATTGTTGTCCTCATCCTTATTGTCATATTCACAATGTTTTGGCTGTTGTACGCTCTGGCCTCCTTCAGGTGATATATTTTGAAATTTGAAACTGAACCCTTTATTTAGTCCATAGGGATAGATTGTTCTAGTTCCACAGGCCCTGCCTTTTCTGAATATCTCAGTTAATTCCCTTTAGCAACTCAACTCTCCAAGATTTTTGTTTACCTCTGCAGTGGCCAATTATTGAACTTAACTCTTTGGGTCAGGTAACTGGATTACTTCAACCAACATCTTTATCCACTGGGCAATTTGTTCAGCAGGGTTTTTTTATGTGCCAAATATTTTCTGGAGATGGGTGATCATGGTTCTCCACAGTTTTCTGTTTTTGTGACTCTAAGTAACTTTAGACTACCCTTTACCATCCCTCTTTGTCCCCATTCTGCCATATACTCACACAAACTCATTAAGTAGGTTATCGAAATCAGCAAACTCAGTTTAGCATCGTTTGTCTGGGTGGCAGTGTTTTGTTGCCCAGTGATATTGATTTTCATCCAACTCATTCAGAAATGCCGAAACCATTATCTATATACAGCCGTTTTCTCAGATCAGTGATTAAAAATAGCTTGAAGTGAATGAATCCTTCAGGCCTTAAAGAGAATCCTTCAACAGATCTTGTAGACTGGTGCTACAAAATCAAAAATAGCGTTACTGACAACCAATAACTAGACTTCAAAACTTTCTACAATGGTGATGACAAAAATAGGAAGCACATGTAGCTAGAAGGGACAATAATGATATAAAGAAGATGTTGACTTTCCACACTACCTTAAACAAATAGTTTGGAAAGAAACTCTCATCAATACTAGAAAGAACAATAACACTGAACTTGAGAAGTCAAATTTCCTGAAAAACTGTTTTAATATAATTTTATAAATTTCAACTGGCAGTAAAGCTTAGTCAATGAATGCTTTTTCTTTTGTATGGAAACAGTTAATTTTTCTGTCATTACCATTTCATACATTGCTTTAAAATTGAGTTAATAAACAAAACATTGTGTATGTTCTGATGTATGATCATATCATCCTTTTAAGAGCTCAAAACAATAATCTTCATCTCTTATTTTTATTACTTATAATGTTTTCAAAAAATTGTAAATATACTGAATTAGTCGTATTTCATGATATGATAATGTGGGGAAAGTTGAATTATGCAACCATGGTAACAATGCTTTAGACTAATTTGTTTCCCATAATCCCAGAATTGTCCCAGAAACAACTTAGACATCCTGAAAAAGTTTAAACCATCCCATAATTAAAATGTTTTTTTTTGTTTTGTTTTTTTTAAATAAACTTTATCATTTACAGTTGTAAATAGTAAAAACTCCATAAAATACTTAGGAAATAAATATTTCTTTTGAGGCATTCAGTCTTTAAACTGTGGTCTCTGCTATCCCTAAGTTATATTAATGAGCAAAGGGACCATGGACCGAGATTTGCAGGTAGCAGTTAACCATTTTACCCCCTGCAAGCAAGTAAAGCCACTAAGACATAAGTGGGTTACTGAGTGTGAAAGAATAAGAAAAAAGAGAAATATTATTAAGCAGACAGGACAATAGGAGAGTAATCAAGAAGACATGGCATTTAAATTTTTGAAGATCAAAATTGGCTGGAAATCATGGAGCCAGAAGAGAGTTCCACAAATGAGAAATGCGATAGAAGAAACTGTTAGCGTATAACCTATGATTACATCTAGCCATTTCAACTGTAAAATGATGAGACCTATCTGCCAGTCTAGTACTGCACTTAAATTCATTTATGGAAAAGGTGGAAATTAATTGGTTATTAGCAGAACCCTATAATTTATACAGGATTTTTATTATCTCATTGGATTGTAAAATATCTTAACCCATTAATGTCTATCATTCCATTTTTGGGATGGTGGGCATTAATCAATTATATAATTATAATTAACAATTAAGAAACTGTTATCATAGAACTTAGTTACATTTAGCCAATTCAACTGTAAATTGATGAGACCTTGTTGCCAATCTAGATGCCATAATGAAGACTTCATCTGTACAATTACCATGAAAGTATTTATAGAAAAGGTACAGGGAAGCTACATTACAGCTGTGGGAAAGTGACTGACGCTGAGATACCAGGTCAGGTCCATTACTATTGCCAATTCTTTGGATTTTTTTCAAGAAATTGTCTAGAATGATACAGTGAACCAACTTTCTTCATAGCTGACCTTCCTTTGTTTATTAAAGCAAAATTGATTCTTCTATCACTATTTCCATGGTAAATGTTCTGACGAGCTATATTCCTTAGTTCCAACAGCCCTGGCCTTTACAGCATGCCATGTACACAAGAATGAATAATAACCATTATCTTCATATTCCATTAGTAAGAAAGAAGTTCCGTTCAAACAGCTTCTCAAGAATTGCTGATTCCTGGAACAGACTCTCAAGCGGATGCTTCCCTGATCATTACAAACTTAACCTCTTTAAGTATAAGGTTAACCAATATCTTTCCTACATATCCTTTCAAATTGCATGCCTTTCCTCCTCCTCTTACAAGTAACAACCTCAACCAGTAACCCTGTGCCTTGTAATAGGTGAACAATTAGTAAAAAAAAATACAATTAGATAATAATTATTTTCATATTTAGAGATAAGAAATACAAATATCTAAATTGTGTATGTGTGTGTGTACGCTTGTGTATGGGTGTATGCCTTTCATTATTAGTGAGACGCAAGTTTTCATTGTTTTTTTTTAAGAAATTGGTTGCTTTTAGAATAAATATAATATAATTTTAATTAAAAATTTTCCATTGTCCTGGCATTGTATTCCCTAAAACCTAACTGGTTATCTCAAACTAATATTATGTTATCTTTAGTACAGTTCATGAATCTTGCATGTTTGACATTTTATATTTCCTAGCTGAACTCTGACCATTTTTCATGAAGGCAAGCACCGAGTGCAAGATTAAACTTGTAGATCTAATTTGATATTTATTAAATATTTATAGGAATCTATTGGTACTGGATAAAAGATTCCGGAAATTTTGCTGACATTTTGTGCAAATGATTGGTGGCCTCAAATATGAAGATTTTTCACAAAAATACCAACTTCTGCCAATTTGTAGCCAAACAACAGTATTGACTGTCATTATAAGCTATACTTATACATGACTGTAATTTTTTTTAAATTAAAAGAAATACTTGTGGGTTATCTGTTGCTACTTTTTAAATTAATTTTCCAACTTTTTCACAAATAGAGATGTGTAAAAAATATACTTTCCCAAAGATTCATTTAGCAGCCTGACAAAAAAAAAGAAAAAACAATTAAAAAGCATTTTAAATTCTACATCTAACTTTATAAAAGGTCACCAATATGTAAATTAAAAGGTGATGACAGATAACCCACAAGAAATACATCTTAAAAAATGGCAACAAAATAACCCATAAGTACCTTAAAAGTAAACAGTTAACTCATGACCTTTAAAAATTGAAAATGAATAAATTGATTTAATAAACAAAATAAAGTAAATAATACTTATATCTATAATAAAACATAAAAAATCAAATACAATATTAACTCATGTTTGTTTAATATGCTTAAAAACTGTATCACATGATATCCTCCATTGTTTACCTTTCCTTACACAGTAAGACTTTAGAATATTTTAGAGCATTCTCTACTTAAAAATTTGAAAAAGTTGCTATCAAATAAAATTTCCACACTTGCCAAGGACTAGAATGCATTGGCATAAAAGTTTTCCTCTTGTCTTTTCTTTTATTTATATTATAATCTATGTCTAGGTTTCTAGAATTTTCTATTCCATGAACTCTGTCATCAACTGGAATCTTATTTCTGATATGAGCTAAAACATTTGCTAATTTAAATTTGAAATTCTTTACTTAATGTACAGACAAGGTTTCACTACTTATATTTTGATTAGATGGTTGACATATTTGACCTTTAAACTTTTAGACTTTCAAGCAAATTCTTTATTTTACTTTAGCTTAAGATGTTTAGGAGCTATTTCTGTTAGTTTTTTCCAAGAGCTAACATTGATAAATTTTAAAGTATGGAAGCCTAAAATAAAATAAGAAGATTAATATTTATAAATATAATGTTGATTTAAAATTATGGTTATTTTGGACTTTTGTGAGCTTTTTTTTTTGTTAGTTTCTTTCAAGAGCTAACATTAATAATTTTAAAGTATGGAGGCCTAAAATTTAAAAAAAAAATTTTTTTAAAAAAAGAGAAAGAGAGAGAGATGAAGTTGTATTTTCTTTTGTCCACTGACTAGAAATTCAATTTGCTAGTTTGGGTACAAATTTTTGCAACAAGTTGATCTTGAAGAATCAAAACATTTCTACTCATCTTTCATATGGTCATTATTGTATATTTTGGAAGGTTTAAGATTCGTCGACTTGTTAGATTTTAGCAGCTTTGCTCAAAGAATAGTTATATGTACATACACTAAATTATACCCTATCTATTTTGAGTGGCTCTCGAGCCACTCAAAACAGATGATTACTATTAAAATGATTATAATTAAACAGGTGAGATATAAGTGAAAATAGGAGGTGGTAGGAAGTGAAGATTATTGGAATGAGGAGAACAGAGCTTACAACTGTCAAAAGTTTGAAATAAGGAAAAATTAGCAATAGAGCAATAATATATAAAATTAGCAATAGAGCAATAATATATAAAATTAGCAATAGAGCAATAATATATAAAATTAGCAATAGAGCAATAATATTTAATATTTCTTTAAATCTTGGGATTTTTTCACTAATTCATACCAGACCCAAATTTTCAGAACAAGTGTCAGATGTTCAATATGTTTTATTAATCCTCTATCCCCAGGGGTAGTTTTCTTCATTATTGGGTTAGAGAATAAAAGACAGCATGAGATGTCAATGGCAGACACAAAAAAAAACTGCACTAACTCCTGGACAAGGTAGTAAAAGAAAGCAAGAAAGGACAATTGTAAGAAAATAGAATGTAAGGTCTTTAGCAAGAGGAAGAGTCCAAGAAACAAGCTATGAATTGCAGATATCAGAATCAAGCCAGTACAAAAATTTTACCATCTGGGGAATGTTTTAAAAGACGAAGGAAAATATGACACTGAAATTCGAAGGTGCATTGGAATAGTGAAAAATGCTTTCCAAAAACTAAACTACATATTAAAAAACAAGAAAAAATTTTTATAAATAAAGAAAAGAGTGAACTGCTATTTAATATCAACCCTCCTATATGATAAGGAATGCTGCAAAATTTCATCATGAATGAAGATGCAATAGAGCTATGGTTCTACAGAAGGATTCTGAGAATACTGTGTTCAAAACATGTGAGCAATAAGGAAGTTTTAAGGAAAGTGAAAACAAAAAGGTCATTTACATTTAGAATCAGAGAGGGACAGGTAAAATTATCGGAACACAGTATGATGATAAAAGCTTCTTTTTTTTATAATGTGACTCTTATTCACACAGAAACTCTTTCAATGTAGTAAATGAAAACAAGAAGAAATGACTAACCATCAATTGTAAGAAAACAGAATATATGGCCATTAGTAAGAGGGAGAATCCAAGATTTGAGCTTCAAATTAGAGATGTCAGAATCTGAGAAGCATTTCAACAGGCAATGGAAAATGTGACACTGAAATCTAGAGATGCATTGGAAGATTGAAAAATGCCTTCCAAAAGCTATACAAAGTAGTAAGAGACAACTTTTTTTATTAGAAAAAAAAGAATTACTGAACTACTATGTAATATCAATCCTCCTATATAGCAATGAATGCTGGACAATGTCTTCAGAGAGAAAGAGGAGGCTTGAGATAGCAGAAATGTTGTTCCACAAAAGAATGCTGAGAATACCAAGGATGGGTCATATGATCATGGCTCTCCACAATTTCAAGTTTAAGGAAAATGGTAATGTAAAGAACACTTGTACTTAGAATCAGAAAGAGAGTTGAAATTTCTCAAATGCACAATGAGGAAAGTGGGATTGGAGAATTTGATACTCTCAGGATATACTGAAAGCAAGAAAGGTAGAGGGAAACATTGACTAACAAACTTGGCAGAACAGAAACTCTGAGGGATACTAAGAGCTACAAAGGATAGGGAAATTGTGGAGAGCCATGATCATGCACATCCTGAAGGGACACAACACAAAAGACAAAGGTGGAGATGAACAAAACAAAAAACTGTTTTGAGTATGTACTACCCAAACTGGGGATTGAACTCACAATTACTATACCACCAAATTTACAAACCAACACTTTAACCCACTTGGCACTGTTAGCCAGGGCCAGTGCAAGGGTTTTATGACCACCTCCCCCCCCACAATCTATGATATGGGAGCCATGACTCTACTGCATCTCAATTTTCATAAGGTAGTATTCATATAAATTATAAATTTTATTGTAGCCTAATTATGTGCAAGCATGGATCATTTGCAATATAGGTGAACAATTCAACTAGAAAAATTGAAAATAAATACAATGTATCTACAAATTCAACACATCATTCCATCTGAAATAAATCACAATATTTTGCAGCAGTTTTTAAGATCAACTTGAGATTTTTCTTGCTAAAGAGTTGAAGAATTTTAACACATTCAACAGTGTGGATAAAAAATAGTGAATTTTATAGAGTGCTTTTTCGAGGCTTATCACGAGCAAAACAAATGGATTTGGATGAGAAAAAAAGATTCGAGAATGATGTCAAAATCTGCAAAGATTTTTCATCCTTTAATAATTGTGCTTAGTTTAATTTGTAATATATATAAATGTCGATAAAAAAAAAAAAGAAAATGTTGATAAGATAGCAAAAGTCACAAAGCACTGCCTGGGACCCCCAATCTGATTTACCCCACTAGTCAGTGGTAATATACACCAGCCCTGTTATTTGCTACTTACTTTCTTCTAAGGATTGACAAACTGGCAAAACACTGACACAATACTGATTTTGTTTTAGTATAACTGACTTGAAATCTGCTTGCCATCAAGTCCCTATACTTGTTAAACTCAAGGCATACACTGATTTTGAGGCCTGTGGTCAGCTGAACTATTCCACCCTGTTTTATTTGGAGTAACCAATAGAGTTGCCTACTTTCAATACATTAATAGACAAATCCATTGATAACTCTTTTTGATACATTTGCTTCCCTGAATAATGTAAATGTTTGCAGAAGAAAATTAAAGAACATGAGATTTACTGAAGCTGCTGAAGCTTAAACTGAGCTGCAATCGTAAGTGTGCATTCTCTGTGACTTACATACACCACCTGTGTTTGTTGAATGACTATGTAAAATCAATCCTATATATATATATATATATAGGACAATTCCCTCACAGATTAAGAAGAGAAGCAACAGAGATGTGTTTCTATAGAAGAATGCTGAGAATACCTTAGACAGAGCATTTGTGCAATGAGGAAGTTTTAAGGAAAATGGAAACAAAAAGGACACTTATATTTAGAATCAGAAAGAGACAGTTGAACTTATTGGGACTGTAGTAGTAATATGCGTTGTGATGAAAGAAATTACTTACCCTGGAGATCGAAATGAGCATGGACGTGTCTTGCGTGCAAAGTGCTGAAAAGAAAAAATGGCCACTCTTGGGGGCACAATTTATGAGTGTTTGTCTCATCTGTACAAGACGGGATTTGCACATATGCAAATTTTGACCTGCTTGAGGAGACATAAAAAGTGAGATGCTAAGAGCAACGAAAAACGTTTTCTTTCTTGGGCGGATTACATTTGCTAGTCTGATGAATGGATTGACTGGAAATAGAAGGTGAAAGAGGCATGACTGACTTTGTCGACTGAAAAGTGCCCAGTGTGTGGTGGCAAAGAAATAAAGCCCCAGAATTTATTTCCTTTAGTTAAGTGAGGAAGAAAAAGAGTCAGTCTGCCGGCGAACACACCGCACTTGATTTTTTTTTTTTCACCCACCTCATTTATTTTGTCCTACAGGGACACAATGAGAAAAAAAGGTTTAGAGAAATTAATACTCACAGGATATAATGAAGGCAAGAGAGGCAAACAGCAAGCAACCTCTCTAACAAACATGTGTAAATGGATGAAAGAACAGGGACTGGGAGGGATAGTAAAAAGACAAGAACTAAGTGGATAAGAAGTTGTGGAAAGCCATGATTGCCCACATCTTGAAAGAACGTGGTACATAAAAGAAGAATCTCCAACCTTTTTGTGTGTCTTTCACATTCCAGGAACATCAACCTTTATCTGATGCCCAAAGATATTTTTTTCTTGTCACATCCTAAATCAAGCAGATACAGAAATTTAGATATCTCAAATGTGTTTTAAGAGATGACAGAAAATGTGACATCAAAATGCTTCCAAAATCTAAAAGTATAAAAAAAAAAAAAAACAGAAAAATTTCACTAGAAACAAAGAAAAGAATTCTGAACTGCTATATGGCAGTGTATGCTGGATAATTTTCTCACAGATGAAGAAGAGACTTGAGGCAACAGAGATGTAGTTCTACAGAAGGATGCTGAGAATATCTTTGACAGAGCATTTGTACAATGAGGACATTTTAAGAAAAATGAAAATGACACTTATATTTTGAATCAAGGGGAATTTAAATAATTGGGACATGATGAAAGAAAAGGACTTTGAGAAATAAATGCTCACAGAACATGTTGAAGTCAAGAGTGACAGAGGGAAACAGCAATGAAACTATCTAATGAATGCGTGTAAATGGATGGCAGAACAAGGAGATGGAAGGATAGCAAAAAGACAGACAATACTAAAAGCTACAAAGGATAACTGATGCGTTCAGTGGAGGAGGACCATATTCAACATTTAGATAATTTTACAGCAGTACACACTTAAAGGTTTTAGGCAGTTTTGATCAACATTTCTTTTTGTGATTAGCTGTAAGGAATTGTAAATGTAGGACTTTCTTCCGCTTAACTAAAATAATAACAATAATATTTATCAAGAATTTATTACAGGAAATATCAAGTTTTATGGAAACATTGTTGACAATTATGTATTTAATTACATAACAAATAAATAAAAATAATATAAATTTTGATGGTATATTCGATTTGTTGTTAGGAATTTTTCATTTTCTCCTTTGTTATTGGCAGCATTTTAGAATACTTTGGCTGCAATGCTAAGTTTCCTAAGTTGAACAAACTGGAGCTATTTAGTTTGTTTTGTTACCTCTCTTTTCCATTGTTGTTTTTAGATTGCTTTCTTCCAGTCATTTTGATGGGCAATAGCAAAATTCTGAAATTTAGACTGATCTTATTCCATTTCAAAACTAAAGCCTCTAAAAAGGAATATTTTAAATTAATATGTGATCAAGAATAAAATGCTTTTGACAAAAAACCTTAATGATTTCACTATAATTAAGTAACAATAATGTAATGATATTCTGCATACAAATCTACAGCTTATGTTACTTCATCTCATTGCATGATTACAAACTATAGACCTAAACTGAGCTTTGAAATATTGTGTAATTGGCTCTAATTTTTTGTAAAATGCCTGGATATGATATCATGAATAATTGGAAGTGAAAAAAGCAATTTTCGATAATTTCTTTTGGTTGACTTCGCCCCTCCTCCACCAAACGGGTTCACCAATGTTCTGAAGGAACACAGCTTATAAAAGAAAGAAAAAATTAAATATGAGCCTGAATGACTTTAGTCACTGAAAGTCATATTTTCAGGATATAGGAGTAGATAGGTTCACCTATCGTCTGGTTCACACACTTTCTCCAGTCATTTGAACAGGAGTAGAGGTTTATCCCTTCTGTTTAAGATTGGGTTTTCAGTTCCTTCTAAAGACAATAGCAAAATGAGTCTCAACAATTGGCAACTACTGACTGCTGGTTTTCCCGTCACTTTTATTGGGATAAGACAGTTGACAAAGACACTGATCTGGACTAGTTGCAAAGAGGCCCGTATCTGGACAGGTCAAGCTGTTCTGCTGCTAACAGGGGAAAACCCAGACATGACTATCTTTGACAGATATGACCACATGTGACTCGGGGGCCTCTTTTGCATCTTCACAGACATGCATTAGCCACAACATCTTGGTTGTTTAGTAAATTCTAAAATGTTGCCTTATAGTGTTTGTGCATTAAGAGAATATTCTGCATAAAGCAACAAGATTTCCACACTAGTTGAACCACACATTATAATTCTCTGAGCAACAGGCAGGGTGAGCGGTAGCATGGAATAATGGAATGTTATCACAAACAGTTACTCTTGAGCTCAAATCACAATATTACTCATTGTGAGCTTTCCCTGCAGGATGCATTGCATTCTATTCACACTCTAAAGTTAACTGCAACTACTACTCATGTACATGGACAATTATTTAATTTATAATTCCAACCAACTAGTGGATGCTCTATTCTCATTTAGTTGTACTCACCTGGGGCTATTTTTCAGGTATTGCATCAGACAAACAAAATGTGACCCAGTTGTTGAAGAAATGGAACTTCATGTGGCAAATCAATAAATTGTCTTTGTAATGGCAAGAAGACAACAATGTCAGTCTCAGACTTAGCCCCAGAATGTGATTTATGCACATAGCCGGTTTGAATGTAAGTACCAAGTCTTGACATCCTGAATGTATCAGATTAATATCAGTTATGATGAAGATTCTGACCAAAGCCCAGTGCAAAATGAATTTGAATTTTTCTTTCTTTTTTTCTTTTTTAATCACTTACATACAAGGGATTACTGAGTGTGAAAGAATATGAGAAAGAGAAAAACATTATTAAGGAAAAAGAACAATAAAAGAACAGAAGACAAAAAAAATAACAAGTTAGCATAGAACCTACAGTTACATCTAGCCATTTCAACTGTAAAATAGATGCAGCCTAGCTGCCAATCTAGTACTGCACTTAAATTTGTAAAGTTGGTATACCAAAGAGGAAAGCTCATATAAACAATTACCATGGAAATATTTATAGAAGCACAGGGAAGCTATATTACAATGCATCGACAAATCTTTATTTTCTTTTATATTACTAATCATTAAATACAGGGCCCAAAAGCCACTCAAATTAGGGTTAAAGAATAGGGTTGTTGCAATGGCATAGCAAGTAAGGAAGTAAGCTGTGCATGTCATATGGATATATATTATAGACAACAGTTGATTCTAAATTTGAAGAAATTAAGATCATAGTGATTGAAAAATCATCCTTTCAGAAGTCTGTTTCATAATTTTTTTCCTTACCATTGAGATATGAAGAAAATGAGGATGAGTCAACCCTATGTTAGTGACATGGTGGATCCTAGCTAATTCATCTGGGTCAGTGATAGCTGAGCATTTATTAAACAACTATTAATGTGCCAGGTCCTGTAACTAAGACATGTTCTTGATAATGAGGAAGACTCACTCTTATTTTCACAATAAGATTTTAGAGTCAGTTTATATTAAGTCCTTCCAGCCATCTCTCTGTAAGCTAGAAAATTGAGAAATTATCATTATTTAATCTCAGTTATATTTATTTTATTTTCAAAATGGGATTTTAAATTCTTAAAAAATTGGAATAAAATTTGATCATCATCATCATCATCATCATCATCACTCCTATGACGAAGAGTAATTATAAGGTTGCTGCTCAGCTGAGTACCTTACTCTTTTCTTCCATATATATCTCATTTGAAAGCCAAAGATGTATTTATTCATGGATATATATGTCTTGGCCATTAGACTTGGCAGAATCCATCCCTCTCCAGATCAAATCACAACCAATGTCCTCCAACTTGAAGACTCACCTTGGTTGTGGATTTGTGGTCATTGATTCCATTGTGAGAACTCTCTGCCCTGACTGTTGATTTGTCTAGGAAGCCCTCCACTCAGTGATGCTGTGTTATCACTGCACTGGAGCCAGTCTATCCCATTGTACTAAATGGCTATTGATCCTACAAGAAGCCTCATCCACCCTTTCTTATAAATTTCTAGCCATCCTCTTCATCAAAAAAGCCTCTTTAGTTGCCTATGATATAACCATACAGCATCTTACATGGCACCAGTATTCCTTGTAGACATAAGATAATTTCATCAGCATTGTGTAAGTATAAAACTAATATAAAATAAAATAAAATATAGGACTAGTTTTATTATTTAACTCATTTCCAATGATTTCAATTTGTTGGGAAAATAATTACTGAAAAAAAGAAACATTAATAAAACGATGCAATTGTTTAGTTGGTATGTCTGCTACTCATTCATTTTTTTCAAGTTTTGTGAGTTTATGAAACAAACATACAAGTTACTACATTTATTGTTTTAATACTTTGGTGTATGGATCAGTTATAACAAACTTAGTATAGGAGATAAGGAAACTGAACATAGAATAGGCTGCACTAGAGGTAGTTTCAGCCAACACTGCAAAACTAAAATATTAACCTATGAAGTCTAATCATGTTCTGAAATAGTCTAGTCAGATTGAGATTTTTATATAGATGTTATGTATGGCACCAAACCCATTCAAGCGTGTCTAAAGTGTCATCAACTGCTTTCTCAGATAAAGAATTAAAAACAGTTTTGAGTGAATAAACACTGAAGGTCTTAGATAGAATTTATTTGAACCTCATAGACTGGCACTACAGAATCACAAAAAAAGAACAGAAGCCACATCACTTGAGGCCTTTCAACAGCAGCCGCAACTAAAATGAGTATCACATGTAACTCAAAGAGAAAATGACATAATCAAGATGCTGACATTCCACAGTACTTCAAACAAAATGTTAGGAAGGAAATCCCTCCCAATTAATTCTCAGAGTTTTACTCACTGTAAAATATTTTATAATTAAAGTAATTATTGTATGGGTGGGGACTGGAAAATATTTAATCTATATAACCATGGTCATCCTCAAATTTTCCACCCTGCAACCCCTTTCCTCACAGATGGAACATTCTTAGCCTCTCACTACTCTATCTCTATATTTATGTCAGATGATTAGATAAACTACATTTCTTAGTTCCACTAGTTTAGATCTACACAGCAAGAGCCTGCCATTCCATGCACGCGCACACACACACACACACACACAGTTGAATCATTCTCATTCTTTTCATATTCCATTGTTAAGGAGGAAATTATGCTTAGAGAGCTTCTCTTACAGAACAGACTACTGAAATGTTGCTTCCTTGATCCTTATGATCTTAACCACTTCAAGTCTAGTGCCAACCGTTATCTATCCCCCATATCCTCATAATGTGAACCTCTTAATCCCTCCTTATACACCCTTAGACAAACTCATTGAGTAACCCACTATCTTGAGTGAAACTTGTGCCTTGTATTGAATCAACAATAGTATTTTTTTTTTAAATGGCCTCGCAGTAAAAACAATTTTTTTTTAAATTGCTCAATTAAATAATAAATAATTTTGAAAATTTTATTTTGAGAAAATTGTGAATTCCTTGAATTTAAGGTTTGTAAATATTTATAAATAATGCCTACATGTGCTCTAATATTACCATATTATAAATATTAAAAATTACATGTCAAAATGTGTATCAAAAATAAGAATTGATATCAAATAAATAGCAAAATTTAAGTTAGTGTTTTTGAAGTTAACAAAAAGAATGCTCCTGATTTTTGCTATTCATATTATACAAATCATTTTTTACATTATTTATAATTGGACTAATTCAAACAGAAATATATAATCCTTGGTTTCAAAATAGCAGAAAATAATGTAAAAATGCAATCTGAGTCTTCGTAATTATTTCATAATAACATTATATTTTAAATAAAATTACTAAAATATTTTTAAAATGTTTATCAATATACAAACATTCAAACATTGGTTAGAATCCTTAATTATTTAAATTTTCAAAAGATTAAAGAAACATTTAAATAAAATGTAATCAGTGTCTGAGATTTTTTTTATATGCTAGGTATTGATTTAAATAAAAATTGCATGTAGTTTAAAAAATTTTTTTTTTTTTTTTTTAGCCTTTTCCAATTATTCTTACTAACTAATAATGTTCTAATAATTACTTTTAATTTTAATTCATTATAAGTGTTACCATTTATAAATAAATGATAACATGGTGAAACTGTCATGACACATTTCATTTCAAAAATGGAATTTCTTCAGGCAAAATAATTGTTTTATTGATAGAATCAATCTGATACATAAAAGAAAGAAAAATATGCCGGGTACATTTTATATGAAAACATTAACGATACCGAGACACCCAACAAATTAAAAATTTTGACCTCTGATAGATCTAAATTGTAAGTTTGGCTCATATCATTAAGCTTTTTATCACTTATTTTTATTATTGTTTCAAACTATCTCATTTTATTAAAAATAATTTTGTGAGGAAAATAAAAGTGATAAAACATTGATTGAGATAAAACTAAGTTTAAAATTCAGTTACATTGAACATGAAAATTTAAATGTAAATGGTCAGCATCTCTGTATTGTTAACATTTCAATGTACATTCTAATTAACGTTGGTTGTATTTTTCTGTTTTTTATTCTCTCTTGTTTTTTATATATTGAATTGATTCCAATGATAGAACCATTATTTTGTCTAATGAAATTCTTATTTACATCATTTGGACTGTTGTCCACATCTTTATTGCCATATTCCCAATCCTTTGGCTGTTGTATGCTCCAGCCTTCTTCAGGTTATATGCATTGGAATTTGGAACCAGGATAGATTGTTCTAATTCTACATGCCATGCCTTATTTTGGATATCTCAGTTTCAGTTAATTCCCTTTAGTAACTCAACTCAACAAGTCAGTCTTTGGATTACTCGACCAATGCTTTTTATCCACTGAGCCAGTGACACGTGGAATTAAAACAATCTATTCCAGTGAACTAAATAAAGGGTTTGTCTCGAAATTCCAATGTATATCACTTGAAGTATGCCAGAGTGTGCAACAGCCAAAACATCATGAATATGGCAATAAAGATGAGGACAACAGTCAGAATGATGTAAATAGTTACAAGAACTCATCTCAAAAACATAGACAGATAATTAAGTTCTTTTTCAAAACAAACTATTCACCACACAGTTTTCCATCTTATCATTTATTTACTCACTATTATTCTTAGATATTTAATTTTATATTATATTTTTACACACACACACACACACACACACACACACGCACACATATTTGGATGAAAATCCAACAGAATGGTAAATATGCAAAAGGCAATTTGGAAAACATTTATTTTGACATGTTTCTCTGATCAAACAGAAAAATGGATTTTATTTCAACCAAATCTACATTATTTACATTAGTCAGACTATTGTCCTCATCTTTGTCACCATATTTGTCACAACGTTTCGGCCGTTGTACGCTCCGGCCTTCTTCAGGTGGTTGGAATTTCGAACCGAACCCTTTATTTCGATCACTGGGGTAGACTGTTCTAGTTCCACGAGCCATGTTTGATGGATGTCAGTTATCAGTTATCTCCTGGTAATTTTCCCTCTGAAAGTTCTCCACTGCTCAAGGACACATGGTACAGTGGATAAAGGCGTTGGTTAGATCCAGTGACAGACCCAAAAGAGTGTGAGTTCAATACCCGGTTCAGGCAGTGGAGAACTTTCAGAGGGAAAATTACCAGGAGATAACTGATAACTGACATCCATCAAACATGGCTTGTGGAACTAGAACAGTCTACCCCATTGATCGAAATAAAGGGTTCGGTTCGAAATTCCAACCACCTGAAGAAGGCCAGAGCGTACAACGGCCGAAACGTTGTGACAAATATGGCGACAAAGATGAGGACAATAGTCTGACTAATGTAAATACTGTACATAATACCTCATCTCAGAAATATAGACAGACCCCAAATCTACATTGATGACTCAGAACATGATACACATTATAAAAAAAAAATTTTCTACTTTCGCTGTATCATTTTTTAAATTGGATTTTTATTTTAAAGTTTGTGAAATTAAGTTGAAATTAGTCAAATTTAATTAAAAAATGATAGAGTTAAAGTATATATATATATATATATATATATATATATATATATATATATATATATATATATACTTTAACTTTAATACAGGACAGACTGGGTTCTATAGCCTTGGATGGCAACTGGTCTAGGAGAAGGACAACTCTGAATTCAAAACCTGCTGAGGGTCGTTTGGGGACCTTGTGGCATTCGCTGCACCAGGTCCCTGTATTCGTCCCTCCAAAAAGTGTGGATGGCCCTGCAGAAAGCCTTCACCACTATAATCAGTAATTATGGAGTAATGGATAATGGCTTGGATTGAGGAATTGGAGAGCCGAGTTCGAATTCCAGTCGAATCCATTACATTCACTTACATGCTAATACCCTTGGGAAAGGTGTGAATCCTCTTCTTCTCCCTCCAACTATGGGTAAAAGGCAGGACAGACTGGGTTCTATAGCCTTGGATGGCAACTGGTCTAGGAGAAGGACAACTCTGAATTCAAAACCTGCTGAGGGTCGTTTGGGGACCTTGTGGCATTCGCTGCACCAGGTCCCTGTATTCATCCCTCCAAAAAGTGTGCATGGCCCTGCACAAAGCCTTCACCACTATAATCAAATCTCATGTGTCGGTGTCGGGCTTTCAGTTTCTAGGAACTGATCTGCCTGACCCTCATACGTCGCATTCGATCATATATATATAACACTAACATAATTAGTGCAAATCACATTAACCTCACCAATGTAGATTTAGATAAAATAAAATCTGTTTTTCTGATGACATGACCTGTTTGATCAGCAAATTGTCTTAGACACACACATACATACATACATACACACACACACACACACACACGCACATATATATATATATATATATATATATATATATATATATATAAAACAAAGGACACGTTTCATCCTTTAGGACTTCATCTGACTAGATGTATGACAAAGTGGAAACATCTTTCCTCCAGAACTGTTCTTGATACACCAAATTTATATATCATTATCCTATATATATATATATATATATATATATATATATATATATATATATATATATATATATATATATATATATCACTTTAAATGATATTTTTAGTGGATACTTATATTTTATCAGACACTACATTTATTTATTAGACAGTATATTTATCTTCATCTACTTGCCTGAATATTCAAGAAATTTTATTAAAGAAAAAATATGCACTCTGCCAGGGAGCTCATATTTTTTCTTTGATAATATTTCTTGAATATTCTGGCTGGTAGACAAAGATAAATAAACATACTGTTTAATTAATAAACCCAGTGTCTACTCAAATATGAATATTCACTAAAACTAATGTTTCAGGTGATAAAATCTGTCAGATTAATAAACAAAACATCCATTACCTCTTTAGAAAATAAACAAATATATATACAGGGTGTGATGGATAAAATGTCATCTAAAGTACACAAAAATGAAAATAAAACTGACATATTTACCAAAATTACATAAAAATATCTCAAAATACTACACAATAAATTTATTCAATAAAATCAGCACAACCTCCAGACAAACTTGGAATCTCCTGCTACTCTTCTGGATGGTTTCCTTGTTAGTGAATTCTGCCATAATCCTTGCCTTCAGTTCATCTTTGGTATTATAAGAAGTTTTGTTGGTTTCCTGCTCAACTGTGCCCCACACATCAAGGAGGTCTGGGGAGTTAGATGGCCAGCTGCAAAGGGTGATGTGGTTGCAGAAATTATCTGACAGCCATGACTGGGTTCTCCTGCTTGTATGGCATGGTGCAGAGTCCTGTTGCCAAACGTAGGGTCTTCCAGCATCCACCCTCTTGACCTAGGGCTGCACTACCTCTTCAGGGTACTTGATGTAGGCCTCTGTGTTGAGTCTGAGGCACTCACCAACAAATTCGGGAGTTCTTTACTTATCAGAACGATCAAAGTGACTTTTCCAAGCTGCCGTAGCTTTGTAATCACCATTAGACTCCTCCAACTCTTTCTGAATCCTTTGCACTGTCCTCAGATTGACACCCAAACACTCTGAAATGTTTGTATTTGTAGATTTTGCTGCAAATGCCAAGCAGCACAGCATGCTGTTTCCAAATTCCTGGCAGTGTGAATTGCATCATGGTGCTCTTTTTCCTCACAGATGATGCCCAACTGACTATTATATTGTGCAGTAGGCAAAATCAAAAACAAACAACGTACATATGTAAAATTAAAAATATAAAATGACAATTTACCCATCGCACCCTGTGTGTGTGTGTGTGTATATATATATATATTAAGGATTTTTTTAACCAACTGCCTGACGATTGCACTAGCATGAAACAGACTGTCGCCTCTAAGTGCTGACTTCCATGTCCACTTTTACATATATATATATATATGTGTGTGTGTGTGTGTGTGTTATTAAATTGGTCATATATATATATATATATATATATATATATATATATATATATATATATATATATATGTATGTGTGTGTGTGTGTGTTATTAAATTGGTCATATATATATATATATATAATTAAATTGGTCAAGAAAATCCTGGCTTCTTGCTTGCATTGCATATCACCTCTTACACTATTAAGAAATTTTCTTGCTATGAATGATATGACCTTTATGTCTTTACTTAACATGTGTTTCCCTACTTTTCTTTACTAATATTGTTTGACCTTTTTTGACATAGCTTTGTTCACATTGCATAGATGCACCATACCATCTGGAATTGTATCAGTGGAAATAGATAAATAAAGAATAAAACTGTATAGCTGTTCATGAATCTACTAAACTCCTCCAAGTTCTACTCAGTTAGGGAGTTCAACACAAAAAGAGTCGATAGGACGACAAACTAGACCCAAGAAAGCAGCTAAAAAGAAAAAAAATTACAAGTGAAAACAAGAAGATTCCTCTAAGAGATTGCATGCAATTGAATAAGTTTCCTAATGTCTTCTTCTGCCCAGCTAATTGGCAATTTGATTTAATTAGGCTCTTCATTCAAGATTTTTAATTCAAAGTTACTTTGTGAATTAGTTTATGTTAATTCATCATTTAAGTTTTAATCATTTTAACTCATTTGTAAATCTGCTTATCATTTCGAGATTTAACTACTTAAATTAACCGGTCTGGTCATAAAAAAAACAAAAAAGCAGAATAATTTTGGGAGAGATAATTTTGTACATTAGCGTTCATTGACCTTTCTTTCCATACAACGTTTGTTCAAATGAAAAAAATATTGATTATTTTTTATCATTTTAGAAAAGGGATTCCTGTTCGTAATATAAATATAGTGTCAAGCCAATTACTGACTTCTTAAAGAGTTATCTGGACTTGTTTTTATTTACAAATGTCAAATTTGAGACTGTGCTTACATCATTGGTAGCTGCATACAACTGATATTATCCTTTTCCTCAATTTGTAGAAGTATGCAGTTATCAATTATATAATCACAGTCTCAAACTTAACATTTGTGGATAAAAACAAAATGCAAATAATTCTTTATGAAGTCAGGGATCAATTTGAGACTCTATTTATATTATGAACAGGACCCCCACTTCTAAAATGACAAAAAGTGAATATTTCTTTTATTCAGACAAATGCAGGGATTGAGGAAGGTCTACTGAATGCTAATCTACAAGACTCCAGCTGCAAAAAATAATTTTCCTTGTTTTTTTTTTTTAATGAACAGACCAGTCAGTTTACGCAATGTCAAGATTTCAACAGATCTTTATTCTGATATCTTCTTTCAAGAATTCTTTCCCCAAAATTTGTTTTGTATACTAAGCTGATAAAAGCAAATTAAAAAAAAAAAAAGTAAATTCTTCATGACTTTTAAAGATGCTTTTTTTTTTTTTTTTTTTTTTTTTTTTGAAATTCCTATCAATTAATCCTCTTTGCAAAATAATAAATAGAAAAAAAAAACTACAATTAAAAGCTGCTTATCAAAAAATCTGTTGGCTTATGATTTCCTCTTTTGAACTCCTTAACTTGGTTGCTGTTTTTGCCAAAAAATTGCAATTGGGTTTAGATTGGAAATGTAAACCGACACTTTCCTCTGTCTATTTTCTAAAGGTTGTTTTGAGCAGGAGTTTATTCAGCATTGATTGGTCAGTCAGGACTACTTAATGTGGGTTTGGTTCAAGAATGGAGATTAACAAGTTGCTCACAAGAGTAAGTAATGTCCATCGAGGAAAGACAGAACCTGTTTTCATCATTGTCTAATACTCAAAGGATGTTAATCTGTAGTTTGTCAGACGAAATAATTTCCACGCAACTGATGGACATACATTTATTTAATGCATTCAGAGATACATGTAATGTCCATCCGTGTGTGCGTCTGTGTGTTCATTTTTTTTTTTTTTTTTTTTTTTTGCAAAGATTAAAATTATTTTATTTTATGAGATGTCTATTTCATATTTCAATGGATGTTTCCATAGTCTTCCTAGTTCAATGCAAAACCTTCACACAATTTTCTCTGTCAGAACCGCCAATATCTGGTCTTTACTTCCATTTGCATGCTGTGTCTTATAGTAACTCTCTTTCCTACTTTGACACACAATTTGCACCTTTCCAAACTTCAAATATGAAGTAGATATCTCAAAACATTGTCATGTTACTCATTCATTTAAAAGACGTCCTTGCTTGATTTTTTTTAATTATATTTCATCATAAAATTGATTATTCCCTTTCAAAGTGAATTCTGCTGCTTATTTAAAAAAAAAAAAAAAAGAATGGTAATAAAAATTTGATTACAAGTGCACAATGAAATTTATAGAAAAAAAAACAAAACAGCTTAAACTGTTTAAAAAGAAAAAAGCAGTTTGTATGTATTTTTTTAAAATTGTTCTTTTTATGGCAGAAAAAAAAACTAAAGAATACTTTAAAAAAAAAATGATGAAGACCTTTTCCTCTTTATTCACATTATTTCAAACAGATCTTGTTTTTGCTAGGTGTGAATAAAAAAGTTACAATAGCTAAATGAGAAGTGAATAAATTTTTTTTCTTTTTTATTAATTCATCCCTTTAACTATTTTTTCTTAACTATTAAAGGAAACACAACTGTATTACAGTCAAATAAATGTATATACCACCTTGATAGAAATTCTCAATATGGATAGTAATGCCCACTGGAAGCATTGTGAACTCTCAAGAGGGTAGTAAGAGTTCGGAGGATTTAAGGCGGTGCACTCTAATTCTAACAGGGCAGTTACCTGATTTAACTATTTGAACTCAGATTGGAACCAGTCAGAGAATGTTATTTGTTCATCTTTTTGTCCATCATCATCATTACTGACCATTGTTGTTTTTTTTTAACTTATGTTCACCGTTTACAAGGTGCAATGGTCACTCAAGATAGAGGGTTACTGAAGGCGGTTGTTATAAGAGTAAGGAGCCTGGTATATTCAGATCCCTAGACTTGAGGAGGTTAAGATTGTAGTGGTTTGGAAAGCATTCTTCTGGGATTTTGTTCTACAAAGCAACAGTTCTTGAAAAGAGGCTATCTGAATGGAACTTGCTCTTTACTAAAGGAATATGAAGGGAATGAGGATGGTTTGCTTCAGTATGCACAGTGTGGCGGGTCTCAGCTGGGGTGGAGGTATATTTGGGGGAACTAAAGAATATAGCACATTTTAATATTTTCCATGGAAATAACTATAGAGTAGCAACAGCTTTGCAACATTTCATCTTTGTAAGAGGGTTTATAATGTGGAAAATCACCTGCAAGGCCGCATAGATGCTGTTAGACGCTATCAAGACTGAAAACGAGTCAGCACCAGCCTAGATATGGCAGCAATACTCCATTTTTGGCCTGATCTGGCTCTTGTAAAGGTAGAGCATATCTGATGGTATCCTTGTAATCATCTTTAAAAAGTGTGTTCCCAAACTGGCTCCTGTTCTCTCAAAACTGTATAATAAATGGCTCTCTGCCTCTTGCTTTCTTGCTTGTTGGAAATCCTCATCTGTTTTTCTGGTCTTTAAGAACTCAGGTGAACCATCCAGCCCTTCCAACTATCAGCCTATTATCCTTCTACAGCTTTTTTGGAAAACTTCTAGAGCCCCTAATCAATGCTGAATTAGTTAAGCATCTCACATCACAGAGCCGTCTTTCAGACAAGCAATATGGCTTTCATTTCTCTAGGTCGACTGCTGATGTATTAATGATTATTGGTGGGGGAAAAGAGTCTGTCAAGCTTTCTGTTGCTTTGGACATATCTAAAGCTTTCAACAAGGTTTGTTATACTGGTCTTCTTCATGAGTCGAAAAGTTATGGTGTGTCTGGATGAATTTTTCAATTGATTCAATCTTTTTTATCAAATCATGAAATGAAAGTTATCCTGAACAGCCACTTTTCTAGAACCTTTTGTACTAATGCAGATGTCCCCAGGGCTCTATCCTTTGTCCTACTAAGGACATTCCTAATGGCATCAGCTTGGTATCTATACTGATGACACAACCATTTACTCCTGTCTTGATAGTAAGTCTGGTCAGTTTGATAAGATCAGATTGGTGGCTGATGTCAAAAATGACCTACAGTCTGTTGTTAACTGGGGGCAAAGAATAGCTTATTAATTTTAATGCCTTCAAAATTAAACTGCTCTCTATTAATCATTTGAGAGATTAATTTCTGCCCATCATCAGCATGGCTGATGCTAACCTCCAGGAAAGTGACTCCTTCACCTTCTCAGGCTAACATTCTCAGCTGACATAATGTGGAAAGACTATGATGAATCCATTGCAAAGTCAGCTGGTTCACTGTATTGTACAAATTCATTTTTTTCTCACCAGAAGTTATCTTACATATATATGTCTACCATTCATCCATGCTTAGAATATCACTGCTATATATGGTTCAGTGCTCCTGCTATGTATTTAGAGATTCTTGATAAAATCCAAAGAAGAATCAGCAATATTATTGGTTATGACCTGGTATCTCGGCTTCATTCACTTTCCAATGCCATAAAGTCTTCTCTGTGATTTTTCTATAAATACTTTCATGGTAATTGTTCGGATAAGATCTTTGCTATGGTTCCTAGACTTTATGAATTTAAGCGTAATAACAGATTGGTAACAAAGTCTGATAAATTTAGTTGAGCTGGCTAGATGTAACTGTAAGTTCTATGCTAACAGTTTCTTTTCTCACACTTCTCACTTGTGGAACTCTCTTCCAGCTTCATGCTTTCCAGTTAACTTTGATCTTCAAAAATTTAAATGCCATGTCAATTGTTATATACTGTCTTTATGGTTACTTTTCTATTGTTCTCGCTCCTTAGTAATATTTCTGTTTTCTAATTCTTTCACACCCAGTAACCCCTTGTCTCTTAGTGGAATTACTTGAGATAAATCCAATTAAAAAAAAAAAGGAAAATACTTACTAGAGTGGTACAGCAAATTGACCATTTTTTCCATCATTTTTAGTAATGGATCATATATATATATATATATATATATATATATATATATATATATATATATGTGTGTGTGTTCCACTTGAGATCCAGAGTGAGCTTAAGTTACAACAGATGTAAAAAGCAAGGGGCCTCTTTGAGAGAACACTCATTCATTGCAACAGATGATAATCTGATGATGATAGAATATTACAAGTTTGTTTTTTGAAGTATAAAATGTGACCAGATAGTTTTTACGCCCATTGAGTTGTTGAAGGTAGGTCAGAAAAACATTTTCTATAAGTTGAAAATAGATTGAAAGAAATTTTTTTTAAATATATTCATCTATGATAATGACATTTCTAAGCGTGATAATGTATGAATAAAGATAAATGAATCATTCATAATATGAGGTGCTGTTCAAAAGTTTTGAGGAATTTAAACAGCACATACAAACCAGATTTAGTATAGAATTTTGTCACTACCCTTTTTGAGCAGTCCACTAAAACCTAATTTTCACCATCTCATCTAAGATTCAGGTGCACCTGTTTTAATCTGGATAAAATTATGAACAAGCATTTGAATTTCATTAAATTACCAGATTAATTCACCAGGTGATCACAGGTGACGTATTTAACAATAATTATTATAAGCCTTTAAGTTGGTGATGCTGTGCAGATATGAGAGATGCATAATTAATGCATTCATAGGTATATTATTAAATTGTTATGACATGACTTCTGTTGGTTCAGCAAAGCATCATTTGGCATATATCTGGAACCAAAAGTGCCAAAAAATAATTGGCAGTGTACCTGTATTTCATGTTTTAGGAGAGGTTTGAGTAAATGGTTGATTGAATAGGGTTTGGGAGAAATAACAAAAAGACAAACCTAATTAAGAGCTGCAAGGTTCAGGAAGATGTGGAGGGCCATGCCAAAAGAAGGCCTATCACCAATGGGGAGGTTGTCAGTTTCCTAGCCATAGGGTCTGTGGTCTCCTTTAGGAACACATCCCTAACCAGAGTTCCATGAATCCACAAAGCTAGATTAAATACGTTTGGTATTTTTGAGCCATAGGAATTGCAAAAGTAACACAAAGAAAGACAGGGGTAGACAGGTAAGATTTCTCTACATATTCCAGCCATTTGTGTTTATTAAATTGTCTCCTCTTTCTGTGGGCTGTGTATCCTCAGGACATGACTCTACACAACTCCCTGTCCTTTATAGAATCATGGATTATCCAAATGCAATGCAAAAACATGTCCCACATCAGTTAATGCTGGCTACTTCTTTCAACATAAAAACTGAGTTTTCTTCCCTTCCCTGTAAAGGAACTAGAACAGAACTTAAAATTGATTTAGTGTCTGTTGGCACTTGGTGGGTAGATGTAGCTCAGTACTGTTACTGCAAACATATAGAATGAGGTAAGGGACAAATTTATTAAACCAGTCACAGAAAGATACATTGCAGGCAGCATGCATCCCGTAGGCCACATGATCGAGACCCCTGTTTTAAAGAATAATTTGATTTTTGCTTTTTCACTGTCAAATACACTGAAGCATTGAGTAGCACTTCATCTCTGATAGTTTGCAGGCAGCATGCATCTCATGGGCTGTGTGATTGAGACCCCCTGTTTTAGAGAATAATCTGATTTTTGACATTTCACTGTCAAATACCTTGAAGCTTTGGGTAGTGCTTCATCTATGCAAATGGTCTTTTCCATTTTATCCTGCTTTATCTGACTTTCACTAGGATACAGTTCTGATGTCTGGAGCAGTTCTTTTTTCTTGGTTCATTATCCAGAGTTGTGCACAAAACAAGGCAATTAAGCTAATCAGTAACTCTCTTTTAATGAAGCATCTCCAATCATTGATACCTTATACTGCAGTGTTATATTATTGGCTTATAATTGCTGTTATTAATAAGAGAGATGTTTGAAAGGAATTTCTTGACCTTGTATCATTGCCAATTTGCATGCTCTGCTTTTTATGTTTACCTCACTACAGCATTAAATCTCCTAAGATTAAAAGATATGTCTGACTTTTTAAAATTACCCTATCAGTTTGCTAAATTATTTTCTTTAAAACCTGATTTCCTAATATTCATAATAAAACATTTGTCTTTCTTCTGTTTGTATTTATTAAAACAAAGAACTTAAGATTTTGCTAACCTGTTAATGCTTGCTGCCCCATTTTGGAGGACAATAGGCAATTAATTGGCTATAAGTAGAAACCTATAATTAATACTGGATATTTTTTTCAAAACCTATAATTAATACAGAATTTTTATGATTAATACTAAGCTCCTCTAATTAGATTTTAAAATATTCTACATATTAACCTGTTAATGCCTTTTTTTTTAATCATTTCACCCCAAGCAAGGCAATAAAGCCACTAGCTGAGTGTTAGAGAATATAAGAAAAAAAAACACTATTAGGGAGAGAAAATAATAAAAGAACAAGAATTAAGAAGACAGAATATTACAATTGACATTGCATTTAATTTTTTGAAGATCATAATTGACTGGGAAGCAAGAAGCTGGAAGATGGTTTGGTTGTTTTGTTTAACGGCATTCCAACCTTAGTGGTCATTTTATGCCAAATATGATTTTGAGTGACTTTCATTTGGTTTTCAAAAATGTATTGCTGGAGACATTTGGTTTTCAAAAATGTATTGCTGGACACATTTGGTTTTCAAAAATGTATTGCTGGAGACATTTGGTTTTCAAAAATGTATTGCTGGACACATTTGGTTTTCAAAAATGTATTGCTGGAGACATTTGGTTTTCAAAAATGTATTGCTGAAAACATTTGGTTTTCAAAAATGTATAGCTGGAAACATTTGGTTTTCAAAAATGTATTGCTGGAAACATTTGGTTTTCAAAAATGTATTGTTCGAAAATGTATAGCTGGTAATACTATTTTTCCAAAAACATATAGCCGACAACCTTATTTTTTCAAAAACAGCCATTCTGTTGGACATATTTTAATGCCGTACCCAGTATGCATATGCAGTTTACCGTCATGCCCATGGACGCGGATACAGTTTACCGTCATACCCATGGACGTGGATGCAGTTTACCGTCATACCCATGGACGTGGATGCAGTTTACCGTCATACCCATGGACGTGGATGCAGTTTACCGTCATACCCATGGACGTGGATGCAGTTTACCATTATGCCCATGGACGCGGATGCAGTTTACTGTCATACCCAGGACGGAAGCTGGAAGAGAGTTCCACAAATGATAAATGCAAGAAAAGAAACTGTTAACATAGAACTTACGATTTCATCTAGCCATTTCAACTGTAAAATAATGAGACCTTGCTGCCAATGTAGTAGAATACTTAAATTCATAAATTAATTTTAGGGGAAGGTGGGAATTAATTGGTTATAAACAGAAATCTATAATACAGGAGTATTTATTTTTATTCTCTAATTAGATTTTAAAATATCTATCTACATCTTAACCCATTACTGTCCATCATCCAGGACAATATAAGGATCACCTTGCCATCGTCCCATTTTTGGAATGGTGTACATTAATGAATTATAGGTATAATTATAAGTAACACCAGATTTTTATTTTTATTATTACAACTGAATTTTACAGTGAGTTTTTCTCAGATATTCATGGAGCTGACTTGGTGGCTGAGATAGTTATGTATATTCCACCAGTTCATGGTTTAGTAAAAGCCAGGACTTCAAATACTCATTTTCAAAATGTACATGCTGTCTTCACACATGGCGGATGATGATAATCTGCATATTTTCACCTTCTTGAAGATCAATAAGTTTGTAGCCTGACATGTATTTTGGGTTGAAATTTCCACTGTATAGTGTTCACTACTGAATTAAGTGTCTTAACAAGAAAGGAAATTATGTTGAAAAATATTTATTGTATAATATAATAATATAAATGATACTTTTTATTATTAAGTTAGAGACTTATTAATTTATCAACATATATATCAATATATGCATATGTATATCTATATATGTTATACACATGCACACACACACACACACACACATGCATATATATATTTTGTAAATGTGCGTTTTTTTAATCTCACTAAAAATGTGCCAAGCACAGGCGTAACCTAAAAGTTTCATGGTGATAAACTAATCATAAGATGCTTAAAATTGGTCAGTTAATTATATAACTCAATAATAGCTATCCAAATAATTACAAATTACTAGAATTTTTGTCAAAAAAGAACGCAATGTTGATTCCTATGACTATGTATCTCACACTCTCACTCTCTCTCTCTCTCTCTCTCTCTCTCTCTCTCTCTATATATATATATATATATATATATATATATATATGTGTGTGTGTGTTTTTATGTGTATAATGTACATATGTATATATTGTTCAAAATTTATTATATTTATCAGAGAAAAGTGCTCAATATTGGGGATATAGTGAGCTTATATAGTCTATACATAGGAATTAGCAGTGTATCGTTACTAAGTTTCATGCCTCAATGATCTTCACACTGTACACTGGCAAAATCACTTGAGGCATGAAACTGACAGTCACCATGCAGAGGTGATTCTTATGTCCACACCATTTTTATCTACCAACACTTGCCATCTTCTGTCTTTGTGACTCCTGTTCTTTTTTATTGTCCTTTCTCACCAATAGTTTTCTCATTCTCTCCCATTCCCAGTAACCCATTGCACCTTAGTGACATTATTGCCTTGCTTGTGGGTGAAAGAATTAATAAAAATAAACTATTGGTTGTGTAAGATAGCCAACCTATTTGAAATATGGAAATTATCCACTGAAAATCACTTGAAAATTATCTTCTGTTTAAATTAAGTATAAGATAGCAGGTTAAAAAAAATGGGTCAGTAAATTGTCAGACCCCAAGCTCTAGAGTGGCTGCTTCATTTTGAAAAAATTGTATAGAAAAAGGGAAATAATCATGTTGGCCTTCATACAGTGGCTTGTTGTTTAGTAATCTTGGTGTGTGTGTGTGTGCACGCAGACAGATTTCCTCGGTTGTCATTTGATTAGGTTGTAATTAGATGTTAATATTCTCCTACTGATTGTTGTAACCTAAATTGTAGGTAAACTAAATTTTGTTAGAAAATTCTTCTCAACCCGAGTAACATTGATAAAATAGTCACCCTGATATATATATATATATATATATACATAAGGTGTGTTTAGGCAGCAAGAATTCTTTCAATCATGTTTTGTTGAATAATATTGACAGGTTCTGTCTACCAAATTTTTTATTTAAAAAAATACACATAAAAATTCAGTTTGACTATTAGAAATGGCATCTCTTTGAGTGACTTCAAATTAGTTCCAGCAAATGAGGAAATGCGAGAATTAGCCAAAAACATTTACATGAACAAAGAAAAGAAACAAAATCACTTACATTATTTACTTT
The DNA here is from genome assembly GCA_964036315.1 of Acanthosepion esculentum. Lineage (NCBI taxonomy): Eukaryota > Metazoa > Mollusca > Cephalopoda > Sepiida > Sepiidae > Acanthosepion > Acanthosepion esculentum. The sequence continues at coordinate 104,885,270 of OZ038483.1, forward strand.
ACTCAAACTGTTATCCTCATCTTCATTGCCATATTCATAACATTTTGCCTGTTGTACACTCCAGCCTTCTTCAGGTGATTGGAATTTCAAACCGAACCCTTTATTTCATCCACCAAAGTAGATTGTTCTAGTTCCATGTGTCATACCTCTTCCGTATGTTTCAGCTATTTCCCTTTAACTCAACTCTCCAAGTTTTTTAGTTCACTACTGTCGTAGTCTAGTATTGAACTCACAACTCTTTGAGTCTAGTTACTGGATTTAACCAACACCTTTATCCACTGGGCTCATGGATGAAATAAATGGTTTGGTTCAGAATTCTAATAACCTGCAGAAAGCTGAAGTGTACAACAGCCAAAACGTTGTGAATATGGCAATGAAGATCTGGATAACAGTCTAAATAGTGTAAATAATCATAATACCTCATCTCAGATATACACAAAAACAAAATCCTTGAAAATGAATGTAGCAACATTCATGAGTAATCTGGGGCAGGAGACAGAATATAAAAATGAACATTGGTAAATTTACATATTATATAAAACAACTAATTTGGAAATTTGAAAAAGTTAATAAAAAATATATATATATATATATATATATATATATATATATATATATATATATATATATATATATATGTTTTCATGAAGGTAAACTATTTTATGATAGAAAATTCAACTTGAAAGCCGGGTAAGATGTTACAATTTCAAAATGGAAGAGACTTTATCATAAATGTATGTGCACAATAGCTATATAAAGGAATTTTATTTCCTCTGATTTTGAATTGAAGGTGCAGGTGACCTAACACCATTAAAAATGGACTCTATAATCCAGATTCAAATTCTGACTGAGACAGTTTGCACTAATACCCTTAACTTTTAATGAAAATGAATAAATTGATTCCTCTAAATTCTTATTAATATGAATAATTTCTTTGAAAATAACTAATTGTACTCTCTAATATTTGACTCCTCTAAATTAACCCCAATCTCTTTAAAAAAATAAAAAAAAACTGACTAAATTGATGCCTCTAAATTCTTTTAAGTAAATACTTACAAAATTGGATGTATTTAAACAGCAACAACCACGGAAAGGTATTGGGAATTCTCTCAGATATTGCAGACGACAATGTATGGTCCACATCGGATAATGGATTCTGATGGTTGCACTCTACACTGGCTGAAAGTAATTGATGAAATATTGGAATGAGTTAAAACATAATATTAAAAATGAGAGCTTCTTCCTCTGCGGGATTCTTCAGTGTTACAACCAGTTTCTTTACATACACTTAATTTCAAAAATAAAAATTCTCTATTCTCAAAAAAAAAAAAAGTAAAATTGATATTCTTCTAAAATCTTTGATTCCTCAGTGAATTTCTTCAGCATTATAACCAGTTTCTTTACATACATTTAAAAAATTAAAAAATAAAATTCTCTAGTCTCAAAAAAAAAAAAAAAAGTAAAATTGATATTCTTCTAAAATCTTTGATTCCTCAGTGGATTTCTTCAGCATTATAACCAGTTTCTTTACATACACTTAAAAAATTAAAAAATAAAATTCTCTAGTCTCAAAAAAAGAAAGTGTAATTTATATTTCTCTAAAATCTTAAAATCAAGAAATATAATAATTGCTTTTTTTCATTTTTGCTCTGTGCTGCAGCTGTAATTATCTCTTAGTGATACATTTTTAACAAGCAAACCATGAGGGATTTTGAATGAAGAGAACTCAATAAAATACTCAGAATTAATTTCTCCAAAAACCTGTACTTCCATCTCCCCCAGAGTTTTGGCTGGAGTTTTATTAGACATGAACTTTGCAGTCAAAGACTCTGACCTTTGGATCTGACAGTTCCTTTTTCTCTTCTCCCACTTACCATTTTTATTAGAAAAACTTTTGTTTTTCTTTTGTTATTCTAAACACTATAAAAGATTTTAGTTATCTAAACCTACACATCAAATGAATAAAGTTGGATTAAATTTTTTCAAAATAATTCTATACAAAAGAAAAAACTGCATTGAAATGTTTACAACTTTGTTTCAAATTTTTTCTAATTCTTATTAATGTAAGTAATGTTTATAAAAGTAACTTAATTGCACTCTCTAACTTCTGACTACTATACATTAACTCTTAATAAAACTTACTGAATTGACTCTTATCAACTCTAAATACTTAAATGTAATGTTTATGAAAATAGCTTTATTATAATCTCAACATTTGACTACTAGGAATTGACTCAGATCAACTAATTTTCTAAATTGTCTTTTATTGATTTCTTTAAGTTCTTATCAAGTAATGAAAATAACTTAATTGTAGATTATAACTTATGCATAATTTACTAAATTCATTTTTATTGACTCTCCTAACTGATTAATTTTTTTTATGGCTTATCAACCCTTAGTGGATTGTTTAAAGCTGGAACATAATATAGATTGTAGGAGGTTGCTTACAGTGTAGCGGACCATGGGGGTGAAGATGTGAAGAGATATCAGAAGGTTAAAATTTCCTGCTGGCCGGTCCAGCTACATAAGAATGTCGGACTTTAATTAAGTCCAAAGAAGACAAAGAAAACAAACAAGACCGATATACATGGGTAAACAAATATATATTAATAAGAAAACAAGTTAAACAAAGACATGGACTGTTACATATTGTTTGTATGGAGAAATTATATATGTGTGTTGTAAGTGTTCGTACGTACGTGTATTGTTCTTAGCACGTTCCCAGAATTTGGGAAACGCTGTATCTGTGAGAGGTCACATATTGGTGTAAGTGAAAAAAGAGAGATTTTACCTCACCTCCATGCGAGGTAGCGGCCCAAGCCCCGAGTCAAAAAAGAGAGAGAGGCGAAGGGTCAGCCAGTATTTATAGCCAGTGGGGAGAGACCCCTGTTGAAGGATTAAGGAAACTGAGGAGGAGCTAACTCTGACAACAGTACCCAGTGTTTCAAAGGATTCCCCATGCTCAATACTACTTTGGTGATCCAATGATACCTGGTGTTTTTAATATGATTTAACCATTATGGAATTCTCTAAGATTCCTGCTAAGTAATAAAAAAAATAACTTACTTTTACTCTCTAACTTATCCTACTTAAACGTTCTTTTTTTTTCTTTTAAATCTACATTTAACAAAATATACATATCTATAAGTCTACCATTCATCCATGCTTAGAATATTGCTGCCACATATGATTTGGTACCCCTGCTATTTATCTTGACCTCCTTGATAAAATCCAAAGAAGAATCAGCAATATTATTGGTCCTGTTTTGGCAGCTTGACTTTAGTCACATCCCCACCATCATAAGAATGTCACTTTATGCCTTTCCTATAAATACTTTTATGGTAATTGTTCAGATGAGCTCTTCACTGTAGATTTTTTAATTTAAGCGTAGTACTAGGCTGGCATCGAAATCTCATTGATTTACAGTTGAGCTGGCTAGATGTAGCCATAAATTTTATGATGAGTTTCTTTTCTCGCACTTATTTAAATGCAATGTCAATTGCTGTCTACTATCCTCCTGATTACTTTTCCCGCTCATTATTAATATTTCTGCTCCTAATTCTTCCACATTCTGTAACTCCTTGTGTCTTAGGGGCTTTACTGCCTTGCTTGGAGTAATATCAATTAAAAAAATAAAAATAAAAAATTTTGTGCAATAGTTACTAGCTCAAAAATATGGAATCAGCCACCATGGTTCAAATTTGAGCAGAGTCTATGTTTTCCCTTTGAACTGCTGCTCCTGTGAAAGACATGAAATGCCAGATATCTGGACCAATATTTCACTAAAAACATATTGCAATGGTTGACAGAAGAGTGCCATCATTTTACAGAGTCTTCACTTCTTCTTTCCTTGGGATTGTGCAATTCATTATTCTATAATTATTGTAGAGAAGGTAGACACCATCAAGTAAACCTTTTTGCTCTGGAGATGTCATGAAACCAGAATGATTTTGAAGATCATTGGGTTATTAGAAAATTTCATGAAAGTAAAAATAAGATATTTTTTTATATTTTTGACATTACATTTATTTGAAAATGATATTTAAAATTTTGTTCTACTGTCAGCTTTCAGAGAGTTCCATTCTATTCTCCGACAATTTTTCATCTTGTTTGACAAAAAAGAATGTTTTCTGCACCTTTTGCAGTCTTCCAAGGAAATTAACTTTCTCTTTCAGTAAATACTCTTTTGCTTAAGACTATTGATGCTATGTGACACAGCAGCTTATAAGACTGGAGTATATTCTAGTCAAGACACACTGATGTTCCTTCCATTTATTAAATATAAATAAAATATATATATATATATATATATATATATATATATATATATATATATATATATGCTGTATGACACAGCATCTTATAAGACTAGAGTCAAGACACACTGATGTTTGTTCCATTTATTAACTCAAAATAAGACATTTTTTTTTTTTACATTAACTTTCTTGAACATATTTTTCAGACAACCTCATCTTTCTGTCATCCCAGACCAGAAAAAAAAAACTCTGTTCCTATAAGAACAAAATGTTTTTGGTTACTGGATGCCCAACCATTTTTATTGAGCAAATATAAAAAATTGCTCTTAACACAGTCCTTTTAGATTTAGTTCTACATTAGACAGGAATCAATTCATAAAATGTAAGATGGTTGATGAGTAGGTTGAGTTCTTGAATATTGATTTTAGGATGGAAAACTTGAGGAATTGGTTACAGATATTAGCTGACTGATATAAATATTTTTGCTAATGATCTGTATTCAACATCTGACATTCTCAAAACAAAAAAAAAATCTAATTTTTTTTAACATGAATTTATCCATCCAACATATTCCCTATCCGTTAACCACTTATATATATTGAAGTCGACATAGCAACTATCCTTTCATGTATTTAGATATCAAAATTCTGTCCATGGTCCTTTTGCCTCAATGAAAAAAGCATGGATCCCAAACACATCAAAACAAATTTAGACACCTGCATGTGCACATATATGAGGTCGTACTGAAAAGTTCTCAATCCAACCCATCTTCCAAAATCAGTATTTCAATGACCAAACATCGGTATACTGATTTTGAGAAGTTGGTCGGTCCAAGAATCTTTCAGCACACTTTGGTATACAAAATTTAATTTGTCACAAAATTCAATTTTTCCCCCAAAATGTTATTTTTGAAAAGCAAAATTTTGAAAAGCTTAAAAGGTCAGTTCAAAATTCCCTTATTGTTACCAAGATCAACAAGCCTCTGATGAAAGCCAGCTAAAACACTATGATAATAAACCTAAAAATGAAGATAATAAGCCAAACATAATGTAAATAATGATATCTTCTCATCCCAATAATTCAGACAGAGGGTGATCAGGTGATAATAATAACAACAAAAATGAGGATATTAGACTGAATGTAAATAAGGATTACTTCGCATCCCAGAAATTCAGACAGAGGGTGATCGGGTGATATTAAAGCAAAAGATGAAGATTATTAGTCTACAGATAAATAATGATAACTTCTCATCCCAGAAATTCAGACAGAATGTGATCAGGTGATATTAACAACAAAGATGATGACATTAGTTTGAATGTAAATAATGATAACTTCTCATTCCAGAAATTCAGATATTACAAAATTATAATTTTTAATTATAGCTTAGAGCAGTCTTGGGCAAACTGCAGTCCGTTTGCTACATGTGGCCTGTTTGGTCTTTCTGAATGTCATGTTTAATTTCATAAGGAAAATAATACTTAAATTTTGTTTTGTTTTGATCTCACTTGTTCACTCACAGAATCTCTCCTATATAACTATGTACATAAACAATGATTAAATACAATCTTTCCTGAATTTTGTAAACATTCAGTGAAAGTAACATTTACATTATTTTAAACCATTGCCGATTTCATACGTGTAAACATCTTCTGCTTTTGAAACAGAAAACATCCATAATATTTTTTTCTCTAAAGACATATATGTTTTTTATTTTCAAATGGATAAATTAGAATTAAATCACATGCAGCAACATGTGTCAATCACACTGTCATCAGGGATAATATTATAGTAAGACTTCAATTTTTTTAATTATAGAAAAATCTTTCCTCCAAAGAAAAAAAAAATCACCTTTCCCCACATTTCTAAGGTATATATTTATGTATATGGCCTTCTGTAGAAAATAGCTTAGGTACCAACTATGAAAAATTACCTTGAATCTTTTTAGTTGTATGGCCCACCTTGTGATGAGCTATAGATAATGTGGCCCACTGCTCAAAAAGAAGTTGCTCATGCCTGATTTAGATATATAGGAGGAGGTGGGGGTGATTTTAAACTAACACCGGGAGGATGCTGTTTAAATATAAAGCAGGATGTCTATATAGATACTATTAATACTTATATAATTTCTGGTTTTATACTAAGGTTGTAACAGGTACAAAATTGTGTATATGTTGATACTGAAAAGAAGCCTGTTTCCAAAAAGTAAATCTGACATTTTGTCAGGGAGCTGTCAAGGAATTTCTAGTTCCCCCTTTTTTTACAATTAAATATTTAACTGTTACATAATAATATCAGCCCCCTCCTATATGGCAGTGAACACAGAAAATCTCACCACAGATTATTTTTTAAAATGTCTTGAAGCAACAGAAATGTGGTTCTACAGAAAAATGCTGAGAATACCATGGACTGAACATGTGAGTAACGACAAAGTTTTAGAGAAAATAGAAACAAAAAGAACACTTTTTCTTTTTAATTGGTATCACCACAAGCCACTAAAACACAACAGGTTACAGGGTGTAGAAGAATTACAAAGAGAAACATTAATGAGCAGGGAGAGAAAAGGGTAATCTGGAGGAGAGTAGATAGCAATTGACATTGCACTTGAATTTTTGCAGATTAAAGTTGGCTGGAAAGCATGATGCTGGAAGCAATGGATTCAATATAGTCTTTCCACTTCATGTCAGCTGAGAATGTTATCCTGAGAAGGTGCAATGAGTCACTTTCCTGGAGGTTAGCATCAGCCATGCTGATGAAAGGCAGAGAAGACGATTAATGGAGAGAAGTTTAGTTTTAAAGGTGTTCATCAGAAAGAGATAGTTAAAATTTCTAGGGCACATAATAAGGAAAGAGGGCCTAGAAAATATGAAAATGATAAATGAAATCTTGAAGACCAGAGGGACAAACGAAAACAGTGCATAAGTGCCATCAAGCTTGATCAGTACCTAGATAGATGACCACTTGGTAATACCATGTGATGTAAGCTTGGATGTGCAGGTGGTAATATATTTATAGTGATACCCATATATATCTATCTCTGTCTCTCTCTATATATATTATATATAAATATATAGTGATACCTCTCTCTCTCTCTCTCTCTCTCTCTCTCTCTATATATATATATATATATATATATATATATATATAGTGATACCTATATATATATATATATATATATATATATATATAGTGATACCTCTCTCTATATATATATATAGTGATACCTCAGCTTAAGTTATTCTGAGTTTTCATTTTTGAAAATAATTCAGTTTTTCTTAAATATTAAATGGTAAAATAAAATTTGCCTTAAGTTGTTTTTACTCAAGTTTACATCAGCCATTAAAAGTATCAGAAATGTAAAAACACTAAAATAACAAAACACATATATAATCATATTTAAATAAATTTAATAATATTTTGTATACTATATATATAGCATATAGTAAGTTTAGCAGATGTTCTTATTTCAAATTCTTGCCGACAGGTGGCACTTGTGCATTGTTTTCTGCTCTAACACCAATTTTGAATTCAGACTTGTTTACATCTGTGCTCTGTCATTGATGTTCTTTCAATTACATTTATGCTGTGATTTAGAATACATTTTTGCCCATGGCTCTGAAGAAAAGTCCCAGTGCAAGTGCTAATACTACACATAATATCGCTATATTGCTGGAAGTTAAGGTGGAAATTATTTTATTCTGAATACTGTATGAACAAATCATAAATACTGTAACAGGCAATGTGGAGTGGTTATTTTGACTTAAGTCATAACCTCTGGAACCAATTAATGATGTAAAGTGAGGTATATCTATATGTACATACGTGTGTGTGTGTGTGTGTGTGTGTGTATATATATATATATATATATATATATATATATATATATATATATATATATATATAAAAGAGAAATCTATGACAAAATAGAAAAAGTTTTCATGTGATGCTTTTTGTCCTTTAGGACTTCATTAGACTAAAGTAATGTTTATGTTGATGCGACTACACATGCATATGAAGGAGAGGAAATTTTTTTTTCTTGTAAATATGTGTTTAGCAAATTTCATTTTGTTTCTTTTTCTTTATGACTTTTGTTATTGAATATCCTATGTTGGGATAATAGTTCTATCAAGAAAGGGGGAAAATTGTTATAAATGTACTGTAGATGATCTAGTGATTAAAGCACTTTCTATACATCTTCATCTTAGTAAATTGATTACTCATTTAATTAGAAAAGCATTTTTTTTATGAAAAAATCATTATCATGAGCAACTAATGAACATCACTTTAGTCCGATGAAGTCCTAAAGAATTAAACACGTGACACAAAAACTTTTTCCACTAAAATTGTTCTTGATATATAAAAAAATTGTATATTGTTTACATATATACATACATATACACACATATATTTGCATGTACATATATATTTTTTTACTCATGGGTTATAAAAATGGTGCTCAATGTTATATAACAGAGCTATTAAGTATATATTAGTTGATACACATAATATCCCATGTCGATAGCACAACTCAGAGTTTCATGCAGTTACACAATTATCAGGTGCTGAATGCTCACTCACACACACACACACACATATATATATACATATAAATTGGAGATTTTTCTTTTTTATTCGTTTCTATTTTTGCAAATACATAATAAACAAATATTCTGTTTAAAAAGTAACACATTTGTACAGAATCTTCACCAGTTTTTAGTGAGAGTTGTATTTTATATTTTTTGCATGGCTAACACAGTGTTTTTATCTATACAATTAACTATTGTCATGTGTTATTTTACAGTTTAAAAGCAAAAAATATCTAAAGAAATTTAATGATAAAATATACAATGTACTAACAACCTGATCTTGTTATGGTTACTTTGAGTGGTACCCATGTTACCATGAAAATGGAATATCTTATTGCAAATAGGGGGAATCAGATTGAATGACCAATAAATATATAAATTCATATTGTCTTTTATATCAATAAAGAAATCAGTATAGTGTTCAAATCTGTCCTAGGTTGAAATTATGCACATACATGACAGGCCACATATGTCATTTCCTTCAGCTTCTGTACTTAGATTTAACATAACAATAAATATATAAAAAAATAAACAGGAGTAAGTGTCTGCACAATGTTGGATTTACCTTCATTTTTAACTTAATTCCCATAATTTTTTAAAATTTTAATTCTCAATACCAAGAAAGATTTTAATCTGGGTACTTTTATATTGTCTATAAAAGTGGTTCTCGACCTTTTTTACCCATGGGCCACTTTTACTCTTAATATTTTTTTTTTTTGTGTGGACCCTCATAACCATTCAATGAAGAGAAAGCTTATTTTATTTTTTACTAATAGATAAGTTTAGAAATTATAGAAATAGTAAATGTGTATGCTTTATTTTGAAGTAAAACTAATGAACATGAACTTGTATTTAACAACTAAATTCTATGGAACATTTATGTACACTATATCCTTAATTTTTATTCAACTTTTACCATCAAAACATTCAATAGAGTAAAAAGGATACTAATTTACATCACTTGATCTTGTTTTCTGTTAGTTTTAGAGTTTTTTCTACTTTTAGTATTTTTAATATGGTGAAAATTACTGAAGAAATTCCAGTTCTCAGTTGTAACAATTGTTTCAGTGTGAAATTGCTTTATGGACTACTAAAATATCATTGTAGACTCCTAATTTGCAATCTTTTTGTGTACAATTCCAAGAGTCATTCTGACTATTGAAATCTTCCTTTGTATCACTTTTGTTGTTACCACAAAGCTTTAGGTAATTAATTCCTGAAGAAGCCTATAGAAGGGTTTGTCTGAAACATCATACTAACAATAAAAACATTGCAAAGAATGAAATCATAGTCAAAATAACATTTCAAGAGTATTTTTATATTGTTTTCTACCAGATCAAAAAGTTTGAGAATTTTGTCACAAAGTGCTATACTCTGAACAAACTTTTTTTTTCTTCTGTTTCTATGTAATTTTGGCAATGTTTAACCTTTGTACACACAACGAAAATGGTGTGTCAAAAGGATGGTTATTCACTTGACACTGCTATTACTGTATACACTTTTGACTCCCTCGACAATGTCTATTTACAAGATTATAAAAATATATGAACCAGGTACAATGCAATATTTATTATTTACCATATAAAACAATTTAAAAAATCTTTTTATTCAAAAATTTATAAAAAATTATCAAAATATGTAAACCAACTACAGTACATTATTTATTATTTACCATATATCTTGAGATTCTTGATAAAATTCATAAAGGGTCTGTAATGTAATCAATCCTGGCCTGGCATCTTGACTTCAGTCACTGTCACACTGCTGTGATGTGACTTACCTCTATCTTTTCTGCAAATATTTATAAATATGAGAAATACGAATATAGATAATATATAGATAAATAAAGGGAATGACGATCCTTTTGATACACTGTTTTTTTTTTTTTTAGGGGTAGGGGTCTTTTTTTCGTTTTGTTTGTTTGTTTTTTTTGTTTTGATTTTGGTTTTTTGTTTGTTTTCTTTTGGGGGGGGGTTCAGACATCAATGTTAAACATTGCCATAATTTTTAGTTTATGATGCCTATATGCTGCTAGGTCACCAAAATTATCACCTATCCAAATTTCATTAAAATTAGGTCGAACATTATGCCACGGAGATTTAAATGCATACAGTAGTTTACAATTTATTGGTTAAATTTCATCCCACTTTTGAAGTGTTGGCGTCTAAGTGGTGGGTCATTTTTAATATCGCTTTTACATATCCCAGAGCTAAAGGTTTACATTCTGTTCAATTATTTTTTACATTATATGGGCTGATCAACAAATTGTGGACTATTTTTAAAAAAATATGCCTAAAAACGTTTAAAAAAGATGGAAAAAAAAGATTTGTTTTAAATTATAACAAAATTAGCTATTAAAACCAAAATTAAGTTATACAGGAAAATGTCTTTATATTTTTATATATTTAGAAAAATATGACAAACTGGAAAGGTTTTTTGTGATGCATTTCATCTGCTAACATTTCATCAGACTGATGAAATCCTAATGGACGAAATGCGTCACAAAAATACCTTTCCAGTTTGCCATAATTTTCTAAATACTGTTTGTTGATATACAAAATTATACAAAATTATATATCCTTGTTATATATTAATCACCATTATGGGCATGTGACCAAATGGTTAAAATGTTCAATTTCTAACCATATAACCTGGGTTAGAATCTTACCATGGACAATTCGTTAGGGAAGTGACTTTCTGTTGTGATTGGACTTGGTTGGCAAACCCGGCAGGTGGTACCTTTGGAAAGTGCATGAAAAACAAACCACAGGTGGACCCAAGTTTTGAGAGTGAAATTGGGTAGATGAAATTGTTTAGAAGCCGTCAATGTTTGCGCTTGCACATTGTGGGCTTGGGCATATTGCCTTGTTCAAAAAATTGGTTGTGTCAAATTATGCACTCTCTCTCCCAAAAACTGTAACTAAGGTCCGCTCAGCATAGTTGGAGTATACACAGCAGAGCCGGCATCTGTAATAGGGTTTAGCTAGCCACCCTGGCAGACAAGTGTGCTTAGAAAACAAGTAGTAGCTGACCATTATAATCACAATTGATGTACAAATGGAAATTTTATGGGGAGTTACTTTTCTAAGTTGCCTGAAAATAATCAGTTTCTTCTCTGAAAATGTACAATTTGTTTGCTTGTCTCTATGGTAATAACGCTTTTATTTATTTTTATATATATATATATATATATATATAAAGTTATTTAATTCATGTGTTTAGAAAAGGCATTTATTTTTACATACAAGATGCAGAGAAATATGTTCCTTATCTAAAACAAGATGAAAAACTAACAGTTAAAACTGTTGCTACTGTATTTATTTTTCTTTTCATTGTTTGCTTGCAATCTCATTTTCTTTTGATTCTCTCTTGTTTAGATGACAAGCATGTTGCGTAACCAGTCTCCGGCTACTAACGAGAATGATATCCGGATGAGGAGCAATCGTCCAGGCAAAGATAACAAGGAGAGCAAAGAGTCTAAGGACAACCAGGCAGCTCAGCAGCAGCAGCAGCAGGGCCAACAGAATCAACAGCCAGAAGGAGGATCTAGTCAGCCTTCCTCACCAGCCCATACGAGAGACAGAGGACTGGCAAAAAAATGCTGTTTCTGTTGGTGCTGTGCTCCTCCTTGCTTCTCTAAGTATGTACTCAGTGAAACATCACTTTCTTTTTTTATCTACCAGTGAAGCGCTTTGTACGTGCACTTTTGCATGTGTTCTGTTACAGTCTTCTTTGGTCACGTTGGGTTGGTCGTGAAGGGCCCAGAACTGCACAATGTGCAACTATTGATATGGCAATGTTTCCAGCTGTCAAGTATCTTTTTGGCATCTACCAAATCCGGCAAGGTCAAAGAGCTAAAATTTGAAGTGCATGACCTCCCAAAATATGCTGGTGCCTACAATAACTTCTCTTTACTTTTTCTTTTCTTTTCTATTTATTTTTTTTTCATATCTAAAACTTATTTTACAAATGTATATAAATAGAAAACAGCCAATTTAATTATTCCAAGGTTATGTTATAGTAATTTATTGGATGTGTGCAAAAATCCACAGCAGTCTTTTTGTTTTAAATAGAAACTAAATATACAGTTGAAAATCATGTTTTGCTAGAAACTTTTGCATACATTTAATATATTCCTTTGAAATAAGGAACAGTAATTTTTTAAAAATGCCATATTGCAAAAAGGCTTCTTACATATTTTTTTAATCATTTCACCCCAAGCAAGGCACTAAAGCCACTAAGATACAAGGAGTTACAGAGTGTGAAAGAAAAAGAAAAAAAGAGAAACATTATTAAGGAGTGAGAACAATAAAAGAAGAGTAATCAAGAAAACAGTAGATAATGATTGACATTGCATTTAAATTATTTAAGATGATGATATGAGGTTTTCAGTATTTTGAGAAACGTTTTTTTAATCATTTCACCCCAAGCAAGGCAATAAAATCCACTAGGATGCAAAGGGTTACTAAGAGTGAAAGAAGCAGATGATAACGAAAGAACAGGATTCAAAGAGACAGAAGATGGTGACTGACGTTGCATTTAAATTTTTTAAGATTGTAGTTGACAGGAAAGCATGAAGCCAGAAGAGAATTTCACAAGTAAGAAGAAGATATTAGCATACAACTTAGTTACAAGTAGCAATTTCATCAGTGGAATTATGAGACTTAGCTACCAATCTAGTACTGTGCTTAACTTTGTGAATCCGAGTTATGAAAGAAGAAAGGTCATCAGAACAATAAATATCAAATAACTACACATTAGATTGATGGTTCCCAATAAATCTAATTGTTGATCACTGTGGAAATAATTTCAACAGGTGAAACCAGCACAGGTTATTTTAATTCATAAACTTTGCTTTTGATTATTGTAAAAAGGTGTGGGTTGTGTAATGGTTAGTGAGCTGGAAAGCAAACTCGGTGAGCCAAGTTCAAATTCTGAACAAGTTCATTATGTTCATGTTGGCAAAAATATCTTTGTGAAAGGTATGAATACATCTCTTCTCCCTGCAGATATGGGTTAAATAACAAGATAGACTATGCTCTCTTGCCTTGACTGAATATTAAAAGTGGACATGGCAAGATTGATGTCGGAGGGGGGAAATAAATGTGTTTTGGGTGGATGGGAAATTACAGTTGGCAGATTCCTTGACAAAAAGAGGTGCTTCTACACTTAAATTGTTAGAAGTACTTGGTACATCTCTACTTTGAAAAAAAAAACAACAAAGAAAGAAAAAAGTGTACTAAATGAAGGGAGCTGCAATGTGGATTATCATTTATCTCCCTTGAACTGTTTCTAATAAAGGGAACTCTTCAGTGAGGACAAGTGCTTAGGTTGTTTAATGTTTATTGTCTAAGCAAGTTAACAAATGGTAGCTGGATGAAACCCAGTAATTTTGTGGGATATTTTATATTGTTTTGTGTTGTACACATTGCCACTTATACTGCATCTCAAAATTGCCACCACTGTTGATGACCGAAGAGAATTATGTTGAATGGAAAAACAATTTAACAATATGGCTGATGTACACAGACTTAAATAAATGTAAACAAGGTCTGACAGTTTTTCTCAGTTTGACTAGATGGGCAAGAGATTGTCTTAAGGATTTGCAACCTCAGGAAATTGGTCAGGAAAACTGAGTCAAGATAATAATAGACAAACTGGACACATTGTTTTTAAAAGATGAAAATACCCGGGTTTATTTAGCCTTTATGGAATATTATGATCACAGGCAAACTTCCAGCATAAGTATAATAGACTTTTTGATTCAATTTGAATACCTGTATCACAAACTGGGTAATTTTAGAGTTGAATTACCGGTGGGTGTACATACCCTTTTTTTTTTCCTATTGACTGCAGTAAATGTGTCTGACAATGATAGACTAACTCGTGCTATATGGTCATCTATGACTTATGAAAATATGAAATGCACAATAAAAAAGACTTTTTGGGATCCAAACACAACTAAAGGCCAGATAGAAGCACTGTGTGTCAAATCTGAACCAGTTCTTGTAACCAAAAACAAGAAAACATTTCAAACAAGAGGTTGGCATGGATGAGTAAATTATAGAGTTGGTCAAAATTTTCCCAGTAGAACTTAGGAAGCTAATATCGGTTCCAATCCAATTGGCAAGGATGGAAAAAATTATGAGGTGCTTTAATTGCAACTCTAAAAAACACTTCTCAAGAGATTGTAAACTTCATCGAGAAAATACAAGAAACGTGCAAGAGTTATTGGCAGAAAAAGGGTTATGATTGAGTCCTGTATAGTGAATAATTAAATTCCATTGTTATTGAGTAAAGCCTCTATGAAGAAAGCTGGAATTGTTTTAAATTTTGTGAATGATACAGCAATGGTTCTGGTTGATAGATTTGGTTTGCATCTCATCAGGCCACTACTGTATTCCACTTACAAATTTGTTATTTGACAAACAGGGTAAATTGAAAGTGTCAGTGGTGTTGCACACCACTTCTGTAAAAACGGTAACACTGAAAAAGTAAAGAATAAAAGCAATGAAGTTACACAGACAATTTTCACATGTCTCAAAAGAAAAGTTGCGTAAACTTGTGAAGGGGAGTAAGGATTTTAATGATGCTGAATTCCTTAAGATAATTGAAAAACATTGCGATTCATGCAAAGTATGCATAAATCACAACTGTGTACCTTTATGTCCAGTTGTAGCTTTGCTCATGACTAATAAATTTAACCAACTTCTGTTTATGGACCTAAAGGAACATATACACCATAAAACTTGAATTTTGCATATGATTAAGTCTGCCACAAGATATTCTGCAACCGGTTTAGTGTTTTCAAAACAGTCAGTCGGTTATGTGCCATGTGGGATACATGCTTAGGCGATCATGCATCTTTCGATACATGACTGACGAGGCAGATTTTTCCCACAGTAGGTTGCCATTTCTTTCTGCGGTAGACCAGTTGTCATCCAAGGCTATAGAACTCGGTCTGTCCTGATATTTACCCATAGCTGGTGAGGGGGAGGAGAAGAGGATTCGTACCTTTCCCAAGGTTATTAGCACGTAAATGAATGTAATGGATTTGACTGGAATTTGAACTCGGCTCTCCAATCCCTCCAATTTCTAAACAGCAAGATGAAATTGTGCAAAACATCTACCAAATGTGGATAGCTTACTTTGATGACCCAAGAAAATTCATCAGTGATAATGGAGGGGAATTTTCAAATGAAAGATACAAGGAAATGAATGAGAAACTAAATGTAGAAACTGCAACAACAACTGGTGAAGTACTATTTAGCAACAGGATTGTGAAACGGCATAATCATAAATTGGCAGAGGCGTTTTACAAGACTATTGCAGACGTGAACCAAAAATTGCACTAAGTGCCAGGAACACATTAGAAAATAATGGTGGTTTTAGTCCAAACCAATTAGTATTTGGAGTTAACCCTAACCTTCTGTCAATATTAGAGGATGAACTTCCAGCTATGAAGTGTTCCTCTAGTGATATTAAATGTCAGAATATGGAAGCTTTACACAGTGCTAGACAAAACTATATTACCGCGGAGTCAAGTGAAAAGATCAGGAGAGTGCTCAGACATAAGATACGCACTTATTCAGATATGGTGTATGATAATGGTGATAAAGTTTATTATCACAGAAAAGATTTTAAAGGTTGGAAAGGTCCTGCAGTTGTGCTTGGGAAAGAAGGGACAAAATCTATTGGTACGCCATGGAGGAGCTTACTATCGTGTTCATCCATGTCAATTAGTGAAAGTTAAAGATTGTCGTAATATGTACCAGGCCAAAAAGAGATCAGAATATAAGACAAGAGAAGAACTACCTATGAATATTATTGATGTAGATGAGAAGGACGATACTCATGAATATTCTACACCAGATGAAACTGACTCCCAGAAAGAAGATATGTCTGATGGTTGATGCAAAAACTCAATTCTGGATATAAGTAATAGCATAAAACCAAAAAGAAATTCTTTTATCACATACAAGATAAAGAATGAAGATGTATGGAGGCAAGCCCAATTGTTAAGCAGCACAGCCTAAACAAACAGGAAAATATAAAGAATGGGTGAATGTTCATGTTCTAACACTTTTGCCCCATCCCCTCAACCTCCGACGTCTTACTCTCTGGGTTGAGGTGCCTACTCAGTCTTAACTGAACTTAAGGGAGTGACTGTAGGTCCCCTGAGCATTCATAGATCATTCGACCGGTCCACTGGTTTAATCCTGCTTCCTGCCCACGTTGTGTTTGGTTTGATCCAGAAAGCAGAAGTGATGTTCATTCATTCACGGTCGACTGAAGATGTAGACACGGCTGGAGAGTCTGTGCTAAGAAATTTAGAATGCACCAAAAATAAAATATATATCTGCAGAAAGCCGGACAAACAACTATTCAATGGTTGAATTTTTAATGTTTTTTATATAACAGAAAAGAATAGTATAGAAAAGAAACGGGTTGCAGAAAAGAAAATAATTGACGTAAAAACTCATACACTGGATTCTAGACAGAGAGAGTGGGTTGTGATTAGCTTGTTGTGAAATCATCTCAGAACGATATACGACTCTTGCAATGGATAAAGATAAAGATTTCTGTTTGTGGCTTAAAGTTTATAGTTGCATTCCTCCTCAGTGGCAGTAACAGTACTAGTAATCTTCGTGGTAGCAGAAGCATCGGTACTTATATTAACAGTACATGTTAGCAGGGGTTTTGTTCCAATCCCTGACATCACTTCCAGTCTCCGATATCTCTCCACCCAGCTTGACTGCACTCGACGACAGACAAGCTCAAAAACAACCTTTTGATTATTGTAGCTTGTTCAACGTTTCTGTTTCCAGTGGTAGTATTAATAGTAGCTTGTTCGACATTTCCGTTTCCAGTGGTAGTAATAATAGTAGCAGTAGCAGTCTTAGATTGTTGGAGGAGTAATTCACTTCTTCGTACTTCTCTCAACAAAATATGTTAGCGGGCATTTGGTTCCAATCTCTGACGTCACTTCCAGTTTCTGACCTCTCTCTACCCAGCTCGACTGTACTCGACGGCAGACAAGCCAACCACTCTGTCAACAGATTTTTGTGCGCGTTTATATAGATAAACCTGGCTGATCATAAATCGACCCTTGGCCCACATGCGATTATCACGAGTGCTGCCTTCAACCCAAAATCATGTGAATTTCAAAGTTCCTCAGAGCCTTAGTAAGCTCTATTTCAAATTTTAACTGATAAAAATTATCTTGATCATCTTCCATTGTCTTCCTAATGACCCAATTCCAAATGGGCTAGATCAGATTCCCATCAGTAAACAAAATTGTTCTGATCTAATTTTGCTGTTCAAATCTACTCCAATTTCAATAAAAAAAAAATATGTGTTTGTGTGTGGTTCCCAAACTCTCTCTCTGTTACAATGTGGCGGGGGATGAAGAACCAAGGTGTGTTAATTGGGATCATATTGACAATTGGAAGGAACTACCTTATCCAGAAAATGCTGTCCTGTTAACCATGGATCAAGAAATGTCCCAGGTTATTGTGGATACTAAGGAGAGAGAACTAAATAACTTGATTGATTAATAATGTATTTGAAGTAACAGAAAAACAGACTACACTATCTTCTCATTGGATAATATCTGAAAAATATAAAGATGGCAAAAAAAATAACTAAAGTAAGATTAGTGGCCGTGGCTTTGAAGAGGACACTAACAATCTTAGAAAAGATTCTCCCACCTGCAGTAGAGATTGTCAATGCTTGATATTTTTGATAGTAGCCTTGATGTCCTGGAGGTTGCAATCTATTGATATAACAGTATCATTTCTACAAGATCTTTTGAAAAGAGAGGTATTTTTACGCACACCTCATGATGTCTGTCCAAAAACTGAAGTCTGTTGTCTTAAAAGATGCATCTATGGATTAAATGATGCACCTAGATCTTGGTGCAAAAGAGTTAAAAAAAAGTACTTCTATAGCTGGGCGGGGGGTACAATTAGTTTGTAAGACAATGCCTTATTCAAGTGGTATAAAAGTGGATCACTTGTAGGAATTTTAGTTAGTCATGTGGATGATTTTGCTTTCTGTGGTAATGATTTTTTTCAGGAACAGATCATGGAAAAACTAAAGAGAATATCTAAGGTTAGCACACATGAAAATGGATCATTTAAATATCTAGGATTGGAAGTTGTGCAAACTACAGAAGTAAAACAAGAATCACACAATAACATCAATTAGCATAGCTAAAAGTTGCACCACAAGGAAGACAGATGAATTGACTGCAGAAGAGAAAACTGATTTTAAACGCTTAAGTGCACAAGTGATGTGGGTTACTTCATAAACAAGACCAGATATAAGCTATCAAATGTATGTTATGAGCAATACAGGAAATCATCCAACTGTGAAAATGCTGCAAGCGGCAAAGCACTGTTTAAATTGAAATCTAAGAAAATTGCACTAAAATTCACTAATTTGGTTGATCCTAAAAAAATGAGTCTTAGCATATTCAGATGCTATATATGCTAGCCTGGAAGATGGGTCTTCCCAAAGTGGTATTGCTGTTTTTATTCAAGGTGAGAACAAGAAAGTAGCACCAATTATCTGGCAATCTAAAAAGTTGGATAAGGTAACAAAGAGTCCATTAGCATTTCAAACTTTGGCATTACGTAAGACAGCAGATGCAGCATTCTTTGTCTCTTCTATGTTACAAGAAACTTTTGGTATGGCTGTATTGCCACCAGTCCAATGTTATACAGACAATGGATCACTGATTTTGGGAACTACAAACATTATTAGTGACAGAAGATTAAAAGTGGACATGGCAAGATTGATGTCAGAGTGGGGAAATAAAGGTGTTTTGGGTGGATGGGAAATTACAGTTGGCAGATTCCTTGACAAAAAGAGGTGCTTCTACACTTAAATTGTTAGAAGTACTTGGTACATCTCTACTTTGAAAAAAAAAACAACAAAGAAAGAAAAAAGTGTACTAAATGAAGGGAGCTGCAATGTGGATTATCAGTTATCTCCCTTGAACTGTTTCTAATAAAAGGAACTCTTCAGTGAGGACAAGTGCTTAGGTTGTTTAATGTTTATCGTCTAAGCAAGTTAACAGCAACCAGTCAAGAAAAGATAAACTGCATCTGGCAGCAAGGCCTCTGATTAGGATATTGGAGATTTTGAGGAGTGTGGAACCACCTCTTAAATATCTGGGAAGCATTTTCACAGAGGATGGTAAGTGTGACACTGACATCCATAGACATATTGGAATGGCCAAGGATGCATTCCAAAAGCTGGGCAGGGTATTGTGAGACAGGAGGATTTCTTTGGTAACAAAGAAAAGAGTACTGAGCTGTTATGCGACATCTGTCCTCCTTTACAGCAGCAAATGTTGGACAGTTTCTTCAAAGCTGAAGAAGAGACTCGAGGTAACAGAGATGTGTTCTACAGAAGGATGTTAAGGATATCATGGACCGAGCAACTATGAGGTTTTAGAGAGGATGCAAACAAGAAGGAGACTTATACTTAACATCAGGAAGAGGCACCTGAAGTTTCTGGGCCACATAATGAGGAAGGAGGGCGTGAAGAATTTGATACTCACAGGTCGAATAGAGGAAAAGTGAGACGAAGGAAAACAATACATGACATACCTAGTGAGCTTAAGCAAGTGGATGACAGAACGTGGTCTGGGGGAGGTGGCAGAAGGATGGAACTTGTTGAGAGCTGCAAGGGATAGAGGGAAGTAGAGAGCCATGATCACCTACGTCCTGAAAGAACACAGTACATAGAAAGAAAAGGAACCATCTCTTAATTGCCATTGTTCCCAGGTCCACAGTTATGGGGAAATAGTGAACCCCCAAACAAAAGTAAAACATTATGAAAATAAAAAAATATATTTTTACAGTAAAAATACCAGCAATACATATTTATATAAAAAATTTACCAACAATACCTATTTATAGGACAATTACCAAAAATACATTTTATAGCAAAATGACTAACAATGCATTTTATCTGTAGTTGAAAGCATATGTTCAAAATATATTTAGTTGAAGCCATAAAACTTTGTTTAAAATATTTAGATTTCAGCATTAAATAACCCATAGAGATGTTGATATGTTGCTAAACAAAATCAACCAGTCTAGGAAAGGAAAAACTGAATTTAAAACTAACCTGAAGAGACAGGCTCTATCAGGTTACCTTGCTTTAGGCACACCACTGCTACTTTGGCTGCAGTACAGGGGGAGCCTTGTGGCCCTAATAGGTTAAATGGGACATGTGGCATGTGGGAGTTACAGCAGTTTTCCATTCTTGAAATCTGTACAAGTTGTCAAATTATTTGTTGGAATATAGAACAACTGCCAATAAATGACTAAGAAAATATTTGACCTTTTTTAGGTCTTATATGTCTTGTGGTAGGCTAATTTTTATCTAGACCAGGCATTGGCAACGTTTTTGAGCAGTGGGCTGTATCGTCATAAAGCAAGCTGCACAATGTAAGGTAATATTTCATTGAAAGTACATTAGCCATTTTCACTACAGAAGACCATACACGTAGTCATTTGCCACAGAAATGAGGAAAAGTTAATTTTTTTTCTTTGGAGAAAAGATTTTCCTCATGAAATTAGGTGTGCCATTCAGAAAGTAAAAGAGGCTGTATGTGACCCACGCCCCACAGTTTGCTCATGACTGACTGAGAGACTATAGATTCCTTGTACTTGTATTTAACTCTAATATCAAATGTAAATGGTGGGAGGGAGATACATGCCATCCAGTATGTATTTTAGTATTTAATGAATACCAGTGTTGTATTGTTATTTAATGAAACGTGATCAGTTGTCAACTTTTGGCCTCTCTCTCTTAGTTTACTATTCACTTTACATGTCTTTTACTTAACATAAACAAATAGATACAATCCTGTTTACTAATCCACTACACCTCCCTGGACCGAAGAGGTTTAATGCCTTTGGTTGTTCTCAAACTTCTTCTACAACCTCTTTCCTCCTCTCCCCCTTGAGGTTTATGTCCGGTTCTTTTGAATTTGGTTCTTTCCGCTATGACAAGTTTCTTTTTAGGTCATAAACTTATTTTTTATAATTTCTGAACTCTCGACGAAAGTCAAATTCTTCAATTGTTTGGGATATGCCATAATAGAAATGTTCATTATAGCTTCACAACCTGTCAAAGTTAGAAAGAAATTAGTTATTTTATTTTATCTCCCTCTTGCCCGGTTGTCTTTCAATTTTTTTTAACCCAAGCCGGATTCATCCAAGTGACTTAAATATCCTATTAGCAATGCTGTATTAATGTATTATGTTGTTCTATAACATGTAATCAGTAGTCAACTTCTGACCTTTCTCTTAGTTTACTATATACTTTATAGCTCTTCTACTTAACATATGCAAATAGGTACAATCCTATCCACCAATCCACTACAACAGGTTATCTTTTCTTTTTCTGTTTTTTTTTTTATTTATTTATTTATTTAGAAAAAAATCTTTTATTTTCTTATTTCTTTAAGTCTAATTCCAAATGCTTTTTGTTTATACATTGCATGAAATACATTGTGAATTGGCTTGCCTACTACTTTCTGAGAGAAGTATAGTACTGCAAAGAGTTTATATGTTGAGTTAATTTCAAAATGGGAATACTTGGAGAAGCTCAGAATCATTTTGAATTGTAATCTGATACATTGCATGAAGAACCAGTAAAACTTTTTCCCATTTACTGAAAAGCACTTACACCTGCAGTTTTCAATGTTGCTGTCAACCCACGTTGCTCTGACTCATATTTTAATGGCATTAGTATTGGGTTTCTGCTTTTAAATTTATTCAGCCCTGTTTATTTGATATCCGTTTTCTACAAATTCAGAAATTGCAATATAGCCTCTTGGCAAAATAGTAATATGTAAAGGACCTTATAATAAACTTGATATCTGTTTTCTGCAACATCAAAAATTGCAATATAGTCATTTGGCAATATGGTAATATTTGAAGAATTATGCAATAAATTTGAAAATTTAAATTATTAAATTTGCCAAGTTTACATTGGTAACAAAATTTGCTTCCTAATTTTTCTTATCCTATCCAGTAACATTCCAAAGTTTCAGTCATCAAGGACATAATCCTTTTTGTTATTTATACCCATGAAAATCTTCAAGTGTGAAGCTGTATTGATGGCAAAGATATACAATATAAATTTATTTAACATAGTTCATCATTATTTCCTCTGGTTCAGAATAAATCTTTACATCACTATAATAAGCCAAGGCAGCTTTAACAGAGGTTTGTCCATGCCTATGCCTACTTCTATTCTAGGAAGACATATTTTCCTTTATTTTCTTTTTACAATCTGGGAGAATATTTTTAAACTTAAAGCCAATAAAATTGTTGTTATTGATGCCTGAAATGATATGGATAATACTAAAATTAATTCTGCTTTTTTAATACTTTCACCCCAAACAAGGTGATAAAGCCACTAAGACACAAGTGGTTACTGAGAGTGGAAGAGTCTGAGAAGAAGAAAAACATTAACCCCTTCCCCAGTGTGCATACATTTTTACTGAAAGTGTCTTTTTCAGACACAGACAAATAAACATGTCCAAAACATAACACGTTCAAAAACCAGCTACAGACGTGTTTATATGTCAATCTTGATTCTTTTTATGACCATCTGAGCTTGAAACACGTCCAGTTGTCAACTCATACATCTGGTAGAGGTGTTAGCCACCACTCGGGTAATTCAATGTACCTAAGTTTTTTAGTCTTCCCAAACAAATAAAAAAATTTGTCTGGAAATGAAATGTTTTTCCCAAAATAATTGGCAAGGAATGAGTTAAGGTGACAGA
The DNA here is from genome assembly GCA_964036315.1 of Acanthosepion esculentum. Classification (NCBI taxonomy): domain Eukaryota; kingdom Metazoa; phylum Mollusca; class Cephalopoda; order Sepiida; family Sepiidae; genus Acanthosepion; species Acanthosepion esculentum. The sequence goes on from OZ038483.1 coordinate 104,908,924, forward strand.
AGATGACAACTGACATTGCATTTAAATTTTTGTGAAGAACAAAGTTAACTGGAAAGCAAAAGGCCGGGAGAAAATTCCACAAGTGAGAAGTGTGCAAGGAGAAAATATTAGCATAGAACTTATGGTTACACCTAGAAATTTAAACAGTAAAATGATGAGACCTAACAGCCAATCTAGTATTGCATTTAAATTCATGAAGTTTTGGTATCAAAGAGAAAACCTCATCCGAAGAATTGCCAAGAAAATATTTATAGAAAAGGCTCAGGGAAGCTACTTTATGGTAGTGGGAAAGTGATTGAGGCCGAAGATACCAGGTCAGGACTAATAACGTTGCAGATTCTTTGGATGTTGTCAAGAATATCTAGTTACATAGCAGAAGCACTAGGGTTACTTTGACATGGTGTAATTGTTAGCAAACTTGTCTCACTAGATCAATTACAACTGAATAGTGAGTTCAATCCTCACTAGGTGCACTGTAGTTTTGGCCTTGTGCCACATCTAAGCTACACTTAGAAAATTACCATAGCAAAAGCACTAGACCAGATGTGGCAACAATATTCAGTGCAAGGATGAATGGTAAATTTATAAATATACAAAATAGATTCTGGCGGGAAAAATTGTCTGACATGACACAGTGAACCAACTTTCCTAGCAGTTGACCTAGCAATTGATTCAATATAATCGTTGACTGCTGTTAAAATACAACATTTGAAATTTTCATTTATAGCATGGTGACTATGAAACTGCAACTGTGGGTTAGACCTGTTCAGTCTGTATAAAAATAACTGAGAAAAGTGATCAAAGCTTTGTAAAAATATTGCAGTTATGTGACTACTCTCTTTGTATGTTACTATTTACACAAACTGAAAGAAATGGATAGCTCAATTCAGTCAATAATGATAAAATTTAATGATTGTGTTGAATGGAAAATTTGACATCGATTAAAAGGTATCATTTTGGAGGGGGTCAGACTTTTGCAATCAAATTATTCATTTGTCATTCAAAGAAATTTTAAATCAAACTGAAGTCTATATGTTTAATGGTTATAGCACTTAATTTATTAATAGCATTTAATATATATTTAATATTTACATTTGATATATATTTAATATAATTTAATATCAATCATTAATAGTATTTAATATATATTTAAATTCCATTTTATAATATTTAATTCATTAATATATGCATTTAATATATTTTTAATAACACTTAATGGCAATCATTAATAGCATTTAATATATATTTAAATTCCATTTTATAATATTTAATTCATTAATATATGCATTTAATATATTTTTAATAACACTTAATGGCAATCATTAATAGCATTTAATATATATTTAAATTCCATTTTATAATATTTAATTCATTAATATATGCATTTAATATATTTTTAATAACATTTAATGGCAATCATCAGTACCATTTAAATTCAACTCTGAATGGAGTCTATACATTCCATTTTCATAGCATTTATTATTTTGGACTGATCAGAAATGTTATATAAGAAAAAACTGCTAGAGACAATTTCCTTTGATAAAATCATAGAGAACTGAAAAGAAATGTTGATAATTACATATTCCTAAAAATTAATAATTTTCTAAGTAAGTTTTTAAAAGTTTAATTAGTAATGGGATCAATGTTACATAAAATTTCTGCTTTTACTAACAATTTTTTTAAAAGTTTTCTTATCTAAATAATTCACAATTATACTGTCATTCACATTCCTTGTTATAATTGCTATTTTACAAAAGTTTCTCAATTCTCAGATTAAGATTTTTGCCAGACCATATAAACATGACATACACTACAGTTCAGGAGACCCCCTGGTAATTTTTAAATTGGCCCCAAAAGTAGTTGTTTTGTACTTTAAATAAGAGAAAATTATTATATATGGTTAAAAAAAAAAAGTGAGACATGATTTTTTAATCAAAATTTTATTATGACAAAAGAAAAAAATCATGATCAAATTTTGCTCTTGTCAAAATATCCTCCTTTAGTCTTGATTTCTGCAGCATAAAAAAAAACTTTAAAAAAAGTGTTAAAAACACTTTAAAAGAATTGGTAGTTTGCCATAACACATCTGATCACAATTTCAACTAAATAAATGTTCATCTGATCAGAAGAGAAAAGAATTTACTGAGGAGAAAATGCATTGAAAGTGCATTGATGCCACAATTCTCCATGATAAACCTCTGGCCAGACTCATACACAATATCACTGATTGCCATAAAAGCAATAGTTGTACAATTTATTCATATGGTTACATTCTCCCTTATACCATTATCTTTCTGATATACTGTTTGTTTACACCCCATAATAGTAGATATAATAATTTCAGATTGTTTCATTGACTGTTATTTTCTTGTAAATTAATCTTTAATTATCAGGTTGCATGTTAATAATCTTCATTTACAATATATGAATTGTTTGGTGATTAAATTAAACAATAAAAAATATTAATCAGTTCTAATTTAGTTTTTCTATTTTTATAATTAGAATTGGTCCCAGATTTTTTCTTAGTGTTTTTCAAAGATTGGTTGAAATTTTTTATTTTGGTTTTATAATTGGCAATAAAAACCATAAAGAAATTGTACTTTCATTCATTACACCTCAAATTACTGAAATGCAATGTATTTTTTTTTCTTACTATGAAGTTATAAGCTTAACATTTCAAAGCTTTTTGATTAAGTAGGGGAGAATAATAAAGTCATTGTGTAAGAATTCAGATGAACAATTAAAATTGTGATCAATATTTTAATCAAATAGAAAAGAAATGGAAGTTCTTAGAGAAATACAGACAATTAAACAAAAGAAGAAAAAATGTAAATTTGAACAAATCATTGTTTTTCTCATAGTGATACCTTTATTCCAAGCAACAATGGAATATCAGTCTTCCTTTCATAGCAACAAAAGCAAGAAAATTATTCATTTTGTTCTTAAGAAATTTTCAAGAACTAAAATTTCTGTTTAAAAGGAGAAAAAAAAACAGTCCTTTTTTAATAAATCAATGTAAAGCCATCTTACACATTTATAAATCTACCATTCACCTATGTATTGTATATTGCTGCCATATCTGGTCTGGGGCTCCTGCTATATATCTTGATATTCTTGACAAAATCCAAAGGGTCTGTAATGTTATTGATCTTGACCTTACATCTCAGCTTCAGTCACTTTCCCACCACCATGATGTGGTTTCTCTCTATCTTTTCTATAAATATTTTCATTGCAGTTGTTCTAATAAGCTCTCCTCCTTCATGCATCAGCTGCATAAATTTAAGCATACTACTAAATTGGCAACTAGGTCTCATCATTTTACTGTTGAAATAGCTAGATTTAATGATAAGTTCTAGTGCTGAATGAACATTGTTTTAGAAGGTTTTTCTTTTTTATTAATATAAATTGTATATTTCTTGTGTGACAGTTTGTAGCTTGCTGTATGTTGGGACAGAGAGAAAGGAAGAAAGAGCAAAACCTCTATATCTTTGTAGCAAGCATTTGTCCTGATTAGTTCTTTGGTGGTTAGAGGAATGGGCCAGCCTGTCTCATTTTCTGACATAAGAGTAGAGAGAAGTGACTGCAAAGGCCATTGGGGTTATATTCAAGTGGGTAAGTGATCAGGGAGTGCAGTAGGATTGTCCTTCACTTTGGTACAGGTTTTTGATCTTTTGTTTTACCTATCCAAGTATCTGGTTCCAGAAACAAAGCTGATTATCTTGTACTTAAGAATGATAATGTTAATGTTAATGAGGTGTTAAGGTGATAAGTAGGTGATACTTTTCAGGGGATTTAAGAAATATTTTTATTTTATTTATTAAACTTAGTCTTGCATCTTAGTGGTATTATTGCTTTACTTGGGGTGAAATGATTGAAAAAAGTGTTATTGTCTAAGTATCTACTTAATTAAAATGAATTATTTGGCAATGGGTTTTAATCCTAAATTTTTATATTTCTGTTTTTGCTTCCAATAATTCTTTTCTGATATTTATACATATGTGCATTAACAAGCTTAGTTCTGGAATAGGTGCATTAACAAGCTTAGTCCTGGAATAGGTGCATTAACAAACTAGAAAAAAAAGCATTTATTTTACTTGAAAAATGTTTAGTTTTTAATATAACCACACTTCTTTATCAAGGCACTTCATTCAGTGATGAATACAATTCACATTATACAATGAAAATTTCAGATCAAAGCTCTGCTAATAACTGTATGTCAAGCTATGGACTTATTGATCTATCCTCAAAATTTAATTTAAATCACTTGAAATGGTGATTTAGGCAAAAAATATTTTCACAAAATATCAGCAGTAATTAAAAAAAAGTGTTAATTAAAGTATTAAGAAACAGGAAAGTTTCATTAGAAACAAAGAAAAAAGTATTGAACTGTTATGTAATATCAGTCTTCCTACATGGTGGTTAATGCTAGACAATCTCATTATAGATGAAGAAGTAACAGAAATGTTGTTCTACAGAAGGATGCTGAGAATACCATGAACTGAACATATGAGCAGCAACAAAGTTTTAGAGAAAATGGAAACAAAAAGGATACTTATAGTTAGAATCTGAAAGAGGGAGTTGAAATTTCTACAGCACATAATGAGGAAAGAGGGCTTAGAAAATTTGACACTCAAAGGATATATTGCAGGCAAAAGGGACAGAGGTAAACAGTGTATAACTTACCTTGCAACTGCTTGGCAGAACATGTTTTAATTGATTTGTTTTCCACTGCTTATCAACACTTTGCAAGTTAATTAAAGCCAGAAAAAAAAATTTTTTAGATTGTAAGAATTTTTTTTAGATAATAATGATATAGTGATATGTTTTACTAATTAACCCATAGCAGGGAAGAAGAGGTGGATTCATACCTTTCCCAAGAGTATTTGCTTGTAAGAATAGATTTCTGAGCATTCTATTTTGTTGATAGTATTTTGCTTAAATTCATATATATATATATTTGTGTATTTAGGCAGCAATCCTTCTTTCATGCACATTTCATTAAAAACGACTGACAAGGTGCTTTTATTTAGTTTTTTATATAATTTCTCGTGCGATCTAATAAAGTTTTTCTTTTCAGAGGATAAATTATATAAAAACTGTAAAACATACATATAACAAACTATTTCTATTTCTAATTCTAACAGTTGAAATATAATCCTTGAAAATGGCTAAATGTATAGCCGAAAGTGCTCAGATAAAAAGAACATTCGGACAGTTTTTATATAATTTATCCTCTGAAAAGAAAAACTTTATTAGATCGCACGAGAAATTATATAAAAAACTAAATAAAAGCACCTTGTCAGTCATTTTTAATGAAATGTGCATATATATATATATATATATATATATATATATATGTGTGTGTGTGGGTGTTTGGTTCTCCAGCAGGAATCTAACCTGTAACCCTAATAAACAATGACAACATATGAAATGGATTAAGTCTGGCAATTATTTTTAATATATTTTCTGTTTATAATTTGGACTTGACTAACCAGATGCTTCTTTCTGACTGAATGGTTAACGGCACATCAGATCAAATGATGGTTCCCATTAGGGTTACAGGTTCGATTCCTGTTGGAGGAACACATATTTTCTCTGAAATTTCTCGAAAATTCAGACCAGTAAATGTAATTAATACTGTTTAATTAAAAAAAAATAGCATTTACTTAAATAAATTATATCTATAAAAATAATATATAAACAGAATATATATATATATATATATATATATATATATATATATATATATATATATATAGCTTGAATATTGAATTCAAGGATGAAACAGACTGTCGCCATTCAATTGTGACATCAGTGTCCACACTTCTTACATTTACACACACTCTGTCCTGAATATTGAATATTTTTACCCTATAATATAGCATACCTTAAAACTATATTTTATCGTGTGTGTGAATAATGATATATATTTTTATATATCAAGAACCGTATTGGGGAAATTGTATGGCAAAATAGAAAAAGTTTACTTCTGATGCATTGCATTCTTCACATAACAAATTTAGTCTGATGAAGTCCTGAAGGACGAAACACATCATAAGTAAACTTTTGTCACTTTGTCATACTATATATATATATATATATATATATATATATATATATATATATATATATGTATGTATGCATGCAGCTTTTGAAACATGAGAACTCTTATGTAGCGAAGGAATCATATTTTTAAAAACAAAAAATATAATATATATATATATATATATATATATATATATATATAATGTGGGGAGATATATATATATATATATATATATATATATATATATATAATTATGTAAGGAATATATAGGTGGGGGAAGAAATGCAGTAAACATTGGTTACAATTTTGCAAACATCTTAAGCATTTGCAGATATTTTAACTGTCAGTTAATTATGTGCAAGAACGAACAGATTGAAATTCAATGCAAAATTTTGAATGAATAGAAGGGTTTTTGTGAATAGCCAACCTTTTAACACTTTGACCAAAACTGAATTTGTTCAGATTTGTTTTGAATTCAACAAGATTAATTTCTTCCTGTGATACTTGTTTTCCATCTAAAATTAGTTGACAGACAGACGACCTTAGCTACTGACATTGCTGTTGTCACAATAAAGCCAGAATTTTTTTTTCTTTTCACCTTTCAACCACAAATTTGGTTCAGATATTTTAAGAAAAAAAAATAGGAAAAATAATAAATAAAACTGTGAGGTACAAACAGGTTTTTTTTTTGTTTCTGTTTTTTTGTAAAACTCTTTTGAATTCTTTCCCAGTGAAAGATTTCACTAATTAATTTTAGTATAATTCAGTTATATGGGCAACATTCTATCCCTTTTCACCATCAACATTCTTACTTTTTTTTCCTTTCTCTTTCTATTTTGACATCATTCACTTTCTTAATAGTTTTTCTTTTTTCTCTCCATTCTATCTTTTCTCTTTTTCTTCTCTTTAATTATTCTTTTTTGTCAATCCTTCCGTTTTTTCATCTACTTTCTAATCTTTTATTTTCTTTCTACTCATCTGTTTTTCCCTCTTTTCTACTCTTCTTTATCTTATATTGTTTTTTAACTTCCTATTCTCCCACTCTCTTTCCCACTCCTAGTTCTTCTATACTCTCTCTCACTCTGATAGAATTCTTTCAACAGTTGTATAAATTGAAGTGTAAGCCAAGAAACAAAGAAAAGAATACTGAACTATTGCATGATGTTTGTCCTACTGTATGGCAGTGAATGATGGACAACTTCCTCAAAGATGAAGAAGCAACAGAAATGTGGTTATACAGAAAGATGCTGAGGATACCATGGACTGAACATGAGAGCAACAAGGTTTTAGAGAAAATGGAAACAAAAAAGAAACTTATACTTAACATCAGGAAGTAACAGTTGAAACCATTAGGGCACATAACGAGCAAAGAGGGCTTGGAAAATGTTCCTCACAGAACAGTTTGAAGGGAAGAGGGACTGAGGAAAACACTGTATAACATACTTGACAAGCTTAAGAAAATAGATGGCAGAACGGTTTAGAAATAATGAAAAGACAATTTATTTAGAGCTGCAAGGGACAGGAAATTTTGGAGAGCAATGATCATTTACATCCTGAGTTCCAAAAACTGTGGATACAATTTTTATGAGAATGTATTGACATAAGATTAGCACAAATTAAAATCTACTTTTTTTTCATTTTGTCCCTACAAATCTAAAACAGTTATTTGTCTTCATTTAATTGGTGCAAGTAAATAAGTTAGAGAGGACGAGACATGTCTATTCAATATCAGTTAATTGTATAATGCCATACAGAACTGTTTTTATTATTTTAGCAATTTTTATGAAAAATGGACAGAAATCTTTTATGTCAGTTTCAGAACCATAAAAAAAAAAACCAGTTAAATCAAAAATCCAGTTCTCCATGTCTGACATGAAACATTTTGATATTTTGTGGGTGTCTCATTATAGTATTTACACTATTTACATTGTTCGGACTGTTGTCCTCATCTTTATTGTAATATTCATGATGTTTCGGACGTTTTACACTCCGGCTTTTTCAGGTGATATACTTTGGAATTTCAAACTCAACCATTCATTTCTCTAGCATTCTGTATTAATGGTTCCCATATTGTATTCATGTTTATGCTTAGATTTTTGTGGCCTAGCATATATGCTGATTCCTTAAGTTTTCATATTTTACAGTGATGTTCCCTATCTATTATTTCAACCTCATCCCACAGAGGTCAGTTATCTCCCTTTTACCTCCATATAAGACAATAAAGATGAGGACAACAGTCTGAACAATGTAAATAGTTGCAACACCTCATCTCAAAAATATAGACAAATGCTTCATGATAGTGTAATAGTTAATAAGCAGGTCTCACTAATTATTATGACTGAGTAGTTAATTCAATCCTTACCTAGGGCCTTTCATTTGTGGTGTTATGCTGGAAATAATTTCTTTTATGTGCAAAGTCCTTTCAGGATGTAGACAATCATGGCTCTCCACAATTTCCTCTCCTTTAATCACTGTAACTAATTTGTTGCCCTTTACCAGACTTCTTTGCCCCTTTTCTGCTGTCTATTCACACAAGCTTGTTAAGTAGTTCACTCACTTTTCTTCTTGTTACTCTTACTTGTGAATGTTAACTTCTCCAAGCCCTCTTTCCTCATTATATATCCCAGAGATTTCATCTCTTTCTGATTGTAAGTATCAGTTTTCTTGTTGTTCCTATTTTCCTTAAGAGTTCCTCATTGATCACATGTTCAGTCTATGGTATTATTAGCATTCATCACTAGAAACCCAGCTTTGTTGCTCATCTCCTCTTCTTCTGTGAGAAAATTGTCCAGCATTCAATGCCATATCAGAGATCACGTGTCATTTTGATAGCTGGTTTTTCATGAACAAACATTAACTTATTTAATAAGTATGATTTTGTGATAACTTCTTTTTTGTAGCAGAGGGTATATTATTGTTATTAAGTATTTCATTAGAAAATTCCTACAACTAATTATCATATGCTAAGATGCTATAAGTGGTAAGACGCACCCTATAATTAGCTGGTTATTTGGGGTGGAGATTTAATAGCTTACTATGCTAGCAAGTCCAAGTCACTGATTCTACAGTGTCATCTTTCTTTCTCTCACAACAAATTATTACATTTTGAACCTATTATTAATTATTTATGTTTATTATTGATTAGATTTTCAATAAGCTCGCACAATGTTATACCTATTCACATCAGAAACAATGCCACTGCAAACCATCTCAAAACATGCCATGTTTACATCCAACTCCCAGCTGATGTTTCAAGGCTGCATTCAATATATAATGAGAAAAAGACAGCTTGGAGAATTTGACACTCACAGGAAATATTGATAGCAAGAGGAGCAGAAGAAAAGAGAAAGTAGCTTAATTACATGCTTGTGTAAATGGATGGCAATACAGTATAACTGTACTTTTATTGAATGTAAGCATTAAGAATGATTCACAGAAGTTTAACTTTATACTGTGGATCTTTCTTCTTCTATGTTCCTTCAGGACATGGGTAATCATGGCTCTCTACAACTTCCTATGCTTTGTAGCTCTTAGCAATGTTTGTCTTTCAATGTCTCTCCCTTTCCTGTTCTACCAGCCAAGCCTTTTTAGGGCAGTTACCCATTGTATCCCTCTGTCCCTCTTGCTTTCAGTATGTCCTGTGAGTGTCATTTTTTCCTTCACTCATTATCTGTCCTAGAAATTTCAGCTCATGACATTCTCGGCATCTTTCACTAGAACTATTAGGCTGGTGCAAAAATAATGTCGTTTTCTCACATGAAGTTGAACGTCAAAAAACGACATTATTTTTGCACCAACCTAATATATCAGTTGCCTCAAGACTCTTCATTCGTAATGAAATTGTCCAGCATAGGAAGATTGACGTTACATAAGATTTCAGCCCTCACTTTTTTGTTTCTACTGAAATTTTTCTGTTTCTTAATACTTTGCTTATCTTTTGGAAGGCATCTTGCTATTCCAAAGGGTTTTCAGATTTCAATATCACATTTTCCATCGTTTGTTAGAAACACTTCTAAGATATTTAAGTTTTCATACTTGCTTGATCTAGATCCTCCTCCCACTTTGTAGCTTGCATTCTGGGTTGTTCCTCTTGCTGACAACCATACATTCTGTCTTCTTATAATTAATAGTTATTCCATTCTTCAAACTTTCCTCTATTACTTTTTCTTCAAGTTCCTGGAGTTTTCTTTCTGTCTGACATCAACACTATGTCATCTGCATATCTTACATTGTTAAGATTGTGCTCACCAATAGTAAATCCTGATAGGACTTCTAGTCCTCTTAGGATAACCTCTCTGTAAAGGTTAAGTAAATCTGGTAAGAAGATGTATCCTTGTCTTATGTTCCTTAATGTTTTTGTTTACTTATTCGAGAGACTTATTTTTTGTCATATAACCAATAAGTCATTAACTCATATCCTTTTAGCCCACGATAACTGCCTAATCACCTGTGAGTTAGAACAGAAATCATAATATATTTTATTTTTACATCAATGCTTTTAAAATATAAATCACTTACAAAAAGGGAAAGCTCTGACTTCAAGTAAGAACTTCAAAAAGCATTCCTCTGGTCACTTGGCTTTTTACCAGGAAATTTCTTGATAGTTAATAATATTGGTACAATGCAAAATATAATGCCTCCCCAATGGAATTATTAAAACTATCTATTCTATAAAATGAAATACAATGTTATTTTTTATATATATATATATATATATATATATATATATATATATATATATATATATATATATATATATATATATATATATATGTATTTTACAGCAAAAAAACAAAAATTAGATCAACATGGGATAGTCTATTTCAAGCTGTTCTGTACACGGCTATCATCAACCCCTAAGTGTCTGTCTCAGAGCATTGTTTTAAATTTATTTTCAATGCCAGTCCTCCTCTGGTAGATGCCTTGTTAATGAGAATGTGCTTGTGTTAGCGACTGGTGGGGGCATAAGGTATCTTATCCCAGGGGAAGCAGACTGAGGTTGGAGTTTGTTTATGGCTAGAACCTTTCATTGTTTGTAGTTTAATGTCAGTTGTTACTATGTGATGTTTCTTATACGAGCCCCAAGTGTGTTTTTCTGTGATACATAGTAAATAGTTTTTGTACTACAGATGTCCAATATTATTAATAAGCAATTGGGGGGGGGGGGGTTAAACTTAAACCTATTAAGATTAATGTAAATTAGTTGAATTATAGATTTATAGACTGTGGGTAATACCAGAGCACCCAATGGAATAAATCATGCTGTCCAACACACTTATGTGCGTACATACATGTACATTTACATGTCTATACATATATGCCACTATATGCACACATTAACTTGACATATATACACATGTATTCTTATGTAATTTTGAATCTATTTCTATGTCTACATTTCGTGATTAGTTCTTTCCGCTGATTTAATAGTTTGCATTAATCTTTATATTTTATTATCCTGATATTTTCTTCTATACATAGCTTGCACCTATCCCTAAAACTATTGGAGCTGTTCGTGAAACCTAGAATTTTCCAATTTATTTGAGGATTCAGACCCTTTTCCTTCAATTCCCAAAATTTTTTTGAAAGGGCTGTTTGGTGTTTTAATTTTGGATTGGTAAATGAGTGTCTATGTGCATTGATTCTCTTTTGAAATTCTCCTGCATAAATGCCGATGTAAATATTATGGTTTGTCATATTTTCTTTAGGGGTAATGGTTGCTTGGTACACTACCCTAATGGATCTGCACTTACCCTCTACTGTGCAGTTTTCCTTAATTCTACAATTACAGGGGTCTTTAGTAATTAAATTTAGGAAGTACTGTCCGATGTTGATACTTGACAGTTTGCAGAAGGGGGGGGTGTTGAACCAAGTAATTTTTCTTTTCCTATTTTTACACCTACATTCCAGTTTTTGTCCAGGTGTAATTATTTAGTGTTAGTAGTGACTTTCTTGATGATAATTAAGATGATATTAGTTTCATCATCCGTTATTTCTATATAGTTCTTTGCAAAGTTGATACTATTGACCCGGAGGTCCCTAATGATAGAGGAATAGAAGTCAATTATATCAAACTTAATGAATCTTGCTTTATCTTTATTCCTCATGTTAATGAACCATTTAATAGTGCCTGACAAATCCTTCCAAAGGTTAGTACTGGTTGTGATTAGTAAATTGTCAGTTATTTTTTTAATTATATTTTTTTAGTTTAGGACTAGTTCTGTTATGCTCTGTTATAATAAATACATCAAACTCTCTGTGGATCAGTTTTAATAATTAATATTACTAAGATCCACCCAGATTATATACCAATGGATCAATTACCTTTACTACATATATATATATATATATATATATATATATATATATAGGTCATGCATCCTTATCTGCCCAATTTGAGGCAATAAGATATTTCATTATGGTAACAGAAGATATTAACAACATCTTATTTGTAAGCCCAGGGAGATCAAGTTGCTAATACATTGCATTTTGTTTCTTTTATTTCCTGTTAGCTTGTGGATGTGCAAGTGGTGTTATGGATAGCGGCTCAGACTGAGAAATCATAGAGCTGAGTTCAAATTCCACTTTTACTTTCACTTGTGCACAAATACCCCTAGGAGAGCTATGGAACCATCTATGCAAATTAAATATTAGGACTTGTATTTGGAAAAAAATATTTTTATCTACAAAAAATTGTTAGTGCAATATTCACTCACAAAAAAAAAGAATTATTCTTACAATCCAAAATATATTGTGGCTTTAAATAACACACAAAGGGTTGACAAGCCATAGAAAACAAATCAATCAATCCTTTTAGCTTTCTTTGGTTATTTTGACATGTAAAGGGAATACTTTCTTACATGCAAAAATAGAATTATGTAGATTGAATAATCCTAAATTACATACAAATAAAAAAACAATCAAAGCAGTTGCAAAATTACTGAAATAATGGAGTTATTTTTTGGGGACTGTACTGGAAAATTAGTATTAATATAAATACATTATAACAACTTGATTTTATTTTAATCTATAATTGTATAGCAACATTACAAATGCTAGTATATATATATATATATATATATATATATATATATATATATATATATATATACACACACACACACACACAGAGCAAGTGTCTCATTCCCCACTTCCTAAAACTATGATACAGGGCCCCCAGACTCTACTACATCTCTATTTTCATATTAGTATACATATAAAATACAAATTTTATTGTAACCTAATTATGTACAATAATGGATCATATACAATATAGGTGAATAATTCAAAAAGAAAATTTGAAAATAAATACAATGTATCTAAATTCAAATTAGAGACATGTCATCATAGATCATTCCATCTTGAATAAATCAATGTTTTATGGCAATTTTTTACATCAACTTGAAATTTTTTTTGTTAAAAGTTGAATTTTAGAACATTCAATATTATGGATAAAAATATTATGGATAAAAAATAGTGAATTTTATATATCATTTTTTTAAAGAGTCACAAAGCATTGCTTGGGGCCCCCAATCAGGCTTGAGCCACCCTCAATTGGTGGGTTTGGGAGTAATACAGGCCAGCTCTGATATATAAAAATTATATAGCAAAAAAAGCAATTTGAAAAAGATTATTATTTATGCTCAGAATGTCTATTGTACAACTTCTCCAAAATTGCTAAATAAATTAGCCACCATCTCCAGGACTGAAATTTGTCATTGACATGTTCACATTTCATTTGAAGATTAGGATCACATAATTTATAACAAACTGAAGAACTCTTATGTTCATGGTCTTATGTTTATGGATGAGCACATAGTATACAGCAGTTATCAGTGCAGAAATACGTTTTCAAATTCCAGCCAAGGTTGTTGCTTTTGCACAAATACCCTAGGAAGTGTATGAATCTGTCTCTTCTCTGCTAGTTAGGGGTTAATAGCAGAGTAGACTGGGCTCTCTAGCTTTGGCTGGCAACCAGTCTAGGAGAAGGACAACTTCGAATTTAAAGCCATTTCAGCATGAGGCTAACAACTTCACCGCCCCCTTAAAACTTACTTGCAATGAAAACCACAGAAGCCATACTTAGCATAGGAAGACTGAGCCCCAATGCTCTCCAGCAGAATCTACAAGGTTAGCATGCAGCACAATGCATATATATGATTGCACAAAAAATGGTGGTATTGAAATTGAATTTCATGATCTATTGCTGGATTCTGACTTTTGTTTTTACCAAAATATATTGTGGATTATACATTAAAATAAAATCAAGTTGCTTTCGAATAATTGTAAATGCTTATATCATCATCGTCATTATTATTTCATCAAATATAAATATCATACAAATAAAATACAGTATTTCTGTTCATTTCCTGTTTATATCTGTTTTCTGGGTCATTCTTCAGATGTTTCCATATTGCAAAAGGATTGATTTTGCAATTTTTAGACTAGGAGGATTCAAAGTTTTATTCGGGCTTAAAAACAGACATTTTAAAAGTATATATAAATATACACAAAAATATATAAAACTAAACTGGAGGAAAAGCAGGGATAAGAAAAACATTTATTCACTGTAAAGTGGGAGATCCCAAAAATAACAACTAAAAAGGTCTGACCAGTTATTGCTCCTCTCTCTTCAGAGCTCACTTGAGGATAAAACATGTAAATATGTGCAAAATAACTAAAAAAAGAAAAGAAAAAAATTACTGTAAAGTGGTGGATCCAAAAAAGAGATGACCCGTTATTAATCCTCTCTCTTCAGAGCTCACTCAAGAACAAAACATTGTGTAAAATGACTTAAAAAGGGAAGAAAAAATGTAGTGGTAGCATTTTTTTCTCTTTTTTTTTAGTCATTGTGCACATATTTATGTTTTGTGTTTGCCTGAGCTCTAAAGAGAGAGAGGGGGGCAATAGCCTGTTAGCTTTCTTTTTTCTTTTTTTTAGTCATTGTGCACATATTTATGTTTTGTGTTTGCCTGAGCTCTAAAGAGAGAGAGGGGGGCAATAGCCTGTTAGCTTTTTTTTAGTCATTGTGCACATATTTATGTTTTGTGTTTGCCTGAGCTCTAAAGAGAGAGAGGGGGGCAATAGCCTGTTAGCTTTCTTTTTTCTTTTTTTTAGTCATTGTGCACATATTTATGTTTTGTGTTTGCCTGAGCTCTAAAGAGAGAGAGGGGGGCAATAGCCTGTTAGCTTTTTTTTAGTCATTGTGCACATATTTATGTTTTGTGTTTGCCTGAGCTCTAAAGAGAGAGAGGGGGGGCAATAGCCTGTTAGCTTTCTTTTTTCTTTTTTTTAGTCATTGTGCACATATTTATGTTTTGTGTTTGCCTGAGCTCTAAAGAGAGAGAGGGGGGCAATAGCCTGTTAGCTTTCTTTTTTCTTTTTTTTAGTCATTGTGCACATATTTATGTTTTGTGTTTGCCTGAGCTCTAAAGAGAGAGAGGGGGGCAATAGCCTGTTAGCTTTCTTTTTTCTGTTTTTTAGTCATTGTGCACATATTTATGTTTTGTGTTTGCCTGAGCTCTAAAGAGAGAGAGGGGGGCAATAGCCTGTTAGCTTTCTTTTTTCTTTTTTTTAGTCATTGTGCACATATTTATGTTTTGTGTTTGCCTGAGCTCTAAAGAGAGAGAGGGGGGCAATAGCCTGTTAGCTTTCTTTTTTCTTTTTTTTAGTCATTGTGCACATATTTATGTTTTGTGTTTGCCTGAGCTCTAAAGAGAGAGAGGGGGGCAATAGCCTGTTAGCTTTCTTTTTTCTTTTTTTTAGTCATTGTGCACATATTTATGTTTTGTGTTTGCCTGAGCTCTAAAGAGAGAGAGGGGGGCAATAGCCTGTTAGCTTTTTTTGTTTGCTTTTTTTTAGTCATTGTGCACATATTTATGTTTTGTGTTTGCCTGAGCTCTAAAGAGAGAGAGGGGGGCAATAGCCTGTTAACTTTCTTTTTTCTTTTTTTTAGTCATTGTGCACATATTTATGTTTTGTGTTTGCCTGAGCTCTAAAGAAAGAGAGGGGGGCAATAGCCTGTTAGCTTTCTTTTTTCTTTTTTTTAGTCATTGTGCACATATTTATGTTTTGTGTTTGCCTGAGCTCTAAAGAGAGAGAGGGGGGCAATAGCCTGTTAGCTTTCTTTTTTCTTTTTTTAGTCATTGTGCACATATTTATGTTTTGTGTTTGCCTGAGCTCTAAAGAGAGAGAGGGGGGCAATAGCCTGTTAGCTTTTTTTTAGTCATTGTGCACATATTTATGTTTTGTGTTTGCCTGAGCTCTAAAGAGAGAGAGGGGGGCAATAGCCTGTTAGCTTTCTTTTTTCTTTTTTTAGTCATTGTGCACATATTTATGTTTTGTGTTTGCCTGAGCTCTAAAGAGAGAGAGGGGGGCAATAGCCTGTTAGCTTTTTTTTAGTCATTGTGCACATATTTATGTTTTGTGTTTGCCTGAGCTCTAAAGAGAGAGAGGGGGGCAATAGCCTGTTAGCTTTCTTTTTTCTTTTTTTAGTCATTGTGCACATATTTATGTTTTGTGTTTGCCTGAGCTCTAAAGAGAGAGAGGGGGGCAATAGCCTGTTAGCTTTTTTTTAGTCATTGTGCACATATTTATGTTTTGTGTTTGCCTGAGCTCTAAAGAGAGAGAGGGGGGCAATAGCCTGTTAGCTTTCTTTTTTCTTTTTTTTAGTCATTGTGCACATATTTATGTTTTGTGTTTGCCTGAGCTCTAAAGAGAGAGAGGGGGGCAATAGCCTGTTAGCTTTTTTTTAGTCATTGTGCACATATTTATGTTTTGTGTTTGCCTGAGCTCTAAAGAGAGAGAGGGGGGCAATAGCCTGTTAGCTTTCTTTTTTCTTTTTTTTAGTCATTGTGCACATATTTATGTTTTGTGTTTGCCTGAGCTCTAAAGAGAGAGAGGGGGGCAATAGCCTGTTAGCTTTTTTTTAGTCATTGTGCACATATTTATGTTTTGTGTTTGCCTGAGCTCTAAAGAGAGAGAGGGGGGCAATAGCCTGTTAGCTTTTTTTTTTTGCTTTTTTTTAGTCATTGTGCACATATTTATGTTTTGTGTTTGCCTGGGCTCTAAAGAGAGAGAGGGGGGCAATAGCCTGTTAGCTTTCTTTTTTCTTTTTTTTTGTCATTGTGCACATATTTATGTTTTGTGTTTGTCTGAGCTCTAAAGAAAGAGAGGGGGGCAAAAGCCTGTTAGCTTTTTTTTTTTCTTTTTTTTTTTTACAGTGAGCAATTTTTTTCCCTTATTCTTGCTCTTCCGTCCCTCTTAGTTTTACATATTTGGGTATATATTCATATATACTTTTAAAATGTCTGTTTTTAAAGCTCTAATAAAATATTCAGAGTATTTTTTTAAATGCCAATCAAACTAAATTTGAGTGAAAATGAACTTAGAAAAAATTTTACAACATTCCACCTGCAATGCAAAATACAACATCATTTATTTTGCATTATTCATTTAAAAAAGTATTTCTGTTAACTTTAATCTTATTTTATATTTTTTTCTATTGCAACCAAAAACCTAAAAATATTTTTGTAAGAAAAACATTTTCCTTTATCTGTCATCTGAATAGTGACCATTTTTATTTTCAAAAATGTAAAATGAATTTTTCACCACATTTTATGTAGGTTGGTGTACATAAGAATCTATGTTTGCATGTATGTATGCTGAAAGTTTGAATTTAATCTGATTTGCAAATTTGAAGCCTGCTATCTTTGTTTTCTTTTCTTTCTTTTCTTTCTTTTTCCATGGTTCTAGACTAGGTAGTGGAAGGAGTACTAAGGGAGATAATTCCCTACTTCCAAAGTAAGTATGAAGAATGGATGAACCTGTTTCTTTTCAATCTCCAGCTATTATTACTATTATTAATATTTTTTTTGCAGCAGTCTATATGTACATTTAGACAGTACTTACTGCACACAGCAAGAACTACCACTGTCATTGTTATTATTAGCACATAATATGACTGTAGGTTCTAGTATTCATTAGAAATAATATACTAAAAAATTAAAAAATTGACTAACATTTTCTTTGTGTACAATGGGGGTGCTGAAAAGTTCTTGTCCAGAGTCAAAATCTGAGCATTATCTTTGTCACTGTAGCTGAAAAAAAAAATGTTCTTTTATATTGTAAAGTGATCCATTTGATGATCCTTGCATTTGTTCTTAAATTCGTTTCATATTGTTGACATGTGACGGAGTGTCCTGGTTATGGCGATAAACTACATCCAGCATCAAGGCCTCTGATTGCGAGATTTTTAGTAGCATGGAACCACCTTTTACTTGCTGTTGTTCCCAGGTCCACCATAGCCCAAGGTGGTAGCACCTTGTTTGGGTCCCCCACTACTGGCAAATAGTTTATCCCAAACTGGTGTCAAAACACTATGAAAATATAAAAATACATTTTTATAGTAAAAATACCAGCAATACAATTTTATTCAAAAAAAAAAAAAGAAAAAAAATTACCACCAATATATTTTTTTTGTAAAGGAAATAGCTAATGCTCCCAAGCAAATTAAATTTTGGCATTAAATGACCCATAAGGAATTTATATGCCGCTAAACAAGCAAATAAATGTGAGATGGAGGTAATAAGAATTCAGCTTATTGTGAGTCCTCAAACAGCAAAGCAGAGAACACTCTCAGAAATTAAATAAAATGGATGTAATATAATTACTAGCATGCAGTTATCAATGACATGTTGTTGTAAATAAAAACACAGTACAGTAATACTCTTTACAACGTCAGTGCTTGATTTGTCACTGTACTGATATTATGAACAGTAGTATTTTTCAGTGTGCCCACATCACAACCAGATGTGACACAAGGTCAGTTTAAAGTAGGTTTAAGGGTAATACTGTGCAAAAATTTTCCCAAGCTGTCTCAGACACTGCATGTGCCAGGCAATAAACCCAATCCCCTTCTGAAGGAGAGGTACTACTGTGGAAGATGAACCCCTGGGGCTTCAGCTCAATATTCAATTTTATCATAGAACTTAGTTACATCTAGCCAATTTAACTGTGAATTAAATTCATAAAGTCTAGGTACCATAACAAAAAGTTCATCTGAACAATTACCAGGAGAAGTAATTGGAATAAATAAAAGAAAGAAAGAATTGATGAGAATTTTATAATGA